>CM068706.1:23349051-24008981 GCA_035079005.1 Fraxinus americana
ATTGTTACTTTTGATTTGTGGTAGAACTCCACATTCAAGATTTACGATACCGCTAAATACAAATGAAGATTCAACGTGCAACATTAAGAAGGGTAGTACTCTCGCGGAATTGATTGTAAGACTCAAGCTTATAATTTGGGATGAAGCGCCTATGATGAACAAATATTGTTTTGAGGCTTTGGATATAAGCATGCGAGACATTTTCAGATTCAACAATTCCACGAGTAATCTACATGTTTATGACACAAGATTAAATTCGATTCAATCGGATAAAGGTGGTGTTTTTTTTTGTTTATGGTTTTTGAGGTACGGGAAGACCTTTGTTTTGAAAACTTTATCTGCGGCTTTAAGATCAAAAGCGAAATTGTGTTGAATGTGGGCTGCGTCAGCAAAGCATTGTTACTTTTGGATGGTAGAACTCCACATTCAAGATTTGCAATACCGCTAAATCCAAATGAAGATTCCACGTGCAACATTAAGCTGTGGTAGTACCCTCTTGAATTGATTGTTAGACGCAAGCTTATAATTTGGGATGAAGCGCCTATGATGAACAAATATTGTTTTGAGGCTTTGGATAGAAGCATGGGAGACATTTTGAGATTCAACAATTTCACGAGTAAAGACATGTTTATGACACAGTATTGAATTCAGTTCAATCAGATAAAGGTGGTTTTTTTTTTATGGTTATGGAGGTACAGGGAAGACCTTTGTATTGAAAACTTTATCTGCGGCTTTAAGATCAAAGCTGAAATTGTGTTGAATGTGGCGTCAAGCGATAAAGCATTGTTACTTTTGTACTGTGGTAGAACTCCACATTCAAAATTTGCAATACCGCTAAATCCAAATGAAGATTCCACGTGCAACATTAAGCAGGGTAGTACCCTCGCGGAATTGATTGTTAGACGCAAGCTTATAATTTGGGATGAAGCGCCTATGATGAACAAATATTGTTTTGAGGCTTTGGATAAAAGCATGGGAGACATTTTGAGATACAACAATTCCACGAGTAACGACATGTTTATAACACAGTATGGAATTCAGTTCAATCAGATAAAGGTGATTTTTTTTGTTTATGGTTATGGAGGTACAGGGAAGACCTTTGTATTGAAAACTTTATCTGCGGCTTTAAGATCAAAGCAGAGATTGTTTTCAATGTGGCGTCAAGCGGTAATGCATTGTTACTTTTGGACTGTGGTAGAACTCCACATTCAAGATTTACGATACCGCTAAATCCAAATGAAGATTCCACATGCAACATTAAGCAGGGTAGTACTCTCGCGGAATTGATTGTAAGACGCAAGCTTATAATTTGGGATGAAGCGCCTATGATGAACAAATATTGTTTTGAGGCTTTGGATAGAAGCATGCGAGACATTTTCAGATTCAACAATTCCACGAGTAACGACATGTTTATGACACAGTATTAAATTCAGTTCAATCAGATAAAGGTGGTGTTTTTTTTTTGTTTATGGTTATGGAGGTAGGGGAAGACCTTTGTATTGAAAACTTTATCTGCGGCTTTAAGATCAAAGCAGAAATTGTGTTGAATGTGGCGTCAACCGGTAAAGCATTGTTACTTTTGGACTGTGGTAGAACTCCACATTCAAGATTTGCAATACCGCTAAATCCAAATGAAGATTCCACGTGCAACATTAAGCAGGGTAGTACCCTCGCGGAATTGATTGTTAGACGCAAGCTTATAATTTGGGATGAAGCGCCTATGATGAACAAATATTGTTTTGAGGCTTTGGATAGAAGCATGGGAGACATTTTGAGATTCAACAATTTCACGAGTAAAGACATGTTTATGATACAGTATTGAATTCAGTTCAATCAGATAAAGGTGGTTTTTTTTTTATGGTTATGGAGGTACAGGGAAGACCTTTGTATTGAAAACTTTATCTGCGGCTTTAAGATCAAAGCTGAAATTGTGTTGAATGTGGCGTCAAGCGATAAAGCATTGTTACTTTTGTACTGTGGTAGAACTTCACATTCAAAATTTGCAATACCGCTAAATCCAAATGAAGATTCCACGTGCAACATTAAGCAGGGTAGTACCTCATGAATTGATTGTTAGACGCAAGCTTATAATTTGGGATGAAGCGCCTATGATGAACAAATATTGTTTTGAGGCTTTGGATAAAAGCATGGGAGACATTTTGAGATTCAACAATTCCACGAGTAACGACACGTTTATGACACAGTATTGAATTCAGTTCAATCAGATAAAGGTGGTTTTTTTTTTTTATGGTTATGGAGGTACAGGGAAGACCTTTGTATTGAAAACTTTATCTGCGGCTTTAAGATCAAAGCTGAAATTGTGTTGAATGTGGCGTCAAGCGATAAAGCATTGTTACTTTTGTACTGTGGTAGAACTCCACATTCTAGATTTGCGATATCGCTAAATCCAAATGAAGATTCCAAGTGCAACATTAAGCAGGGTAGTCCCCTCGCGGAATTGATTGTTAAATGCAAGCTTATAATTTGGGATGAAGCGCCTATAATGAACAAATATTGTTTTGAGACTTTGGATAGAAGCATACGAGACATTTTGAGATTCAACAATTCCACGTGTAACGACATGTTTATGACACAGTATTGAATTCAGTTCAATCAGATAAAGGTGGTGTTTTTTTTTTTGTTTATGGTTATGGAGGTACAGGGAAAACCTTTGTATTGAAAACTTTATCTACGGCTTTAAGACCAAAGCAGAGATTGTGTTGAATGTGGCGTCAAGCGGTAATGCATTGTTACTTTTGGACTGTGGTAGAACTCCACATTCAAGATTTACGATACCGCTAAATCCAAATGAAGATTCCACGTGCAACATTAAGCAGGGTAGTACCCTCGCGGAATTGATTGTAAGACGCAAGCTTATAATTTGGGATGAAGCGCCTATGATGAACAAATATTGTTTTGAGGCCAGCATGCGAGACATTTTGAGATTCAACAATTCCACGAGTAACGACATGTTTATGACACTGTATTGAATTCAGTTCAATCAGATAAAGGTGGTGTTTTTTTTTGTTTATGGTTATGGAGGTACGGGAAGACCTTTGTATTGAAAACTTTATCTGCGGCTTTAAGATCAAAGCAGAAATTGTGTTGAATGTGGCGTCAAGCGGTAAAGCATTGTTACGTTTGGATTGTGGTAGAACTCCACATTCAAAATTTGCAATACCGCTAAATCCAAATGAGGATTCCACGTGCAACATTAAGCAGGGTAGTACCCTCGCGGAATTGATTGTTAGACGCAAGCTTATAATTTGGGATGAAGCGCCTATGATGAACAAATATTGTTTTGAGGCTTTGGATAGAAGCATGGGAGACATTTTGTGATTCAACAATTCAACGAGTAACGACATGTTTATTACACAGTATTGAATTCAGTTCAATCAGATAAAGGTGGTTTTTTTTTTATGGTTATGGAGGTACAGGGAAGACCTTTGTATTGAAAACTTTATCTGCGGCTTTAAGATCAAAGCTGAAATTGTGTTGAATGTGGCGTCAAGCAATAAAGCATTGTTACTTTTGTACTGTGGTAGAACTCCACATTCTAGATTTGCGATATCGCTAAATCCAAATAAAGATTCCAAGTGCAACATTAAGCAGGGTAGTCCCCTCGCGGAATTGATTGTTAGATGCAAGCTTATAATTTGGGATGAAGCGCCTATGATGAACAAATATTGTTTTGAGGCTTTCGATAGAAGCATGCGTGACATTTTGAGATTCAACAATTCCACGAGTAACGACATGTTTATGACACAGTATTGAATTCAGTTCAATCAGATAAAGGTGGTGTTTTTTTTTTGTTTATGGTTATGGAGGTACAGGGAAGACCTTTGTATTGAAAACTTTATCTGCGGCTTTAAGATCAAAGCAGAAATTGTGTTGAATGTGGCGTCAAGCGGCAAAGCATTGTTACTTTTGGACTGTGGTAGAACTCCACATTCAAGATTTGCGATATCGCTAAATCCAAATGAAGATTCCACGTGCAACATTAAGCAGGGTAGTCCCCTCGCGGAATTGATTGTTAGAAGCAAGCTTATAATTTGGGATGAAGCGCCTATGATGAACAAATATTGTTTTGAAGCTTTGGATAGAAGCATGCGAGACATTTTGAGATTCAACAATTCCACGAGTAACGACATGTTTATGACACAGTATTGAATTCAATTCAATCAGATAAAGGTGATTTTTTTTTTGTTTCTGGTTATGGAGGTACATGGAAGACATTTGTATTGAAAACTATATCTGCGGTTTTAAGATCAAAGCAGAAATTGTGTTGAATGTGGCGTCAAGCAGTAAAGCATTGTTACTTTTGGATTGTGGTAGAACTCCACTTTCAAGATTTGCGATATCGCCAAATCCAAATGAAGATTCCACGTGCAACATTAAGCACGGTAGTCCTCTTGCGGAATTTATTGTTAGATGCAAGCTTATAATTTGGGATGAAGCACCTATGATGAACAAATATTGTTTTGAGGCTTTGGATAGTAGCATGCGAGACATTTTGAGATTCAACAATTCCACGAGTAACGACATGTTTATAACACAGTATTGAATTCAGTTCAATCAGATAAAGGTGATTTTTTTTGTTTATGGTTATGGAGGTACAGGGAAGACCTTTGTATTGAAAACTTTATCTGCGGCTTTAAGATCAAAGCAGAAATTGTGTTGAATGTGGCGTCAAGCGATAAAGCATTGTTACTTTTGGACTGTGGTAGAACTCCACATTCAAGATTTGCGATATCGCTAAATCCAAATGAAGATTCCACGTGCAACATTAAGCAGGGTAGTCCTCTTGCGGAATTTATTGTTAGGTGCAAGCTTATAATTTGGGATGAAGCGCCTATGATGAACAAATATTGTTTTGAGGCTTTGGATAGAAGCATGGGAGACATTTTGAGATTCAACAATTCAACGAGTAACGACATGTTTATTACACAGTATTGAATTCAGTTCAATCAGATAAAGGTGGTTTTTTTTTTTATGGTTATGGAGGTACAGGGAAGACCATTGTATTGAAAACTTTATCTGCGGCTTTAAGATCAATGCTGAAATTGTGTTGAATGTGGCGTCAAGCAATAAAGCATTGTTACTTTTGTACTGTGGTAGAACTCCACATTCTAGATTTGCTATATCGCTAAATCCAAATAAAGATTCCAAGTGCAACATTAAGCAGGGTAGTCCCCTCGCGGAATTGATTGTTAGATGCAAGCTTATAATTTGGGATGAAGTGCCTATGATGAACAAATATTGTTTTGAGGCTTTGGATAGAAGCATGCGAGACATTTTGAGATTCAACAATTCCACGAGTAACGACATGTTTATGACACAGTATTGAATTCAGTTCAATCAGATAAAGGTGGTGTTTTTTTTTTGTTTATGGTTATGGAGGTACAGGGAAGACCTTTGTATTGAAAACTTTATCTGCGGCTTTAAGATCAAAGCAGAAATTGTGTTGAATGTGGCGTCAAGCGGTAAAGCATTGTTACTTTTGGATTGTGGTAGAACTCCACTTTCAAGATTTGCGATATCGCCAAATCCAAATGAAGATTCCACGTGCAACATTAAGAACGGTAGTCCTCTTGCGGAATTTACTGTTAGATGTAAGCTTATAATTTGGGATGAAGCACCTATGATGAACAAATATTGTTTTGAGGCTTTGGATAGTAGCATGCGAGACATTTTGAGATTCAACAATTCCACGAGTAACGACATGTTTATAACACAGTATTGAATTCAGTTCAATCAGATAAAGGTGATTTTTTTTGTTTATGGTTATGGAGGTACAGGGAAGACCTTTGTATTGAAAACTTTATCTGCGGCTTTAAGATCAAAGCAGAAATTGTGTTGAATGTGGCGTCAAGCGATAAAGCATTGTTACTTTTGGACTGTGGTAGAACTCCACATTCAAGATTTGCGATATCGCCAAATCCAAATGAAGATTCCACGTGCAACATTAAGCAGGGTAGTCCTCTTGCGGAATTGATTGTTAGGTGCAAGCTTATAATTTGGGATGAAGCGCCTATGATGAACAAATATTGTTTTGAGGCTTTGGATAGTAGCAGGCGAGACATTTTGAGATACAACAATTCCACGAGTAACGACATGTTTATGACACAGTATTAAATTCAGTTCAATCAGATAAAGGTGGTGTTTTTTTTTTGTTTATGGTTATGGAGGTAGGGGAAGACCTTTGTATTGAAAACTTTATCTGCGGCTTTAAGATCAAAGCAGAAATTGTGTTGAATATGGCGTCAAGCGGTAAAGCATTGTTACTTTTGGACTGTGGTAGAACTCCACATTCAAGATTTGCAATACCGCTAAATCCAAATGAAGATTCCACGTGCAACATTAAGCAGGGTAGTACCCTCGCGGAATTGATTGTTAGACGCAAGCTTATAATTTGGGATGAAGCGCCTATGATGAACAAATATTGTTTTGAGGCTTTGGATAGAAGCATGGGAGACATTTTGAGATTCAACAATTTCACGAGTAAAGACATGTTTATGACACAGTATTGAATTCAGTTCAATCAGATAAAGGTGGTTTTTTTTTATGGTTATGGAGGTACAGGGAAGACCTTTGTATTGAAAACTTTATCTACGGCTTTAAGATCAAAGCTGAAATTGTGTTGAATGTGGCGTCAAGCGATAAAGCATTGTTACTTTTGTACTGTGGTAGAACTCCACATTCTAGATTTGCGATATCGCTAAATCCAAATGAAGATTCCAAGGGCAACATTAAGCAGGGTAGTCCCCTCGCGGAATTGATTGTTAGATGCAAGCTTATAATTTGGGATAAAGCGCCTATGATGAACAAATATTGTTTTGAGGCTTTGGATAGAAGCATGCAAGACATTTTGAGATTCAACAATTCCACGAGTAACGACATGTTTATGACACAGTATTGAATTCAGTTCAATCAGATAAAGGTGGTGTTTTTTTTTGTTTATGGTTATGGAGGTACAAGGAAGACCTTTGTATTGAAAACTTTATCTGCAGCTTTAAGATCAAAGCAGAAATTGTGTTGAATGTGGCGTCAAGCGGCAAAGCATTGTTACTTTTGGACTGTGGTAGAACTCCACATTCAAGATTTGCGATATCGCTAAATCCAAATGAAGATTCCACGTGCAACATTAAGCAGGGTAGTCCCCTCGCGGAATTGATTGTAAGACGCAAGCTTATAATTTGGGATGAAGCGCCTATGATGAACAAATATTGTTTTGAGGCTTTGGATAGAAGCATGCGAGACATTTTGAGATTCAACAATTCCACGAGTAACGACATGCTTATGACACAGTATGGAATTCAATTCAATCAGATAAAGGTGATTTTTTTTTGTTTATGGTTATGGAGGTACATGGAAAACCTTTGTATTGAAAACTATATCTGCGGTTTTAAGATCAAAGCAGAAATTGTGTTAAATGTGGCGTCAAGCGGTAAAACATTGTTACTTTTGGATTGTGGTAGAACTCCACTTTCAAGATTTGCGATATCGCCAAATCCAAATGAAGATTCCACGTGCAACATTAAGCACGGTAGTCCTCTTTCGGAATTTATTGTTAGATGCAAGCTTATAATTTGGGATGAAGCGCCTATGATGAACAAATATTGTTTTGAGGCTTTGGATAGTAGCAGGCGAGACATTTTGAGATTCAACAATTCCATGAGTAACGACATGTTAATAACACAGTATTGAATTCAGTTCAATCAGATAAAGGTTATTTTTTTTGTTTATGGTTATGGAGGTACAGGGAAGACCTTTGTATTGAAAACTTTATCTGCGGATTTAAGATCAAAGCAGAAATTGTGTTGAATTTGGCGTCAAGCGATAAAGCATTGTTACTTTTGGACTGTGGTAGAACTCCACATTCAAGATTTGCGATATCGCTAAATCCAAATGAAGATTCCACGTGCAACATTAAGCAGGGTAGTCCCCTCGCGGAATTGATTGTTAGATGCAAGCTTATAATTTGGGATGAAGCGCCTATGATGAACAAATATTGTTTTGAGGCTTTGGATAGTAGCAGGCGAGACATTTTGAGATACAACAATTCCACGAGTAACGACATGTTTATAACACAGTATTGAATTCAGTTCAATCAGATAAAGGTGATTTTTTTTGTTTATGGTTATGGAGGTACAGGGAAGACCTTTGTATTGAAAACTTTATCTGCGGCTTTAAGATCAAAGCAGAGATTGTGTTGAATGTGGCGTCAAGCGGTAATGCATTGTTACTTTTGGACTGTGGTAGAACTCCACATTCAAGATTTACGATACCGCTAAATCCAAATGAAGATTCCACGTGCAACATTAAGCAGGGTAGTACCCTCGCGGAATTGATTGTAAGACGCAAGCTTATAATTTGGGATGAAGCGCCTATGATGAACAAATATTGTTTTGAGGCTTTGGATAGAAGCATGCGAGACATTTTCAGATTCAACAATTCCACGAGTAACGACATGTTTATGACACAGTATTGAATTCAGTTCAATCAGATAAAGGTGGTGTTTTTTTTTTGTTTATGGTTATGGAGGTACGGGAAGACCTTTGTATTGAAAACTTTATCTGCGGCTTTAAGATCAAAGCAGAAATTGTGTTGAATGTGGCGTCAAGCGGTAAAGCATTGTTACTTTTGGACTGTGGTAGAACTCCACATTCAAAATTTGCAATACCGCTAAATCCAAATGAAGATTCCACGTGCAACATTAAGCAGGGTAGTACCCTCGCGGAATTGATTGTTAGACGCAAGCTTATAATTTGGGATGAAGCGCCTATGATGAACAAATATTGTTTTGAGGCTTTGGATAGAAGCATGGGAGACATTTTGAGATTCAACAATTTCACGAGTAAAGACATGTTTATGACACAGTATTGAATTCAGTTCAATCAGATAAAGGTGGTTTTTTTTTTATGGTTATGGAGGTACAGGGAAGACCTTTGTATTGAAAACTTTATCTGCGGCTTTAAGATCAAAGCTGAAATTGTGTTGAATGTGGCGTCAAGCGATAAAGTATTGTTACTTTTGTACTGTGGTAGAACTCCACATTCTAGATTTGCGATATCGCTAAATCCAAATGAAGATTCCAAGAGCAACATTAAGCAGGGTAGTCCCCTCGCGGAATTGATTGTTAGATGCAAGCTTATAATTTGGGATGAAGCGCCTATGATGAACAAATATTGTTTTGAGGCTTTGGATAGAAGCATGCGAGACATTTTGAGATTCAACAATTCCACGAGTAACGACATGTTTATGACACAGTATTGAATTCAGGTCAATCAGATAATGGTGGTGTTTTTTTTTTGTTTATGGTTACGGAGGTACAAGGAAGACCTTTGTATTGAAAACTTTATCTGCGGCTTTAAGATCAAAGCAGAAATTGTGTTGAAAGTGGCGTCAAGCGGCAAAGCATTGTTACTTTTGGACTGTGGTAGAACTCCACATTCAAAATTTGCGATATCGCTAAATCCAAATGAAGATTCCACGTGCAACATTAAGCAGGGTAGTCCCCTCGCGGAATTGATTGTAAGACGCAAGCTTATAATTTGGGATGAAGCGCCTATGATGAACAAATATTGTTTTGAGGCTTTTGATAGAAACATGCGGGACATTTTGAGATTCAACAATTCCACGAGTAACGACATGTTTATGACACAGTATTGAATTCAATTCAATCAGATAATGGTGATTTTTTTTTGTTTACGGTTATGGAGGTACATGGAAGACCTTTGTATTGAAAAATATATCTGCGGTTTTAAGATCAAAGCAGAAATTGTGTTGAAGGTGGCGTCAAGCGGTAAAGCATTGTTACTTTTGGACTTTGGTAGAACTCCACATTCAAGATTTACGATACCGCTAAATCCAAATGAAGATTCCACGTGCAACATTAAGCACGGTAGTCCTCTTGCGGAATTTATTGTTAGATGCAAGCTTATAATTTGGAATGAAGCACCTATGATGAACAAATATTGTTTTGAGGCTTTGGATAGTAGCATGCGAGACATTTTGAGATTCAACAATTCCACGAGTAACGACATAATTATAACACAGTATTGAATTCAGTTCAATCAGATAAAGGTGATTTTTTTTGTTTATGGTTATGGAGGTACAGGGAAGACCTTTGTATTGAAAACTTTATCTGCGGCTTTAAGATCAAAGCAGAAATTGTGTTGAATGTGGCGTCAAGCGATAAAGCATTGTTACTTTTGGACTGTGGTAGAACTCCACATTCAAGATTTGCGATACCGCTAAATCCAAATGAAGATTCCATGTGCAACATTAAGAAGGATAGTCCGCTCGCGGAATTGATTGTTAGATGCAAGCTTATAATTTGGGATGAAGCGCCTATGATGAACAAATATTGTTTTGAGGCTTTGGATAGAAGCAAGCGAGATATTTTGAGATTCAACAATTCCACGAGTAACGACATGTTTATGACACAGTATTGAATTCAATTCAATCAGATAAAGGTGGTTTTTTTTTGTTTATGGTTATGGAGGTACATGGAAGACCTTTGTATTGAAAACTATATCTGCGGTTTTAAGATCAAAGCAGAAATTGTGTTGAATGTGGCGTCAAGCGGTAAAGCATTGTTACTTTTGGACTGTGGTAGAACTCCACATTCAAGATTTGCGATATCGCCAAATCCAAATGAAGATTCCACGTGCAACATTAAGCAGGGTAGTCCTCATGCGGAATTGATTTTTAGATGCAAGTTTATAATTTGGGATGAAGCGCCTATGATGAACAAATATTGTTTTGAGGCTTTGGATAGAAGCATGCGAGACAATTTGAGATTCAACAATTCCACGAGTAACGACATGTTTATGACATAATATTGAATTCAGTTCAATCAGATAAAGGTGTTTTTTTTTATAGTTATGGAGGTACAGGGAAGACCTTTGTATTGAAAACTTTATCTGCGGCTTTAAGATCAAAGCTGAAATTGTGTTGAATGTGGCGTCAAGCGATAAAGCATTGTTACTTTTGGACTATGGTAGAACTCCACATTCAAGATTTTGCGATATCGCTAAATCCAAATGAAGATTCCACGTGCAACATTAAGCAGGATAGTCCGCTCGCGGAATTGATTGTTAGATGCAAGCTTATAATTTTGGATGAAGCGCCTATGATGAACAAATATTGTTTTGAGGCTTTGGATATAAGCATGTGAGACATTTTCAGATTCAACAATTCCACGAGTAACGACATGTTTATGACACAGTATTGAATTCAGTTCAATCAGATAAAGGTGGTTTTTTTTTGTTTATGGTTATGGAGGTACATGGAAGACCTTTGTATTGAAAACTATATCTGCGGCTTTAAGATCAAAGCAGAAATTGTGTTGAATGTGGCGTCAAGCGGTAAAGCATTGTTACTTTTGGACTGTGGTAGAACTCCACATTCAAGATTTGCGATATCGCCAAATCCAAATGAAGATTCCACGTGCAACATTAAGCAGGGTAGTCCTCTTGCGGAATTGATTGTAAGACGCAAGCTTATAATTTGGGATGAAGCGCCTATGATGAACAAATATTGTTTTGAGGCTTTGGATAGTAGCATGCGAGACATTTTGAAATTCAACAATTCCACGTGTAACGACATGTTTATAACACAGTATTGAATTCAGTTCAATCAAATAAAGGTGATTTTTTTTTTATGGTTATGGAGGTACAGGGAAGACCTTTGTATTGAAAACTTTATCTGCGGCTTTAAGATCAAGGCTAAAATTGTGTTGAATGTGGCGTCAAGCGATAAAGCGTTGTTACTTTTGGACTGTGGTAGAACTCCACATTCAAGATTTTGCGATATCGCTAAATCCAAATGAAGATTCCACGTGCAACATTAAGAAGGATAGTCCGCTCGCGGAATTGATTGTTAGATGCAAGCTTATAATTTGGGATGAAGCGCCTATGATGAACAAATATTGTTTTGAGGCTTTGGATAGAAGCATGCGTGACATTTTGAGATTCAACAATTCCACGAGTAACGACATGTTTATGACACAGTATTGAATTCAGTTCAATCAGATAATGGTGGTGTTTTTTTTTTGTTTATGGTTATGGAGGTACAGGGAAGACCTTTGTATTGAAAACTTTATCTGCGGCTTTAAGATCAAAGCAGAAATTGTGTTGAATGTGGCGTCAAGCGGCAAAGCATTGTTACTTTTGGACTGTGGTAGAACTCCACATTCAAGATTTGCGATACCGCTAAATCCAAAGGAAGATTCCACGTGTAACATTAAGCAAGGTAGTACCCTCGCGGAATTGATTGTAAGACGCAAGCTTATAATTTGGGATGAAGCGCCTATGATGAACAAATATTGTTTTGACGTTTTGGATAGAAGCATGCGAGACATTTTGAGATTCAACAATTCCACGAGTAACGACATGTTTATGACACAGTATTGAATTCAGTTCAATCAGATAAAGGTGGTGTTTTTTTTTGTTTATGGTTATGGAGGTACAGGGAAGACCTTTGTATTGAAAACTTTATCTGCGACTTTAAGATCAAAGAAGAAATTGTGTTGAATGTGGCGTCAAGCGGTAAAGCATTGTTACTTTTGGACTTTGGTAGAACTCCACATTCAAGATTTGCGATACCGCTAAATCCAAATGAAGATTCCACGTGCAACATTAAGAAGGATAGTCCGCTCGCGGAATTGATTGTTAGATGCAAGCTTATAATTTGGGATGAAGCGCCTATGATGAACAAATATTGTTTTGAGGCTTTGGATAGAAGCATGCGAGATATTTTGAGATTCAACAATTCCACGAGTAACGACATGTTTATGACACAGTATTGAATTCAATTCAATCAGATAAAGGTGATTTTTTTTTGTTTATGGTTATGGAGGTACAGGGAAGACCTTTGTATTGAAAACTATATCTGCGGTTTTAAGATCAAAGCAGAAATTGTGTTGAATGTGGCGTCAAGCGGTAAAGCATTGTTACTTTTGGACTGTGGTAGAACCCCACATTCAAGATTTGCGATATCGCCAAATCCAAATGAAGATTCCACGTGCAACGTTAAGCAGGGTAGTCCTCTTGCGGAATTGATTGTAAGACGCAAGCTTATAATTTGGGATGAAGCGCCTATGATGAACAAATATTGTTTTGAGGCTTTGGATAGTAGCATGCGAGACATTTTGAAATTCAACAATTCCACGTGTAACGACATGTTTATAACACAGTATTGAATTCAGTTCAATCAAATAAAGGTGATTTTTTTTTTATGGTTATGGAGGTACAGGGAAGACCTTTGTATTGAAAACTTTATCTGCGGCTTTAAGATCAAGGCTAAAATTGTGTTGAATGTGGCGTCAAGCGATAAATCATTGTTACTTTTGGACTGTGGGAGAACTCCACATTCAAGATTTTGCGATATCGCTAAATCCAAATGAAGATTCCACGTGCAACATTAAGCAGGATAGTCCGCTCGCGGAATTGATTGTTAGATGCAAGCTTATAATTTGGGATGAAGCGCCTATGATGAACAAATATTGTTTTGAGGCTTTGGATAGAAGCATGCGTGACATTTTGAGATTCAACAATTCCACGAGTAACGACATGTTTATGACACAGTATTGAATTCAGTTCAATCAGATAATGGTGGTGTTTTTTTTTTGTTTATGGTTATGGAGGTACAGGGAAGACCTTTGTATTGAAAACTTTATCTGCGGCTTTAAGATCAAAGCAGAAATTGTGTTGAATGTAGCGTCAAGCGGTAAAGCATTGTTACTTTTGGACTGTGGTAGAACCCCACATTCAAGATTTGCGATATCGCCAAATCCAAATGAAGATTCCACGTGCAACGTTAAGCAGGGTAGTCCTCTTGCGGAATTGATTGTAAGACGCAAGCTTATAATTTGGGATGAAGCGCCTATGATGAACAAATATTGTTTTGAGGCTTTGGATAGTAGCATGCGAGACATTTTGAAATTCAACAATTCCACGTGTAACGACATGTTTATAACACAGTATTGAATTCAGTTCAATCAAATAAAGGTGATTTTTTTTTTATGGTTATGGAGGTACAGGGAAGACCTTTGTATTGAAAACTTTATCTGCGGCTTTAAGATCAAGGCTAAAATTGTGTTGAATGTGGCGTCAAGCGATAAAGCGTTGTTACTTTTGGACTGTGGTAGAACTCCACATTCAAGATTTTGCGATATCGCTAAATCCAAATGAAGATTCCACGTGCAACATTAAGAAGGATAGTCCGCTCGCGGAATTGATTGTTAGATGCAAGCTTATAATTTGGGATGAAGCGCCTATGATGAACAAATATTGTTTTGAGGCTTTGGATAGAAGCATGCGTGACATTTTGAGATTCAACAATTCCACGAGTAACGACATGTTTATGACACAAAGATTGAATTCAGCTCAATCGTATAATGGTGGTGTTTTTTTTGTTTATGGTTATGGAGGTACATGGAAGACCTTTGTATTGAAAACTTTATCTGCGGCTTTAAGATCAAAGCGTAAATTGTGTTGAATGTGGCGTCAAGCGGCAAAGCATTGTTACTTTTGGACCGTGGTAGAACTCCACATTCAAGATTTGCGATACCGCTAAATCCAAAGGAAGATTCCACGTGGAACATTAAGCACGGTAGTACCCTCGCGGACTTGATTGTAAGACGCAAGCTTATAATTTGGGATGAAGCGCCTATGATGAACAAATATTGTTTTGACGTTTTGGATAGAAGCATGCGAGACATTTTGAGATTCAACAATTCCACGAGTAACGACATGTTTATGACACAGTATTGAATTCAGTTCAATCAGATAAAGGTGGTGTTTTTTTTTGTTTATGGTTATGGAGGTACAGGGAAGACCTTTGTATTGAAAACTTTATCTGCGACTTTAAGATCAAAGAAGAAATTGTGTTGAATGTGGCGTCAAGCGGTAAAGCATTGTTACTTTTGGACTTTGGTAGAACTCCACATTCAAGATTTGCGATACCGCTAAATCCAAATGAAGATTCCACGTGCAACATTAAGCAGGGTAGTCGTCTCGCGGAATTGATTGTTAGAAGTAAGCTTATAATTTTGGATGAAGCGCCTATGATGAACAAATATTGTTTTGAGGCTTTGGATAGAAGCATACGAGACATTTTGAGATTCAACAATTCCACGAGTAACGACATGTTTATGACACAGAATTGAATTCAGTTCAATCAGATAAAGGTGGTTTTTTTTTGTTTATGGTTATGGAGGTACATGGAAGACCTTTGTATTGAAAAATATATCTGCGGCTTTAAGATCAAAGCAGAAATTGTGTTGAATGTGGCGTCAAGCGGTAAAGCATTGTTACTTTTGGACTGTGGTAGAACTCCACATTCAAGATTTGCGATATCGCCAAATCCAAATGAAGATTCCACGTGCAACATTAAGCATGGTAGTCCTCTCGCGGAATTGATTGTTAGATGCAAGCTTATAATTTGGGATGAAGCGCCTATGATGAACAAATATTGTTTTGAGGTTTTGGATAGAAGCATGCGAGACATTTTGAGATTCAACAATTCCACGAGTAACGACATGTTTATGACACAGTATTGAATTCAGTTCAATCAGATAAAGGTGGTTTTTTTTGTTTAATGTTATGGAGGTACAGGGAAGACCTTTGTGTTGAAAACTTTATCTGCAGCTTTAAGATCAAAGCAGAAATTGTGTTGAATGTGGCGTCAAGCGATAAAGCATTGTTACTTTTGGACTGTGGTAGAACTCCACATTCAAGATTTGCGATATCGCTAAATCCAAATGAAGATTCCACGTGCAACATTAAGCAGGGTAGTCCCCTCGCGGAATTGATTGTTAGATGCAAGCTTATAATTTGGGATGAAGCGCCTATGATGAACAAATATTGTTTTGAGCGTTTGGATAGAAGCATGCGAGACATTTTGAGATTCAACAATTCCACGAGTAACGACATGTTTATGACACAGTATTGAATTCAGTTCAATCAGATAAAGGTGGTTTTTTTTTTTTTTTTTGGTTATGGAGGTACAGGGAAGACCTTTGTATTGAACTTTATCTGCGGCTTTAAGATCAAAGCAGAAATTGTGTTGAATGTGGCGTCAAGCGGTAAAGCATTGTTACTTTTGGACTGTGGTAGAACTCCACATTCATGATTTGCGATACCGCTTAATCCAAATGAAGATTCCACGTGCAACATTAAGTAGGGTAGTCCTCTCGCGGAATTGATTGTTAGATGTAAGCTTATAATTTGGGATGAAGCGCCTATGATGAACAAATATTGTTTTGAGGCTTTGGATAGATGCATGTGAGACATTTTGAGATTCAACAATTCCACGAGTAACGACATGTTTATAACACAGTATTGAATTCAGTTCAATCAGATAAAGGTGGTGTTTTTTTTGTTTATGGTTATGGAGGTACAGGGAAGACCTTTGTATTCAAAACTTTATCTACAGCTTTAAGATCAAAGCAGAAATTGTGTTGAATGTGGCGTCAAGTGGTAAAGCATTGTTACTTTTGGACTGTGGTAGAACTCCACATTCAAGATTTGCGATACCGCTAAATCCAAATGAAGATTCCACGTGCAACATTAAGCAGGGTAGTACCCTCGCGGAATTGATTGTTAGACGCAAGCTTATAATTTGGGATGAAGCGCCTATGATGAACAAATATTGTTTTGAGCGTTTAGATAGAAGCATGCGAGACATTTTGAGATTAAACAATTCCACGAGTAACGACATGTTTATGACACAGTATTGAATTCAGTTCAATCAGATAAAGGTGGTTTTTTTTTTTTTTTTTTTGGTTATGGAGGTACAGGGAAGACCTTTGTATTGAACTTTATCTGCGGCTTTAAGATCAAAGCAGAAATTGTGTTGAATGTGGCGTCAAGCGGTAAAGCATTGTTACTTTTGGATTGTGGTAGAACTCCACATTCATTATTTGCGATACCGCTTAATCCAAATGAAGATTCCACGTGCAACATTAAGTAGGGTAGTCCTCTCGCGGAATTGATTGTTAGATGTAAGCTTATAATTTGGGATGAAGCGCCTATGATGAACAAATATTGTTTTGAGGCTTTGGATAGATGCATGTGAGACATTTTGAGATTCAACAATTCCACGAGTAACGACATGTTTATAACACAGTATTGAATTCAGTTCAATCAGATAAAGGTGGTGTTTTTTTTGTTTATGGTTATGGAGGTACAGGGAAGACCTTTGTATTCAAAACTTTATCTGCGGCTTTAAGATCAAAGCAGAAATTGTGTTGAATGTGGCGTCAAGCGGTAAAGCATTGTTACTTTTGGACTGTGGTAGAACTCCACATTCAAGATTTGCGATACCGCTAAATCCAAATGAAGATTCCACGTGCAACATTAAGTAGAGTAGTCCTCTCGCGGAAATGATTGTTAGATGCAAGCTTATAATTTGGGATGAAGCGCCTATGATGAACAAACATTGTTTTGAGGCTTTGGATAGAAGCATGCGAGACATTTTGAGATTCAACAATCCACAGAGTATGGAACTACCTTTTGGAGGAAAAACAGTTGTTTTTGGAGGAGATTTTCGACAGATCTTGCCTGTGATTCCAAAAGGAAGTAGACAGGATATTGTACTTGCAGCTATCAATTCATCATATTTATGGAAAAATTGTAAGGTTTTGAGATTGTCCAAAAACATGAGACTACAAAATATCGAGTCAGATGCTAAGTGCATTGAATTAAATGCATTTTCTGATTGGATTGCGAGTATAGGGGGTGGAACAATTGGCTGTGCGAATGATGGCCATGCAACAATTGAAATTCCGGATGATATTTTGTTATGTGAATTCGACAATCCAGTCAAAGCAATCGTGGATAGTATGTATCCGTTGTTTACTTACGACGTTAATAAGGCAAATTATCTGCAAGGAAGAACTATTCTCGCACCGACACTTGATGTAGTTGAATCTGTCAATAATTATATGATTTAGCTAAATACGGATGAAGGAAATACTTATTTAAGTTCTGATTCAACTTGCAAGTCAGATGCCAATGTGGACATGTTATGTGACCTTCATACGCCTGAGTTTTTGAATGGAATTAGATGGTCTGGTGTGCTCAACCATGAATTGAAATTGAAGGTCGGCACTCCTGTTATGCTTTTACGCAACATAGACCATTCCGCCGGCTTATGCAACGACACAAGATTGATTATTACGAGGCTCAAAAGTCATGTTCTGGAAGCAAAGATTCTCGCTGGAACTAAGACAGGTCATAAGGTTCTTATCCCTAGAATGACGTTGACTCCATCTAATCCAAGGCTGCCATTCAAGTTTCAACGAAGATAATTTCCTCTTATTGTGTCATACGCAATGACAATCAACAAAAGTCAGGGTCAATCGCTATCTCATGTTGGTTTGTATTTGAAAAAACCAGTTTTTAGCCATGGTCGGTTATACGTTGATGTGTCTAGAGTTATAAATCACAAAGGGTTGAAAATTTTGATTTGCGATAAGGATGACAGACAAGACAATTCAACGACAAATGTGTTTTCAAGGAACATTTCCAAAATTTGTAGTAGTTGGAACATCGGTTTAATTTTTTTATGACAATTGTAACGCATATATGATACTTATTTCATATACTTTTATAACAACCTCAATAATCCTTTTTAAGTCAAATGAAATATTTAATCTCAACGTTTATAAATTTATTTTTTTAGTACAACACGGGTGACACACTAGTAGTTATTAAATTAACAAACAACTAATATATAAAACTTTAATTAATAAATAATTTAACTTTCACTTAAAAAAATATTAGCATTGATCCTTTTTCATAGAATATTAGGAGGTTATTATGGTTGATTTGATCCACAAGTAGGATGATTGTAAACAAGTAACAAAGTGATTAATAGAGTTCAATTTTAGTACAAAAAAAAAATAAAAAATTACAAAAGTAATTATTCAATTTTGAATATTTAGCCTCCGTTTGACTCCATTATTTCAAATTATAATTTTTTTCTCTTATTTTCAACCACAAAATCTTTCATAAAATAATATTTCACATAAATTGAAAAAAAAAATTTCTTTTTCAATCACACATTCTCAAAAAATAATATTATTCCAAAAATTATAACCCCAAATAATGGGGGCCAAACAGAAGCTTAATTATATATTAAAATAAACAATTAAAAGTAAGCAAACAAATTCTTAAAATTTAATCTAATCACAAAAGGTATTAAGAATCAGTAACCCACTTTAATCCTTATAGCGAAGTCTAGTTTTATGTAATCACTAAACATACGACATTTCTTATATGATATTTTTCTTTTTCGAGATAAATTAATTCAAATTTCATCTACGATCCAATGATATTTTTATGTAGAATTGCAAAAAGATTCGCAAGACAAAACTAAGATTGCACTAAGCATATAAGTATCTCTATCTAGAACATAAGGTTATTTGTTATTTTAGCTAAACTTAATTTGCATGATCTCTTAGAATAATAAAAAAAATCCAAAAAAAAAAAAAAAAACTGAAACTAAATCTAAAACTAAAACTTGTTAAAAATAGGATGATAATTAACACAATAACTAATAATCAACCCAACAAAAAATTAGCTTAAAAATAAGCGATTTATTGAGTTAAAAAATTTTTAAAAAAAAATCATCAAAATCCTAACAACAAATAGATAAATAATAAATATATAATCCTTGAATCTTTATATCTTTAATGATTGTAGATGGCCATTCTTCATATCTAAAATCATCCCAAGTCTCGATAATTTGTTGTAATTTCGGGTCATGTGGGGGGTCAAATGACCCCACAAATAATTTGATTTTTCTTTTAGTCAGAACTTGTGAGAGAAAGAGTGCATCGAAAGAAAGAGTCAATTAAGTGAGAATATTATATTATTTAATCAATTAAGTAGTGTGCGTAAAAATTATATAAATTCAAATTTTGTTCAACAATTTGGTCTTATAAACTATGAGCCTGTTTGGTAAAAATGCTCATTTTCTACAGTAAATCAATTCTCATTTTTAACCACACATTCTTCAATAAAATAATATTTTCCATCACATCAATACTTTTTTCTTCTTTTTCAACCACACATTTCCTATCATATCACTATTCAAAAATCAATTCTTCCCCCAAAAATCCCTACCAAACACACTCTATGTCATTTGTCCTAGAGCTTATTTGGGAGGAATTAAAATCCAATTAAAAATGAAAATATATCCGTTATTGGGTTTCACTCGTATAATAAAAGTCAACAATAACGGCTAATTTTTCAATTTTAATTCGATTTTAATATCTACCAAACACACTCCTAGCCCCTGTTTGGCCCCCATTTTTTGGGGTTGAAAATTTGTAGAATAGTGATTAATGGGAAAATGTATGGTGGAAAAGTTTTAGATTTGTCTGTAATATTATTTTATTTGAGAATGTGTGGTTGAGATAAAGAGAAAAAAAATTAATGTAATGGAATGAGAAAAAATGGGGCTCAAACGGGGGCCTAATATTGTTTTATATTTTTACCATCATTAAATTTATGGTCGAACTTTGTTTGAGATTGAATATTTTATTTTGCTTATTGGTTTATTGAGTTTTAAGCTCATAGATTAGCTTAGAGGTGTCAACTCGGGTGGTCTGTGTCGGGTCGGCCCGCCAACATATCAGCCCGGTAACGACAAGCGTGAAAAAAAGCCCGCCCGCTAGGGTTCCAGGCCGGTTTCGAGTCGGCCCTACAAATTTTGGATTACAACCAAAACCCGCCCGTTGACCCATCCGGGTCGATCTCATGCGGGTCACGGGTTGCGGTTTGTTCCGATTTGGACCGTATTATTTTATAAATAAAATTATAAAAATATAAAATTTTTCATATTTATAACAAAAAATATTTTTTTTGTTAAATGTAAATTAAGAATTGAATAAAATGATAAATTCATATTTATACCAATAAATGTTTACATAAATTCAAATTCAATGTTATGTGAATTATTTATAACTTTGCAAAGTTAAATTGAATTTAAACAAATACCAACTAAATGCATTTCTAATTAATATTATCAAATATTTATAATATAAGTATATCACAACTAGGTTGACACCTACTTTTATTATAATTACTCCCCTTTTTTTTTCAAATTTTAAAATTTTTTTTTTCACAGGCCAGCGGGTTAACCGCAACCCATAAAGGTGTAACCCGAGAAACCCGTGGGTCACACCTCCTTGACCCGTGAACCGCTCGCTCGAGTCACAGATTGGCCTGCAGTCCCGGATTGATCCGAACCAATTTTCACGGGTCTAGTCAGCCCGTCCGTCTTGACACTTCTAGATTAACTAGTTAAGACAAATATGAATACATATTGCATACTTTAATTTAATGGTTCAAATTTAATGGACGTTTCAAATCCCCAAAAACTCCGACCTTGATTAAAATTCATCTACACTGAACATTATTCCTGGCTCCACCCTAAATATTTGCTTATGTTGTTGTTGCAATTTGTTATTTTTTGTAGCATTTATTGGATATCACACATTTGGAATTATCGTTGATGACAATATTCTTCTTTCACTTGAAAAATCAAACCGACTTGTTGCAATGGCTAACATGTTCGTTATTGTTTATGTTTTGAAAATTATCAGATAAATCTTTTTTTTTTTCGAAAAATTCCTGCTCCGATTTATTCAACAAGTTATATTTTATCATTTTTATTCATCTTTAGTTTTTGAAAAACTCATTTATATGTCATGCCGATCTTTGACATAATAGAAACTTGGTGTGTAAGGTAAGACATGATCGAGCGCCAATGATTGAAGTCTACTGTCCTTGGAACGCTCGAGTAAGGTAAGGCACGATCGAACGCCAATGATTGAAGTCTACTGTCCTTGGAACTCCCGAGTGAAACTCGTGCGTCCTTAATTTTTGACCACACAGTAAAAATGGTTAGAATCCGCCCCTGCTCGTAATTGCCATCCATTTTTTTATTTTGGAACTCCAAATTTAATTACCTTTCCAACTGTATATCATTTTCCCAATGGAGCTCTTTGTATAAAACTTTTAAGATCTGATTTCTTCACATGCTCCGAATGTCAATTCTTACTTTTATATCCTTTCGTCCTTTCATGCTTAAACTTCCTGCATTTTGCATCAATCTTTCAAATTGAATGTTTTCCCCACGAAAACAATATAAGTATAAATCCACCCGAATAATCAAATATTATTTAAATATAAGAGCCTAGATCAGAATGTAAAATACGATCATCAACACCCATAAACTTATACTTTCGCTAGTTCTGAGCAAAACTATATATTCAACATAAGCAAAATGAAAGACACAATTAGCTACATAACTCACCATGAAGGTGTCACATTCAAAACTAAGCAATTCATAATAAGTTCCCAAATAATACCACAAAAACATTTTAAATTATCCATGTTTGTCTGGTGTGTGTGTGTGTATACTTAGCCAACTCCCGTTATTACCTAGATCTAGTTAATATTGCATAAATTTATGAATTTCAAAGTTGGTTCCATCGTGACCCTCAATGGTCAAATTCTATCGTTTATCTCTCATCAGTTGAAAACTTGATGTTTATTCTTTCTTTTGGAGTATTATTTTTAAAGTTCACAAATTACTCATTACTTTCCCGCTCAAGTTCAAATGAAGCGAACCAACAAAATTAACTAATTAGAAACATGAAGATTCTTCAAAATTTTGAATGTCCCAACCTACAGGGTAAGTCAAATCCACTAGGTATCTAGATCTCAAAAATTTAGCCCATGTTTGGTTTGAATTAAAATTCAATCAAAATTTCAAGTCAAAGTCAACAATTAATTTTAATCACACATTTAGTGAGATCCATAACTTTTCAACTATACATTTCATCAACTTTTATTAAAATCTACTAAAAACATGATTTTAATATCTACCAAACATGGAATGAAAAAACGTTGCTGAGGCGCGCACTGAGGCGCGCCTCAGTGTGAGGCGTAGCTGCTGTGCCTCGAGGCGGAAGAAATGAGGCGGAAAAAATGAGGCGCACGCCTCTGCATCTGAAGCAAAAAAAATGAGGCGTGCGCCTCATTTTTAGTATGTTTTTTTTCAAGTTTTTTTCAGGTTTTAAAGAAGAGGAAGAAGGAAGAAGAAGAAGGAAGAAGGAAGAAGAAGAAGTCACGCCGAGAATGCTTTTTGTTCTTTTATCGCTTGAATGCACGGCAACGCACTTGCGCCGCAGAAACTGAAGAAGACGTAGGGTTGAAGAAGAAGAAGAAAGGGGTGTTGGGCTTGGGCTGTTTTTAGTTGGGTTGGGCTTTAATTAGTTGCTTTTTTTTAAAAAAAAGAAGTTTATCCATTGTTGTAAAAATATATTTATAGTATTACATCTTTATTGATTGAATTTATTTTTTTTCAAATTTTACAGCCTTATTATTGGATGAGCAAATTACACGATATTTACTATTTCTTAATTATTTTTTTGTTCTTTTAATCTAGACAAGATCATTTTAGTTTAAAAAAAATATCATAATTAATGTTGTTACAAAATTTTAAAACAATTTAAAATATGATTTTACTTTGACCAAAATAATTGGCAGATAATTATAAAATCAACGTACATAAATTTTTTTTTAAATTAATATTTTTCAAAACTTGACAAAATATAAATAATCAAATAATATTTTTGATTAATTTTACATATGAAGTTTTTGGGAAAAAAATTAATTGAAGTTTCAAAAAATTAATATTTTATTTTCTAATTTTTCAACTTAAGTTATTTTGTTTCTGATGAGGCTTACGCCTCGCCTCGTGACAAAAAAACGCCTCAGTACCCGTTTACGTTTTTTCAAACCATGCTACCAAACATGGGCTTAATGTCCAATGCATAGTCAGGTTTTCAACGCATCTTCAGTTTTATGCACACGTTTTTATCCCCATTTCAAACTTGCATTCTTTACTTTTGTCATTTCATATATTGATTTGATGTTCTTATTGGGATCTGTTACAGCTCTTGTTTGATCTTCATTATTTCTAAAATACATTTTTCTCTTTTTATTTAACCGCACATTTTTCAATAAAATAATATTACAAAAAAATTCAAATTTTTTTCTTATTTTTTAACCACACATTTTTCATCAAATTACTATTCTAAAATGCATTTTTTGTCCAAAAAATGGGGTTCAAACAAGCTCATAATGTAGTTTTTTTTTCCTTTTTTCATGACTAGTACAATACTTTTTATTGGAATCAACAGTTGGAATTAGATTTTTAGCATGAGCCATGCTATTGGTACATAGAGGTACACATAGGGTTCACATAATGTGAGTGGGGGTGGGGCCCATGCTACAGTATCGCGGGCCTCACCCCACTCACATTATGTGAAGCTTTATGTGTATATCTATGTACAACTAGAATAATCATTTTAGCACACAAAAATCACTTCACAGATATCTAAATATTCCATTTATTGGCTCAACCATCACCATACATATTTTTACAATAGGTTATCTGATTTATTTGTTTGGATGATAGATATTTTAGCATAAATTATAACCTAATTTTACCAACTTAAAATCCATCCTATTACATAATAATTTTCAAACCTAAACAACAAATAAAAATGGCTATATGCTTAGTATATGGTTTTAAATGATCTCCATGATACCTACAATGAGACAAGAAAATATATTTAGCTATGCAGTGGTGAAGGTGAAGGTGAAGGTGAAGGTGGTTCGGCCGAGCAATCATTCACTTTGGAGAGACGATTGAAAATGAATTTGATTCTCTCTCCATACCAGAGTTTCACTTGGGAGAAGAAGAAGGTTGAATATATTGCCACCATAATTTTTTTTTGCCACATTATATACACCCCATATTGAAACACATTTTGTTAAGAGTTAAATGCTTCGGCGGCCACTGAACTTTAGTACACGTCATGGCTTAGTTACCGTACTTCACAACTTTCCAACTGGCCACTCCACTTTACTCCTTCCATCTCCATTGGGCATTGGATGAAATCCGTTACTACATCTGCCCATGGAATGAAAAAACGTCGGTGAGGTGCGCCTCAACCAAGAGGCGCATGGATCCTACTTCAAGGCGGCTGTGAAGGGGCGAAATTTGTGAGGCATACGCCTCATTAACGGAGGCGCATGAGGCGTGAGACGTCCTGGAGGCGTGCGCCTCACATGAAATGCTTCAGTTTTTGGATTTATGAGTAAAAACCGGCCTGGCACTTATGTTTAAAAAAGGGCCCATTAAAAAGGCTTTTGTGGGCCCAAAAAAACCTAAAAAACTAGGTGATATATAACGTATATGCAGCCAGAAAATCAGGAAAACTGAAAAGTCAGAAACAAGAGCTTACCGTCTTCTTCATCTTGTATTCTTCTGGGTTCTGGCCGACTTCATCAGATAACAATCAGGTATTCTTCTCCTTCTTCTTCTTCTTCTCCTCCTACTTCTTCTTCTTTTTCTCCTACAGTCCTACTTCTTCTTCTTCTTCTTGTTCAGACTTCAGAACACCTCCTGCATGCATGCAATAAGTTATGTTCAGAACAAATCCTGGAAGCTAACATGAATTTATTTACCATGCTTGATGCTTCAGTAGTAAAAAAATATTGTGCAGATTTAGTGAGAGGCAAAAACATATCAAACTTTTTGATACTTTTGTTTTCAACTCTCCAAGAATCCTGTTTTTTATGTTCACAGAAAATTTTCAACAAAAACTTTACTGAGCACTGAGCAGGAACTTTTTTATTGGTCACTTTCTTGATTTCAACTTTCCACAATTAAAAGTCTACTGACTACTGTTGAATGGTGATACCGTGAGTTACTATATGCTACCAAAATTATGTGACCACAAATTCAATTTCACTATAGGCTATAGCACACAAATTTCAGTTTCAGTTTCACACAGGTTTTAATATTATACAAGCAAAAATTTCTTCTATAATTTTTTTAATAACTTGTAGGATGGGAAAGAGCAATAGAAAAGACCCGGCTTGGAAATATGGAAAGGAAGTCGTAAGTTCGGGAGATGTAAAGAAGAAATATCTTTATATTGAATGCCAATTTTGCAAGAAAACAGTTACAGGAGGGGTCAAGAGTATGAAAGAACATTTAGCATGCACACATAAGAATGTAGCTCCATGTCCCAATGTTCCTGAAAGTGTCAAAAAAGAGATCGAAGATTATATGAACACAAGAACCATGAAAAAGCACCTTTCACAACAACAGTTTGATAACATGGTACACCTTGGTAATTACTATGAGGGAGAAACAGCAAGGGGCAGTAGGGGACCAATAGATAGATATATTTCTAATATTGGTGACGAGGAAGAAACAGACAATCAAACTCCAAAGATGACTCCGAAAGAGCTACGCAGTAAAATCAGCTTGGATGTTGGCAGATTCTTTTTCGAAAATGCAATACCCTTCAATGCTGTTGAATCTCCTTCATTCGTTAACATGTGTCGGGCTATTGGTTCATATGGCAGAGGTTTTAAGCCGCCTACTATATATGATCTACGCTCTTGGATCTTAAAAAAGGAATTGGAAACGACCGAAAAAATAGTTGAAGATATAAAGAAGACGTGAAGCAAAACTGGAGTTTCTATTTTATCCGATGGTTGGTCTGACACGAGGAATAGAAGTTTGATTAATTTTCTAGTCAATAATCCACGGGGAACTGTTTTTTCTAAAATCTATTGATGCTTCAGATGCAATTAAGGATGCTAATTTGATGTTTAAGTTACTGGATGACGTTGTTGAAGAAGTTGGAGAAGAAAATGTTGTTCAGGTTATAACTGATAATGCTAGTGCCTATAAAGCAGCAGGACAGAAATTGATGGAGAAAAGAAAACATTTATATTGGACTCCTTGTGCCGCACATTGTCTTGATTTAATGCTCGAAAAACTTGGAGAGTTGCCACAACACAAGAATGCTTTGATGAAGGCAAAGAAGATAAGTAATTACATTTATAATCATCAATGGGTATTGGCATTAATGAGGAAAATTGCAAAGAATGAGCTACTTCGACCTGGTGCTACTAGATTTGCTACCGCTTATTTGACTCTGCAGAGAATTTATGAATTGAAAAAACCACTACAAACTATGTTTACTTCAGAGGAATGGGTGAATTCAAGATGGGCAAACAAAGCAGAGGGCAAAGAAATAAAGAAGATCATATTAAGAGATAGTAATTTTTGGCCAAGCATTGCATACGCATTAAAGACCACGAATCCTTTAGCTACTGTACTAAGACTCATTGATTCTGAAAAGATGCCTGCCATGGGTTTTATTTATGGAGCTATGGATACTGACAAAGAGGAGATAGCAAAAAATTTGGGCAACAAGGAAGCGATGTATAAGGAGATTTGGGATATAATAGATGAAAAGTGGGAATATCAGCTGCATAGAGACTTGCATGCTGCTGCATATTATATGAATCCTCGTATTCAATACGCAGATAATTTTTTTAAGCATCCTGAAGTCAAAGCGGGTCTATTTAATTGCATGGTGAGATTCATCCCTGATCAAAAAGATAGGGAAAAAGCATATCTCCAATTGGATGACTTCATAAACAGACATAATTTCTTTGGTCTCGAAAATGCAAAATCAACTTGCACAAAACGTTCACCTGGTATGTGTTTGTATTAGGAGATATTAAATTTTATTTACCTCACATTTTTATTATTTTCAATTTGAATTCAGCCTTTTGTTTTACACGTGATATTGTTTATTATAATGCCATTATTATTTTGTTCTAGTTGCTTGGTGGACTCAATTTGGTGATGGAACTCCAGAATTGGCTCGATTTGCAATACGAGTTTTAAGTCTTAACTTGTTCATCTTCTGAGTGTGAACGTAATTGGAGTACATTCAATCAAGTACATACCAAAAGAAGAAATCGCTTGACCACAACGAGGTTGAACACTTTAGTCTATACCTTGTTTAATAAAAAGCTCAAGGCTCGACATACACGACTGAAGACACTCCAAGAGGATGATGATCCTTTAACTGTTGAGGAATTGCCATCTGATGATGAATGGATTGCCGATCAAGGTCCTGTAGTTCAGTCAAGCATACTTGATCTAACTAATGATGATTCCAATGTAAATCTTGATGATGTTGAAGGGGTTGAAAATTCTTCTCGAAGTTCTCATACAAAAAGTCAACCGAATAAAAAACGCACATTTTCACAAAGAGGTATTCTTATAAATGTTAATATGAAGTTTTCTGTTATTTATTCTTTGTTTAGAACTTATATTAACAAACGTTTTATTTGAATTCACAGATAAGGGAAAGGCACCATCACTACTGATTGACGAAGAAGATGATATGATAGATATTGACAGTGACGATGAAAATGATACCAACGTTGGAGATGATAATGACCTAGAGGATCTTATGGATAGTGATGATAATGGAGACCTTTAGGATTGATATCTTAGTACTATATTTCATTTTGGAGACTTTTTAGGCTTTTTTAATTTAAACACTATATTTAATTTTTATTGTTTGATATAACTATTGATTATTTTCAACTTTATTAATATATTTTGGATTTTGCTTTTTGTTTTTTTTGTTAAAAAACTTTCATGATTGTTTACTGCTCATTGGAACCATTAGTTATATATTTTTATGTTATTTTCTAATTTTTCAGCTTAAGTTTTTTTGTTTGTAGTAAGGCTTACGCCTCGACTCGTGACAATAAAACGCCTTAGTACCCGTTTACGTTTTTTTAAACCATGCATATGCCTACGTGGGTCACGGAAATATTGTAAGTGTTATGCCCTAGGTCCAATCAACTTTGGACAAACACTTTGAATATATATAATCAATGTATATATATGGCAATATCTATTATTTAATTGAATTAATATTCTAATAAATTAAATAATAGAATCCGTAGATTCATGTCTTGGTGATTTGTTAATCACAAGGAGTTGTGATTGTGAGATACAAATTACATATGACTGAATCTTAAATCGTCTTCAATTAGAGGTAATAACGAGATACGGATATCGTTATTACGGATAGACTATCGCGTGTGGCATTCTTACTTGTGAAGTAAGTAGCTGATCTCACAAGCTAAAGTGTGGTGACACTTGAATGAACACGTGAATGTTTTGTTATAGAACAAAACATTGGAGACCCGCTAAGAGATTCCACATGGATAACTATCTAAGTGTTAGTGGTTAATCTCTAACGTTCGGTAGTGGAATTGGTCCTTTGACTTGAGGTCATCATAGTACCTTATATAAGGGCAGTCATACTTTGGTGGTGTTGGATGTTGCTCTGTCAAGGGTCGCTAATACAGCATCGTTCGGGTATGTCAAGAATCATATGAAGGTTGTGAATGATCAATAGAGGATTCGTCACTCTTAGATAGTAAGAGATTATGATCTACATTTTATCCAGTTAAGTTAATAATGAAATCCTTGGCCAAGGTGAACTCATAAGTCGGAAAAGAGTTTTCGACGTACATTGACTTAACAGTGGGATAAAAGATATGATCAATAATCGAAATTGACACATATCCATATCTCATAATTGATCGGATCACATTGACGAAAGGATTATAGTTTCACGGTAAACGAACAAGTTTGGTTTTGTCATGCTACGTGATTTCCCGTCACATGTATTGCCCTGATACATTGCTAGATGTCAATCTGGGACAACGAAAATGAATTAGTAATAAATTAAAAGGGGCGTTTTAATTTATCGATTTTGATTAGATCAAAATAATAATTCACGTCGTTCGACATCGTGATCGGGAACCTAATGGGTCACACACAAAAGAGAATCAGAAGAATGAGATTTACCAATTAATTAATTGACAAGTGTTGGATAATTAATTAATTGAGTTGTTTATTAATAGGCCCGAATTAATTAATTGGATTAATTAATTCATGGACCGGATTTAATTAATTTGATTAGTTAAATATCGGACCGGGTTAAGTTTAGAGATGGGCCAAGGCCACTTGGGCTTATATTAATAAGCTGTTAGGGTTTGTAAACTGTAGAGATTTTTCATTATTCTTGCTAGCACAAGAAAAGAAAACCCTAGCCGTCATTCTTATTCTCTGTGTGGATCACCATTGGAGGGGGACAATTGGGACAAACTTGGATTGCAGATCGTGATCATTGGAGTTCAAGAAAAAGCAAAAGAGTTTGTGGAATTCATCAAAGGTATAATTCTAATCACAGTTTCTATCTAAACACATTGCAGATCCTCGTTTGGGAATTGAAAATTGTTTAATTTCCGCTGTGCATGATAAGTAAATTCCCAACAGTGGTATCAGAGCCTACTTTGTGTTTGTTAGAAATTGTTACGAATTACAGAACAATCAAAAAGTTGATTGTTGACCTTTTTTCATGTTTCTAGCAATTAAGAAAATTTGATTTTCTTAAAATCTGTTTTTAATAAAAAAAAAAAATTAAATCTGGACGTCGAAGGCGGCGGCGACTAGCGGCAATGGCCGCTACCGGCGGTGCCAATGAGATAACGGGATGGCAAGCAGCGACGACGGCCATTTCTTGAGGATCACGCAACAGCGACAGGCGATCGGCTAGCACCAAAACGTTGCAGCGCGCGACGATGCATATTCGACGACTCTGTGACGGACGCGGCATTAACTGCGGCTAGCGAGGGGTGAGCCCACTGCCATGGTCCCAGTCATGGCGCATTTCTTTAATCGGGCGCCAGGAAAGAAAAAAAAAAAATTTTTTTAGGGTTTTACCGTTTCAGACGGGTGGAAGAGGTTGGAGGCGGGGGCCTCGTATGCAATTTATGAAATTGCAGGCCCCCCTCCTGCAATTATGTAAAAGGGGTCAATGTGCAATTATTAGATAAGGGTCTGTCATGCAATTTAGTTAATTGAAGGGCTCGCTATTAATTTTAAATTTTGGGTCAGTTTGCAACTTTCAAAATGGTTTTGAATTAAATATTAAAATGGTTTTAAATTAATTTTTCAAATGGGTTTGACCTAAAATATCAATTTTGACCCATTTAGAATTTTATTTAAAAATTGACGATTTTTATATTTTCGTTAAAATTGGATTTTAACTTAAATATTAAACTTTGACCCTAAATTGAATTTTATTTTATTTAGGAGTTTTATCCTAAATTAAAATGTTAATTCATATTAAATTAAAGTTGGACTTTAATTTAATATTTAATTAAAATTTGATTTTAATTAAATTATCCACCCTAGTATATTGTTGAAATTAGAGTTGGACTCTAATTTGACATTTAATTGAAATTTGATTTTAATTAAATTGTCTCGCCCTAAATGTTTCTTAAAATTAGAGTTGGACTCTAATTTAGTATTTAATTAAGATTTGATTTTAATTAAATATGTTAAGCCCTAATATTTTGGAATTAGAGTTTGACTCTTATTTTGTATTTAATTAAAATTTGATTTTAATTAAATTCAACCGTATTAATTTGATTATAATTAGAGTTGAACTTTAATTTAACGTTTAATTAAAATTTAATTTTAATTAAATTGTTTTGCCCTAAAATTTTATTGGAATTAGAGTTGGACTCTAATTTGGTATTTAATTAAAATTTGATTTTAATTAAATAGTCCCGCCTTATATTTGTAGAATTAGAGTTGGACTCTAATTTGATATTTAATTGAAATTTGATTTTAATTAAATAAGTTCGGTAATTAAATTAATTAATTAATTTGATTAATTAATTATTTAATTGTTCCGATCCATTTGTCTAAATTAGTTTAGACGACTTTAATTGCTAGAAACTTGAAACATGTTTGCATATAATATTAGATATTATAGGAATGCATTTATATGATGAATGTTTATTAGTGGATGATTATGGACTCGACCATGTGGATGTGTTGAACGGTTAGTTTTATTCTTGTTGTTTTATGGGCCTGCGAGCTCTTATTTATTTTGGACTGCGAAGTTATTATTATTATGGGCACTGCGTGTCCAATATTATTTAGGCACTGCGTGCCAACTAGTATAGGATACAAGTTGCAATTTGGACTAATTGGAGATACAAGAAGAGGAGGAGACCATAGAGATGGAGTATTGTATGAATCAATGCTATACCCCTAGGAAGCGACCGACTAGTCTTCCTTATGGCTCGGGAAGACTAGATAGTATAAGTCCATAATCGTCCACACTATTATATGTATGTTTATTTGCATGTTAGATGTATAATAAAATATATATAATTATTACGATGAGACCTTTTGTATGAAAACCCCTCGTTAAAAATATTAAGTCAATTTATTATTTGCCTTCCATCATTATAGTGAAAAACGAGAGTCCTAAATCGATCTTAGCTTGTTGAGTACACTCAAGGCTGGTCCATTAGGGATATGTTTGACACTATGAAATATTAGATATTTCTGAATGATGGGTTTGACTTAACTAATATTCATCTTTTGTTGAGTACACTCAAGAAGATAAATTTTAGAGGCATGTTAAAATATTAAGTCATATTTATATTCGCCTTCCACCATTATAGTGAAAAACGAGAGTCCTAAATCGATCTTAGCTTGTTGAGTACACTCAAGGTTGGTCTATTAGGGATATATTTGACACTATGAAATATTAGATATTTCTGAATGATGGGTTTGACTTAACTAATATTTATCTATTGTTGAGTACACTCAAGGAGATAAATCTTAGAGACATGTTAAGCTAGCACATAAGATGTGTGAAGACAAAGAGTTGTCGGCTTAATGATCTGGGAGTTGTATGGAGATACAATTGATAATAGTATCTACCCAAATGTTTTATTAGGGCTTGTTGAGTACACTCAATGTTTTAATATAACAGATGGGATCCCAGCCCACTGGGAATCAAGTACGGATTCCATAAATTTATGTGAGAGGGTCATAAATTTTGAGTTAAACAGGGGAGCGAAATTAATTTAATAAAATGCCATGTTAAATTAATTCATGCATTATATATATATTATTTCTTTTACTTTTCGTCGTTTACATTTATTGAATCATGAGTAACCATATGTATTTAAGAGGCATATTGTATGCCAACAACCAAAGCAAATTTTCTTGATTGACGCCACAATCTGAGAATTATTATCAGGCATGAAAAATTGGTTGTGTCCTTGAGTAGTCCTTTCTAGAGACACCTGTTGATGACTCGATAAAAGAAGAGGTGGCTGCTATAATAAACACAGTGATGACGATAGTACTACAACATATGTGATGTTTGTAACTATGTCACCGAGTTACTGAAAAGCAACATAAGAGTATAGATGCTAACACATGATTTTTCATCTCAATATGTTGAATGATGAACAATCATACGAGGAAATATATGATATTTTCCGGCAACTATACCATTAATACGAGAAGAATCTTGATCCGGTGCTTGTATGCGAAGATGCGGACTACTTTGAGAAGTTGTCTTAATTGCATTCGATCATGAACAATGAACTAAATATAGACTTGGTTACGCAATCTACTGAGAGAGTTATTCATAACTAATTATGAATTTAACATGAATAAACTCGAAGCACGCTCGTTGAGATCTTGAACATGCTTGAAACTGTTAAGTCCAACATCTGTGTTTGTAGTGGACAAATCTTAGTCATAAATTCCTATATGGAAGTCTAAAGGATGCTTTAGGAAAGCAACCAAAATGACTAAGATGGTTAAAGCGAATAAGGACAATACCAAATCTGATGATCCTCATTATCATTTTGGAATGATGGGTCATTAGAAATGAAATTGCAAGGCTTAAATCTACTTCATTAGTTTCATGGGTATTAGATACTAGATATAGATCTCATATTTATATAAATATGCAGAAACTAAATAAAAGTAGATCTCTGCAGAATGGAGAAGTTGACCTACACGTTGAAAATGAGCAAAAGTTGTTGCATTGCCTGTAGAAGTATATTTCTTGCCATTGACTTTAGGCTCGATATTAGAATTAGAGAAATGTTAATTTTGTTCTTACCATTACCAAGGGCATTAAATAAATTTTCATGTTTTGACATGAATTATTTTAATGTTAAGGACAATTGTTGTTCTCTCTCATCTTGATAAGATTTTAATGGTTATGGTAAATTACAAAATGATATTTATATTCTAAATGTTGAGTGTTCTATAATGAGTATAGAAATTGAAAGGCATAAAAATGATAATCTGAATAACACCTATATCTGGCATTGCAGATTTGGTCACATAAATGAGAATGCAATTCCAAATTTACATGGAGATGTATATTTGGGTCAAATAATTTTGAATCATTTGACAAATGCGAATCATGTCTGTAAGACACAGTGACCAAATCTCCTTTTACTTGAAAAGGAAAATGATCTGCACAATTATTAGGTCTAATACATAGTGATGTATGTAGATCCATATCAATTAATGTCAGGTGAAGTTTATCTTATCTCATCACATTTACTAATGATCATTTCAGAAATGATCATGTATATTTGATGAAATTCAAGCATGAATCTCTTGAAATGTTCAAGGGATTCAAACTAAAAGTTGATAAACAAATAGGAAAATATATTCTTACACTAAGACTTGTTCGAGGTAAAGAATATCTAAAATGGTGAATTTTAGATTGTCTAAAAGAGAATTAGATTCTCATGCAGTGGATTCCTCCACATACATTGCAACATAATGATGCATCTGAAATGAGGAATAGTACACTATTAGATATAGTGCAATTGAGAACAAGCCATGCAAGTATTCAAAAATCGTTTTGAGATCATCTTGATTGCATGTCTTTGCCGCACTAAATCGTGCCCCATCTAAATCGGTTGACAAAAACTCCATACGAGTTATGAAATGGCCCAACATATCTCATATGAACGTTTGGGTTGTGACACTTATGTGAAGCGCACTGGATCGGATAAGTTTGAGACTAAATCCGATAATTATATATTTGTGGATATCCAAGAGATAATTGGATATCAATTCTATAATCTCGTTGAGAAGAAGATGTTCATCTCAGACATGTCATACTCTTAGAGAAATTGTTTACTCTAAGAGAGACAGTGGGAGTAGAATAAATCTTGAAAGAGTTCAAGAGTCCACGGATATAATTAACCGAATAGATAAACCCGAGTCTTATCCCACACCAGCTGAGGGACATACTCTTGATCAGGAAGTGGAGACTTCTGAGGACACGCTAGCTCAGTGTAAATCTTGTAGGATCATTTGACCTCCTAGAAGGTACGAATCCATGATTACTAATCAAGGATAATGAACCTACTAATTACATAGAAATAAAGTCAAGTGTTGACTTAAAGAGATGGACTTGTTGTATGTAACCGAGATTTGACATTGGTTGACTTGCCTAATGGATTAGGACCCACAGGTTGTAAATGAGTTTACAAGAAAATGTCAATATGGATTGAAACAAGCCTCTTGGAGCTGGAATCTTCGATTTGATACAAAAGGTCAAAATGTTTGATTTTATCAAAAATGAAGACGAAATGTGCGTTTACAAGAAGATAGTGGGAGCATTGTCGCATTCCTGATATTATATGTATGAGACATATTATAGGAAACGACGTCTCTATATTTCAATTGTTGAAATTATGGTTGTCAAATAATTTCTCCGTGATGGATGTGGGGAAGCAAGTTGATCTATAGAGATAGATCTAGAAGATTACTTAACTCATCCCAATCTATACAGATAAAATCTCGAGAAGATTTTATATGGAGAAATGACGAGTTCATGGATAGAATGATACTAACTTCTAGTCAGACTGGAATAATAGCACATCTCAAATAGGATATTGGTTTACTCTTAAGCGGTGTGTTGGAAATGTTCCAAATAACCGTTGATTCAATAATGGAAGCCTTATACATCATTGCTTTACAAAGCAACAAAAGTTGTGGTCTGGATCAGGGAGTTCATTACTGAACTTAGAGTAGTTCCTAACATTGTTGATCACACGCTTATGCATTGTGATACAATGGAGCCATCGTGCAAGCGAAGGAACTAAGGTCTCATCAATGATCTAAACACATGTTAAGGCAGTGTTATCTCATTGGAAAGATAATACAATGAAATGACGTAAATAAAGAACGAATTCCCACAAGTTATTAAATTGCAGATCCACTGACAAAGAGTTGTCGCAGTATAAACATGATCGTCATGTAGACTCTTATGGTATAAGATACATAAGTGATTGGATCTAGTGCAAGTGGGAGTTTGTAAGTGTTATGCCCTAGGTCCAATCAACTTTGGACATAAACACTTTGAATATATATAATCAATGCATATATGTAGCGATATCTATTATTTAATTGAATTAATATTCTAATAAATTAAATAATAGAATCCTTAGATTCATGTCTTGGTGATTTGTTAATCACGAAGGAGTTGTGATTGTGAGATACAAATTACATATGACTGAATCTTAAATAAATCAGGTCGAGGTAATAACGAGATACGGATATCGTTATTACGGATAGACTATCGCGTGTGGCATTCTTACTTGTGAAGTAAGTAGTGATCTCACAAGCTAAAGTGTGGTGACACTTGAATGAACACGTGAATGTTTTGTTATAGAACAAAACATTGGAGACAACTAAGAGATTCCACATGGATAACTATCTAAGTGTTAGTGGTTAATCTCTAACGTTCGGTAGTGGAATTGGTCCTTTGACTTGAGGTCATCATAGTACCTTATATAAGGCGGTCATACTTTGGTGGTGTTGGATGTTGCTCTGTCAAGGGTCGCTAATAAAGATCATTCGGGTATGTCAAGAATCATATGAAGGTTGTGAATGATCAATAGAGGATTCGTCACTCTTAGATAGTAAGAGATTATGATCTACATTTTATCCAGTTAAGTTAATAATGAAATCCTTGGCCAAGGTGAACTCATAAGTCGGAAAAGAGTTTTCGACGTACATTGACTTAACAGTGGGATAAAAGATATGATCGATAATCGAGATTGACACATATCCATATCTCATAATTGATCGGATCATATTGACGAAAGGATTATAGTTTCACGGTAAACGAACAAGTTTGATTTTGTCATGCTACGTGATATTTCCCGTCACATGTATTGCCCTGATACATTGCTAGATGTCAATCTGGGACAACGAAAATGAATTAGTAATAAATTAAAAGGGGCGTTTTAATTTATCGATTTTGATTAGATCAAAATAATAATTCACGTCGTTCGACATCGTAATCGGGAACCTAATGGGTCACACACAAAAGAGAATCAGAAGAATGAGATTTACCAATTAATTAATTGACAAGTGTTGGATAATTAATTAATTGGGTTGTTTATTAATAGGCCCGAATTAATTAATTGGATTAATTAATTCATAGACCGAATTTAATTAATTTGATTAGTTAAATATCGGATCGGGTTAAGTTTAGAGATGGGCCAAGCCCACTTGGGCTTATATTAATAAGCTGTTAGGGTTTGTAAACTGTAGAGATTTTTCATTATTCTTGCTAGCACAAGAAAAGAAAACCCTAGCCGTCATTCTTATTCTCTGTGTGGATCACCATTGGAGGCTGGACAATTGGACAGCTTGGATTGCAGATCGTGATCATTGGAGTTCAAGAAAAAGCAAAAGAGTTTGTGGAATTCATCAAAGGTATAATTCTAATCACAGTTTCTATCTAAACACATTGCAGATTCTCGTTTGGGAATTGAAAATTGTTTAATTTCCGCTGTGCATGATAAGTAAATTCCCAACAAATATGACGTGGAACATTAATTGCTAAGTTATTAGCCACATCATCGCCATGTCATAATCAACCAAACACGCTTTTCCATTTATTTTCAAATTAAAATGGGCCTTCTTTCACATATAGCACAAACACTTCGTCTTCCTCACATAAATCCAAAGAGTTAATATCGCACGCCATAATTTTTTCCAAACCCCAACCCCGCCCCCCTCCCCCAAATCGATACTACCCCACTACCGAAGGCCCCACACATCTGTTCAACCGAGGAAGGCGTGCACATAGAGGGTCCAATTGAAGGTAATTCCAAAACAATTTTTTACAGTATTTTGAAATATCAAGTCAGTGACTAGAATCAGAGATAGTGGGCCAAGTATAGATCAGAGACTTTTTTCCATTTCATGCCAACACCCATAGTTGCGCCCATTGGTTATCAACATGAACGTGGAAATTTCGTTGCATCCCATGTGCCAACCGTGGAAGTTAACTTTGAAGAAATGGTTGACAAATTATGACATATGTGGATGAGGCCGAATCATCGAAGCTGAGAGTGGCAAGGGCAGGAAAAAGAAGAGTTGCTAAGATGACAAGAGCTACATCCATTCTGTGTAAAGACAATGATAGTACTCTTTAGTGCAATTTTTGGTGAGAGTGGTAGTAATTTTTTTGGCTTACATGCTAGGCAGGAATTAGTATTAACCGTTCCTGTTGATGTAAAATTTCTCTTTTGAATACTGTCACGTTTTGGAGTAAATGTTGGTGATATGGGTTTGTGGGATTGGGTTTACATTTAAAAACTGGTATTAAAAACAGAAAGTCAAGAACCACAAACCACAAAATTCAGAATTATGTTGAACATGTCAACTGAATAAATACGAATAAAAAACTTAAAACCAATCAAGGCTTACCCAAATAGCTACTTTGGTACGTCTTCTTCCTTGGGTTCTGGCACAAATACTTGAATGTTCTTTCGATGCAATTGAAATCAACCTTGCGATGGTAGATGCGGGTCGAATTTTTGTGGGAAAATACCAGCTACGCCTTAGGGTTTGGTATATTGATTTGGGGAAATTTTGATTTGACTGCAGGGAAAGGAAGTTGCTATATACGAGGAGAGAAGGTGCACCTTAATTTGAAAATAAAGGGAAAGGCGTGTTTGGCTGATTTTGTTAAGCCCAGCCCATTTAGTTTAGTCCATTTAGATTGACCCAGTTAAATAAATGTCTTTTATGTAATTGTTATTTTCCCTCTTCATCCTCACGGCGTGAGCTCACTGTTCAGCTCATCTATAAATAGGAGGTTGGAGATCTCAATTGTAATCAAGAGAATCATTCTGTTCAATTAAAATCTTTTCCCGCTTTTAGTCGTCTCTTTCAATCCTCTGCAAATTATCATGGTATCAGAGCAATACAATTAAAAATTCCGCTTAATGGCAGAGAATTCGAATGTTGCAGAAGATCTACAAAGCCAGTTCGATCATTCCAATTCGTCTGGCGATTCATCTGTGGGAAAAATGGCAGTTGAAGACAACAATTCTATGCTCAGTAAATTGATTTCTGATCCAGCAGGTCCTTATTATCTTCATCATGGAGATAATACAGGAATGCAAATTATTTCAGTTGTTCTAACTGAGGACAACTATCCTACCTGGAGTCGAGCTGTTATCATGGCTCTCAGTGTTAAAAACAAGGAAGGATTCATTGATGGATCAATTGAGAAACCTAATAGAGACGATCCTCTGTTTAGTGTTTAGCGTAGATGTAACCATGTGGTTTCTTCATGGATTATCAATTCAATCCCTAAGGAACTCTATCCTAGTGTGATGCACAAGGATTCCGCCAGAGAGGTGTGGATCGAGCTTCACGATAGGTATAGTCAAGGCAATAGTACTCGGGTATATGATTTGAAGAAGCAGATTGCCTCTATTTCTCAGGAGAATGGTTCTATCAGCTCCTACTTTAATAGATTCAAAGGTCTTTGGGAAGAATTGGATAACTATAGACCTGATACTAACAGCACTGGGTACAAACATGAAGATCAGGTTATGCAATTTTTTATGGGACTTGATGATCAATTTTCTGCTGTTCGAAGTCAAGTTTTATTAATGGATCCGTTACCTTCTTTAAACAAGGTATTTGCATTGATTTTACAAGATGAAAAACAGAAGGATGTTGCTGCAAAACGACAGCAAAATTTTGAGGCACTTGCCTGTGCTGGAAGAGTGATAAATCGATCCAATTTTAATCAGAAGTATAGCTCTTATAGTATACCTCAGAGGAGAGATCAGCCTATGTGTAGTTATTGTGGTTTGATAGGACATATCAAGGGAAAATGTTACAAACTTGTAGGATATCCTCCAGGTCATAAGTATGGAAGAGGTAGACCTTTTATTGCTAATGCTGTGGCTCAAGTTCCCATTGACAGAAAAACTGAGACATTCTCTTCTCATTCGAAGGGTCCTTTCACTCTAGACCAATGTCAACAACTCTTAGCCATGCTTGTTCCTCAATTACAAGCACGCTTGTCTACTGGAAATTCTGCATCATCAGATGTGTCGTTGAATTCATCACCTATTCCTGAAACTTCTAGTTTTTCAGGTAATTCATTATGTCACAATGTGAAAGCTGATGGAGTTAAATGGATAATTGACACAGGTGCTTCTGAACATATGGTTTGTTCCAGTAGTTATCTCACCTCCATTACATCAGATTCCAAGGCTTTTGTTAAACTGTCGAATGGATATCGTGTTACTGTGACAAAAGTTGGCACTGTGAAGTTATCAGATGATTTGATCTTAACCAATGTCCTTGTGGTGCCATCATTTAATTTCAATCTCATATCTGCCAGCAATTTGGTCCTTAAGCAAAACTGTTTTCTGATTTTTGTGCATAATGCTTGTTTCGTGCAGGATCTTTTAACATGGAGGATGATTGGGGTAGGCAAGCTTGAAGATGGATTATACCTTTTTCAACTCCCTGATATCAGCCACATTTCAAGTCAAATAAAATACCTGTTATCAAATCTCACAATTTCAATGCTCATTCTGTTACACATTCCAATGAAGCATCTGTTATATCTTGTTGCAGTCCTATTTCTGATTTTACCTGTAATAAAGTTGTTGCAACTTCTTGTAATGTTCAAAACTTCAGTAATGTTACCAGTACTATCGATATTTGGCATTGCTGTTTAGGTGATGTACCTCCTTCAAAACTGCCTACCTTTCATAAATATGCTTCTAATGTTACATTTAATAAACTCATACATTGTTCAATCTGCCCTATGGCCAAGCAACATAGACTTCCTTTTCCCATCAGTGAAACAAGAGCTTCTAAGGTTTTTGATATCATTCATTGCGATATTTGGGGTCCTTACTCCAAACCCTCCCTCGATGGATCCCATTATTTTCTCACCATTGTTGACGACTACAGTAGAGTCACTTGGACTTATCTGATGAAAACCAAGTCTCAAACCAGACATATTATTCGTCACTTTTACTCTCTGATTTAAACTCATTTTCAAGTCAACATTAAAACATTGAGGTCAGATAACGGTGCTGGGTTTTTAATGACTGATTTTTATCATTCCAATGGGATCTTACATCAAGTTAGTTATGTTGAAACTCCCCAATAAAACGGCATTGTTGAACGAAAGCATCAACATATTCTTAACATCGCTAGAGCACTGAAATTTCAGGCAAATTTGCCACACAAGTTCTGGGGGCACTGCATTTTGACTGCCACACACCTTATCAATCGAACTCCTACTTCTGTTCTAGATAATAAGTCACCATATGAAGTATTATATCACTCAGCACCTTCTATTTCCCACCTAAGAGTGTTTAGTTGTCTGTGTTATGCTGCTACTCTGAAACGGAACAGATCCAAGTTCGATCCTAGAGCAGCACCTTGCATTTTTATAGGCTATCCATATGGTATGAAGGCTTATACACTATATAACCTTCTTACCAATACAGTTTTCCATTCCAGAGATGTTATTTTCCATGAAAACATCTTTCCTTTTCAGCATTCTTCTTTCTTACAATCCTTAACCAACTCTACTAATTTTCTCTCTTCTGATCAATGCTTATTTTCCCCTCAGCCTTTTCCTTCTCCTGCTATTGACATTCCTTCCTCCATCCAGGATTTTGTTGTTATATCCAATCTACCTTATGATAATATCACTCCATCTCAGTTTACGTCTTCATCTCCATCTCTGATTTTCCCTTCACCTCAGAATCCATCTCCATCCTTACCTCAGGAGTCTTCTCCTTCACCCTTGATCCCTATTCGAAAATCAAAATGAACCATTAGACCTCCTTCATACCTCTTGGATTATCACTGTAATCTATCTTCCCAGACTCCTATCTCTTCATCAGTCTCCATGGGCAAAGGTTCTGCATCAGGTAAGCAATATCCAATATCAAATCATCTTGCTTATTCTAAGCTGTCCTCTGCTCACAGGAATTATGCATTGGCTTTATCTACTATATTTGAACCTCACACTTTTGAGGAGGCCTCCAGGTACCCTGAATGGTGTCTTACTATGGATTTGGAATATAAAGCTCTTGTTTCCAATGAGACATGGGTTGTTGTTAAGCTCCCAGCCGGTAAGAAGCCTGTAGCCTGTAAGTGGGTGTATAAGGTTAAGCTTCATTCTGATGGCACTGAGGAACGAAAGAAAGCCCGCCTTGTTACCAAGGGTTTTACCCAACAATCTGGCCTTGACTATGAGGAGACGTTCTCTCCTGTGGCTAAGCTGGTGACAGTCAAAACCTTATTGGCAGTTGCTGCTCAATTACAGTGGGAGTTGCATCAGTTGGACATCAGTAATGCTTTCCTACACGGTGACTTGCATGAAGAGGTCTATATGGTGATGCCTCCGGGGTACGAGCAGCAGGGGGAGTGTGGTGAACGCCTTGTTTGCAAATTAAACAAATCAATATATGGGCTTAAACAAGCTTCTAGACAGTGGAACACTAAACTGTCATCCTATATTCTGTCACAAGGATTTCAGCAATCAAAGGAGGATTATTCCATGTTTAGCAAACAAAATGGCTACTCCTTTACAGTGATATTAGTCTATGTAGATGATATCATAATTGGTGGAAATGATTTGTTGTACATTGATCAATTCAAGAAGGAGCTGAATCAGAAATTTAAGCTGAGAGACTTGGGGATTCTTAAGTATTTTCTAGGTCTTGAAATTGCTAGAACATCAGAAGGCATTTCAGTTTGCCAGAGAAAATATGCTCTGGATGTTCTCAATGATTCTGGTTATTTGGGAGCCAAACCAACTGCTAATCCCCTTCCACATAATCTGAAGCTGAGTACGGATGAAGGAAGTAATATTTCAGATGCAACTGAGTATAGAAGATTAGTAGGAAGATTGCTCTATCTAATCATAACACGGCCTGATCTCTCCTATGCTGTGCAATTATTAAGCCAGTTTTTACAGTTACCAAGACAGCCTCACATGGAGGCTGCACACCACGTATTGCGGTACTTAAAAGGATCACCTGGACAAAGATTGTTCTTTGGGAGTAAACCTGATCTTCAGCTCAAAGGTTATTGTGATGCAGACTGGGCTGCATGCCTCGACACTAGGAGATCTATTACAGGCTATTGCATCTTCTTGGGAAATTCATTAATATCATGGAAATCTAAAAAGCAACATACGGTATCAAGATCGTCTGCTGAAGCTGAGTACAGGTCGATGGCAGCAGCTGTATGCGAGTTGAGTTGGTTGAAGAACCTGTTGATTGATTTAGGCGTAAGGCAGACGAAGACAGCCTTGTTATTTTGTGATAATCAGTCAGCAATACATATTTCTAGCAATCCCTTTTTTCATGAAAGGACAAAGCATATAGAGATTGATTGTTATTTGGTTAGAGACAAAGTCCAAGCTAATAAAGTGAAAATGTTGTTTACCACTTCTCAGAACCAAATAGCTGATCTGCTGACCAAAGCCATTGGTGAAACTAGATTCAAGATGTTACTAATCAAGATGGGAATATTAAACATATGCTCCTCATCTTGAGGAGGAGTGTTAAGCCCAGCCCATTTAGTTTAGTCCATTTAGATTGGCCCAGTTAAATAAATGTCTTTTATGTAATTGTTCTTTTCCCTCTTCATTCTCACGGTGTGAGCTCACTGTTCAGCTCATCTATAAATAGGAGGTTGGAGATCTCAATTGTAATCAAGAGAATCATTCTGTTCAATTAAAATATTTTCCCGCTTTTATTCGTCTCTTTCAATCCTCTGCAAATTATCAGATTATGACATGGCATTGACGTGGCTAATAACTTAACATTTAACGTGTCACGTCATATTTTCATGATTCACGTAGACATATGTAGTAACGAATTCCATCCTATGGCTAATGAAGATGGACGAGGTAACGTTGAGTGACCAATGATAAAAATTATGAAGTACAATGAATAAGTCGTGACATATAGTAAAATTCAATGACCAAATATTTAACTCCATTTTTTTATAACGACACTACACTTATTTTAAGAATAACCCTAAAGGCTAAAATAATTTTTAAAAAATAGAAAATAGGATAAAAGGAAAAAAAAAAAAACATAAAAATTAGACTGCACACCACAATGAATTCTTCTACCCCATTCAAACAATGGCATCTACATATTTCTCCGAACTCGTCTTTCCTTGCATCTCAATTTTTACATAAATTTTGAACATTTCTGGTAAAAACAAAAAGTGGAAATTACATCATACCAAAATTTTAAACTTTCAATTTCAAAATTCAGATTTGCAAATTTTTATTTCAAAAATCAGATGATAATTGTTACGAGTCATAAACGGAAGCGACACGTGGCACCATATTTTAGCAGTGGGACCAGCCTAATTAAATCGGGGTATATTTTCCTAGCCTCCGACTTGGATTCCGAGGCCTTGACTTGTTCCGAGGCCATTATTGTTAACTAAAGTCACGGTTCGGTGGACATGCACTATCCGATACCCCTTTGTTTTAGCTAGTGGAAATCCACATAGAAAGATATAGCAATAATGAAGATCTTTATTTCAATGATTGACGTGACTTTTGTGTAAAGCACATTTGTGTCTTGCCTTGTCAATGTAAGAGCATTTAATGCTTTGTAAGGTTAGGGAATCAACTTGATAGCTAGGATTTGATGTCTTGGCCGAGGAGATGAGGCTACGTGTAACTTGATCCAAAGGCCACCATTTGATTTGTAACATTATAAATACCCCCACCATGTAACACAAGAAGAATAATGCAAACTCTGAATGAACTTCTAACTACTCAGAGCTATATTATTCTCTTGTTTATCAGCATATTTCAACTACAAATCTTGTTCTTTATCGATTAGTTTCTTATACAATCGTGTTCTAGTTACTTGTCGGAGGCCCGAACGGAGACGTCTCGTGTCGTTGAGCTCTTCCCACGTTTAGATTCTGGAGATATTCTGACCGTCGATCGGCACTAATGTGTTAGATTTAGCTTACATGTACACGAGTGGGCCCGGGGGGTCAATAGATTGGCACTGTTTGTGGGAAACCACACCATAACCTTGAGCAACCCCGTGGAAAAAGCTATTTGAGAAAATATTTTGGGCATTCCCCTTGAAAAAACAGGATTTGTTCTTAAGAAAAGAACAAGAGGAAGCCCCCAGAGTTGAAAAATATTCGTGGTTCTGAATTTCAAAAGGTATGAGTTTAGAAGATGAAGCTCCCCCCAAACGAACTAGAGAAACTGATAATGAGGCTCCAGCGGTCCGACGTCGACCCCATCACCATTATAGATGAGGTGGTAGGAGGTTGGTGGCCCAGCTCACCAGAGAAATGGCTACTATGGCAGCCAATATGAGGAGTATTACCAATCAAAATCTGGCAATGCAAGAATTGTTGATGCAGATGCAAGGCCAGGGAGGTCACCCAGTTCCCCCTTATGTGCCCCAGGAGCAGTATCAATCTGAAGAGGTACAAAGTCAAAGAGCTCATCCTCCTACGTATAACAGGGGAGGAAGTCCTATTGAAAGAGAAGTGGGAGTCAACATTTCCTCCAACTACGCCTCTGGTGGACCCACTGAGGCCCCATTTAACATGGACGGCAACTTTCCTCCAGAATATAAACCAGAACCGAGGCCCCAAAGGTTCGTCAGTGTATTTGATCGACTAAGTCCAGGGCCTAGGAACAGGCCACAACCCCCACTTCTTGGAAGTTGGCAACCAGAGGAAAGGCAAGAACATGCCCCCCGTGTTGTGCCTCCTCGGAGGAATGAAGTTCCAGCGCCTAGGAACAGGCCACATCCCCCACCTCCTGAAAATTGGCAACCGGAGTAAAGACAAGGGCGTGCCTCCTGTGTTGTACCGCTTCAGCATGAACGCCAAAGGAGGGAAGAGGAGGCTGGCAATCAAGCAGGACCCTCTACACCACCTCGATATGAGGCTGAAGCTAATTATGATTCAGATGGTCTGCAAAGATCATGTGATTTGGATGACGACGATGACAACCTGCCATTTTCACGAGAGTTGAGAAATGCCCAAGTTCCAAACCACTACGTAATGCCCAAAATACCAAAATATGATGGGAGAGGCGACCCAGCGAAACATTTGAACAGCTATAAAACACACATGAGTCTGAGAGGCCCCACCCCAGCTGTGAAATGCAGGGCATTTCACTTAACACTTAGTGGAGCAGTTGAAATATGGTATAGCAGGCTGCCGCCTGGGAGTAATCGTAGTTGGCCAGAGTTCAAAACCACTTTTTTGAAAAGATTTGCTGTGAGCAAGAAAGGAGAGACCCCTATTCAACGTCTCCAAGATATGAGGCAACAGCCTGACGAAACCCTGAAGAATTTTTTAACCCGCTTCACAGACGAAATGACATGTTGTGTTCAAGTCACGGATCGTAAACCCCTATCTGCCTTGAAAAGAGGCTTAAACATGAACACATTATTTTGGAGAGATGTACAAAATCAGGATCCAACTACATATGATGCCCTATTAAAGATGGTGCGATGGGAAATCATTAATGAAGAGCTGATAGACCACAGGAATAGGGCAAGCAGAGGCCTCCAGCCCCAGCAAAGGCAACGTGGTAGAGGTCCAACCTCACACCTGATGGACCAACAATGGAACCAGCCTAATGCTGAAATTGGCCAAAGCTCAGGCCAATCACTTGCCGCAGCCACATTGAACGCCGTAACAACGTTGGCTTATGAAAATGTACCAGCCACCGATACTCAGCCAAACTAGGCGACACATCAGGCCCCCCGTAGAGGACGAGGCCGGGGAAAAGGTTCAAGTCAAGGTAGAACTAATTCCCAAAGGTACTGTACTTATCATCACTCTTACAGCCATGACACAGCGGGTTGTAGGGATATAGCCCAACATCCTAGAAGCTCAAATCGCAGAAATAACAATGAGGATACTTCAAGACCAAGGAGTAAGCCCCCGCTGAGGCGAGAGTAGCAGTCTAGGCGAGACGAGGCCCCTTCCTGTCATAGGGAAGTATCTCCTCGAAGGGATGAACGTAAAAAGCATAGGAACCTAGATGAGCATCATTGAAAAAGCCATCGAAACAGGCCGAAGGACGCCCCAGTTCATGAAATTGATACAATTTTCGGAAGCCCCTATGTTGGTGGGGAAACCAGAAATTCACAAAGAAATTATGTTCGAGAAGTGAGGGGTCCTCCATTGACTAGCTACATTGTGGGCAACAGCTCTCAAAGAAACCAGTCACCTCCCATTGTGTTTACACATGAAGATTCTAAAGGTGTTCACTACCCACATTGTGACGCCTTGGTGGTAAAGGATGTAATAGCTAGAAACGAACTGAAACGAATGCTGGTGGACAATAGCAGTTCGGTGAACATACTATTCGGGTCCGCTTTTGATAAAATGATCTTAGACCATGAGCTAACCCCCACCAACACCCCTTTGTATGGTTTCACCGGGGATAGCATCATTCCAAGGGGAAAGATCACCCTTGTTGTGGAAATGGGAGAGCCTCCCCTATCGGCAATGAATTTCATGGAATTCCTGGTAGTTGACAGTAGATCAGCTTACCATGGGGTCATGGGGAGGCCAACGTTAAAGGACTTAGGAGCTGTCACCTCCATTCACCACCTGTGCATGAAGTTTCTAACTGATCAAGGAGTGGCAACGGTAAGGGGAGATCAGAGAAGAGCCAGGGAATGCTACATTAACTCTGTAAGGAAAGCTGAGCCTAGGGACATGAACATGGTGACTAGCATCAATGGCCCTGAGATGCCCACATTTAACGAACTCGACCATCGAGTAATCGAAACTGACTCCCGGCAGCTCCCATGGAGGAACTAGAAAATTTTCCCATTGATCTATTGAGTCCCACCAAACTACTGCAAGTTGGTCAAAGCCTTGCCCCTAGGCTTAAAGAGGAATTGAAAGAGTTTTTGTGCAGGAACCAAGATGTCTTTGCTTGGAGGCATGAGGATATGGTGGCCATTGACCCAGGGGTCAGTTGCCACCATCTGAAAATTGATCCTAAAGTTGCCCCGCGTAGACAGAAGAGGCGAGACCTCAACCCAGAAAGATATGAAGCCTTGAAGGAAGAGGTGCAGAAATTAATCAGTAATGGCTTCATCAGAGAGGCCATCTATCCGAGGTGGATCTCCAATCCGATCCTGGTGAAGAAACATAACGGGAAGTGGAGGGTGTGCATCGACTTTTCTGATCTTAATAATGCGTGGCCAAAATACAGTTTCCCACTCCCTAGGATTGATCAATTAGTGGATTTCACCGCGAGACATGAGTTACTAAGCTTTATGGATGTTTATTCAGGCTACAATCAAATTCCCATGTACCCAGGCGATGAGGAACACACCTCATTCATCACTGATCGAGGCCTCTACTGCTACAAAATGATGCCATTTGGATTAAAGAACGCCGGAGCAACTTACCAGAGGCTGGTAAATAAGGTCTTTGCTGACTTGCTTGGTAGTACCATGGAGATCTATATAGATGACATACTTGTCAAAAGCCTGAAAGCGGAAGATCATATACCCCACCTCTACAGAGCCTTTGAGATTCTACAAAAATACCAAATGAAGTTGAATCCCCTCAAGTGTGCATTTGGGTTGGCATCAGGCAAGTTCTTAGGATACATGGTCAATCAACGAAGCATTGAGGCAAAACCTGAAAAGATCCAAGCGTTGATTGAAATGAAATCCCCCTAGAAACTAAGGGAAGTGCAAAGTTTGACTGGCCGGGTGGTCGCTCTAAGTCGCTTCATTTCGAAGGCCACGGATAAGTGCCTCCAATTCTTCAAAGTATTAAAGGAAGGCCAAAAAATTTAGTGGATGGAGGAGTGTGAAGAGGCTTTCCAGGGGCTGAAAAGGCACCTGGGACATGCCCTCCTCTTGTCAAAGCCCAAGTTTGGAGAAGTGCTACAACTCTATTTAGCCGTCTCCCTTGATTCCATAAGTGCTGTGTTTATAAGGGAAGAGGGTTCGACCCAGCTGCCAGTTTACTACATTAGCAAGGCATTGTTACCCCTCGAGACGCGTTATCAAGATATGGAAAAATTGGCCCTAGCATTGATCATTGCATCCCGCAAGTTGAAGCCTTACTTCCAAGCTCATACTATTCATGTATTGACAAACTTTCCTCTTCGACAAGTATTGCAAAAACCAGACGCTTCAGGGAGGTTACTATAGTGGGCAGTGGAATTGAGCGAGTTTGAGGTGCTATTTAAGGCAAGAACCACTATTAAAGGCCAAGTCTTGGCAGATTTTGTGACAGAATTCACCAATGCCCCTGAAATAGAGGGAGGCGCCCCCGTTGAGCCTCCAACTTGGAACCTATTCGTAGACAGATCAGCTGAGATGCAGGCTTCGTTCTTGTAAGCCCTGAAGGTCACAAGTTGAACAGTGCTGTACGGTTCAGCTTTAAAGCACCCAACAATGCAGCGGAATATGAGGCCCTCCTCGCTGGCTTAAGGCTAGCTAAGGAAATGCAAGTAAAGAGGCTCCACATCAGCAGCGACTCTCAACTTATTATGGGACAAGTGAATGGAAACTTTGTAGCCCGGGATAAAGCCATGGCCTCCTACCGTAAATTGGTAATGAGCCTACTCCCTTCCTTTGAGAAATTCGAACTATATCAGATCCCACGCTTTGAGAATGCACATGCCGATACCTTATCCAAACTTGCTAGCAGCAAGGATTCTAAATTATTGATAGTGGTTCCTATTGAGCACTTCCTGAAACCATCCACCTCGACAGAAGTGGTAATGTGGGTAGAAGGAACCCCAACTTGGATGCAGCCTTTTATATCTTATCTCAAAGACCAATCCTTGCCTGATAACAAGGAAGATGCTTACAAAATACGAAGGAGGTCTGCCCATTTCATGTTATTGGATGATGTCCTCTACAAACGTGGATTCTCTGTACCTTTCGTTCGGTGCGTAGGAGAAGAAGAAGCCAATTATGTGCTCAGGGAAATTCATGAGGGCGTTTGTGGCAACCACTCCAGAAGATTGACGTTAGCAAATAAAGCAGTGAAGCAGGGATATTATTGGCCTACTTTGAAGAAAAATGCTCTCCAATTTGTTCGCAAATGTGATAAGTACCAACGATTCTCCCAAATACAAAGGCAACCCTCACAAGAGCTTACTACAGTGTCCAGCCCTTGGCCTTTCAGCAAGTGGGGCGTGGACCTCATTGGCCCCTTGCCTAAAGGCAGAAGAAGTGCCAACTTTGCCATTGTGGCTATTGACCATTTTATGAAGTGGGTGGAAGCTGAACCCGCGGCAAAGATTACCGAGGCCAACACCTCCAAATTCTTATGGAAGAATATAATATGCCGGTTTGGCATCCCTCACTCAGTTGTCTCTGACAATGGGAAGCAGTTTGACAACAAAAATGTGAGAGATTTATGTGAAAACCTTGGGATTAAGAAGCATTTCTCTACTCCCCATCATCCCCAGGCTAATGGTCAAGTTAAAGCTGTCAACAAGACCATAAAGCACACCTTGAGGAAGAAGCTCGACACGGCAAAAGGGGCCTAGGTAGATGAATTGCCCCAGGTGCTATGGGCAATACGAACTACGAGCAAAACTCCGACTGGCGAAACCCCTTTCTCCATAACATATGTTGCTGAGACTATGAGCCCAGTTGAGGTAAGATTGCCATTTCTTCAAAGATTAAGCTTCAATGAAATATCAAATGACGAGCTTAGAAAATGCGAGCTTGATTTTCTTGAAGAAAGGAGGAATGATTCCCACCAGAAGCTAGCAGCCTACCAAAGGAAGATGACCCGATATTATAACTCAAAAGTGAAAAGGAGGTCCTTTCGGATAAACGACCGGTGCTCCGCAGGATTTTCTTGTACTCAAAGGAATCAGGAGTCGGCACTTTAGGACCTAACTGGGAGGGGCCATATCGTATAGAAAAAGAAATTTGACCTGACACCTACTGGATCAAAGACATGGACAGCAAAGTCCAACCTCATCCGTGGAATATCGAGCATCTAAGGATGTATTATCGATGAATGTAATACTTAGCCAAAAGTTATTTCCCAACTTTTGCAAATAAATAAAAAGAAAGTTCTTTTCCAGCCTTCGCAAGTAAGGAAGCGTGAGCGCTTCGGAGGAGAGGATGGAACCCTAAAAGAAGGCCACCTCATTCGAACTCCGAGGCGTACATCACGAGCCTTCCTTTTGACGAGGTTGAACGTCAAGTGAGAAGCCTTTACTTGGGTAAACCATCCACCAAGTAAGGAAGTGTGAGCGCTTCGAATGAGAGGATGGAACCTTTAAAGAAGGTCATCTCATTCGAACTCCGAGGCGTACATCACAAGCCTCCCTTTTGACAAAGTTGAACGTCAAGGAAGAAGCCTTTACTTGGGTGAATCATCCACCAAGTAAGGAAGCGTGGGCGCTTTGAAGGAGAGGATGGAACCTTAAAAGAAGGCCACCTCATTCGAACTCTGAGGCGTACATCATAAGCCTCCCTTTTGATGAGGTTGAACGTCAAGGGAGAAGCCTTTACTTGGGTGAACCATCCACCAAGTAAGGAACCTGAGGGCTTCGGAGAAAATGATGGAACCTTAAAAGAAGGCCACCTCGTTCGAACTCCGAGGCGTACATCACAAGCCTCCCTTTTGACGAGGTTGAACGTCAAGGGAGAAATCTCTACTTGGATGAACCACCCACCAAGTGAATAAGCCCTAGTAACATCAGAATAAAGACATTCGATAAACTTTAAGAATTCAATTGATTTAAGGTAACTTCAGGATAACAACACTTTGAGAAGTTTGAATATTCAGTTTTATCTTCCTGGATGGACTATTCAGTTTTATCCTATTAGATTGGTTATTTAGTCTTATCGTTAAGAGATCAGCTGATTAAGTTTAACGAAGTTCTAACAGCTCATTAGGTTGGTTATTAAGTTTGAACAGTTCATTGTGACATAATATAAATTACAACATAGAGAAAGAAGCAAAGTTTTTCATTCATATCAAACTAAGAAGTTCAAGTTACAGAGGCCATTGGCCTTACAAAAATTTATGAAGTAGAAGGAGGGGGAGCTGGAGCATTGGAGGCAGAAGCTTCGGTGGATGGCAACTTGGGCGCTTCTACAGGCTGAGGCCCTTCGGTTGGGGCATCATCAGATTTGAGTTCCACCACTTTGCCTTCCTCCATCAGGGTCTGGGGAACCTCATCTTCGATAAACTCTGCTTTAAGCTCAGAGATGTCTAGCCCCGGATGCACCTCCTCCAGTCTCTTAAAAACTTCTTGGTATGCCATCCTGCTCCAGTAAATTTCAAAGCGACGATATTCTTCGGTGAGATGGAAATTGGCAATGTAGTTTTTCACCGCGATATCCCCAGCTTCCAGAATATCAGCATCGTATTTCTGCACTTCGGAGGCATACCACTTCAGTTCGTTTTCCATAAACTTATTAGCATCTTGGCTACACTTGAGTGCCAAATTCGCTTTTTCCAGGGCCTCGGCAGCGATCTTCTGTGGTTATCAGACAATTCCATCTTCTTTGTTAGAGCTGCCACCTCGCACTGAGATTCATGTACTTCTTTCTTTAAAGCCTCAATCTCAGCAAAGAGGGAATCTCCCTTGGCATCTTCAACATCCTTTTGGATTCTCAGCTCAATGTTTGCCTCATTTTTCTGCTCAAGCTCAGCTTTGACTGCTGCCAACTCATCTTGCGAGGCCCTATTCCTTGACTGAATATCAGCAAGAACTGTTTGGCACTCAAGTGCCACGCCAAAAGCCCTAGCAGTTTGGCTCACTAAAGTGGCCCGTGAGGTCCACTGCGTCGCATGTGGCAACGTAGTTCTACCACCTCTCCGTCCAAAATTTGTTAAACCCTTCGGTGGCAACCCTCACCTCGGGTGGAATCATTTCAATAAGGGCAGGCACTATCTTGTCCTCCCTGCCCCACAGGAAGTTCCCAGACTTCCCTGGGGTCCTCTCCACTGACGCCTTCTTAGTAGCCTCGGAGGCCTTCGTCGCCTCCTCGATTACTTTCCTTGATTGTGCCACCAACGCAGCATCAATCGAAGTTTGGAGAAGCTTCAGCTACTTCGAAACTCCTTTCTCTGCGAAGGACACCGATGTCCCAAAACTCGAAGACCCACCGCCTGGGCCCACCTTCCTTTTCTTCTGGGGCTCCTCAGCCACGCCCTTACCCTTAATGGCAGGTGGCTTACCCTCCTTGGTGGCCTCTTTGGGGCCTCTTCCTCAGTATCCTTTTCATTCTTGTCCTTGCTGAGGCGATCAAGCTTGGATGTTACTTGCTTGGCCTCCGAGGACCCAGGCTTCAACACCCGCCCCGGCAGTGGACGTAGCCTTCATTATACTGGCCATAATCCTTCTTACAGAATTTATCTGCAATCACCAGAGGAGAAGTTAAAATTATTGAAGTCATATGGAAATTAGAAGCTAGACGGCTTCGTACCTTTAGGAGCCATGAGTCCAAAATCGACGAAATATCGATCTCTGTCTATGAAGTGGGCAAAGCTTCGGAGCTTTGGAGATCGCTTGTAAACGTCTACAATAATGCCCTACTTCGCTTCAGTCATATCGTACATGGAGCTGCAATTTGTGAATCAACAACTAAGGATCAGTATCAAGGAGTTATGCTTAAAATGACAAGTAATTCAAGACGAGGCACTCACAAGCTTCGTACTATTGGGTTGGCACGGTAACGGCTGGGACAGCATCTCCCTCAACCATCTGCCACCTACCCGTCACTCAGAATCAGGACTCCTTCCACCCCTTTATGGAGAAGGGGAGCCCAACTACGAAGGAGGCATGAAATCCCCAAGAGGTGATGTAGTTCCACCCCTTCAAGTCATCCTTCCCTGCGACTCTAGCATGGAATAAGGTCTCCAAGACATGAAGGGGTAAGTCCTCGCGTAGAGACACTTCCTTCCAAATGAAGTAGGTCCCTACGACTTGGCTACACCCATTTAGAAGGATTTAAGTGGGGGACAACATAAAGGTCCTCAGCATCGCCCTAAGGAAAGGGTGCAGAGGCAGATGTACACCTGCTTTAAGCAGGTACTCACTAAAAGCTACACAATTTGGCCTCGGAAAATAGGCTCTTTCGTGGAGGTCAGGAACTATGACCTTTACATAGTGGGGTATGCGATAGGTATCCCTAAGTTCGGCTAATTTGGAAGAGGTTACGTTGGATGGAATCTTGGCTGCCCCCCAACCCGCCTCATAATCTATTGGCTCCTCGGACATGCTATACTACTCATTCGAAGCCCAAGATATTGACTCCTCCCCACTCCTAACTATTGTGATAGCCAAAGACACCTCGGTAGACATTGCAAGAAAAAGAAAATTGCAGAAAAACTACGAGAATGGTATTGAAGGTTGGAGAGAATGCTCCTTAAGGGAGAGTACCTAAATAAACAAGAAAGTCTGCCGGAATACTTGCAAGAAAAGATTTGATAGCAAGAAAGCTTGAAAGGTTTTGAAGAGTATTTTGCGAAGATAAAGTTTGAAAATGGCAAGTTTTTAGCTTTTATACCAGTAAAGGACTCAATCCTAGCCATTGGATTAAATCTCAGATGATCTGAAGCGTCCAAAAGTAAGTAGATTCGAGCCACAGATTTCTAACAGTTTATATTTTCAACGCTCCAGATTAACGCGTATGTGTACCAACATGGATTCGCGCGTGAACGTATTCCCCAAAACCACGCGTCCTAATATTAGCCATCATTATGCATTGAATTTAAACAGCTATACAGTTATTGGAAGTCGTTTCGATGCAGCTAACTTGCCTTGGAAATATAAGAAACCGTCATGTCACAGGTACTAATAACTTTGAATGTCGCCTTGCTTCAAAGGAATCCAGCATCGCCAGTTCGAATATGAACTCGCCTCGCCTTAAAGGAATTCAGCTTTGCCAGTTTGAATATGAACTCACCTCGCTTTAAAGGAATCCAGCATCGCCAGTTCGAATATGAACTCACCTCGCCTCAAAGGAATTCAGCCTCGCCAGTTCGAATATGAACTCGCCTCGCTTCAAAAGAATCCAGCCTCGCCAATTCGAATATGAACTCGCCTCGCCTTAAAGGAATTCAGCCTTGCCAGTTCGAATATGAACTCGCCTCGCTTCACCTCCAAGAGAACTTCAATTTTAAGGGCAACTTTCTTAGCCTTACCCATCACACTTCTTGAATTCCACGCACAGTATGAATATCTCTACCTGGACTTGAGAGACTGATGTGAAGTACAAAAAATTAAAAAAATTTCTAACTTATTGAAAACCCACGCATGGTATAAATGACCACACATGGACTTGGGGGACTATTGTTACGAGTCATAAACGGAAGCGACCCGTGACACCATATTTTAGCAGTGGGACCAGCCTAATTAAATCAGAGTATATTTTCCTAGCCTCCGACGTGGATTCCGAGGCCTTGACTTGTTCTGAGGCCATTATTGTTAACTAAAGCCACGGTTCAGTGGACATGCACTATCCGATGCCCCTTTGTTGTAGCTAGTGGAAATCCACGTGGAAAGATATAGCAATAATGAAGATCTTTATTTCAATGATTGACGTGACTTTTGTGTAAAGTACATTTGTGTCTTGCCTTGTCAATGTAAGAGCATTTAATACTTTGTAAGGTTAGGAGAGTCAACTTGATAGCTAGGATTTGATGTCTTGGCTAAGGAGATGAAGCCACGTGTAACTTGATCCAAAGGCCACCATTTGATTTGTAACACTATAAATATCCCCACCATGTAACACAAGAAGGCTAATGCAAATTCTGAATGAACTTCTAACTACTCTGAGCTATATTATTCTCTCGTTTATCAGCATATTTCAACTACAAATCTTGTTCTTTATCGATTGGTTTCTTATACAATCGTGTTCTAGTTATCTCACCGGAGGCCCGAACGAAGATGTCTCGTGTCGTTGAGCTCCTCCCACGTTCAGATTCTGGAGATATTCTAATCGTCGATCAGCACTAATGTGTTGGATTTAGCTTACATGTACACGAGTGGGCACGACATACGGTGGCAATATTTTTTGGAGTCAACAATAATCAAAATTTTAAAATATTAATAATTATATTACAAAATTAAATATACATCTTCATTATGCCCAACAATACCCTCAAAAACCCTAATTATATTATTTTTCCATTCTCTCTCTCTCTCTCTCTCTCTCTCTGTAATCGTCTTATCCCCTCTCTCTTCTCTCTCGATCCTACTTTCTCTACTCTGCCTCACCCTCGTGCAGACAAGAACACGTCAGAGCATTGCACTTCAGCAATCTGTTGTGTGCAGTGATTTTGTTGGCGGCGGTGGCGGTGGTGGTGGATCTTGGTGTTGGTGGCAATGGGCATGTCGACGTGGTGGTGGATTGGTACGAAGATGTGGTGCTGTTTTCTGCAATGTGTTGATTTGTTTAATGTAGTGTTGCTGTCGGGAGTTGGTGGTGGTGGTGGTGGCGGTGGTGGTTCTGACGGCGACGATGACAATGGTGCTGTCGGAGGGAGTTGTGAGGTGGTGGTCACAAGTTGGTGGTTGGTGATGGTCACAGATTATTTGGTCATTTGTGACCATTAAATTGGTTAATCTGTGACCAATACACAATGTGTGGCCAATGAAAAAGATAAACTGTGACAAAAAAAATAATGTGTGACCTAAAAAATTGTTAATTTGTGACAGATAATTTGGTAATTTGTGATCGTATACTAAGTTGTGACTTATAATAATTGTGATTTGTGACTTCTAAATAAATTGTGACGTTTCAATTTTTGATTTGTGACCGATGAACAAATTGTGACCTATAAAATTTTTGAATTGTGATCGTAAAATAATTTGTGACTTATAAAACTTGTGATTTGTGACCGATGAACAAATTGTGAAATATAAAAAATTTTAATTGTGACCATAAAATAATTTGTGACGTTTCAATTTTTAATTTGTAACCAATGAACAAATTGTGACATATAAAATTTTGGAATTGTGACATATAAAATTTGTAATTTGTGAGCAAATTTTATAGAATTATGACCTTAATATATTTAATTAATAAAATTATTTATTTATTTATTTATTTATAAATATAATTAAAAAAAATCTGAAATTTGAAATTTTAAACTTGATGTTTTAAATTTGAAATGAGTAATACTTAAACTCTTAGTTTTGAATTTTTTCTAAAAAAAAAATCCCATTAATTTATGTTGCCCCTTTTTTTTTTATGTCGGGTAGTATTATTATAGAATTTTAGAAGTTGATTAAAATACTAGAAGAAAGAATTGAGAATTTAGATCCAGTTATTGATTCTTCATTGAGAATTTTAGCGGGGGCTCGGTGTTTCATATGGATGACTTTTTTTTTTGAAAACCACACTAAGCCCTTGTTTGGACTCCATTTTAATGAAATTTTGGGAAAAGTGTATTTTTGTTGTAAATAATAAGTCTATTAGTGAATGACAATTGTACTATTGCAATCCTAATTTTTATTATCATTGTATCACTATTTTTTTTCTATAAATATGGAGCTTTTATTCTCATTATAATACACACAAGTCTTTTTTGACTTATCTAGTTGTCTCTCTGTATCTTTGTAGTTTATAACACGTTATCAGCACGATTCTATCAAAATTAAAGTGAATTAATTAAAATGTAATCATTTTTATAAATAAAATCACTTGTGTCCAGTGAACCAAAATTAATTTGGTGACATGTGATTTTTTCTATTAACATATGCATCAAAACGAGGTTACTTTTTCTTTTTCTATACTTTTTCGCTTGTATGCAAATCCGTAATAATTATTTTATTATTATGTATAATGATTACTTTCCACCATGTAACATTTAGGTCTTGTTTGATTCATTCTATTTTTCATGGAACTTGGAAATTATTTTCCAACTTCCAACTCTTGTCTCGTTTAATGGCCAATTTTTCTTGGCAAAATATTTTCCTCCCAACCCCCCCCCCCCTCCCCCACGTGACCCATTTTCCATGTTTTCATTGAATTGGTTTTCTCACCACTTTGGTGGGAAAATGATTTTTTTTTTTGGTAATAACAATAAATTCTATCCCCAATTGTAAAAAAAATTCCCCTTTTAATGGACAATTTTCATGAAAAACAAAGTCAAACAAATACCAAAAGATCCAAAATTCCAACATTTTTCATATGTAAAATTATACAAATCAAACACAATTAATTGATAATTCCCAAGAAAACAATTTTAGGCAATTCAATTTCCTATAATTCATTTTCTTTCCACCTAAATTCCACTCTTACAATCAAACGGACCCTTATTGTCCTTGTTTGTGTGTCGGTATATTTAGTCAATTTCAATACATGTCTCATGCATGTGCAAATTTTATTTGCACGATAGATTGTATGTGCATTGTATGATTTTAATCAATTATAAACTATTTATATGTGAAATTCTTGTAAAATATGCACAATATTTAAGAAGTTATTTTAAATAATTATTTGATTCTTAAGAAATTTGACATGAGCTTACCATTGAAAGCAAATTAATTTTTAATGGACGAATACTAAATTGGAATCTACCATTTTTAAAATATTTATTTGATTCCTAAGAATTTTTTCCTAATGCATGAATAGTAATTAATTATATATATAAATTTATATCTTGTTTGTATGATAATTAATATTTTTAATCTGATAATTTTTTTTGTATGAATTTTAAATTGATGATATATTATGTTATTGTTTCTAAAGTAATACAACATTATAATTAATATATTAGAAAAATATTACATATAGATCTGTCTAATAAAATATTATTGCTCTTAAAGTAGCACAACATAATAATTAATATTTCAGAAGTATATTACTTATAGATCTGTCTAATAAAATATTGTTGTCCTAAAGTAACACAATACTATTTACATATATTTTAATTAGATTTTACTTCCTCCCGATGAGCATAATTAAATACGATATAACATAAATTATATTTGTACTCTTGAAGAGTAAATTCTTGTATAATTTATTATAATAATATGTAATTGCTCCTAAGGAGCATGGAATTTTAACTTTCAATATTCCTGAAAAATATTGATATATTGTTCTTGAAGAAGTAATAATAAAAGATAAAGTGCTCTCTAAATAGCACATGTTTTGAAAAATATATTATTTTGAATTCATGTTTATCTTTAAAGAAAAACATATAACTTAAGTCATATTGACATTGATTAGCATGTATTCTTGATTGATTATTATATGATTATATAATGTTTAATCATATTCTTCAAAATTAAATATTGATTTATATCTTTTATTAAATGAGAAGTTCAATTTAATTTTATTGTTTGGTAACACCAATTGGACCATTATTGGATCAATAATGATGTGAAATTAAAAATTCAAATGGACATTCAACGAAAAATCAGAAAATTCTTTAATCCAATAAATTTGTATATATTATTTTTTCTTTTTATCGATAATTGATCATTAAATATTACTAGCTAAAATAGGGACTTAATTCCCTATATTTTTGAAACTTAATTAGGATGATAAATGGGGCATTGTCACCTACCATGTTAATAATCTAGATACTATTTACATTTAGAGATGTCAACGAATCGAAACTTGAGGCTCGGGTTCGATTCGAGTAAAAATGGTTAGGCCTTTTTTTTTTGCCCGAGCCGAGCCGAACCGAACTTTTGCTCGACCAAAAAAAATTATGATCAACCCGAGCTTTCGACTCGGGCTTTGTCTCAAAGCCCAAGAATAATTAACCAAAATGGGGTGAATTGGTTTTTAAAACTTTTTCGAAGAATTAATCTAAATTCAACAAAGTAAAGACTAAATAGATTAATTCAAATAGTAAGTACAAATATAAAAGTGATAAGTAAAAGAGAGAGAGTTGATGCAAACGATATAATTATGGAGGTTCAATCCAAAGCAATGATCTATGTCTTTCGTTACCAAATTCTCCGACACGAGCAAGGCCTTTCACTATGTTGATTGACTTATGGTGCATTCCAACCTTTTACAAAGCTTGCAGTGAGTTACAAATAAGGAACACCGATCCTTATACAATGTTGAGCTTTACGGGACCTCAACACGACCTACACTATTGAGCTTTACGAGACATTAATATGATCCACACGGTGATTTACAACAATGAGCAAAAATCCTTATACAATGTTAATTTTTAAGGGACGTCAACACGACCCACACTTTATCAAAGTGATTTTACAATGAAATTCCCCTCTTGATAAATAATACAAACAAATTAAATACTAAGAAAGGCTAACACTTTAATGAATAGTAATAAATGATAGCTCAAGTGTTAGATGAAAAATTTTGATGAATATGATAGTCAAAAACTAGATTCAATCAATCAAGATGTTTCAATGAGAAGATGAAAAAATAAATACAATGTAGGTTCAAAAATATTCTCAATAAATATTTCTCTTTTAATGAATGATTGTAATAAATTAAGTATTAAGAGAGAAATGAGAAACTTTGATGAATATGATGATTTTAAAGTTTAGTTCTATCAATCAAAGTTTCAATATGAAGAAAAAGAAAAGTTTATGCAATATAAGTGTAAAAATATTCTTCAAAAACATATCACTTTCAAAATCGATATAGATAAATTGAGCACAAAGAGAAATGAAAAAATTTGATAAGAGAAATGATTCAAAAAGTTTGATACAATAATCAAAGTTTTTGCGATGAAAAAATAAATTTAAATGAATGTAAAAATATAAACTCAAAGAATATTTTTCAAATGAAAAACTTTGATGAGTGGATTTTCAAATGTTAATTTGATCAAATGTTTTTCAAAGATAAATGATTTAATAATAATAAATGAGATGAGAAATCAATATAATTTTAGTTCAAAAGAATCTCAATTGAATGCTCTAAAGTTATTATAATAAATGAGAAGTGAGCTAGTATTTATAGAGATAAAAAAAAGTCAAAATTTCTGTCAAATGGGATGACCGGTCCAGTCGACCGCCAATTTTTGGATGACCAAAATGACCGTTTGTACGAAAAAAATTAAAAGTCAGAACGGTCAAAAATCTGACTGTTGAAGTCGTCAGATCAACCGCCATGTTTGGTCGGTCGACCACCGGTCAATCGATTGACCGTTGACCGTTGACTTTTTTTTTTAGAGATTTGATCTAAGTTTAAGTACACTTTAAAATATCAATCTTTCTTTTGATCTAAAAATATTTTATATAAGTGATATGAAAATAACTCTTTGTACACAAAATAATTTTTGAGCTATTGTCATTCATTACTAAAGATCAAAACGTTATACATTTACATATGATCTCGAAAGCATAGTCTTTGATCTTGCTTCGAAGTTTCTTTCATGTTTGGATTTTAAACTCTTGATCTTGTTCTTCTTCATGAGCCCGATTTGATAGCTTTGATTTTTATCCTTTAAGTTCTCGTCTCGAATGATTTGACTTGAATACTTAACTTTCACTTTGATTTTCATTTTGAGTCCGATTTATGATGTGTTTATTTTGGAAATACTTGATTGATTTTAACATTGAACTATCATCACTCAAAATCAATTGTTAGAAATAATATTAATCATGTTTGTTATAATCAAAACATTAAGGATGAAATCAACCATAGATCAACAATTTTCCCCTTTTTTATTATGACAAGTAAGATGGTTTGCAAGGTCAGATTGAACAATTGATATCATATCGATAAAGGAATATACATTATAAATTTATCATATAATTCACATTCCCCCTATTTTTTACAAATCAATAATCATATATTCAAAGAATATTATATTTTAAATCAAAGCATGCATAATCATCTCACTTCATTTCCTTCTTTTGGCATAAGCAAAAAGGTATAGCATTTAATATCAAAAGACGACTGGTGTGCTGTCATAGGCACCCAAAAATAGTCCTTAAACCTCTAACACTAATGTAGTAATGGAAGTAAGGGTCGATCCCACGAAAAGTGTGCAATTAACGATTTATGCTTCGTATAACGATTGGGGGGTTCTGTTTATAACGAAATCAATCTTATAACAAATAACAATGTAAATTAACGAGTTGTATTAAATCAATGAAACGAGTCTTGATCAAAGTCAACTTCCACCATTGGAGATTTATAACCATTCATCAATCCACAAAGAATAATCAATCCATATTCACAATATTCATCATTGGAATAAATTCCTATTTTTCCTTAATTTTAGTTAATCAGAAACCAACGTTCTAATTAACCCTAATTATCAAATAATCTCAGACCAGCGCTAAAGATTCAATTTAATAACAGCTTTAAACAATAGAGAAATCGATGAACTAGATAATACAAACACCAGCGGTTGCATTCAATCTATTTAAACATTCTTCTTAAGATTCAATAACCTCTATCGCAGAAAATTATCAAATCCTAGTGCTTCACAAGTTAAATGATTCAAACAATTACGGATTTGAGATTTAACTTAGCTATAGATTGCAATATATGAAAAACTAATAGGTCTCTTAGCAATCAAACATGACAATCATAAAATTATGCATAGAAGAATATTCAATACTGAAAATATAAATTAAACAATGAAAATAGGTGGATCTCACAGTTATAATGTATTCCAAGGCTTCGGTATCCTTCAATCAAGCACCAAGAGTTAGTTACACATGATAGATCTAAGAAAAATAGATAGAAAATAGGTTGGAGGCGTTCTGGTCCGTTCTAGGGTTTTAAAAAATGTATTTATAGTTGTTTCCATAGGTAGTTGACTTAAATTAGGAAACCAGAATTTTCGTATCGGAAATGAACCATGCGGCCGCATGGTTTAGATGCTTGCGGCCGCAAGGAACAAGTGAAACCAATACCTTAATTCTCGGGAATGGTATGTGCGGCCGCATGGAATTAAAGGCTTGCGGCCGCATGGTTTTACGAAATTTCCTTCGAATAGTCTTCAGGGTTTTGGTCGTATCTTCCTTTCCCGATATCCGATTGAGGCGATTCAAGATGCGTTGGAAAGATAACTCAAAGGGATACAACTTTTATTCAGATATGATCTTCAAATTCGATCGTTTTCCATGTCGAAAATGGGTCTTAATATGAGGCTAAAAATTGGTGTATAACTTTTCGATTGGAAATTGATGTGTGATCATACTTTGACGATATTTCATCCATTTGACGTCTTCTTTCAAGCAATTGAGTCTCAAATCTTCATTGTTTGGTTTGACACAAATTTTGTGTATTTGCACGCTAGTCCTTGAACTTTCATTTGCTTTCACTTTGGTCCATTTTCACATATTTCTTCCAAATCACGCTATATCCATCAACTTGCCACCTAAACCAAAATATGAGAATACTAAGTACATTTAGGTATAAAATAGTCATATGAGTGCATTAAATAAAGATGTAAAATGTGTATTTTATATTCCTATCAAATTCCCCCACACTTAGCTTTTGCTCGTCCTCGGGCAAAACAGAACATAGAACCATCAAACTTTTTCAAAACACATAAAATTTCATGAATAAACATTCCATACAACTCATAATCAATTAGCAAGCATTTTCATATAAAGATGGAGTAAACCAAACATGTAGACCCTCACGGATATAAGCACTCAACTCTCATGTGTTTAAAAGGGTAAGTGTTTCGCTCAAATTCATTCCAATGGAGATGTTCTACCATATGCTTGCATATCTTCTCATCGCCACCACTTAGATCACATGCTTTACAAGAATCATAAGGACTTTTCAAAGGTTGTAACGTGGCCTATGGTCAAGGTGGGAAATATTTGGGTAAGTGACTCAAGAGCCATCGAAACTAGTGGAGTAAAGATAAATAGACTTAGCTCAAACATATACATAAGACATGTAAACCAACCACTCCACATGATAGCTTCATCATTTTTGCATCTATCCCACACAAATCGAACTCTTTCTTGGAATGTATGAAGAGTTATGAATATAGATCTTTTTCACATCAAATTCACTCTCCTTTATCACTCATTTTCTTTTTTTTTTTTTTTTCTTTTTCTTCAATCATTCATTTTTTTTCTTATTTTTCTTGTGTTTTTCTTGCACAATGTAAACTCCAAATTACACACCAATAATAGAACTCCCTGAATCGACATAGAAAATTTGTTCTAATTTACCAATAATAGCACTACCATAAATCTTGATACCCCCATACTTATTTCATTGCATATCCACACTTCTCATGACATTCAACAATACTCCACTAGCTCTAAGGCTTAGGTAAAGACATTGTTTTTTCAGTTTAAAGCTTGTAACGTGAGTTTATACAAAGAAAAGACAATGAGGCTCAAAGGGGTTCACAATGGAAAATTCAATTATAGGGTCGGCTATTTGGCTAATGAAGCTTATTTATGTGAGAAAGATTGCCTTAATCATGTTCGTGCATGCATGTGTCAATATGATCTTAAAGAGAATCAAGACAAGTTCTAGAGAAACAAAACCATGGAAGAATATCACACATGAAAGAAAATTATGAGACTGTTATGGATGTGTCAGTCTAAAGGCTCAAAAATCTCACTGGCTTTTGTCTATAGAATTTAGTTACTACCATCCTCAAAGAAAATAACTCCACTAAACTCTAAGTTGAAGGATTATTCATTCAATCATGTTATGAGTTCTTTAAAAGCTTAATTAATTATTGCAAATAGCATACACAACCAAAAATAATTTAACCTCAACTCCCCTTCTTGAAAAATCATGTAAAAATTTTCAAATTTTTTTTGAAATTTAAACTCAATCTAAACTCCCTCCCCCACACTTAAAACTTACATTGTCCCCAATGTAAGGTGAAATGCAAAGAAAAGACAAAGGTAACTAAAATATGAATGCAAAAAAAAAAAAATAAATAAATAAATAAAAAGATAAAGGAACGAACTCCCCTTGGGTTGCCTTCCAAGCAGCGCCTTTGTTTATTGTCTTCGGCTAGACTTATTGTTTATCCTTCAATTGGCATAGAGTGGGTCGTCGAGATCCAATTGTGTCACGTCCTCCACCTGAAGACCTTCATAGAAAGGTTTGAGTCTATGACCATTCACCTTGAATACCTTTGAGGTTTCCAGACTTTGGACTTCTACTGCACCATGAGGAAAGACATTAGTAATAACAAAAGGTCTAATCCAACGGGAACGCAATTTACCTGGAAACAGACGAAGCCGCGATTGGTATAGGAGGACTTTTTGACCAACTTCAAATTCCTTTCTAGAGATCATCTTGTCATGGAAAGCCTTCGTTTTCTCCTTGTAAATTCTTGCACTCTCATAGGCATCATTGCGAATTTCCTCTAGCTCTTGAAGTTGCAACTTTCTGTGTTCTCCACTCTCATCCATCTTCATGTTGAAACTCTTGACGGCCCAGTAAGCTTTGTGTTCTAACTCCACTGGAAGGTGACATGGTTTCCCAAACACTAACCGGTAAGGTGACATACCAATGGGTGTTTTGTATGCAGTTCTGTATGCCCATAAAGCCTTATCCAAGCGGAAGCTCCAATCTTTTCTATTTGGGCAGACCGTTTTCTCAATGATGGATTTGATTTCACGATTTGACACCTCCGCCTGACCATTAGTTTGTGGATGATATGCAGTTGACACCTTGTGGGTGACATGGTATTTCCTCAACAGAGCTTCCACAGTTCGATTACAAAAATGAGTTCCACGATCGCTAATGAGAGCTCTCGGAATCCCAAACCTGGAGAATATATTAGACTTGATAAAATCTGCAACAACTTTAGAATCATCAGTCCTAGTGGCTTTGGCTTCCACCCATTTCGAAACATAATCCACAGCAAGCAAAATATAAGTAAAACCGAAAGAGACAGGAAATGGTCCCATGAAATCAATGCCCCAAACATCAAAGATTTCACAAACAAGTATGGCAGTTTGTGACATTTCAGTCCTCTGGGATATATTACCTGTTTTTTGACAGTTTTCGCATGACTTACAAAAGGAGTAGGCGTCTCGAAACAAGGATGACCAATAGAAACCACATTCAAGCACTTTTCTTGCTGTCATTTTTGCTCCAAAATGTCCTCCACAAGCATAGGAGTGACAAAAGGTGAGAATGGAAGTAATCTCATTTTCAGGAACACACCTTCTAATCACTTGATCTGCACAATGCTTCCACAAGTATGGATCGTCCCATACATAATATTTTGCATCACTCTTTAGCTTATCTCTTTGACCCCTAGACAAATTAGAAGGTAAAGTGTTAACAACCGAAAAGTTTACAATGTCTGCATACCATGGTAAAGTTGTGCTTGCAGAAAATAATTGCTCATCAGGAAAGGTTTCCTGCAATTGGAGTTCAGCATCCACGTTAGTTAAACGGCTCAAATGATCTGCAACACTGTTTTCTGTTCCCTTTTTGTCTTTGATTTCCAGGTTGAATTCACTCAGGAGAAGTATCCATCGTATTAGTCTTGGTTTCACCTCTTTCTTTGTCATCAAGTAACGCAGAGCTGCATGATCAGAGTAAATAATCACTTTAGTTCCAAGTAAATAAGGATGGAATTTTTCTAAAGCAAAAACAATAGCCAAGAGTTCTTTTTCAGTTGTAGTGTAGTTTCTTTGGGCATCATTTAGAGTTCTGGACGCATAATAGATGGCATGAGATGCTTTTCCAGTTCTTTGACCTAACACTGCACCTACTGCAAAGTTGCTCGCATCACACATGATTTCAAAGGGAAAGTTCCAGTCAGGGGGTTGAATGATTGGTGCAGAGGTCAACAGTTCTTTCAACTTATCGAATGCCGTTTTGCACGCCTCATCAAATTCAAAAGTCACATCCTTTTGTAATAATTTGCATAGGGGCAAAGCAATTTTGGAGAAGTCCTTGATAAACCTGCGATAAAAACCTGCATGTCCAAGAAAAGAGCGAACCTCCCGCACACTAGCGGGGTAAGGTAGAGATTGAATAATATCAATTTTAGCTTTATCTACTTCAATGCCCTTAGATGAGATAACATGCCCTAGAACTATACCTTGTTCTACCATAAAGTGATACTTTTCAGAATTCAAAACAAGATTAGTTTCCATGCATCTTTTAAGGATTAACTCAAGGTTATGCAAACAGTTATCAAATGAATTCCCATAGACCGTGAAATCATCCATAAAGACCTCTATGATATGCTCAACATAATCTGAAAATATGCTTACCATACACCGTTGAAAAGTAGCTAGAGCATTACAAAGACCAAAGGGCATGCGACGGTATGCAAATGTTCCAAATGGACATGTGAAGGTTGTCTTTTCTTGATCTTCTGGGGCAATTGCAATATGGAAATAACCTGAATAACCATCAAGAAAACTATAGTAAGAATGACCAGCTAACCTTTCAAGCATTTGATCAATAAATGGTAAAGGAAAATGATCAATTCCGGTCATAACATTTAATTTCCTATAGTCTATACAAACCCTCCACCCATTTTGAACACGGGTGGTAACCAATTCATCGTTCTGATTCTTCACCACAGTTATCCCCGTCTTCTTAGGAACCACTTGAACTGGACTGACCCAACTACTATCAGAAATAGGATAAATCATACCAACTTCCAAAAGCTTGAGGACCTCTTTCTTCACTACATCCATCATGGGTGGATTCAATCTTCGTTGAGGTTGACGGGAAGGCTTTTCTCCTTCTTCAAGCAAAATGCGATGCATGCAGGTGGATGGACTGATTCCCTTGATGTCTACGATTGTTCAACCAATGGCTGTTCGATACTCCTTGAGGACCTCTACCAATTTTTCTTCTTGCAATGTAGTCAGTTCGTTGGAAATAATTACTGGCAATGTTTTGTCATCTCCAAGGAATACATATTTAAGGTGAGTAGGGAGAGGTTTCAAATCCAGAATCGGGGCCGCACAACTAAGGTAGAGTCTTTTCATTAGAAACAGGCAAATCAACAAATAAACCATTACCTACTTGTTGTGACTTTGGAGGAGTGTTCAACATATCAACAGCTCCTTGCAAGCTGGGATTCAAAGTTAATACATCACTCTCTTCCTCTATACTCTTACAAATAGCAACCTCCAAGTCATCCTTCCCATCAATTTCAAAAACATCTTGTGCTAGATCATCAATTACATCAATAGAATACACAGCATTATCATCAACAGGAAATTTCATGGCATCATAGATATTAAATGTAATTACCTCACCATCAAATTCCATGGTCAATGTACCACTATGAACATCAATTTTAGTTTTGGATGTTTTTAAGAATGGTCTTCCTAACAAAATAGGGCTAGTTTGGTCACTGTTTTCCATATCAAGCACATAAAAGTCACGGGAAAAACCAAGTCATTAACTTGTACAAGGACATCCTCAATCACGCCCTTTGGGTAGGCATTTGATCTATCAGCTAATTGAATTACCACACCAGTTTTAGTTAAGGGGGCAAGTTTCAAAGAAGCATAAATGGAATATGGCATGACATTTATAGAGGCTCCTAAGTCTAACATGGCTTTCTCAAATCCGGTGTTACCTATCATGCAAGGGATAGTAAACATACCTGGATCTTTGCATTTTGTAGGAAGTTTCCTTTGAATGACTGCAGATACGTTTTCTCCAACTTTCACCTTTTCACACCCCTTCAGTTTCTGCTTTCTCTTAATAGTACATAATTCTTTTAAAAATTTAGCATAACGGGGTATTTGTTTAATAGCATCTAACAAGGGAATATTCACCTCACATTTTCGAAAAGTTTGGATCATTTTTCCTAGATTCTATCAAAGCCTGAGGGAATGGGGCTACTGGTTTATAATCAGATAGTGGAGGAAACTTACGTTTTGGCGCATCATTCTCAGTTGGGTTACTCTTTTCCACAGTGATGTCCATGTCTTTCTTCTTGTTTTGTTCTGATGATGCAGGAACTTCATTTACTGGGGTTTCCACTTCCTTGCCATTCCTCAATATAATTGCACTTGCGTTCTCCCTTGGATTTACCACTGTTTGAGAGGGTAGCTTTCCCGAACTTTGTGATTCCAGCCGACTAACCGCGCTAGCCATTTGACCCATTTGATTCTCCAAACATTGAATGCTATCCTTGGTCTCCTGTTGAAATTGTAAAGTGTTAGTTGCAAGAGATTTAACAATATCTTCTAAAGACATTTCAGAGTTAGAAGATTGGCCCTGTTGTTGTCTAGGCGGGTATGGCTGCCTATATTGTTGAAAGTTTGGACGATTTTGAGCAACATGTTGATTTGATTGTGAACTTCCATAGCTAAGATTGGGATGATCCCTCCATCCTGGGTTGTATGTCTTCGAAAAAGGATCATAATTCCTTTGTGGTTGTCCAGGGAAGCCACCCGCTGCATTAACTTGTTCTGTGGGTTCTTCTTGAAGAGTTGGACATGCATCAGTTGGATGTCCCATTACTGAACAAATTCCGCAAACCTTCGCTGTCTGCACATTACCTGTGGCCATTTGATGAACAAGAGTAGTTAGATTAGCTATTTGTTGTTCAATGGATGAGACATTTACCTCGTTAACTTGTCTAGAAGGAGGATCAAATCTAGCGCCAAATTGTTGAGAGTTGGCTGCCATGTTTGCAATTAAGTTCCTCGCTCCTTCAGGAGTTTTATCAACTAAAGCTCCTCCACTTGCAGCGTCAATCATGCTCCTATCTGTGGGTTGGAGACCTTCATAGAAGTATTGGATGAGAAGTTTCTCACTGATCTGATGATGGGGACAGCTTGCACACAATTTCTTGAACCGCTCCCAATACTCATGTAGAGATTCCCTGTGATCTTGTCTGACACCACAAATTTCTTTCCTAATATTTGCTGCCCTTGAAGTTGGAAAATATTTCTCTAGAAATAATCTCTTTATTCCATCCCATGTGGTAATGCTTCCTGATGGTAGATAGTAGAGCCAATCCTTAGCCGAATCCTTCAGAGAAAATGGAAAGGCTCTCAATTTAATCTGTTCTTCAGTAATTCTAGTGGGTTTCATACTCGTGCAGACCACATGAAACTCTTTCAAATGTTTATGAGGATCTTCACCTGCAAGACCATGAAAAGTAGGCAAAAGGTGTATTAGTCCAGATTTAAGCTCAAATGTAGTGGTAGCATCTAAAATAGGAAAAGTTATGCATAAAGGTTGTTGATTCAATGTAGGTGCTGCAAGCTCCTTCAAAGTCCTATTTTCGGCCATGGTTTCTTCTCTTCCAAACTCAAAATCACTTGTAAATGGATTGTTGGGATTGAGATTGCTTTCTTCAAGATTTTGTTGGATGCTACTCTTTAACCTGCGTAAAGTTCTCTCAATTTACGGATCGCATCGCAAATCACTTTGATTAGAAGATCGAGTTACGGTCATAAACAAAAAGAACAAGTGAAAAATAAACCAAAAGGAAGCTAGATTAAGTAAGATAAATAAAATTCTATACTAGAATTTCTAAAAACAATAAAATACCTAAAAACCTAGAAAATTATGATTTTTTTGACTTTTTTTTTTCAAAAATAAAATAAAATTACTAAAGAGGCAAAAAAATAAATTAACACCACTCCCCGGCAACGGCGCCAAAATTTGGTGTGCTGTCGTATGCACCCAAAAATAGTCCTTAAACCTCTAAAACTAATGTAGTAATGGAAGTAAGGGTCGATCCCACGAAGAGTGTGCAATTAACGATTTATGCTTCGTATAACGATTGGGGGGTTCTGTTTATAACGAAATCAATCTTATAACAAATAACAATGTAAATTAACGAGTTGTATTAAATCAATGAAACGAGTCTTGATCAAAGTCAACTTCCACCATTGGAGATTTATAACCATTCATCAATCCATAAAGAATAATCAATCCATATTCACAATATCCATCGTTGGAATAAATTCCTATTTCTCCTTAATTTTAGTTAATCAGAAACCAGCGTTCTAATTAACCCTAATTATCAAATAATCTCAGACCAGCACTAAAGATTCAATTTAATAACAGCTTTAAACAATAGAGAAATCGATGAACTAGATAATACAAACACCAGCGGTTGCATTCAATCTATTTAAACATTCTTCTTAAGATTCAATAACCTCTATCGCAGAAAATTATCAAATCCTAGTGCTTCACAAGTTAAATGATTCAAACAATTACGGATTTGAGATTTAACTTAGCTATAGATTGCAATATATGAAAAACTAATAGGCCTCTTAGCAATCAAACATGACAATCATAAAATTATGCATAGAAGAATATTCAATACTGAAAATATAAATTAAACAATGAAATAGGTGGATCTCACAGTTATAATGTATTCCAAGGCTTCGGTATCCTTCAATCAAGCACCAAGAGTTAGTTACACATGATAGATCTAAGAAAAATAGATAGAAAATAGGTTGGAGGCGTTCTGGTCCGTTCTAGGGTTTTAAAAGATGTATTTATAGTTGTTTCCATAGGTAGTTGACTTAAATTAGGAAACCAGAATTTTCGTATCGAAAATGAACCATGCGGCCGCATGGTTTAGATGCTTGTGGCCGCAAGGAACAAGTGAAACCAATACTTTAATTCTCGGGAATGGTATGTGCGGCCACATGGAATTAAAGGCTTGCGGCCGCATGGTTTTACGAAATTTCCTTCGAATAGTCTTCAGGGTTTTGGTTGTATCTTCCTTTCCCGATATCCGATTAAGGCGATTCAAGATGCGTTGGAAAGATAACTCAAAGGGCTACAACTTTTATTCAGATATGATCTTCCAATTCGATCGTTTTCCATGTCGAAAATGGGTCTTAATATGAGGCTGAAAATCGGTGTATAACTTTTCGATTGGAAATTGATGTGTGATCATACTTTGACGATATTTCATCCATTTGACGTCTTCTTTCAAGCAATTGAGTCTCAAATCTTCATTGTTTGGTTTGACACAAATTTTGTGTATTTGCACGCTAGTCCTTGAACTTTCATTTGCTTTCACTTTGGTCCATTTTCACATATTTCTTCCAAATCACGCTATATCCATCAACTTGCCACCTAAACCAAAATATGAGAATACTAAGTACATTTAGGTATAAAATAGTCATATGAGTGCATTAAATAAAGATGTAAAATGTGTATTTTATATTCCTATCAACGACCATAAGAAACAATAAAAGATTCTCCTTTTTAAAGCTTTTCAAATTTATCTTACTCAATTTCTCCTTTTCGTATAAACAAAATGATAGGACATATGAGAGGAAGATTATTGTATATAAGATCAAAATTTTAAATCAACCATAAAAAATAGTAATATATTCTCCCTCAATCAAGCACAAGATGCCAAATATATACAAGTTTGAATAAGAGGATAATCATTAAAATAATAATCAAAGCATGAGTGATGAAATGACAAAAGTATAATCATTTGGGTAAATTTTATATAAGTTCCAATCAATTATGCGCATAAAATCATACGAGAACATTTAGTATGAATTCAATTTAACCACCTACTTCAAATTCATCAATAATTCCTAAACCTCTTTGAATATATGAAAGTCTATCAAGTGTTAAATGTTTAGTGAGAATATCGGTCAATTGATTTTCCTTATTCACAAATTCTAATACAATATCCCACTTTTAGGTACTTTTATAATGCCATAGGCATAATGTCTTAATGTCATTAAGCTATTTAAAATTCATTATATGGCACTAAAGTGTGATTCTTGAGTATTGTGTTGAAATTTAGCACATAATCACACACTAAACATAATATCGAGTTTACTTGCGATTAAGTAAAGAAAAGATGCGATCATACCTCAATATTTTGTTATGTTTATGGAAGTACCTCTATCATCTTTTTTGATTGATGAGCATATTGGAGCGTTCATTGATTTCATCTCTTCCATTTCAAACTTATTGAGCATGTTCAAGATGTGGTTTGTTTGACTTTAATGGTTAGGAAGAGATTGGCAACTTTATACTTCAGAGGATTCTTCTTCATCTAGTTGCAAATTTTGCTTCTTCCTCGTGTTGATGTTCAACATCTTTAAGATGTTCCTTATTTTGATTTTGAATTTTATTTGGTCAAAAAAAATCTCAAAACCTATATCATTATCAATACATTTATCTTGATCAAGATGATAAGTTTGATCAAAAGTAACATGAATAGATTCTTCATCGAATAGAGTTATCTTGTTAAAGACTCTATATGTTTTGCTAGTCGATGAGTAGCCTAGAAATATTCCAATATCGAATTTCGAATCAAATTTTCCAAATAAAGCACTTACAACCAACAACTTTGAAATAGCCGATATTTGAAATTCTAGTTTTCCAAATCTCATAGGGGTTTTGTGTTTTCTTTCGACTAATTGAAACTCTATAAATAATATAGCAAGTATTGTTAACGGCTTCGGCCCAAAAGTATTTTGGTAAACTATTTTTAATTAGTATAGTCTAAACCATTCTTTTGCAATGTGCGATTCTTCTTTTTACTAAATCATTTTGTTGAGCAGTTCTAGGAGCCGAGAAATTATGTTCCCAACCATAAGTTTTGCACAAATCATTAAAAGAAAAATTATCAAATTCTCCACCATGATCACTTATAATGGTAGTAGTAGTGTATTCATTTTATTGTGAACATTATTACAAGAATGTTCGAATGCATTCAATACTTCATCTTTTAGGTTAAAAAATGGGACTCAAATATATCTAGAAAAGTCATCAATAATGACGAAAGCATAATGATAAGTGTGTAAAAACACACTTATTTAGAACTTTTCGGATTTAATTAGAATTGAAATTGAGTTGGTTTCTAAGCATAATTGTGTAATTTCCATTCTTATAGGCCAAAATCCCAACGAAAAGATGAATGACGCGAAAAGGAGACAAAAAGGACTAAAAGTGTACATAACGGTGAAATTAGGGACTAAATTGTACGAGCCAAAAAGATGAAGGACTTGGAGTGAAATTTATCAAGGGCCAAATTGATATGAAAGTCAAAATCTGAGGATTAAATTGCACTAAATCAAAGATGAAGGACCTGGCGTGCAAATATTGGAGGGACTGAACTGCAGATCAGGCAAAAGTTGATATTTTCTTGTGTTTTAACCACTTAGGTAGGTTTACTTCTTAGTTAAGTCTTAGGTTTTCATTATCTTGGTTTTTTTTTATTAGTAGATATTTTTAGATATTTTCATATCTCTAACTTAGCCTATAAAAAAACACCAAAACATATCCTAAGCTAACTCTCTCCCTCTCTCCCTATTTTGCACTGTTTTTCTCTCTCTTTTTTCCCTTTATTTTCATTTTCTTTCTTTTATTTTGGTTCTTGGTTCATTTGGTAAAAGCAAAGGTTGATAGCAAGGAGGATTCAATCAAAAGAGGTTGGAGAAATCAATGAAGGATGATCCAAAGCATGTATTGAAAGGGTTGTATTTTTAGCTTTGGTTTACTTTCATTATTTTCCAATATTTGCTATGTATTGTATCATGAATCTCTTTGTTATTGTTTAAATGATGATGAACTAATTATTTTTGTTGGAATTTATGGAGTAGTTTAACATAATAGTTCATTACTGTCATGATATGTTTGTTTGATTATTGTTATGCATTGGTTATCAAACTAATAGTGTATTAATCATCATGTTAAAAATTAATTCATTTATGTGACGTCAATAGATGTTGTAATTAGGTGTTTATGTGATTATTGAAAAATAATTACATTTGCTAGACCGAAATGATTCATACCATGAGTTTGTCTAGTATATTGGCGCGTCTAGGTGATATAGAAATATACACCTAGTTCATGTGATCCATTGAGCATTTTCATAAATATTGAATGCAATTGGTTATGTTTTTATCGACATAGAGATATGCGATACGAATACGTCAATTAGGGTTAATATGACATCGAGAGGGAGTATTAACTAAAATAGGAAAATCGGGTCTAACTACTTATTTTGACAATTTGCATCTGCGCGTGATTGAATTGACATTAATGAAGTATAGGTTAAGCAAAAACATAAATTCCAACATCTTTTCAAAATCCAAATCTTTTTACTTTTTATCTGTCATTTTATCAGTTTAATCTAAATTGCAGTTTTTAGGATTTTTAAATTCAGCTTTTAAGTGTGAGTGTACTTTTCGTTAAATTAAGACGGATAAACTTAGAATTGAATTCAACACTCTCTGAGGGATCGACTTGGACTCTGAAGGTTTACTTTTACTATTTGTTCTCGACCTATGCGCTTGCGGCATAAGATTCAACTAAACAAATTTTTGGCGCCGTTGTCGGGGAGTGTTTAGATCAATTTTTCAGTTTAATTGTGTTTCACTTTAACGAACTTTATTCTTGTTGTTTTTAACTATTTCCTAAAAATCCAAAAGTGCGATTGTCTTCTTGATTTTCAAAACTCTGAACTCATTGAATTTTTATGCATTGTTCGTAAAGTCTCGATCTTGCCGAATTTGATCCGAAAATCGAGGAGACTTTTCGAAAAATGTTGCGTGAACAAAACGAGTTAAGAAGACAACAAAGTGAGATGGATCTGTCCAAAACAAAAGTATCCGAGAGGCGTATGAGTTATTTGAGGTGATGAGTGAAAAAGTACTATATGGCCGGATAGACGTGCTAAAATAGGAGTTAGTGGAGCTCGAGACAGTGAAGCATATATACCTAAGTTTTATCTAAGATCGACTCCTTAGCACGGAAGATAGAAGGGCATTCGACATCCTCTAGTCCTCATTCAGCTCACATGATACAATCACCGTCTGTTTGTGATTTGTGTGGAATGAACCATCCCAGTTCAAATTGTCCTTCGATTGCCAGTAGTTTGGGACCCACCGAACAAGTGGCAACACTCAGAATTTTCAATGCCCAAGGTACAATCCATATTCGCATACTTATAACCCTGGTTGGCGTAGTCATCCCAATTTCTCTTATGGGAACAATCAGAATGTATTGGATTCTAAACCACAAGAGAAGAAGAAAGGTTGGGAAGAGGCCATTGCTAAATTAGCAAATCATCAGTTGTAATACCAAGAACGCAATGATGCCTCTTTGAAAAATCTGGAAAGGCAAGTGGGCCAAATTACTAAACTTCTCTCTGAGAGGCCTTAAGGGGCTTTACCGAGTAACACTGAAACAAACCCTCGAGAGAATGTACAAGCTATTACTACCAGAAGTGGGTTGTAATTTCCTGATCCCACGGTAGTACGACCCACTGCACCCACTGCAGAAAAAGAGGTGGTACAAGAACCAAATAAAATTGCTGAACCAAGTAAGACTGGTGAACAAGAGCCGTCATCATCAAAGGCTCCAACACCAGTCAAAGCTTATGTACCACCTATTCCCTTCCCACAAAGGCTCCAAAAGCATAAATTGGATGTTCAATTCGGTAAGTTTTTGGAGGTGTTCAAAAAACTACACATTAATATCCCGTTTGCCGATGCTCTAGCTCAAATGCCGAGCTATGCTAAATTCATGAAAGACATCCTTTCTAACAAAAGGAAACTTGAAGAGCATGAGACGGTGATGTTAACTGAAGAGTGTAGCACCATCCTTCATAACAAGTTACCGCCAAAAATCAAAGATCCAGGAAGCTTTACTATTCCATGCGTCATTGGTGATCTGAATATTAGTAGAGCATTATGTGATCTTGGAGCGAGCATCAATTTGATCCCACTGTCAATTTTTAGAAAGTTGGGATTGGGAGAAGCTAAGGCTATTACGGTATCCTTACAATTGGAGATCGTTCAATCAAATATCCTCAGGGTATTGTTGAGGATGTGTTAGTGAAAGTTGACAAGTTCATCTTTCCAGCTGACTTTATCATTCTTGACATGGAGAAGATTATGATATCCCTATCATTTTAGGCGGCCATTTCTTGCTACAGGTCGAGCCTTGATCGACGTTCAAGAAGGAAAACTCATTTTACGGGTACAAAATGAGCAAGTTACATTTAATATCTTGAAATCAGTCAAGTACCCGTCGGCATCCGATACTTGTTTTAGAGTAGATGTTATCAATCAATTGGTTGCTGACTCTTTTTATGGACGTTCTGGGGATCATCTTAAAAAATGCCTTATGAGTTCGTCACATATTAAGGATGGGGATCCAGATGTTGAGAGCATGGCAAGTTACTTAAATGCTATACCATCCCATACATAAGACCCCACATTTTGAGAATTTGGACAAGACTTCTTCACCACCGCTTCCATCTCTTCAAAAAGCACCTACGCTTGAATTGAAAACTCTTTCACCTCATTTGAGGTATGCTTATTTGGGTGAGTCATCCATACTTCCGGTTATCATTTCTAATTCCATGAGTGAATTAGAATTAGAGAAGCTACTTCGAGTTTTATGGGAACACAAAGAAGCCATTGGGTGGACAATCGCTGATATTCGGGGAATTAGTCCGTCCTTTTGTATGTACAAAATACTGATGGAGAATGACTTTAAGCCATCAGTCGAGCATCAAAGGCGACTGAATTCGAATATAAAGGAAGTGGTGAGAGCTGAAGTTGTTAAATGGCTTTATGCAGTCATTATCTATCCCATTTCTGATAGTCCGTGGGTAAGTCCTGTTCAAGTCGTGCCAAAGAAAGGAGGTATCACTGTGGTGGAAAATGAAGAAAATGAACTGATACCTACCAGACCCGTGACTGTTTGGAGAGTGTGCTTTGATTACCGCAAGGTGAATACTGCGACTAGAAAGGATCATTTTCCTCTTCCTTTCATAGATCAAATGCTTGAGCGGTTGGCAGGGTATTCACATTATTGTTTTCTTGATAGTTATTCGGGCTACAATCAAATTTCAATAGCCCCGGAAGACCAAGAGAAGACTACTTTTACATGCTCGTACGATACTTTTGCTTACAGGAGAATGCCCTTTAGCCTTTGCAATGCACCCGCAACTTTCCAACGCTGTATGATGGCAATTTTCTCTGACATGGTCGAGAAATGTATTGAGATCTTCATGAATGATTTCTCAGTATTTGGGCCTTCCTTTGATGGATGCCTGAATAATTTGGAGAAGGTGCTTCAACGTTGTGAAGATACCAATTTAGTATTAAATTGGGAGAAATGCCATTTTATGATTCAAGAAGGCATAGTTCTTAGCCATTGGATATCCCTAAAAGGAATTGAGATGGACAAGGCAAAAATTTAAGTGATTGAAAAATTGCCCACACCTAACACAGTAAGAGGGATTAGGAGTTTTCTTGGACATGCCAGATTTTACAGGAGGTTTACTAAAAATTTTTCGAAAATCAAAAAACCTCTTTGCTCCTTACTTGAGAAGAATACTGCTTTCAATTTCTCTCAAGAGTGTCTCAATGCTTTCAATACTTTAAAGGAGAAACTTATTACTGCTCCTATCATTGCAGCTCCAGATTGGACTCTTCCATTCGAGCTGATGTACGATGCTAGTGACTATGTTGTTGGAGCAATTTTAGGACAGAGGCGAGACAAAATCCTGCATGTGATCTACTACGCCAGTAGAACCTTAATCGATGCACAACTGAACTATGCAACTATTGAAAAGGAGATGCTTGCAGTAGTGTTTGTCTTACCTCATTGGTTCTAAGGTGATAGTCTTCTCTGATCACTCGGCTATCAAATATTTGTTAGCTAAGAAAGATGCCAAGCCGAGGTTGATTAGATGGGTACTCCTTTTGTAGGAGTTTGACCTCGAGATTCGAGATAAGAAAGGAACAAAAAATGTCATTGCTGATCATTTATCTCATCTCGAGCAACCCAAAGACGTGTTAGAAAGAGATATTAATGAGGTATTTCCGGACGAATAACTACTACGAATTATCCATCTGTTGCAAGTTACTGCTTTGCCATGGTATGTGGACCATGTCAATTTTCTTGCAAGTGGCATCATATCCCCTGAGCTTTTGTTTCAACAAAGGAAAAGGTTCTTCGCTGATATTAAGCACTATTTTTGGGAATATCCTTTGTTTTTTAAAAGGGGACCGGATCAGATCATTCGAAAATGTGTACCGAAAAAAGAAATGGAGAACATTCTTGATAGATATCATTCTTCTCCATACGGTGGTCACGTTGGTGCTTTGAAAACTGCATCAAAGGTGCTTCAGTCTGGTTTTTATTGGCCCACGTTATTTAAAGATGCTCACATACTTGTCTCCAAGTGCGATAGATGTCAACGTACTGGTAATATCTCCAGACGAAATGAAATGTCGTTGACTTCTCTATTGGAGGTAGAGATTTTTGATGTGTGGGACATTGACTTTATGGGTCCATTTCCATCGTCATTTTCAAATCAGTACATTCTGGTGGCTGTTGACTATGTTTTGAAGTGGGTAGAAGTGGTAGCTTTACCTACTAATAATTCTAGAGTGGTCGTGAACTTTTTGAAGAAAATTTTTTTTCTCGTTATGGCACTCCCCGAGCCATCATTAGTGACAGAGGCAAACATTTCTGCAATTGCCTCTTCGACTCACTTTTGGCCAAATATGGGGTAAAGTATCGTGTAGCTATACCCTATCACCCCCAAACGAGTGGCCAAGTTGAAATTTCTAATCGAGAGTTAAAGAGAATTCTTGAGTTGACGGTGAATGCTTCAAGAAAAGATTGGTCCAAGAAATTAGACAATGTGTATGGGCATACCACACTACTTTCAAAACTCCAATCGGTATGTCACCATATCATCTTTTATTTGGAAAAGCATGTCCTCTTCCCGTTGAACTCGAACATCGGGCATATTGGGCTATCAAAGCTTTAAATTTTGATGAAAAATTGGCCAGTGAGAAGAGGTTGCTCCAACTAAATGAACTTGACGAGATTCGCTTCGATGCATATGAGAGTGCTCGTCTCTACAAAGAAAAGACAAAGTGATGGCACGATCAAAACATTGTTAAGCGGGAATTCTATGTTGGGCAACAAGTTCTTCTTTATAATTCTCGACTCCGGTTATTCCCTGGTAAGCTCCGGTCTAGATGGTCGAGTCCATTCATCATTGTTCAAATTTTTCCACATGGACCGGTTGACATATATAACGAAGAATAGGGGAATTTCAAAGTCAATGGTCAGAGATTGAAACCATACTTGGGAGGTGACTTTGCAAAAGAACAGTCCACCGTTCTTCTGGCAAACCCTAAGAGATCAAGTCCTATAGTCAAGCTAGCGACTATAACCAAGCGCTTGTTGGGAGGCTACCCAACTTTCTTACTGTTTAATTTCGTGTTTTTAATGTGTTTACAGCTTTTAGTTATTATATTTGTAACTAATACAGCTATTTTTATAGGCAATGTAAGCAGTTCCACATGTCTTTGATTTTTCGCAGGTTCTGAGCGATTTGATGTACAACAAGGTCTTTTGCCAAGCTACTCAAGTGCATCACAAGTCCAAATACATGCATTGGTACCTTTTCACATTGAAATCAGGAAAGTCTCTATTTTTCTTTAGCTTGTTCTTTACACATTGAGGACAATGTGTTGATTAAGTTTGGGGGGTATTGAGCCTTGCCGACTACTAATGTTGAGTTGTTTGATGTATTGAGCCTTGCCGGCTGTTGTTTATGTGCTTTAATTGGTGATGATGTTGTAACATGTTAGATGGCCTTGCCGGCTGTGAATTGTATAAAGTTGGAATTGTTATTGATTCATAAACTATGTTTGCCAAAGTATGTTGTTATGCTGCCAAAATTTTCGAAATTGCTTGTCCATTTGAGATTATGATTTTCATTAACACATAGTCATAATTGATTGTTATTTAGAAATGGAAATGATTGTTTTATGGAAAATGTTTGAATTGGTAGAACTTAGGTTGTGAGTATTATTGCAAAATTATATCAACCTATAGCCATTTCTCATCCACTTTACCATGTTATGAAACAAGTTTAGGGGTGATCGAGCTTGAATGATTTTATTGAAAAATGTGTTGATTCCATGCATGTTAATAAAAAATGTTTGTGTGGAGTGTCTATTGCCAAGTATAAGCTAGATATTGACCATATGCTAGGAATCTACGCCTTATTGTTGCTTAAAAAGAACATTGCACTGTGTTAAAACTTACGTCTCACTTCGTAGCCTTTTTGACTCAAGTTGTTAAGTCCATTGGGGTATTTCAAAACCTGGTACCCTTTGGTCTAAACAACCGGGGAGCTACCGACCTAAAGCTCGTTACAAGGGTCAAGAAGAAAGTTTAAGGGAGTGAGGTAAATTTTGAGCTTATATGAAAGATTTGATTTGGTGCAATTGATTGATCTTGGGCGTAGATAACTAGTGGATTTGACTTACATAGTATAAACTTGATTATAATGCACTCATTAGTGGAGAATCGTCACATTTTTAGATGTTAAAAATGTCGGTTAGATCCAACCAAACTAGTGCGAAAAAAATAGTGAAAAAAAAAGCGTGAATGGAGAGAACCCTTTAGATTTACACCTTGAGAAAATAAAGAGAATATATATTCTGAGTGTGAATCTCACGAGCGTGAAAGGATATATTTGACTACAAAAAGGTCGGGTTGGAACCAAGTTAATTTTTTTTTTTTTTCCATTTTGATGATTGTTTCCTAGTTTAAATAATGATTGAAAATGAATATGCACACACTACACTGATCGAACAATGGATAAGTTAAAATGATTTTTGATAGCATTATTTGGAGCATGGTTGTGAATTGATAGAAAATTTTAGAACTTTGATATTCTTAGCATGTTATCTAATGTGTTGATCATTATCGCATTTGCATGATTATGTTAGAAGTTAATCTTGCTCGAGACGAGCAAGTGCTCAAGTTTAGGGGTGTGATAAGTATGTAAAAACACACTTATTTAGCACTTTTCGGATTTAATTAGAATTGAAACTGAGTTGGTTTCAAGCATAATTGTGTAATTTCCACTCTTGTAGGCCAAAATCCCAACGAAAAGATGAACGAGGCGAAAAGGAGAAGAAAAGGACTAAAAATGTACATAACGGTGAAATTAGGGACTAAATTGTACAAGCCAGAAAGATGAAGGACCCGGAGTGCAATTTATCAAGGGCCAAATTGATATGAAGTCAAAATATGTGGACTAAATTGTACTAAATCAAAGATGAAGGACCTAGCATACAAATATTGGAGGGACTGAACTGCAGATCAGGCAAAAGTTGATATTTTCTTGTGTTTTAACCACTTAGCTAGGTTTACTTCTTATTTAAGTCTTAGGTTTTCATTATCTTGGTTTTTTTTATTAGTAGATATTTTTTGATATTTTCACATCTCTAATTTAGCCTATAAAAAAACACCAAAACATATTCTAAGCTCTCTCTCTCTCTCTCTCTCTCTCTCTCTCTCTCTTTTTCCCTTTATTTTCATTTTCTTTCTTTTATTTTCGTTCTTGGTTCATTTGGTAAAAGCAAAAGTTGATAGCAAGGAGGATTCAATCAAAAGAGGTTGGAGAAATCCAAAGCATGTATTGAAAGGGTTGATTTTTAGCTTTGGGGGGAGGATTCAATCAAAAGAGGTTGGAGAAATCCAAAGCATGTATTGAAAGGGTTGTATTTTTAGCTTTGGTTTACTTTCATTATTTTCCAATATTTTCTATGTATTGTATCATGAATCTCTTTGTTATTGTTTAAATGATGATGAACTAAGTATTTTTGTTGGAATTTATGGAGTAGTTTAACCTAATAGTTCATTAATGTCATGATATGTTTGTTTGATTATTGTTATGCATTGGTTATCAAAATAATAGTGTATTAATCATCATGTTAAAAATTACTTCATTTATGTGACGTCATAGATGTTGTAATTAGGTGTTTATGTGATTGTTGAAAAATAATTACATTTGCTAGACCGAAATGATTCATACCATTGGTTTGTCTAGTATATTAGGCGCGTCTAGGTGATATAAAATATACACATACCTCATGTGATCCGTTGAGCATTTTCATAAATATTGAATGCAATTAGTTATGTTTTTATCGACATAGAGATACGCGATACGAATACGTCAATTAGGGTTAATATGACCTCGAGAGGGGGTATTAACTAAAATAAGAAAATTGGATCTAACTATTTATTTTGATAATTTGCATCTGCGTGTGATTGAATTGACATTAATGAAGTATAGGTTAAGCGAAAACATAAATTCCACCATCTTTTCAAAATCCAAATCTTTTTACTTTTATCTGTCATTTTATCAGTTTAATCTAAATTGCAGCTTTTAGGATTTTTAAATTCAATTTTTAAGTGTGAGTGTACTTTTCGTTAAATTAAGACGGATAAACTTATAATTGAATTCAACACTCTCTGAGGGATCGACTTGGACTCTGAAGGTCCACTTTTACTACTTGTTCTCGACCCATGCGCTTGCGGCATAAGATTCGACCGAATACATAATGTTTACCATTTAAGCTTGTGATACTAGATGATCCAAAAATATTCATGTGGAGAAGTCAAAAAGATTCTGTAGTTGAAGAATATTGTTTTAATTTGAAAGAACTCTTTACTTGTATTTCATGCATCATAAATTTTGTCTTTCCCAAATTTCAAACTTAACAAACTTTTAACAAAATAATTTTTGAAAATTTTGAAAGTAGGTTCATGCTAACATGACATAATCTTATATCTGTCATATTTTAAACTTGATAAACATTTTTCTCCGCATTCAAACTTTATGTTAATGACATAAACATTCTTACTTCGAATTCCTATAAACATCACTTATTTTGATGTAGTATCCCCAATAATATACTTGGAAGAATCAAGTTTGATATGATAACATTCATCACACAATTGATTAAAAACTATGCAGATTACGTCCAAGGTTATCTACTAAAAAGACATTTTCAATAAAGGGAGATGAATAATTACCAATAATTTCGATATCAATGATTTTTCCTTCCGAATTATCTCCAAAAGTATATGACCGCCACCCTTTATTTTGAAGCTTGACAATAAAGCTTGATTTCCGATCATGTGCTTTGAGTATCTACTATTCAAGATCCATCTGTTCTCTATTTTCCTTGGTACCTACAAAAATAATTCAATTTTTTATCTTTGGTATCTATACATCATTGGGTCCTCGATAGTTAGTGTTAGTGGATTTTTGAATTCACTTATAGTTGTCTTCAAAATATAATCTCCTTTTGATAGAACAATAAAAAGCTACATGTTCATTTATATTGCAAAAATTACATGTAACATTAAATAGGGGTAGTGGAAGTTTTAATAAATAAATTTTTAAGAGACTTTTGTTTCAAAAATGTTTTATATCCAATTCCTCATTTATCAAAAATACATTTTTGCTCACCAATCATTAAATCAAAATTTTTCTTGCCTTGAGTAAATTTGTGAATAATTTGAATCAAATCTAAAATCCTTTTTTGTAAAGAAGAATTCTCCTTACTTAAAGAATCATAATCGACTTTTCGTTTTTCAAAATTTTTTTGAATTTTTGAAAGTCTATTTACCTCAATTTCCAATAAAGAATTTTTCTTTTTGAGGATCGAATGATTTAAAATAAAATTTTCAAATTCTTCAAGAATTTCATCATAAGAGGTAGATAATTTATCATATGAACAATTTTCATTCGAATTTACCTCGCCATCAATAGCCATGAAGCACATGTTGACAATTTTCTCTTGATTTCCATCTTCTTCATGATCATGATCATCATCACTCTCATTCCATATTGATTGAAGGGATTTCTTTTCGATGGATCTACTCTTCTTTTCGCCCTTTTCTTCTTCATTATGGAATTGATGATTTTTGCGAAAACCTTTCCATTTCTTAACAAGAAGAATTAGATCACCAACTTCTTCATCATTCATATTTTCGCATGAAGTGCCTTCATCAACTACAGATTTAAAAGCAATTTGGAGCATTTCTTTTTCTTTACTTTTCATTATTTTCTCCTTGTCTCGGTGCGATTTAGCCCATATGTCATAATGTTCCATAGAGCTCTTCCAATGGATATATGTTGATATCTTTGGTGTTTTCTATCAACATTCTCAATGGGCTCCATTCTCTCGAGAGTGACCTAAACATTTTACTTACAAGCTCACCATTAGTAAATTTACGATCAAAACGTTTGAGCCCATTAACAATATCGATGAAGCGAGTAATCATGTCAACAATATGTTCATTCTCTTTCATGAAATTTTTTTCAAAATATTTAACTAAGAGATTTATCTTAATTTCTTTCACTTTACTAGTTCCAACATGAGTAATTTTTAAAGCATGCCAAATATCATAAGTAGAATTACATGTACTAATACGATTAAATTCTCTTCTATCTAAAGCACAATATAGTAGATTTTTTGCTCTAACATTTAAAGACAATTTTCATTTATCATTTTCGTCATATTCCTCTCTAAATTTAGAAATTATTTGATCCGATTTACCGTCCTCTTTAATGACCTTTTTAGGCACAATGGACCAAATTCAATAACTTCCCAACTATTTGTAGAATACCCCTCAAGATTTTGAAAAATGTGGTTAGTCATTACTCAAGATTGTGAAATCTTTAAAATTCAGCACCTTGCTTTGATACCAATTGAAAGCCCAAGAATAACTAACTAAGATAGGTGAATTGCTTTTTAAAATTTTTTCGAAAAATTAATCTAAATTCAACAAAGTAAAGACTAAATAGATTAATTCAAATAGTAAGTACAAATATAAAAACAATAAGTAAAAGGGAGAGATGATGCAAACGATATAATTATCCTGTTACCAAGCTCTCCGACACGAGCAAGACATTTCACTATGTTGATTGACTTATGGTGCAATCCAACCATTTACAAAGCTTTCGGTGACTTACAAACAAGGATTATTGATCCTTATACAATGTTGAGTTTTACGGAACCTCAACACAACCCACACTATTGAGCTTTACGAGATTTCAATATGACCCACACGGTGATTTACAACAAGGAGCACCGATTCTTATACAATGTTGATCTTTAAGGGACTTCAACACGACCCACACTTTATCAAAGTGATTTTACAATGAAATATCTCTCTTGATAAATAATACAAATAAATTAAGTATTAAGAGAGGCTAACACTTCAATGAATAGTAATAAATGATAGCTCAAGTGTTAGATGAAAAACTTTGATGAATATGATAGTCAAAAATTAGATTCAATCAATCAAAATATTTCAATAAGAAGATGAAGAAATAAATATAATGTAGGTTCAAAAATCTTCTCAAGAAATATATCTCTTTTAATGGATGATTGTAATAAATTAAGTACTAAAAGAGAAATGAGAAACTTTGATGAATATGATGATTTTACAAGTTTAGTTAAATCAATCAAAGTTTCAATATGAAGAAGAAGAAGAAGAAGAAGAAGAAGAAGAAGAAGAAGAAGAAGATGATGATGATGATGATGATGATGATGATGAAGAAAAGTTTATACAATGTAAATGCAAAAATTTTCTTAAAAAATATATCACTTTCAAAATTGATATAGATAAATTAAGCAAAAAGTGAAATGAAAAACTTTGATAAGAGAAATGATTCAAGAAGTTTGATACAATAATCAAAGTTTTTGTTATGAAAAAATAAATTTAAATGAATGTAAAAATATAAGCTCAAAGAATATTTTTCAAATGAAAAACTTTGATAAGTAGATTTTCAAAAGTTAATTTGATCAAAAGTGTTTCAAAGATAAATGATTTGATAATAATAAATGAGATGAGAAATCAATATAATTTTAGCTCAAAAGAATCTCAATTGAGTGCTCTAAAGTTGTTATGATAAATGAGAAGTGAGTTGGTGTCTATAGATATGAGAATGTCAAAGTTTATGTCAAACCGAATTACCGGTCCGGTCGATCGCCAATTTCTGGATGACTAAAATGATCGTTTGTACAGAAAAAATCAGAAGTTAGAACGGTAAAAAAATCTGACCGTTGGAGTCGTCCAGTCGACCGCCATGTTTGGTCTGTTGACTGCCTTGGTCAATCGATTGACCGTTGACTTTTTATTTTAGAGATATGATCTAAGTTCAAGTACACTTTAAAATATCAATCTTTCGTTTGATCAAAAATAATTTATGCAAGTGATATGAAAATAACTCTTCGTGCACAAAATGATTTTTTAGCTATTGTCTTCATTACTAAAGATCAAAGCGTTATATCTTTACATATGATTTTGAAAGTATAGTCTTTGATCTTGCTTCAAAGTTTCTTTCATGTTTGGATCTTAAACTCTTGATCTTTTTCTTCTTCATGAGCCCGATCTGATAGTCTTGATTTTGATCCTTTAAGCTCTCGTCTCGAATAATTTGACTTGAATGCTTAACTTTCACTTTGATTTTCATTTCGAGTCTAATTTATGATGTGTTGATTTTGACAATGCTTGATTGATTTTAATATTGAACTATCATCACTAAAATCAATTGTTAGAAATAATAGTAATCTTATTTGTTATTATCAAAATATTAAGGATGAAATCAATCATAAGTCAACATTGTTGAGTCAAGCCGACTTACGATTCTTTTAAAATACAGGCAGCTAGCTACTGCCTCGATTTTGTTTTTAATTTTTTAATTTTTTTTCCAACTTGTCGCGGATCGAAAATAGCCTATAACATGAGTCAGCTAGTGTGGCTCGACGCCCAGGCTAGGCCCAAGCCACGAGCCGGGCGGCTTGAGCTTTTCTTAGGCCAAGCCACAGGTCGCCCAAGCAACGAGCGAAATTGACACACTTATTTATATATAATGGATTTGATATATATAGTAGATGATTACATTGTGTTCACAACTTGAACTTTTGCGAAATTATTGCTCAACTTTTAAATTATGAGTATAATTTTCAAATTATACAATCAAAACGGAGTGTCTTGTTAATGTTAGTGATCATAAATATCAATAATTTAATAAGTGTTAGTTGGGGTGTCGATAAATAATTTAACATTTTCGCTTGTTAAATCCCTCCAATTAATTTAGTTGAGAACAAAGTGCTTCCCATTTCAATTTAGGAAACATTGTTATGTATCATGCCAAAATCATAGTTCTCTCTGTTATAATTGGCTTATGGTCAGAGCCTGATTTCTTCATCTAATTATTTGATAGTTAAATATATGTACAATTAATCAACCACATTGCATTGAGATGAAAAGTAAAGAATGTTGAGAAAAAATGCGTAGTTTGAACCCTTATATCAAATTGGTGATATTTAATAACACAATTTGTTGATTGTCAATTTTGATTGGACAATTCTCTTAACATTAGGGGGGAGAAATTAAGAAAATGAAAATAATGTACAAGTACATCATTATCTAAATCGTCACAAAAGATTATTTGAACTAGAAGTTCGAAATATAATTTTTTTAGATACATTTACTAAGAAAGGATATCAACAATATCTCACACCAACTTTAAATGCTCCAACTCAAATTAACGTTTTGAAGGACAATTAGTTAATATTATAGCCCCCGTTTGGCACTCATTTTTTTTTCTCATTCTCATTCTCATTTTTTTTTCTCTTTCTTCATTTTAACTACACATTCTATAAATAAAATAATATTACACATAAATATAAAAATTCTCCTTACTTTTCAACCACACATTCTTCCATCATTCACTATTTAAAAACACATTTTTCTACTAAAATGGGTGTCAAACACCCCCTATATTTGATAAATTTATGGCACGTCTTAAATGTAATGACATTCGATTCTAATACAAAATTTCCAAACGAAAACGGAACAATTAGCAAAGATAATCCCATTAAGGAGGCATATATTCTTGATGAGTATTTAGACATAATAAATTATAAAAATCTCAAAGAAATTCAGGTACCTAATATGTTGAAAGTTAAGATATCTCAATAAGTCACGTCATTATGGAAAAAGAAATATAATCGAAAAAGAAAAGAAAAAGTTGTCAACAACACTTTTGCACATGATGTACTGTATTATATTATGAATAGCGAGGAATTGAAATAAATTCGTTGAAACATATCGATCGAAATAATGATTGACCAAATAAAATAACGCGTTCATACTAATATTGATTCTATTAGAGAAACTTGAAGTTTCTGAACGTGATCTTAGTAAAATTAAATTTATTAGAGAAATATGAAGTTTGTGGATCTATAATCTAAACACCTAAATGTGTATATTTATGCGAAATGAAAATAGAAAAAGTAAAGTTGTTATATGAAATTTACGACTCTTTACATAATGAATTTCACGAAAACTTGTATAAATAAATAAATTATCATGTGGTAAATGTAATCACAAGTCTCTACCTTGTTAGCGTGACAATGTATAAAATTTGGTATGCATGTAATAAATGTGATTATAAACAATTTATCTTATATTTTAATATGTTTGAAACATAATTCAAGTGATATTATCATGAGGGGGAGCAAATACAAATTGTATTTTTTTTTTTCTCTTTGACCAAGGTTTTGTCTCATTGGATTTTCCTGATAATATTTTTATTGTGGCGTACTTGAAAGAAAAATGTACTATTTTTCCTTCACTGAGATTTTTCCTACAGGGATCTTTCTAATAAGGTTTTAATGAGACATTTTTTGTATAATGAATGTCCAAAATGAATGACAAGTTTTGTTTGATTTGTGATGTGTGCACAAGCACATATGACATGTGACCTATCACCACCACCAATACTAATCACCTAAATAATTGGTCACAAATCCTTTCATACAATCCCAATCTAACTCAACTCAACCCAACCCAACCCAACCTCACCACCACCACCTACCTTAAAGAATTTGTTCCCACGAGCATGTTTATTCCTACAAAAAACCCAGGTATCACAAAGATAACGCCATCGTTTCCAGTACGCATGGCCTTACAAGCTTTACAACATTCATCAGATGAACTGCATTTGAAATCCGTGCCCCATTCCACAGAAGCTCCCAAAGCTCGATATTCTCAATCTTTTTACAAAACAACCCACCAGTAACGTAACCATTCTCTACATCGTTAAACCACTTCTCACCATTTTCATAAGACTCGACCAGTGCCAATGATTTCACTAGTTTTAGTCAATGTTTGGCCCCTTTTTTTTTTTTCAAAAACTCTTTTTTTTTTCAAAACTCATTTTCAATCACACATTTTTACATAAAATAATATTATATGTAAATCGAAAAATTTCCTTATTTTTTAGCCCTTGTTTGACAACCATACTTTTGAAAAAATAGAGTTTTGAATAGTGATTTTTAGGGGAACGTGTCATTAAAAGGTAGGGAAAAGTTTTTGATTTACATGCGGAATACTTTATTATGTGAATGTGTGATTGAAAATGAATATATGAAAAAAAAAAGAACTTTAAAAGTATGATTGTCAAATGGGGGCTTAACCACATATTCTAGGGATGAACAAAACTCTCGAACCGAACTGAATCAAATCGAGCGGTTCTTCTTAAGTTAAAAACACGAACGGGTATCTGAATCGAGAATCGATGAGTTTGGTTCAATTCTCGATTCTAAACCAAAAATCGAAGAATTGAATAAGAACTGAATCTCCCTAAATTTAATTTTTTTTATCTTAAATAAGTCAAATTATTTTATTTTTTTAAATAAATTGCTAACTAATTAATCTAGTCCAAACCCAAAATATGATTTGACTGTTTCTAATTTTCAGTGAAGCCCAACTTAATCAAATTGACCTAAATTTTATCAAAATCTCTTATTCTACCGTAGGGTCATTTTTACCGTTCTATTATTGTGAACTGACCATCTTCCTCTTCCTGTAATTTTAACGGTCAAACTTATGAAGAACTCAACAAATGGAGGTGTAAAAGATATTACGAGATTGGACTACGTTGTTTTATAAGAGTTAAGATTGAATATGTCATAGTCGAATTAATGTAGCGTTGTTGTAATATAATTTTTTTTTAATTATTATACGGAATCCCAGAACTGAATAGAATCGAACTGAATTGAACCAAATGGAACCTAACCCGAACAGTTTCGTAATTAAATTTAGACTCGATGATTCCATTTACTAAATACCTGAAAATTTCGGGTTTGGTTCGGTTCTCTTTAGAACCGAATCGAATTGGACCATATCCACCCCTAACATATTCTCTAAGAAATTATTATACCAAAAAGAAAAAAAAAATCATATTTAAGGTTGTTATAATACACAATTTCAAAATTAAGAAAATTACTTTAAGGTTTCAAAAATTAGGTCTTAATTAAGATTATTAATTCAATATATTAAGGTCACCATATTATACAATTTATGGTTACAATTACGTACTAGTTACAACTATGTACATTATAGTTACATATCACAAATTTTATAAATCACAACTTATTTCTCGATTACAATTATCAAATTAATTGGTCACATTATTTCTCGATCACGAATCACAAATTTTATAGGTCACATAATATTTAATGATCACAAATTGTCTATTTCATCTGTTACATATTATTTATTGGTCACACATTAACCAATTTATTGATCACACTCAACAAAATAATTGATCATAAAAAACTCCCTTCCCCTCCCCTCTCATCTCCACAACCACAACCACCATCACTACCAAAGCCAGGACCACTACCACTACCACTACCACCATCACTACCAAAGCCAGGACCACTACCACTACCACTACCACCGACAACAAACACGACCAACAAAACTCATCCCAAAGCCACTTCAATAGCTCGAACAATTGAAAGATCTGTTCGCACCTCCATCACCACTTCTAACATCACCACCGCAGCCACCACCACCAGAACCACTACACAAACCAGATCTAAAACTAGAATGTCATCGCCAGTGCTGCTGCGGTCGCTGAGTGTGGCTTCGTCGCGGCTGCTGTAGTGGTTACTATGCGTCGCGCAGAGCAGCATGCACTGCGTCGCTACAACGAAGTCATCTACGCAAGCATTGTTGCGCGCAACTTCATCATAGAGGCCTCACAGTGCCACTCGATGACGTATTCGCCTTCTGATGGCATTTTTTGATGACATTATTGAGGAAGAAAATATAGAGAGAAGGGAAATAATTAGGATTAAAGTAAAATTTGGCTAGGTGGGGCGGGGCGGGGTGAATAGGTAGATTAATTTAATTTTATAATATTATTTATTAACACTAAAATTTTGAATTTTGAATAAAAAACTTTTATATAAGATGTTTAAATTGAAAAGTTAAATAACCTATGCGGGGTGTAATTTCCACAATTCATTTTTCTCCAGATTTCCATTCAAATGGAGTCCAAAATGTTCATGTTAGTGGCCCAAAATGTTTTAATAGGCCATTAGGGTTCACAACCAGGCCTCGTAAAGTGCACCCAATCTTTTCAACCCGTTAAGAAGATCTGAAATTTAACAAAAAGAAAAAAAAAAATTGCAGAATCCGGTACATGCTAATATTATTGCCCTTGCCGTCTCTGACATGCCCTGAGATGCATCCGGAGAATCCCCTTAGATCGATTTGTGATATTCGAAGAATCCATCAATTCAACGATATCTAATTGAAATTCTTGATTGATTTGTTTATTTTTTTTATTTCGTTTCCTCTATATTGTGTAGAATTTTTCTGTTATTAATCAAAATGAAGGATGATGATGCGCTACCCATATCAACACCCACTTCATCATCAGTTGTACCGTCTTCTTCAGTTATTTCGAAGAAGGATAATTACTCTGATTCATCGAGCGTTTTTGGCCGAGGCCGGTACAAGTTTTGGGCATTGGCCGCAATTTTGTTGCTGGCATTCTGGTCAATGCTCACCGGAACCGTCACCCTCCGGTGGTCTGCTGGTAACCTCAATCGCCTGTCCGACAACCTTGAGCCCCCAGCCAGAGACGACCTCGATGTCCTCGTAAGTTGTAACCCTTTTGCATGTACATCTAGGCTTGATTAGATGTACAAATTCATGTAATTGGCTGTGTGCAATGGAAATCTTATTTGAATGGATTTGTTTTTAAATAGGATATGGAGGAGAGAGAGAAATTGGTGAAGCACATGTGGGACGTGTACACAAATAGCAGGCGAATCAGGTTGCCGAGTTTCTGGCAAGAGGCATTTGTGGCGGCCTATGAGGACTTGACCAGCGAGGTTCCTGAAGTCCGGGAGGCTGCCATTTCGGAGATTGCCGGGATGTCCACTCGCTACCTCGGTGTCGAGCCACCTCCACTCCGATCTTCGACATCATTGGTAGGTTCTTTTCCTTATATAAAATTCTCTGTTAATGAGATCTCATTGATGTAAATTGAGGGTCTTCTTCCCTCGTACATTAGCTTCAAGATTGAATGTAAAATTTTGAAGTGTAGGGCTTATTTATTAAACATAATTTGGCGTATAGTGAGTTTATGTGATTCAGATGAAAAAAGAATTATAGCGTGAGACCTTACTTAAGAAGGAATTTGAGATTTCCGCCATGGACATAATTATAGGAAAATGGTGGAGTTTCATGGAAAATGAACTTAGGGAACGAACCACTGTGATCTTGTGATTACTTTGGCTCTATCTAGCCCATCTGAAGTCAGGGATCTAGGAAAAAGGACACTTCAAGAGTCAAACTCTTTGGCTTTGTTAAGCTAAAGAGTATCAAATGGAGAAAATATTAAACTGCTCAAGCTTAAATTTCTTGCAGCTTAATAACTTGTTCAAGTGCAGCTATAAGAACAAAGAAGCCAGTTCGAATGTGTTTTAGGGCTCTTTATGATTGCAAACTGTGCATAGCTGGGTCTTGGTGATGCATTTAGACTCCTAACCTTCATTTCCACGTATGTGGTCCATGTACATATTCCCAACCTGGACTTTCTACTATGTCTTCGATTTCTTTTTCGCTTGCTGACTTTAATGTACATCAGTTATACTACTTAGAAGTTTCTTCTATCTATGTGAGGAAAATGCTTAATCTCTAAATTGGCAATGCTGTGCCAACATGTTAATTGCCACTTTAAATTCCGAAGATGGTATTTTTATAAGCTGCTAGGTATGATTTTGGTCAAGGGTTGTTAACAAGTTTTGTATTCAAAGGACCGATGCATATTTAAACGGAACAAGCTAGTCCAATTGTTTACTTGTTGCATTTGCTTATGAAGCCAAAGTCCAAACATGACTGCATGCATTGAAAAAATCTTTTGTGTGGATAAATTCTCTTGAAGTTTGTAGTCTCTGGATGATGTTATGTATTTCCTTCGTAATGTAGGGATAAGGTAATATCAATTATGCCCCTGTTTGCTGGCATTATTTTTTTTTAAAAAAAGGAGTTTTGAATAGTATTTTACAGGTGTAGTTAAAAAGTAAGGAAAAATTTTGAATTTATGGTCTCAATATTTTATTGCATGAATGTGTGGTTAAAAATGATCTTGTAGCAAAAAGATTGTTAAAATAATGGGCATCAAACAAGGGCTAAGATGAAGTTTTATAGATTGATTAAATCAAACTTTGCATAAAAGAGAACATGGTTTAGCTTTAAATAGAAGCAACCTTAAGGGCCTGCTTGGGAGTTTTTTTTTCATTGGTTCTGACATTTTTGAGTGGCACCATTTATGAGTGGTGGAAAAAATATATGCTTGTTAGTTTTTTTGGGCACCGATTTTGGATGGTTAAATCGGATGGTTTAAAAACTATCCAAAATCGGTGTAGTGTAATTTTGGCCGTCTTTCTCAATCCACCAAATTGGTGGGTTTTGCCGTTACTCAAATTCTCTTCTAATTTATTTATGCCCTATAAAATAATTATTTTCAACCAACATATATTGTTCAAAACTAACTTGTAAATAAAAATACATCGACTAAAAAATTTGTTTATAAGCATAAAATTACTTTATGTCTAAAAAATTTACTTATAAGATAAAAATGAACTTTTATTTAAAAGTTGCTTATAAAGTTAAAATACTACTAATAAGAAAATTTCTCTTATAAAATATAAAAGTTACTTATATGTAAAAAAATTATTTAAAAGTACAAAATTAACTTTTAACTATAAATTTTACTTATAAATAAAAAACTACTTATAACTTGAAATTTTAATTATAAGTAAATATTTCACTTTTTAGGTTGAAAATTAACTTATATATAAAAAATTACTTATAAGTAAAATATCGTTTATGAGTTAAAAAATTTTATTTTATAAATTGAAAATTGAAAATTTCAATACGGGACATATGATAATAAACTTTCAAGCATGAGTTGGAGTGTTTTAAAAACCGCTACTAAAAATTCCCCAAATCATACACCTCATATACTTCCAAGTCGGTGCTTTTAAGAAAAAAACCTTACAAGCGTACTCAAAAATGATTGTTGAGGGGAGAGGGAGTGAAGGGGCAAAGCAGGAAGAGGTGTGGAGATGCTATGGATGCTTGTCTTCACTCCTCATTACTGGCTGAGACTTGAGATTTTAGCATAAAAAGTCAAACTTAGTTGTTAACTAGTTATTGCCAGACGTTTTATCTTGATTTGCGTAATTTTCCTTGTAGGGTTGCATTCGCCACAAGAAAAATGTTGCATTATCTCTTCAACATCTAGTTAATGGGGGTATTTCTGCCCTTTCCTCAGGACTTTTAGGCTAAGTTGTGTTTGAAGATAAAATATGGTCCTCATTGTTACTAGGCTAAATATCTGAAGAGGAATGGTTTGTTTCTCTACACATCTAATCTAACCTGGTGGAAGCACAGTGAACATGCCACAAAGATACACTTCAGTAGATGTGTTGTTTCTCGTAATGATTAGGGCACGGGCCCCATTGTTCTTGACCTAAGGCTGATCGGCCAAGAATCAGATCCATCCAATGATATGTGATGGAAGTAGTCCATTGGACCATCATGACTTAGGCTTCAATGGAATGTGATTGACCATTGGACCGACGAGAGAGTGGTCCACAATCTCCTCCCACTGTCTCACGGTTGCCACATTTTGTATCCACCTGACGAGTTGCGGTGCGTGCTTCAATATGATGACATTGTGTAGGACATTACTGGGAGAGCACTGCCTCCGCTAAAGCCAATTGCCTTGCTTATTTTATACTGATAAAAAACAACTGCCAGGGGATGGTGGGTTCTCTCCTTTTCTTTGTTCAAGCAATATTTCGCGGTCCCACTACTATTCCATTGCACTCTTGCGCACAATGTTTCCCTACTATTCTATTTCTCTCTGACACAGTCTTTCCATCTAAAACACTTGCTTGACATCAGCATCGGAGTGAAATAGGGAAGACACTATCGTAGTGTCAAGGATTTGCAGTTGACAAGGACTAGTCATTGAGATTCAGAGAAACTTCAGTAGGAAAAGTGACAGACGATAGATTTTGAGCATCCTACAGTTTCCATTTTCACTAAATTGTTCTATTTTTTGATTGCTTTCTTAAACTCTTTTCTAACTTCTTCATAAGTTCTCTTTTTAGCATCAGGAAATCAGGAATTATTAGTGGTTTGCTGAACTAGTAGTGAGCTCTGAACTTGTTGAAGCACAACCGTAGTGGCTTAGATTCATTGTCATATTTTCTATTTCGTCATCTTAGCTGGATTATCTATTCTGATTACTTTTGTACTTACCCTGCTACTTCAGCATTGATAGGAACATATGTTTACTCTTCTGATAATGATGGAACAGTGTTATTCGCTGTGATTATGTGTGTTATTGCCTATTAAGCAAGCAGTATAATTGGGCCCTGCCAGATAATATAGTTTCTTTAAATTCTGTGCAGCTTTTTGTTTGTCACCTAATTTTTCATGGAGCAGAAACACTGCACATGTTTCAAGTTACTTAAATTGGAAATGCTGATTTACTTGTCGGCTTATGTATAAAGATTAATTTTATTTGCTTTTTGAGTTAATCTTTTATTTACTCGTCCATGCTAATTTTTAATGTCTCTCGTTTCCCCTTTCTCTTTTCACCCACTCATCTGGTTCTCAAACTTGATAATATCGGCAAGGCTTTAAATTGTAACCTTGTTAACAGTCTCACAAGAAGCGGAAACTTGTCTATGAACCAAATGTATAATTGTAATCTTAATGAGTATTGCAATTTCGAATACTTAAATGAGATTGTCCATAAAAAAAGAAATTTATTTATGCTTATAATAAGCGGAATTAATTTGATTATCTATTTTCTCCCCACTACTTACCGACAAATGATTGCTAGGTATAACGTTATATCAAATAGTAGTGTTAAATTTGGCAGTATCTCCTTGCTTCTTCCCCAGCTATATTAATATCATTGACATTCTTTAAGATTACCAAATAGTCTTTTTTCTCATCTTCTCCCTTGTAGAATAAGGGTTCTTGATATCTATTGGCTACTGTTGCTATTTTTTATTTAGATGTGCTTTGTATTAAAACATTTTTGAATTCTAACATGGTATGCTTTGGCACGCTGGTTTATATAATACTTGCAGATCATACGTGAGTTGAGTCTGAAGCAAGCAGAGCACAGGGCAATAACCTCGGGAGGGAGCTTGAATTAGATGTGTGAATGGTAACGCCATCAAAGTATTTTACCCGATTCCTTGTGGTTCTGAAATGCAGATACCTTGCATTTAGTTAAATTTTGTTTTTTAGCCTTTCTGCAGGCAACTTTTGAAAAATGAAGCAATCTTTAATTTTTTCTATTAAAATGAATTTTATTTTTATTTTTCTGATGATATTAGGTGCATTGATATTCAAGTGTAAAGATTTCGTATGTCTCACTTGAATATTCTGTTTTTTTGACGAGGATATGAACCTTTTATCAAATATACTGCTCTTATAAAATTTCTGGATTGTGGCTCTGTGTATTGTCTTTTATGCTGTTAAGAAAACTGTACAACGGTAGCAGGAGATTGCTAGAAGGTTGAACGGACGTTTACAAGGAGTTTTCCTTGTTCTCGACTGGACTAAGTAACTGCAGAGTTGCACAAGCACAAGAAAAAAGAAAGAAATATTCTCGATAATGGTTGGATCTCTTGAAAATTGTTAATTTCCAATTGAAAAGAGAAAAAATGATCGATGGAAAATAACATTGAAAGTATAATTGTTAGTACAAATTGGTCCTTATATACCTGAATTGGAACTGTGGTCGGGCTTGACTGTATTTTGCACCCTGTATTGAATTAGTTTTGAGAAAATTACCCAAAACCCTACTTTTCAAAATTCATATTCAAAAATGAGGTGATAAGTTTAATCTTTCAAAAATCAGGTGTTTTAATTAATATATTATTAATTCAATTAATTCAGAAATTAACCCGACCTCTCTCTCATTTCCTCCCAAAACTCGTTCTCTCTCTACCTCTCCCCTCTCTCTCTGGCTGCTCTCCTCTCCTCTGTACCTCTCTCCAGAGCTGGGTTGCCCAGAGTGTGGGGGCGCTAACCTAGGTGGTCCGCCACCTTGGCTTGGCCGGACGGTGCCTGAATCGACAGAAATCAGATTCTGTGTTCGCCCCTTCGAGAATTTCAGAATCAAATTCAGGTTGCTTGGAGTTAAATTGATGGAGACCTATTACTGGGCTAGGTACGCCAGGTGAGGGCGAACCTAGCCCATGTGGTCCGCCTCCATGGGTGCAGCGACGGCGTCGGAATTGGGGTTTTTCGTAGGCGAAATCACGAGCTTCGCGACTGGGCGATTTGCCAAATTCAATTCAATTTGCTTGGGAGTTCTTAGGGATGAATTACCAACATGGAAAGACTTGTCTAGGTGTGGGGAAGTGGCTAGTAGGTGTCTCCGACCATGGGTCTTGTCGGACGGCGTTATTCCGGCAGTTTTTGCATTTTGAAGCAGTTTTTTTTTTTTTTTTGAATGTTGATTTCTCCAAAAGTAGGGAATCAGGTAATTTTCTCATATAAAGGGAACAATGATTCCGGTGTTGGTGAGGTTGTGGTGACTCACAATTTGTTCAGTAGTGTGTGGTGGTGGTGGATCTGGTGTGACGTAGTGGTGGTGGTGTTTTTCTGTGTGATTTGTTTGCAATGGTGGTTGTGGTAGTGGTTCTGATGGTGATGGTGGTGCTAAAGGTGTTAACTACAATCAATCACAACCCACCTGATTTTGATCTCAACGAAAATTTATTTGAATTTGGTGGCACGGGATGAGATTTTGACCAAATATGTGTTGGTTGTGATCGTTTGTGACCAGTTGTGACCATTTGTGATATGTTTGTGACCGATTGTGACCGACTATGACCGGTTAATTGTGACTCGTTGTGATCAATTGCGACCGATTATGACTTGAAATTCTGAATTTTTTTTAAAAAAATTGGAGCAGTCAGAACAGTCGCTAGAGAGGCCGCCGGAACAATCGCCGGAGAGGCCGATTGTGACTGTTTGTGACCAATTGTGACCGTTTGTGGCCGATTGTGACAGATTAATTGTGACTTCTTGTGACCGTTTGTGGCCAATTGTGACCAATCCATGGGTTGGGGTGTGATTTTCAATTTTCTGAAAATTTTGAAATCGCCGGAACAGTCGTCGGAGCAGTGGCCGGATCGTCGCCGGAGCAGTGGCCGGACCGGTGCCAGAGATGGAGGGAAGTGGTGTAGTGAGGTGATGGGGTGGGTGAGGTGTCATGGGGTGGTGTAAATAATTAATATATATTATATTATAATTTAATATTTAATATTTAATAAATTTATTTAGCACCCGATTTTTGAAATATTTTAAGAAGTTTGTTATTTATGAAATGTGAACTTTAAAAATAGGAACTATGTATTGTTCCCATTAGTTTTTGCAATCAGATTGGCCCAAATATTAACAAGTTTTAGAGGGTAATAATTTGGGAAAAAATCGCGTCTAACCTATTAAAAAATAAGATTTCACAAATTACTCAAAGTGTTTGTGTGTATGTATATAGATATAGATATATCATGTACTAGGTAATATGTAAAAATATGCTACTAAATACTACGTTCTAAAATTACACAACATACCATTTTCTGTAACTGAAAATAATGCAAACATTTCTCTTGCATTCAATGCCTTGCGGATCAGAAACTAATTCAAAATTGCAATGGGAGGCAGTTGTCGTATCACTATTGGTGGAAGTCATTTTTGGATTGATCTTCGTATTCAGTTTTCATCCATCTTCTTCTGTCAAGTCGTGCTGCTCTTTAGTTATTGTATCAATTTTTCAGAAATGGGGAAGTTCTCCTGAACATCTTCCCCAAATTGAAGGTAACGCTACATATTGTGATGTGAAGTAATTGGATATGAATATCATAATAATTTCGTACTTTTGCTTTTGGTATGTATGTACGTCTTATAAAAGTTTATACGTCATCCCCGTTGGCCAATACTTGGACTTGCCGACGAAACCATCACTTTTGCTGAGCTAAAGGTGAAGGAAATCAAGAATGGAAGGGCTAGGATCTCCATGTTCGGGTTCTTTTGCTGAGCTAAAGGTGAAGGAAATTTATTTATTCGTTCTAGTGCCATTAATGGAAGAAACTTTTCATTGCGCATTGTGTTATGTCGAATTTAAAGTGTATCTATAATTCTAATTTTAAAAATCAAGCGTAATATACACATCAAACTTGTTTTCTTTATAACATTTTAGATTTCACAACATAATCATATCGACGTCACGTTCATGCATTTATTCACATTCCAAAGTCAAGCATTTTTCTACTACAGCAGATTAAAATTTATACAGACGCATTTCTTATGGGATGGAATCCAAATAGACGTGGTTATTACTTACAAATAGGGGTGGGCGTGGGTTGGGTCGGTTTTTGTCCTAACACAAACTCAACCAAATACGATCGGTTTGATCGAAATTCAACCCAACCCAACCCACGGAAAAATTGAAACCCAACCCAAACCAACCCAACCCAACCAAATGTCGGTCGGGTTGGGTCGGTTTGGTCGGGTTGGAACAATCTTTCAACAAATATTAAAGTTCCAAATTTTTGATTTTTTTCTACCAAAATACTGAATATAAAGCAGCATTAATAGTCTTTCAATATCAATAAATTTCATATTTGATAACACATAACATATTTGACAACATTTACATAATGTAAACATCACTAAAGAAGCTTTTGAGTATACCTGGAAACGTGCAAAATAGAGGAGTAACTCAGATACACATGCTGAATTTTTCATTCTGATAATTATAATTTTGTAATCACAAAATGAAGACAAAGAACTCCTAATTTTGTAAATGCTCCCAATAGTGTACGTTTTTCTGTGTATATAACAACTCTGAATCTCTAATTACAAGTACTAGAAATACATTTCCAACTTATTTCCATTGGAGTCATTTAAGATTTAGGGTTTAGACATACAATTTCAACGGGCCCATCACAATGCAGCGCCATGAATTCATTACGCCCATGTGTAAATAAGCACTTTTGCATCGAATAAATCCAATTACTAACTTATTTCATATATGTATTCTCGCACACAAAATGTAAATAGATGAAGCACAAAAGAAGCATAAGATTTTTTATTAAAATCTTGCTAACAAAATGACATAAATCGAGAAGGAAACTCGCTAGTTCAGCCCTATAAACCAGAAATTGAAACGAGATTTGGAATCCCCCTCTCACTCTATCTCCATGAGTCCTAAAATCCGTAATTTGAGAGGAGAAAATGAAGGGAGTCAGAGACGGAGAAAATGAAGGGAGTCGGAGAAAATGAGGAGTGGAGTGAAAAGTCGGGTTTGGTTTGATTTTAAGGTTTTTTTTGTTTTTAATATGAAGGACGGGTCGGGTCGGGTTGGGTTGGGTTTTTTTGGTTTAACCCGACCCAACCCGACCCGCCTTCAACGCCCCAAACCCGAACCTATCCAAAAAAATGAAAAAAACCGACCCAACACGGTCGGTTTGGGTTGGGTCGGGCGGGTTGAGCGGGTTGGGCGGTTTTTTGCCCACCCCTACTTACAAATGATACAAAACTGCATGAATTAAAGGTAAAAAGAGGCTATCTTATATTTAATTATTTGAGCTGCTTTATGAGAATCAATTTCTTTATTTTTTGTGTTAACATAAGAAAATTAGATTTTTAAGTATTGCGTAAATTTCCAATTGAAATATCTTAGCAATTAACACTTCAAGTGTAAGATGACTTGACTTAAGTGAAACAATAGAAGTACATTCCACAAACGAAGACACATCAATGTTGATCATCGATACACAATAGAAGTACCTATTACCTAAAAAAGAAAGAATTCAATGCCTTGAAAATTGCTGCTAAAGGTGCGCAATTTGATAAAATCACAATTCCCTGCCAAGTTATGATTTTAGGCAAATTACTTGAGGAAAATAAATGCTTACATTCCTAATCTTTCACTTGCAGAGAATTACAAGGAACGATAGCAAGCATGGCTCTCAGGCATCTAATTACACTGCAATATGATTGAATATGTGTAAAAAATTGCGTTCAAATCTGAAAAAAAATGCAACTTTAGGCTCAACACAATTCTTTATCTTTCCAAAATGTGATTCTTTTGTCCGCCCATACAATTTTGAACTACAGATTTATGTGAAATACTTATTCCAGACGCATTATATGTGAGTGCTTACTAGATTGATGGTTTTTATCTGAAAACAACCATATAGGTTGCGTGGTCCAATTGATTTTGTAAATAATTTGTGCAAAGTTCAGGTAAATGCATTTCACGTTGCACATACTTGCAAGACGCTGTACGTTTGGTGGATTGCTGGTATGGGTACAACACTCTTTAAGAAAATGTATTATGTCTAAATGGTATATATCATATACACATCTGATTCCCTGTAAATATTCAATTGACAAAATGTAAGACGAAGATTAGACAAAAGCAGAGTAAAAACTTTCATTACTCACTCAACTTTACTTACTGTCATATTATGGTCATTGAACTTTGATATGCTTATGTCTGGACATTGAACTTACATGAAAGTGGTTCCATCCGTCACTCCACAAACATTCCTTTGAAGGGCCTCTAAGGTGGCATAACGGCATCCCCGGTGGCAACTGACGACATCTTCTCTTGCCACGTGAAGAAGCGTCGTCCCATGAAACACGGTTTCATCTGAGTAAAAAGCAAACAACAAATTGAATTGAAAGAGCCCTAGTTTTCAATGCCCAAATTGCGAACCCTAATCTCCCAACCCCATCGCGATTGCAGAAATTGACTCTACCCATATTCATCCCCTACCTGTGCATAGCTACACATCTAAAAGAGAGTGTCGATTTGCACACATGGAGGCAGCAGACGGAGGTAAAGAGCCCACCCCTTATTCAGTTTATATACTTTCAAAAAACCATCGGTACAATGGATTTCAAATATGTGACTTGATTGCAAGATTACTGGGGTATTTATGGGAAAGTAAGATACAAGTTACATATTTATGGGTGTTGCAATATTGCATTTGTGTTCGGGTATTTTTGGGGTAGCTACCAGATTGCAAGATTGCATGAATTTTTTTATATTCCCTCCGTCCCAATTACATAGGCTTGTTTCGTTTTTCACACGGATTAAGAAAGCTTCTTTAATGTTATTGGAAAATTAATTTTTGTCAAGATCTTTCCTAATTTACCTCTATTTAATTTTCAATATGTAAAACTAAATTATTGTTGGAATTAATAAAGAATTTGAATAATGTAATTTGATGAGAGTTGTTCCACATTTCCAAGAAGTGGGAAATGTGTGTATTTGGATGATTTCAAGAAGTTAGCATATTAAGTGGGGAAAATTTATTAAGGGTATATTAGTAAAGGAACACAACAAAATATCCTACATTAGAAAACATGCCTATATATTTGGGACGAGAGAAAAAGGAAACATAGCCTATATAATTAGGACGGAGGGAGTATTATAATGAACCTCGGCTTCAATTCTATTGGTGAACAATTATTAACTTATATTTGATGAGTCAATGATATCGAACAGATTATTATTTATACACTAGAGGTAAATAATTCCATCATTTTCAATTTGTTGACAGATTATAAGGAAGACCCTGATTTCGTTCATTCCGAGGTTAGCATGACTTCTGAGGAATATGATTTGTTGTACAACCGCAATGTGACGATGACATCGAAATTGGACTGAACGTGAATAAAGCATGAAATGAAGGAATATTGATAAGTGTAGGGGAGGTGAGAGACAATGGCTTGGATTATCTATTATCTGAGGAGTTATTATTGCCTTGTTCATCGGACAAAGATGATGGTTATCGCTTTCCAGATTTTTTGGCTAAGACAAATATGAAGAATCCGTAGTTTGAGGTTGGACAACTCTTTCGGTCAACGGAAGAGTTTCGGATTGCAGTGAGAAACTATTGTGTTCTCAATGGTTACATGTGAAGTTAAAGTGTAATGATAGAAAACGAGCTTAAAGAGTTTGCAAATTGGGGTGTAATTGGAGGATATGGACCTCGAAGTTGAATACGACGGAGGCAGTGCAAGTGAAGTCTTACACGTCCGAACACGCATGCACACAGAGCCAAAATAATAGACATTGCAATTATATCTTTTTGACAAATAGATACATTGAACAATTTAAGACAGGTCCATTTTGGAGACTGTGAAGGATAATTTGAAGACGGAGATAAGTAGAAATGTGGCCAATAAGATGAGGCAATATGCTAAGGAATTGTTGTTTGGAACAATGGAAGAACAATTCAGACTTCTGAGGAAATATGCTGTAGAGGTATTTCGGACAAATCCAAGATCAACAATGATGATAGTCCTACATGAGCAAGTTTTCAAAGGTATCTATATAAGCTTCAGTGTTTACAAGGCTAGTTTTAAAATTGGATGTAGGAAAGTGGTAGGTGTTGATGGGTGCCATTTGTGAGGTTATTTTTGGGGGAATTATGTTAACAGTAGTGGGACATGATACTAATGACTATATATACCCCGTGGCATATATTGTTGTCGAGAAGGATAACACGGACACTTGAAGATGATTCATGAAGAACCTCCAAAAGGGCATTGAAATTGGCAATGAGAGGGGTTGGACATTGATGACTGACATACAAAAGGGTCTTCAAAATGTATGTGATGAGTTATTCCCAGAGGCAGAACATCGCTTCTGCGTATGACATATGTACACAAACTTCTTTAATGCCAGTCATAAGAGCAAAATAATAAAGGATTTTCTTTAGCGTGCCACCAAATCAACAACTGTTACTGAATTCAGACATTGGATGCAAAAAATTCGTGAAGTGAAGATGCATATGGATGGTTGATAAAGAGATACCCTCAAGAGTGGAGTCGATCACATTTTCCAGTGTACTCCAAGTGCGACATTATGCTTAACAACATATGCGAAGTGTTCAACAAAACATTGCTGGAAGATAAAGAAAAATTGATTCTAAAAATGTTGACATCAGTGCAGATGACGTTCATGAAACGGATACAATAGAGACGAGAAAAAATGAGACGATACGAAGGTCGTTTATGTCCAAAGATTACAAAAAGATTGCACAAGATCGCTAAGATTTCAAGAGAATGCACGTTGCACTTGTTTGGGGGCCCAAGGTGGCAGGTTGGTTGCAGTTATGAGTCATTTGTAGTTGATCTCGAAGAACGTACTTGGGCATGCCTAAAATGGGAGCTTACGGGTATACCATGTATGCATTCTGTAGCAGTGATACGAGACTGCAGAAATGAACCAGAGGATTTTGTTGATAATTGTTACACGATCGAGACGTACATGACTTGTTACAATAATGTCATGAAATTAATCAACGGCAAAATGTTGTGGCCTGAGGTGGATTCCCCTAGAATTATCCAACCTAAGTTGACTGTGCCTCAAAAAGGAAAGAAATAGAAAAAGAAAATGAAACAAGCTGAAGAAATGGTAGTGTAAAGTCAGTGAGAGTCGTACATCAAGAAGAAAGGGCAAGTGCACATGACGTGCTCGATATGTAAATTGAAGAGGCACGATAAAAGATATCACTCAATCGATAGTGCCCCAGTTTAAATATGTATTTCTCTCTGTCAATGTAAGATAATGTCATCATATGCTAACCTATTTACTTTCGGACATGAATGGTTCAATGCAAAATTAGAACCAGTTGATCCAAATAACAACGTAGCAGTTAACGAACATGTAAGTAAATATCAAATTCATTTTTTAGCTAATTCACTACATTTCTTATTTATTATAAAAATGGTTTATGTTGGATTACAGGGTAAAATTGTGTTATCAAGAGGCCAGGGATCGTCATAGACCAAAAACCCAAATAAAGAAGATCCCATGCATTTCATTTCAACCCCCATGGTTGCTAGATAAACACACACGAGTACTGGAAGATGAGGTCCAACAGCAAGTACACTGGCAGATCGTTCATGAAAGGAATGACTGGCTGTTGTGATTTGTATTGATATAAATTCGATGGTTTTTTTTTGTTCTGGATAGTAAAGTGAACGTTATGATATCTTTTGTGATGGAACGAACTATGAATTAGTTTTTTGTTATGCTCTTGAAGGGAATGTAAGGAACTTTTATGGCGTATCGTTTCTATGTCAATCTTTTATGTAATGGGTTTTTTGTTACTGGTAATAGGCACAAAATGCCACCATAACCAGCCTTTTAAAATGTACATATCAAGAGAAAAAATTTCTCTGCCAAATGAACTTTGATAAGTAGTTTCTATAAAAATACAACAAAAAATGATTACATAAAAGTCTTGCATCAAAGTTTTATATCCAAGTCTTACAACATACATAATTTACTACAAGTTCAATGAAGATTACATAAACATGGATTGACAAATACAATAGAAGTCTTCAACTCGATCACATGGTTGCAACAAATTCACTGAACTTTCCCATTTCCTTTCCTATTATCCTCCGCAACCTTCTTTCCTTTCCTTTACGTATGGTAATGTTGATGGTTATCTCGATGTCTTTTTCTTCAGTTATTTGAGCACATGTGTTGAAAATACACGACAGGTCTTGGCATGGATATTTAGCTTTACAATTACCCGAAAAAACATAACTCGATTTTGCAATAGACTGTTCTTCATTCTTCCACTCGAAGTGATCACAATCCCTAGTACAACATATGAACAAGTTCCCAATGTTTGAAGTATTTTTCTCCACCTCCATACATTTTTCAAATCCCTGGCCACATTTTGGGTATCGTTTCTTTGTTGGGCAGTCCGAAAAGTAGTGCCCAGGCTTCCTAGAACTGTGACATATGTCCATGTTCTTCCTTACCGTAACGCTTCAAATGTGGGATAGGTGTCCGCTGCAATAATCAAACTACAAATAAGTTACTATTTTAGCAAATAAAGTCCCAATCTTCAATTTCCATACTTGCCACATTTTGGACAGAAAACAATCAGCAGTGCATATCCTTTACATGACAGAGAGAAAGAGATTAAGTTTATGATTTTTACTGAAATAATCCAAAAACTAACATGGAAAAAGTCTTTTCATGTACCAAAATACATGCACAAATCATTAATTATGTGTAGCCAAATAACTTCTAAAATCAGTCATCTTGTGCCAATGAAATAGGACAGAGAAATGTTACTATTTCAAATTCAGGTGGAAGATATAGTATTAACTGTAGTCTAAACATTGCTGAACAGTTAAATCCTTTAGTATTTCCTTCAACCTTATTCAAACAAATAAATGCAAAATGAAGAGAACATTTCACATCCCTATAACCTTGGAATTACCTTCACCATAGGCAGAATTGGTTGGGTTTGGGAAATTTCCTCCTTCCCAGATCGAATTTGGGTTTGTGCAATTCGATTTCTAGGGTTCTGCAAAGGTAGGGGATCAATTTGGGTAGAGTCAATTTCTACAATCACAATGGGGTTAGGCGATTAGGGTTTACGATTTGGGCATTGGAAATTTGGGCTTTTTCAATTCAATTTGTTATTTGCATTTTACTTAGATGAAATCTCATTTCACTGGACGACGCTTCTTCACATGGCAAGAGAAGATACCGTCTGTTGCCACTAGAGCTGTCGTTATGCCACTTTAGAGGCCCTTCAAAGAAATGTTTGTGGAGTGAGGATAGAGCCACTTTCGTGTAAGTTCAATGGCCAGTCATATGCACATAAAAGTTCAGTGACCATAACAAGATAGTAGGCAAATTTCAGTGAGTAATGAAACTTTTTACTCGACAAAAGCATGATACTGCAATTCCACTACAATAATTAATGATAGCATATTGTCAAAACAAGTTGTAAAGTAAAAGACAACGAAGACATGGACTTAGGTTTGCCCAATCACCTAACTGTTGAAAACAAATATCTACAAAGGACAGTAAAAAAACTAATCAATAATGACTCTGGTATCACCCTCCCTTTAACTTCCTATCTCGACGTACGCTATGAGGCACTAGATAGAAATCTGCATCCATATTTGAATAGCTGACATGCCAGCTGGGATTTGGACTTGAATGGGTCGAATGTCTGGGGCATCATATCAGTTTTCCTATTTATGATGTATTCGGTAAACAAAATAATATCAATCACGGCTGAGACATTGAATTGAAACAATTATTAGAGACTACATGCGTGTTTATTTAAATGAAAATGATTATTGGAACATAATTGAAAATCAATTTCCCCATTTTGCTTGTCCTTGTTGGGGTAAAAATTTGAACGGCGACTTGGAGATGCCATAACTAGTCTGATTCTTGAAATGGAAAATCACCTACAACAATGGTTTTATGATTTTTTTTAGAGGTAGGCCGTGTCTCCAGATTTTTTATACATCTTACTGAGCCCTAATCACGGCAAATCGAAGATCTTGAGCCTTTTAGTCGAACGATACAATGGTTACAATGGTGGCTTGATATCTGTAAAAGATTGATAATTGGGATGTTTTGGGAATTTCTTTGAATGATCTTTCATTTGAGAATCAAAATTGAGAGAATAATAAAAGACAGAAATTAGGGATTTTATTCATGGTTGAAACATATAGAGAGGGCGTTTGGTGGAGTGAGAAAAGCTACCGAATTTCAAATAATTAGGAGTTGGTGGTGGTAGTGGTAATGATGAAAATTGTGTTCAGGAAAAAGATCGCGTGTTGGCGGTGATGGTGATAATAGTACATTGGAATTAATTTGTGTGGTAGTAGTGGTGGTGAAGTGGTAGCAACATTTTGAGTACTATGTGGTTGCAGTAGTGGTGCATTTTAGGTGACCAAATTTGTGACTAATTGTGTTATCGGTGATCAGATTCAATATGACTGTATCTAATCAGGTCAGCCTAATTTGTAAAAGTATGTAATCAAGTCATTAACATGTGTTATCTGTGACTAACTGTGACCAAATTTGTCTCAGTATGACTGTCCGTGACTAGGTCTGTCTAATTTGTGATCGTATGTAATCAAGTCACCGACATGTGTTATCTGTGACTAATTGTGATCAAATTTGTCTTCAATGTGACTATCTGTGATCTGGTCGATCTAATTTGTGACTCTATGTAATCAAGTCAGTGTTAATTTGATCTCAAACAATCACAGTTAAGATAGATCTGGTCACAGGCAGTTACAATGAAGATAGACTTTTTTGTCACAACCGATCACAATTAAAACATACTTAGTCATAGAGGATCACAGCTAACAAATAAATGTTCACCACCATCGGTACCACCACCATCGCACCGCCACCAACACTGCACTACCATTATAAATGATATTTGACCAACTTATAAACTTTAAAAATCTTGACCAAGCATACTCAAAGAAAATTGGGATGGTGAAAACAAACAAGGTGAAGAGATAGAAAGAGAGGAGATAAATATGATTGATTTATTACTGAAACAAAAAATGGTACATAAAAATTTATATAGTTCTTGAGATAAGGGGTATTTCACTGCTCATGATACAAAATTGAAGGGAAAGCAATGGAATAATCACAAATAGGGGTGAATCGAGTAGGTTTACTACAGACGAAATACAATTAACCCCTAATGGTAGGGATTGTAATCTAAAATAAACTATATATGTGAGCTAATATTTGACACCATCACCATCGGTACCACCATTCCACAACTACCACCAACAAAAACCACACCAAAATCCACCAACCACCAACCCAAGATATCACCACAAATCAAATCAAGTTGTCGTTGCGTAGTTATACGACATCACCGCGGTGCGCTACACTATACATAGTGAACATCAGTGGTGTTGTCCGACCTTTTCTTCCAAAGCCCCATAACAGCAGCGACTGCCAAAGTAAATTTTCTTCTTTTGTCATCAAAGCTAAATATTTTGAGGTTGTTTTTGTGACAAGGAGAGAGAAACGGTGAGATGTAGTATATGTGATAAGGAAAGAGAAATGATGAGATGTAGGTTTAGGGCCTGTCTGGGAGTAATTATTAGCAAATTTTCAGCAAATTTCAGTCCATTGCAGACATGGCCAGCCGAATTCTTTGACTTTTTATCTCATGATGGGACTGATAAGTACGTTTTTACATACTTATTTTACTATCAAAACATGAAAAAATGTTGATTAATACGTTGGAATAAAGTTTAATTCTATACAATTTATGTTTTGTAGGACAAAGTGGTTAATGTAGCGGAAATAAGGAGAAACAAGTGAAAAAAGACTAAAAAGGAGGAAAACGAAAGTTTAAGAATAAATTACGAATATCCAAAAGTTGGTTCGGAAGGCAAAATGAAGATATGAAGATTTGAGAGTTTTAGAAATCAATTGGATGAGGAAAGGAGCCAAATGGATGAAATATAATTAAAGAAGGCTTATTAACATAAAACGTCCCTACGTTTGGTAGTTAGTGTGCAAAACGTCCCAACGTTTCATTTTTTTGCATTTTTGCCCATATTTCAACGTTTCAGTGTGGAAAACATCATTTTCACTATTTTTCAGTGTAAAATGACCATTATACCCTCAAATTTAAATAAAACAAATAAAATGAAAAGAAATATAAAAAAGAAATTGTAATTATACTCCCAAACTTTTTAAAAAGTGCAAGTGAGTCCAAAAGTCTTATTAAAAGGCTTAAGCACAAAACGTCCCTACGTTTGACACTTAATGCGGAAAACGTCCCTATGTTTCAAACATGTTTATATTTGCTCAATAACACAAAACGTCCCTACGTTTGACACTTATTGCGTAAAACGTCCATACGTTTCTTTTTTTTTTTACATTTTCGTCCTTATTTCAACGTTTCATTGCGGAAAACGTCATTTTCACTATTTTTCAATGTAAAATGACAAATATACCATCATATTTAAATAAAACAAAAAAGGAAAATAAAAATAAAAATAAATTACAATTGTGCTCCCAAACTTTTCAAAAAGTGCAAATGAGTTCAAAAATCTTATTAAAACATTCAAACCATCAGTCTTCTCCTCCTCCATCAACCTTATCCTCCCTCCACCACCTAAACCACCAAACCCCACCACCTTTCAAACCATCACACCTCCATCTACAATCCTGATTTAGGTGGTGGAGGGAGGATAAGGTTGAGAGAGGAGGAAATGACTGGTAGTTTGAATGTTTTAATAAGATTTTTGAACTCATTTGCAATTTTTAAAAAGTTTGGGAGCACAATTGTAATTTATTTTTCTTTTTTGTTTTATTTAAATATGATGGTATATTGGTTATTTTACATTGAAAAATAGTGAAAATGACTTTTTCACAATGAAACGTTGAAATAAGGGCGAAAATGTAAAAAAAAATGAAACGTAAGGACGTTTTACGCAATAAGTGTCAAACGTAGGGACGTTTTGTGTTATTGAGCAAATATAAACATGTTTGAAATATAGGGACGTTTTTCGCATTAAATGTCAAACGTAGGGACGTTTTGTGCTTAAGCCTTTTAATAAGGTTTTTGGACTCACTTGCACTTTTTAAAAAGTTTGGGAGTATAATTACAATTTATTTTTTATATTTCTTTTCATTTTATTTGTTTTATTTAAATTTGAGGGTATAATGGTCATTTTACACTGAAAAATAGTGAAAAGGATGTTTTCCACACTTAAACGTTGAAATAGGGGTAAAAATGCAAAAAAATGAAACGTTGGGACGTTTTGCACGCTAACTATCAAATGTAGGGACGTTTTGTGCTAATAAGCCAATTAAAGAACTATCACACATCAATTTTCAAGCTGAAAAGTTTGCATCGGTTTTCAGTGTCATATTGAGACCAGTTTTTAACATGGAAAACGATCGAATTCGAAGGTCAAATTTGAAGTAAAAGTTGCCTTTCCAACGCATCTTGAATCGCCTCAATCGGATATCGGGAGAGAAAATTATGATGAAAATACTGAAGGTTGTCCAGTTATATACCCTAAATTTCAAATACAGAAACCAAAAATTTTATGCCTGGCGGCCTCCCCATTTTCTACTGGGCGCCCACCCAGTCCAAATCGGGAATTTTTTTTCAGTTTCCTTGTTTGATTCAACCACTTGTGGTAACTTATTTTGGCACGAGTTCTCAACCCTAAAATACCCGAGAACGGCCCAAAACGGGGAAATTCTTCATTTTACACCATTCATTCATTGATTTGGCTAAAAAAGCACATGGGAACTAAAGATCTTGGTGAAGTTACGAAGAAATTCGATTGGAATTGGTGATTTCATATATTTTATTCAGTTATTTTTGATCTTTTCATTGTCAAACAATGCTAGAATTTAGGTTTTCATTCTTATAAATTTACATTGAAATTGGTTTAATTTTTATTAGATTTTTCTTGGATTCAGTCATGCTTTTTCCATTGTTTAATCGAAATATTTGTTGAATTTCAATTTCGTGAATATATGTTGAGTTTGATTTAACCTTTATTAAATTAATCATAGATTCAATCATGCTTTTTCTATCGACGAATTGAATTAATTGTTGAATTGAAATCTCAACTATTTTATTGGTGTGATTCATTTACTGCTTTGTACTTGAAGTATATGGTCGATTTATGAATCTCATTTCAATAAAATTGTGTAAACATGTCATAAATCTAGATTCTAGGATTACATTTGTAAAATAAATTAGTTTTCACGATAAATCTTCCGATTAGAGTGCTGTGATGAAAGCCTCTAATTGAGTTATAAAACTGAATAATTGATGTGAATGATCCAATCCAACCGAGGGAATTTCGATGCTTCACTGTTTTAAATTATTGATTTTTAACTTCATTTTTCCAATATTGAATTCAACTACACTCTTGAGAGAACAATCCATCCATTTTGGATCCTTTAAACATTTTTCCATCTCCCTGTGGATACGACACCCCAAAGCTGCACTACAACTACCGCGTTATTATTTGGGTGTAATCAAATTTTGGCGCCGTTGTAGGGGAGACGGTACAAAATACGCAAGGATCGACTACAAAAAGGTAACACTGTTCATTTTATTTTGTTTTTAGTTAGTTTAATTTTCTTTATTGTATTTGTCATATTTTCACTTTATTTTCTTTTACTTTTTCTATGAACGGGTATCGAGGAGAATGATGACGATCTGCGGACAGACTCGACATAGAGTATGAACATCTTTTTAACCCTATTTTTGATTCTATATCTGTTAAAACTGACACTTCATCACATAACACATTGTCTAACAATGAGCATCATGTACCGTATGGAAATTTGCATGATTATCTACACCCCACGAGTACATCTACACCTTCATATATTATGTTTCCACCCAACATGCCACGTATAGATTTTAAACCTGGAATGATTTAGATTCTTCCTAACTTTCATGGACTTGAGAATCAAAACCCGCATGTACATGTTAGGGAATTTGAGGAGGTTGTAGCAACCTTCCACAATCAACATGGTACAATGGATGCAATTATGTTTAAATTCTTCCCATTTTCTCTTAAAGAAATGAGTAAAAGTTGGTTGTATTCATTGAGACCACGTTCGATTGGAACTTGTGCTGAAATGACCTAAGTGTTCTTTAGTAAATACTTTTCCTACCACAAAACTGTTGCGTTGAAAAAAAAAATCTCTTCTTTTATCCAAAATGAGAGTGAAACTTTATATCAAGTGTGAGAAATGTATAAAGAACTCCAAGCTCTTTGTCCCCATCATGGTTACAGGAGTTGACGTATCGTGATCTATTTTTATGAAGGGTTAACATCTAGGGAACGTCAATTTATAGAGATGATGTATAATGATAATTTTTTACAGAAAGATCCTGATGAGGCTATAGAATATTTAGATGAACTAGCAGAAAAAACTCACACTTGGACTGGCCCTAGTGCCACTGATAGCGCCAATAGGTCACGAGCTGTAGGAAATCCTTGTAGCATAGGCGTTTATCATTTTAGGGAAGAAGGCAATCTTAGAGCTAAAATAGAAGCCCTGACTAGAGAAATTGTAAACCTACGAACTAAGAGTTCAAAGCCTACATCTACTGTCGCTCTTGTTGAGTCTTCTGGACCTTGTGATATGTGTGGTGTAATTTGTCATCCAGCGCAAGAGTGTTCTACTCTCGCTGAGATGAGGGGGGTTTATGAGGAACACTGCAATGCCTTAGGCACGTATAACAAACCATATGCTCCTTTATCTAAAAGCTACAACCCAGGGTGGTGAAATCATCCCAATTTTGCTGGAGTTCTGAAAACCAACAACCCGCCCAAACGAATAAAGCTTACAATGCACCCTCATACCAAATCACGTCATCTAGGAATTCCTTAGAAGATACCTTACATGGTTTCATTGAGACACAGGGGAAAACAAATCAAAAATTTGACACTATGATTACCCAAATTGTTGAGGATCATAAGGAAATCAAGAATCATGTCTCCAAATTAACTAGTGCCTTAGGCCAGAGGAAGTGGAAAATTTCGAGCTCAACCTCAACCTAATCCTAAGGGGCAATACATGGCACAAACCTCAGGATCTAATGTAAACAATCTTAGGGAGGTAAATGTCATAATCACTAGGTTAGGGAAAGTCATAGAACAAATCCCTAGGCCTATGGAAATTGAAAAAGAGTCTAGTGAGCCTAAGAGAGTAGCCCTAGAGAGGAAACAATGACAAATCCAGTTAGAGTACCTTTCCCACTAGCTCTTAAGTCTACCTCAAAATCTGCTAGTCAACACAGTAAAGTTTTAGAGCATCTAAAGCAGATAAAAATCAATTTATCCCTTCTGCATGTGATTGCCTAGGTCCCCACATATGCGGTAAAGTTCTTAAGGACTTATGCACTGTGAAGAGGAAGCACTATGTTAAGAAAATCGCTTTCTTAAGCGAGCGAAGTAAGTCTTTGTAATTGAACAAAGAGTCCCACCAAAGTATAAGGACCACTGTTTGTCCCTCTTTTGTGTCTTGTATCATTGTGAGTTTGGACAATCTCTTCTAGATTTAGGGGCTAGTGTCAATCTCATGCCTTATGCTATTTACTTGTCGTTAGGTTTGGGTGAGATGAAGCCTACATTTTTGGCTTTACAATTAGCTGATAGGACCACTGTTAGACTTAGGAGAGTAGTTGAGGATGTCTTGATTCAAATTGATAAATTTTATTATCCCGTAGATTTTTTGGTGTTGGATGTAAAAGATGATGTGAATGTTGACTCTAAAATTCCTATCATTCTTGGTAGATCTTTCCTTGCTACTGTTAATGCTCTGAGTAATTGTAGGAATGATCTCATGAAACTTTCATTTGGGAATATGACTTTAGAAGTCAAAGTTTCTCATGTCAATAAGCATCTAGAAGAAAATGACGAGTGTCATCAAACACACATGATTGATGCACTCACTCAAGAGGTTACTAATAGTATGTTCCTTGGACTAGCACTGGAAATTCTAGAACCGGATGGAGTAGATTTCATCATCAATAAACATCTTAAGGTAGATGATTAAGAGTCAGGTAATAGCTTTTATTTTACATTGCCAGTTTCTAATGAGAGAACTTTACCTTTTGTCTTGCAGGTCCCTACTCTTGATTCTGAGCTCTCATCTGGTTATCCCACGCATGTATTTGATGGAGGCGGAGGAACATCACCAGTGCTTGTCCAAGGAGTTTAGTGCATTGCAAAGAAAATTGAAACCACACTTACTGGATGCAGGCTAGGGAGGAAACATTGGGTCGAGCCAAAGACAATAAATAAAGGCGCTGCTTGGGAGGCAACCCAAGGACAGTTCGTTCTTTTTCTTCTGCCTTTTACTTTTGCATTTTTATTCTAGTTAATTTTGTCATTTTCATTGCTTTACCATTCCATTGAGTGCTTTCGGCTCTTACACTCTAAGTTTATGTTGATTCACTACGCTATTATGTGATATTGTCATTCCCTTCATTTGTCTTTCATGTTTATGCATTAAGGACAATGCAAAATTTAGTTGGGGAAAGGATTCTGTTGGATTTTGTTGTGAATTTCCATAAGGAATAATATGGAGTTTTAAAATTTTTGAGAATTTGTTTAATAATTGTGATGGTTATTATGTGATCATTGAGATAAGTATCAGCTATGAATGATGAAATAGTGCATTATCGGATTAGTTTAGATCTGTTTATGTAAAACTTGACATTTTCTATGCACGTTACTTATGTTTGGCATATTGAGTTAGTGATGCGATTCATTATGTATAGGTTCATTATGTTTGGCATATAGAAATAGTGCATTATTGGATTAGTTTAGACCTGTTTATGTAAAACTTGACATTTTCTATGCACGTTACTTATGTTTGGCATTTTGAGTTAGTGATGCGGTTCTTATGTATAGGATAGTTGAACATAGTAATTTCACCCAAATACCCTCTAGTGTATTATTCCATAATTCAACTATAGGTTAGTTTGGAGATGATTGAATTGTTACAGGGGAACATTGAGATGTGAAGGAATTCTGTGCATGAAAATTTTGTGTGGATTGTCTAAAACCTGATAAGATGAAAACAAGGTGAAAGTTTTAAGTTAGAGATTAGTTTAGAAACTGGATGTCTAAAAGAATAGGGGCATTGCACTAATCTTTGAGTACATTGAAGTATCTTTTCGAGCCGATATAACTCTGGTGATTAAGCCTGTGAGGGTGATTTAAAACCTGGTGCCCTATGGTCATCTGACTTTGGAGTCATCGGCCTAAAACTCGCTACATGAATTATATAGAAACTAAATGAAAAGATATTCAAATAAAAAATAAAAAAATGGAAAAAACATGAAAGAGAATGAAAAAAAGACATACACTCAATACATTGATTATGCCCCAAGCATCCACTTGACAAAACTACACATTTGATGAGAAGCAGTAACTTAGTTTAGTCTTAAGGGTTAAAGCAATTAGAAAGATAGGAGAATCTCGACTTGTTGAAATGTGAACTTGTAGGAGTAAGGTCTATCCAAACTACGAGAGGATAAGGAATATAATTGAAAAGTTGAACATACGATGCACCCAGGGAAAAATGAGTAAAAATCATAAGTTTGAGGGGGTGTGTATCTCTCGAGTGAGGAAATGATATATTTGACAACTTTGGTACAAGTGTTGAACCATTCACAATCTTGATATGCTAACATGAGTTTTCACACACCACGTCAGCTTATGTATGTAATAGGTGGAGACTGATTTAATTTTTGCACTATTGTAATTGTTCATTTGTCTGTCTAATATATTTCAAACCTGAGACATGGCATATTGTTAAACCATGTTGTTTGTAGAATTGAGTTATATAGTTGTTTGAGGACAAACAATAGTTCAAGTTTGGGAGAGTTTGATAAGTGCATTTTTACATACTAATTTTACTATCAAAACATGAGAAATTGTAGATTAATATGTTGGAATATAGCTTAATTCTATGCAATTTATGTTTTGCAGGACAAAGTGATGAATGTAGTGGAAATCAGGAGAAACAAGTGAAAAAGGACCAAAAAAGAAGGAAAATAAAAGTTTAAGGACTAAATTGCAAATATTCAAAAGTTGGTTCAGAAGGCAAAATGAAGATATGAAGATTTGAGAGTGTTAGAAATCAATTGGATGAGGAAAGAAGCCAAACAGATGAAATATAATCAAAGAACTATCACACATCAATTTTCAAGCTGAAAAGTTTTGCACCTATTTTCAGCCTCATATTGAGACCCATTTTGACATAGAACATGATCGAATTTGAAGGTGGAATCTGAAGAAAAATTGTAGCCCTTTGTGTTAGTTTTCTAACGCATCTTGAATTGCCTCAATTGGATATCGAGAAAGAACATTATGATGAAAATACTGAAAGATATCCAGTTATATAGGTCCGACCCGAAACTTCAAATACAGAAACCAAATTTTATGCTTAGACAGCCGCCCTATTTTAACTGGACACCCGCCCAGGCCAAATCGGGAATTTTTTTTTCAGTTTCCTTGTTTGATTCAACCACTTATTTTTGGTATGACTTCTCAACCCTAAAACACTCGAGAACGGCCCAGAACGAGGAAATTCTTCATTCTACACCATTCATTCATTGATTTGGCTCAAAAAGCACATGAGGAACTAAAGATCTTGGTAAAGCTACGAAAGAATTCGGTTGGAATTGATGATTTCATATCTTTTATTCAGTTATTTTGATATTTTCATTGTCAAACAATGCTAGAATTTAGGTTTTCATATAAATTTACATTGAAATTCGTTTAATTCTTATTAGATTTTTCGTGGATTCAGTCATACTTTTTCCATTGTTTAGTCGAAATATTTGTTGAATTTCAATTTCATGAATATATGTTGAGTTTGATTTAATTTTTATTAAATTAATTATAGATTCAGTCATACTTTTTCTATCGACGAATTGAATTAATTGTTGAATTGAAATCTCAACTATTTTATTGGTGTGATTCATTTACTGCTTTATGCTTGAAGTATATGGCCGATTTATAAATCTAATTTCAATAAAATTGTGTAAACATGTCATAAGTCTAGATTCTATATTACATTTGTAAAATAAATTGGTTTTTGTTGGAATATTAAATATTGTGAAAGGTTATTTATGTCATTTCATACCTTCCATTCTGTTTAGTTAGTTGAAGTTTGTATAAATAGGCACCATTCTCATTTCCCGTGCACTGTGTAATTTCATTTAAATCAATTGAATCCAGTTTTGCCGCCTATTGCTCGGAACGCCCCACGTATTTATGATGGTTTAAACACTCAATTCAATGGTAATAATGGCCCAAACAATGGCAATTTTATTTCCAACCAAGGACCAAATGTTAGATCTCAAGTGAATCAACCAATAAACCAACCCGTAGGAATTCCATATGATCCCAATGTCATGTTGATGAATCAAATCATGGAGATAGTGCAGGATCAAATGGCTTTTGGGGTATGTCCTGATCAGGCTAACTTATATGAAACCATATCCTAATTGGGTAGATCAAGTATATCCATGGCCTAGAGGGTACAAAGTGCCAGAATTTTCATTATTCACTGGTTTAGTGGAAGTATCTACTCTAGAACACATAGGGCGATTCACACTACAGAGTGGTGAAGTAACTGATTACCATAAAATGAGGTTGTTCCTTAGTTCATTGATAGGAGTAGCCTTCTCCTGGTTTATTAACTTGCCAGGGAACTATGTTCAAACGTGGCAACAATTGGAACAATTGTTTCATGCTCAGTTTTACAAAACTAAGTCTGAAGTTACTTTGGCCGATTTGGTGAATCTACGTCAAATGCCAAATGAATAGGCAAAAGGTTTTTTTCAAAGGTTCAAAACAGTAAGAAGTAAGTATTTTGTACCTCTGCCTGAAAAGGAATTTGTCAAAATCGCTCAAAGCTATCTAAGTTTCGATCTAAAAAAGAAATTTCAAGATAGGGAATTTCCAAATTTGTTCCAATTGAGCGCAAACGTGATTAGGTATGAACGATTAATAAGAGAAGAAGAACAAATGAAAAATTCTAGCAAGGGGACTTATTATAGAGACCCGAATTTTGACGTTCATACCATTAATGATGAATATTTTGACCAAAATGAAATATGTTTGGCTGAACTAATCAAAGGAGATGTATATACTTGCCCTATAATGGCCAAGCCTAGAACATCGGGCAAATATGAGCCTATAAAAGATGAAGGCAGAAAGGTTAGAACGTTCTCATTCGATGTAACCAAAGCTACCCTTATATTCGATAAATTATATAAGAATAAGCAAATAAAGCTGAGCGATAAACACAAGTTGCCAAACCCTAAATAAGTTAAGGGTAAAAAATATTGTAAGTGGCATAATGCATGGTCACATTTGACTAACAACTGTTTGGTTTTCCGTCATGTGTTATAGGATGCCATCGAATCAGGATGAATTACGTTCGAAGATAAGAAGAAGATGGCAGTGGATGAGAACCCTTTCCCACAACCACTTGGAGTAAATATGATGACAACTGGGTTTAAAAACAAGTTGCCAAAATTTAAATTGGTCATAGATGACGGAGAAAAGGACTCTGAGCCACTCATTAGTGTCTTCGAAAGCATCAAAGGAAAGGAACCCAAGCGGACGAAGACATCCTATGTGCCAATCTGTAAGGGAGAAATGAGTGCAAAGACAGGAAGCTCAGGAACAGGACATCGTTACCATCACCCTGATTTTATTCCAGACGCACAGCCAGTTAAAGGGTGAGGTATGTCATTCTATAGAGGACCACCTTTTGAGAGGCAGTTCAGACCAACAAATAATGTGAAGACATTTAGGCCGCAACCTCGTCAAACGAATGTATGGCATTCATTCCAGTATAGTGCAGGAAGGGTGACGACCTTCAATGAGATGACTAGAACCCAACAAAGGCGTTTTCAACGGAATTATGGACGAATGATGAGGCAACAACAGGGATTGGCACGTCCTAAAGGGCCTAAGATACTAGAGGTGGCCAACCAAAATATCCTCGGGGATAGTGCAGAGACTAGTACAGGCGAATCGATGGGAGACTTACCAAAAAGTTCTTTTGGGAGATCGAAATTTGAGCGAAATAGAAGGGATGAAGAAGATTCAGATCAACCCCTTACTATTCAGTTTGGTACATTACCTCCCGTCATGGCTAATAATTATTTACTAGCCAATGAATTCTAGAACAAAGAGGATAATAAAGAAGAAGAAGCATGTGTATTAGAATGTGAAGAAGGCCAAACTTTCGAAGAAGAAATTCAATGATGAAGAGGATGATGGTATGACAGATATCGAAGAAGAAATTGATCTAGAGGCAGAAAGAAAAAAGAGAGGAGTATCGCGTAATACTCTGTTGAAGCAACTACATCGAGAGAGAGTTCGTGAGGTAGACTTGTTGGGAGGGAACCATCTGGACGTTCTTTCGATTATTATGTGCTGTACGGGATGCCCAAAAAGGAAAAAGAGAGTACCTCGCTCTGAAAAGTATGGATCACCTCTGAGAATATTGTCCCCTCCCACCGGTTGAGTAATTGAGAAGGAAGCTCCGGAATATAATATAAAGGAAGTTCGAGAAGAAGAAGTTCAGTATGATATACTGCACGTTGACTCATCACAAAAGGATAGTTCAATAGAAGACAAGCAAGAAGTGGAAATAGACGCTGTCGAAAAGTCATTTTCAAAAGGCCAGCCATGAAGTTGACCAAACACTTGAGGCCATTATATGTTAAGGCTCTCATTAACGGCATACATGTGGTGAAAGTACTCATTGGTAATGGAGCAGCTATAAACACCATCCCATCTAGGATGATGAGAAAAGTTGCGAAAATAGAAAGTGATATGATTCCAACAGAAGTCATCCTTACGAGCTTCAATGAAGGAGCAACTTCAACAAAAGGGGTTGTGCCAATGTGTTATTAGGAAGGGATTGGATACATAGAAGTCACTGCATACCTTTATCACTCTATCAATGCTTGGTTTTTTGGAATGATAGGGGCAAAGCAGAAGTAGTTCAGGCAGATCATAGACCTTTTGTTGTAGAAGCAAACTCCGTAGAAAGATTCATGTACGAGGAAAATTATAGACCTGTAAGAGTAGTCCAAGATGGAGAATAAACTCAAATTGTTGCGCAAAGTGAAGGGCCATTTTCAGTAGATGGGCTCACTGACATGTTCAGTCAAACGAGGCCAAACACAGTGGCCCTGGAGGAGCCATAATTGGCAGGAAAGTAATCAAAGAGTTTTAAATGAGTTATAAACAACAAAGGCAAATGGCCGATATCTAGGCCTTCAAAGCCAAGTTAATAGCTTTCAATAAAGAATGTAAAGACAAGACAAAAGAAGAAATAGCTTTGAAAGCATTGGGAGATAGATTGGCAGTGTTCGAGTTGGAACAAAATATTGACCGAGAAGTTAACAAAGTGGACTTTTAGAAGAAGAAGTGCCTATAAGAGACATGGATGTTGAAGTAATGGGAATCACCAAGCCTGTATATGCTCAAGCACAAGACCCTCTGGTCAAAGTGAATATTGGCAATGAAAGGGATATGTGGAGCTCATCAAGCTGGCCAAATAATGAGATGGTTGATTATTAGGAGTGGATATTTCTGGCCCAGGATGGGAGAATCGTATGTTCAGTACGCGAAGAGCTGTCTAACATGCCAAAAGCATGGTCCAATACAGAGAGCACCGGCAAGGGAGATGACACCCATTATCAAACCTTAGCCGTTTAAGGGCTGGGCGATAGACCTGATAGGGAAAATGTATCCCCATCGTCCAAGCAACATACTTTTATCATGGTTGCGACTGATTTTTTCACTAAATGGGTAGAAGCGATACCTTTAAAAGAAATCACTCAAAAGAGTGTCATAGAGTTTATCTACGATCATATTATTTATAGATTTGGAATTCAACAAACTTTGATGGTAGATCATGGAACTTCCTTGAATGGAGATTAAGTGAACGAATTTTTGGGCGAATTTGGAGTTAAGTTAGTAAACTCCACACCATATTACGCTCAATCTAACGAACATGCGGAATCTTGTAATAAGATTTTAAAAAATATCATAAGGAAAATGATAGATGAAAATGCTAGAAATTGACATGAATGTCTAAACAAGGCCCTATGGGCTTATAGAATGTCGCCTCGGTCAAGTACCAAAGTTACCCATTTCCAACTTACTTATGGACAGGAGGCTGTTTTGCCTATGGAAATCAACGTGTAATCAATTAGAATATGTTTGCAACATAAGGTAAATGATGGTGAACACGCTGAGTCGCTAATTCAAAATTTGTTTGAATTGGACGTCCTAGACAAGTTACGGGTCCAGAAACAAAGAATGGCTAAATTTTACAATAAAAAAATTATAGCCAAGTCATTTAGCCTGGGCGAGTTGGTTTGGAAAACAATACTCCCTCTGGATAGCAAAGACCCAAAATATGGCAAATGGTCGCCCAATTGGGAAAGGCCATATAAAGTAAACAGTGTGTTGCCTAATGGAGCTTATCATTTAGAAGATTTGGATGGCACCAAGCACATGAGATTTATTAATGGCAAATATTTAAAAATATATGTTCATTCCTTATGGAAAGTGAACAAATAAAAGCATAATCAAAATTGTATCAGACAACCGTAGATGAATAACACAGGAACGAAGTACGTTCAAGCAAAGTCCTTTATTATTATTATCAAATATTCATTACAAAGTATGAAATACAAAATATTGAATGTTCTAACAACTACAATTGAGAACAGACTAATTCCTCGGTCGATCACCAAGTAAGAGGGTGAACTGGCCTTGATCGCCATCCTGATCGCACTGCTGCAAGGGCAAGTAGAGAGGCTAAAAAGCACTCTCAACAGGCAACAAGGAAGAAAAGGACCCTCAAAATTGCCTTCCTAATTGCATCGCTGCAATAACAGGCAAGGAGACTAAAAAGCACTCTCAGCAAGCGAAATAGCCTGAAAGTCACCCAAAATCGCCTTCCATCATTGAACTCCTTCTGAAGAATGTGGACACAATGGGAGGAACTTTGCTGGCCAAAGAACATTTCATATACTTCCCATACCAAGGTTAACTCAAGATCGATGACAAAATGGATGAATCAAACGATCCATTTCTATTTTAGATGAAAATTCTAGATCAACCGTTGAAGTATCAAAACGATGGCAGTAAATCAGCTTTTGAAGAAGAGGATAAAAATGTGCGAAATACAAGCGTATTTATAGAGTCGTGAAGATGAAATGACATAATATGTACGGCCACATTCGTGTATAATAACCGGAATTAAAATGGCCCAAAGTCTTAGGAAAAGAGCCATCAAAGACCAAGAGAGAATGTACGCAAATCTTAGCATAAAGCAATTAAATGCTTGAGGAGTTTGACGATTAAAAACAACGTCAATAAATACGCAAGTAAACAAAACAGTTGTTTATTAATGACAAAAAATTGTTGTTACATAAAAAATTTGCAATGGCATTTAGTGCAAAATTACATGAAGAAAGTTAAGGCACTGGATGTCTTAATTATAATTCGCCCCAAGTCGAACTTATTTTTTCCCTAAGTTTTCCCCAATCCTCGCTCTGCTGAGAAGAAGCAATGTCTAGTTCGGTTACAAAATCGTCATCAATATCCAGTATTTTGTATTGCTCAACCAAAGTTTTGACTCGTTCAATTTCGTGAGAAGCATTGCACTTTTTGGCAACTACCCTTGCCCTACAGTCCCTCATCTTCGCCTGAAGCTCCTTCATCTCCGCAATCAAGCTTATCATCAAAGAGTCTTCGGACGTAACTTCAGAGGAGATTTCTTTTAATTCGCCCTTGACCTTGTCAATTTCCAACAGCAAAGATTCTTTTTCAGATAAAGCACGAAGATATTTAGTACTCCTGGCCTTTAAGTCTGCATGCTTGGCTAATAAGGAAAGGATGTTAGAGTGGACAACCCTCAATGTCGGCTTAAAGTCAGCAGAAACATTGAGCGAAAGGAGAGTAAGTGCTTGCGTCAATTTTGCACTCAAAGTTCAAACTTATCCTTCTGTTTAGCAGCGTGGCTTAGCCAATTTCCGTATCCATGAAAGACATGTACTCGAATATTGACTATTTGAGAGACTTCATATTTTCATCCAAAAGAACGGAAGATGAAGTAGAAGAATGACTGGTTGAAGTGGGGCGAGGTATCTTTACTTGTTCCCAGGAAGAGAACAAGTCTTGGATAAAATGTACAATGTCGGCCAATAATAAAGACCTTTACCATGACGAGCAAAGTGAAAATGAAAGTGAGTTAAAAGGTTACTGTATCATTAATCCTTGGAGATTCAGGCATGTCACCAGTGGCTTCCATCACTTGTAGGAACTTCCCCTTATCTGGACGGGAAGAGTCTGCCATAATGGGCAGCTCCATAGGAGCCTCTACATAATTCAAGAAAGAAACGAAGAAAAACCAGAAGCACAAGCAAAGGTAAAACATTAGAATATGTATTACATTTCGGTTCAACATTTAGGGGGTCGACGGCCTGGGAAATAGATGGTTTTTCCATTGCCTATGACCTTGCTACTGGTTGCAATGAAGATTCTAGGACTAAGGGTTTATCTTTAATCATAGTGCCTTCATCAGTTGATTTGGACGAAGCAACCTCTGTAGAGGGTGACGAAGCAGGACCTGCCAAAACTCTTCGAAGGAGAGGCTGAATTCTTATGAGGAATTCAGGTAAACCATTAGTACATGAAGAAGTATGTTTGTAAATAAACAAATTCAGTTACCTTTGTCCTAAGAATGAGAGGGGCATCATCATCATCTTGCAAAATAGGGGATGCTGAGGCTGGTCGTTTGCAGCTGAAGGTGCCTTTGGCTGTAGTAGTCTTGGCAGGAGAAGAAGAAGACGAAGGAATAAAATGTTTAACGCGAGTTGGTGAGGAAGGATTCCTAATGGACACAAGGAAGGCCAAAATAGGAGAGGCAGATGAAGTGTTTGACCGATCTAGTAAATGGTAGGCGTGACTAGCATCAGTTGCAAACAATCTACGTTTCACTGATGGCCAAAGCCGTTCAAAAATAAGATGTGTAACAATGGTAGAACTGAAAGGGGCTAAAGAGAAACCTTCGGCTAAACGGTTATTACGAATGTTAATGGCTTGCGCTTCAGTTTTGGTGATAGTATGGAAATGCTCTGTCAAGCTTTTAGAATAACAAGGACGGACATGCCATGTCTGGCCAAAACCAAGTTGGCGAGCAAAAAGTTGGGGAGTATATATCGCAACCCCTACTTTAGCATTTGTTCCTGTGACAATGTCATGGAACAATTCTCTTCCAACCAAAAACTGGACTCAAATGGGCAAAGATGTGCTCACTTCAACTAAGGTAGAAGGAGGTTGTACGTATAAAAGAATTTGATGTGGAGAAAAGGAAAAGAAAGAAGGCGTTGAATTCAATGTATAAAAGAATGTAAAAACGTCCCTACTGGACATATGTACAGGGCTTATTTGATGAATGAATAACCCATAACAGCTAAATGTTCGAGAAGGAGACGGTGGAGCACCAAGTTGTGGAAAATAGGTTCTCAACCACAATTGAGCAAGCCAAAGAAGCCTACTACCAGTAAGAGACGCACCATTCCTCAATTGGAATTGAATGGAAGCCATGCCTCTATAAAAGGCGGCAAAAAAGAATGAGCACAAATTCAAAGGCGGCAACGTGCTAATTCATGTGACAAAGAAAAATAACTCAAAGAGGGTTTCAGGCTGGGGACACAAAGAATGTATTTACAAATCCAGACCTGAAGGAAAGCAACATGCTCAACATGGGCAGGCTCAGAAATGGAAGCAGTATAAAGGCCCTGCATGCTTGAATAAGATTCGGCAACCTTCTAGTCAAATTAAGGGGCAACACTGGAAATCAAAATACCAGGAAAGATAGTGTCTCCCAAGGGCAGAAGATTTACTAAGGCTCCAACATCCCTTAGAGTAATAGACATTGGGCCAAGAGGAAAGATAAAAGTATTGTACTCAGAGGAACAGAAACTCAGGGCGACTGGGAAGAGCACTAGGTCATAAGTCGGGAGAGAAAGGGTAATTTCTAACAAGTCCAAAATTTTAGCACGATCAAAAATTGCTTTGGTGGGACCATGATTCATCATACGTGCATACCATCTACGAAAATTAGGATTAGGTTTTGGCCAAGTACGAATACCTTTATAGCGGATTGGCTTCAATGGCAAAGAGTTCAGAAATGGAAGGTCTTCGGTACAAGGAAACAACTGACCCACCGCCACCTGTTCAATGGCTTTGACGTTATTGAATGAAGGACCTAAATAGAATTCATTGAGGTCAGCATTGGCCGATACGAGGAAATTTGCATTTACATAAGGTCTAGTAAGAATATTCTGAAAATCTTCAAAACTAAAAGCACATCAGATTGAGTTTATGAAGACGCCATTGAGTTCAAAGTACAGTTATGTTAAGGTTGAAACGTAGCTGAGAAGCAAGAAGATGAATAGGAAAATAGCGGGGAAGAAGCATGAAATACAGGAACGTGGTTTAGTGGTGCGAAGAAATGGAGCGTCTTTTGGGTTTATAAGGGTTTGTAACGTTGCACCTTTTTTTTTTAAGCTGAAAAAAGAAATGATGATTGAAATTCTCGGGAATTTCAAATATTGCCTAGGAAATACAAGGTGAATATGGCATAAGTTAATACTTGGTATTAAATCTGCCATATTGGGGGTAATTGTTGACACACTAAAAATATAACCTAAATTGGATAATCCAAAGAGTGAAGCCCAATTGAAGGCCAGTATAAAGGCCCAAATGAGCTTATTGGTAAGTGTAGAAGGAGCCTACGAACACGATAACATCGTTGCCCAAGCCCGCATGACGCCCAAAGTTTGGACGAATGGAGTGCCTGACTGTCGCTCAGCGCGATAACCTCGTTTTCGCTCAAACCTTCGAGTCGCCCAGATTCCTAATATGTGAGATATTACGGTCATCCAGAATAGCAGTTACTGAGAAGTTATCGAACTGATTATCACATTCTACGATTTAAGAAACCTCTTTGAAGGCAGTTGAACAACGAGGAGTAATGGCAGCAGTTAGAGATGACAGTTTCACGACAAATTAGGCACCATGAAGAAAATAGGTAGCAGTTTGAAGCAGTTTATCACGCAAAAATCATCATAAGAATATAAAAGGAAAGGATAGACATAGAGAAAAAGGACCCGAATCAAACACTCTCAAATAGAGAATATGTAATTTCAATTTCTTAGATTAACTTTAATTATCCTTCTTTCAGTACTCGTGTACTTGCGCCCCTTAGAGGCATTCTGTTTAGTTTCAATTGTAACTCTCATCAATAAAGCACCCCTTTTTGGGACTTTGTCTCAAGAGGTTTGTCCCTTATACAATCGTCTGAATTTCCTTTTGATTGTTAGCGACTAGCCGCGCGAAACAGCCCCCATAACTCAACCATCGTAGCAATCATGTTTTTGTTATCACAATTTCACCAACATCACAAAACAAAATCTACTATTATCTCTCCTCTTTTGAAATTAAAAACATACCATAAAAAGTCAGAGAGCTAATAATTAGATCAGAGAGTTAAAGTCAAAATGATAGAACCAGCCAATTTGTGGACTTCTTGAACGTAGAAGGTTGGTCTGAAATTGGCAGTCTAATGTTGGGTCTTAGTATCTTTCTTGACTTTCTTAACTGGGTCAAACCTAACTCTCTCTTTAGTAGGCTGTTCTGTAAACAAACTTGAAACACGAAAGAAAACAGATCAAGTTCAGAGAGATATCTTGAGAGATATAGAGAATGATGGAATTTAGTCCTAACTTCTCGATTTGAAAATGGGGAAGTTCTTCAATTCTATTTAATTCCAATTGAGGCTGAAACATCCACTCATATACCATGCATATTTTATTTCTAAAGATGGAGATCAATTTCCATTTATCATAGAGGCAAGATTTTACTGCCTGGCTTAGACTGTTGATCAGAAAATTTGCAAAAAGTCCACACAAGTCAAATATACAGAATAGTGAAATTTACAATATTGAATTAATCACCATATTTTTGATCAAATTCCACAATCAAATCAATTTCACAATTAGCTTAAAATCATCAGGAAAATCATGAAATTTCCGTTCAAATTCTCAAATTAGGATGTGAGTGTGCGGCAGGACCATTTAGACCAATTAGTCATAAATCACACCCTAACCAAAATTGATACTTGTAGTAACTAGATGCAGAAGTGTATTTCAAACCAGTCATCATTTGGAATTGTCTATGTAAATAAAAATATGTGTGTGCCAGGCTTCAGCATGTATATAATTTTCTCATTCCAATATTCTTTTGAATGCTCACATGTTGACTTTTTCCAATTTTCTTTTAATACACAGTCTTTTTAATTCATAGAGTTGACTTTCATACAGCCATAGGGGTAGCCCTTTTCTAATGACTTATGTTCACTATCAAGGACGATCTTAGACACCCATGGTGGTAGTCCTCTCATCCAATGAACCTACCTATTTACACGACATCATATTGTAGTGCAAAAAGACATAGATACTGATAATGGTCTACTCACTTTAAGATGACAAACCTAGTCAATAAATTGTTACAATTGAAGTAATCACAATGTCCTATGGTGTACTTATCTTACAATAACTTATCACAAGTTAAATTGAGCACACCATACTGATTGGGAATTCCAATTTTATCTCAATAACTACAAACCAATTAGCAATTCATATCTTGTGACATTTGCAAGAAAAACTCAAATTTTTCTTTTTATCTTTTTCAAATTTTTTTTTTCTTTTGTTTTTCACATAAATGAAAAACACATGCAAACAAAATGAACATACAAAATCATATAAAAAAAATTATGTACGTCGAACTGGTTTTTAATGTATCACACATATGCAATAGATTTTCGCAAAGTTTCAAATTTGATAGTATCTAAAGCCTTTTAGAAGTAAATTAGCTAGTTGTCCTTCAGTGTGAATCTGTTCTAGGATAATTATATTCCTTTAAACTAAGTCTCTAATGAAATGATGTTGAATTGATGCTTAGTCTTAGAATGTTGAACACGATTCTTAGAGATATTTATAACACTATTATTATCACATACAAGTAATAGAATCTTGATTAATACCATAGTCACTAAGCATATGCTTAATCCAGAGTAGTAGTGTATAGTAACTCCGATAATAATGTACTCAGCTTCTACTGTAGACAAGGATATAGAGTTTTGCTTCTTTTTTAACCCAGATATGAGATTATTACCCATGTAGAAGCAAGCAACCTCCAAATGTGCTTTTTCTATCATCCATATTTCCTCCCTAATCAGCATTTGAATATCTTACCCTCTGGGATGAAGATCCCTTTATTCCAATCACGTTTGTATCAGTTTGCCGAGGTGCTAGCTCTCTTACATTTTTCATTCAAATTGAACCAATTCTTCCTACATTGCTAGTACTCAAGATTCATCACCATGTTTTTCAATCACATTTTTATGTTCAATATATGACATGTAGCACGCATGCTCAAGTTTTGTGGCAAGTCCTTTCTGGTCATTATTCCATCTCCAAAGTTTGAAAGAATGTTCTCTAGTGGATGAGCCTTTTGAATCTAGGTAGGAGGTCGTCTTTTGTTCTTCAGTTCATGTTGGGAATTTACTTAACATGCACAGCGGAAATAAAATAATTTTCAACTCCCAAACGAGAATCTGCAATGTATTTAGATAGAAACTATGATGAGAATGATACCTTTGATGAATTCCACTAACTTTTTTGCTTTTTCTTGAACTCCAATGATCACGATCTGCAATCCAAGCTATCCAATTATCCATCCTCCAATGGTGATCCACACAGAGAACAAGAATGACAGCTAGGGTTTTCTTTTCTTGTGCTAGCAAGAATAATGAAAAATTCCATCCTATTTTCAAACCCTAGTAGCCTATTAATATAAGTCCAAATGGGTTCGGCCCATCTGTTAAACTTAACCCGATCCAATATTTAATTAATCAAATTAATTAAATCTGGTCCATGAATTAATTAATCCAATTAATTAATTCGGACCTATCAATAAACAACCCAATTAATTAATTATCCAACACTTGTCAATTAATTAATTGGTAAATCTCATTCTTCTGATTCTCTTTTGTGTGTGACCCATTAGATTCCCGATCACGATTCCTAATGACGTGAATTATTATTTTGATCTAATCAAAATCGATAAATTAAAACGCCCCTTTTAATTTATCACTAATTCACTTCCGTTGTCCCAAATTGATATCTAGCAATGTGTCTGGGCAATATATGTGACAGGAAATATCACGTAGTATGACAAAACCAAACTTGTTCGTTTACCGTGAAACTATAATCCTTTCGTCAATATGATCCGATCAATTATGAGATATGGATATGTGTCAATCTCAATTATCGATTATATCTTTTATCCCACTGTTAAGTCAATGTACGTCGAAAACTCTTTTCCGACTTATGAGTTTACCTTGGCTAAGGATTTCATTATCAACTTAACTGGATAAAATATAGATCATAATCTCTTACTATCTAAGAGTGACGAATCCTCTATTGGTCATTCACAACCTTCATATGATTCTTGACATACCCGAACGATGTTGTATTAGCGACCCTTGGCAGAGCAACATCCAATACCACCAAAGTATGACTGTCCTCATATAAGGTACCATGATGACCTCAAGTCAAAGGACCAATTCCACTACCCAACGTTTAGAGATTAACCACTAACACTCAGATAGTTATCCATGTGGAATCTCTCATCGGGTCTCCAATGTTTTATTCTATAACAAAACATCCACGTGTTCATTCAAGTGTCACCACACTTTAGCTTGTGAGATTAGCTAATTACTTCACAAGTAAGAATGCCACATGCGATAGTCTATCCGTAATAACGATATCCGTATCTCGTTATTACTTCGACCACAGACGATTTAAGATTCAGTCATATGTAATTTGTATCTCACAATCACAACTCCTTGTGATTAACAAATCACCAAGACTTGAATCTACGGATTCTATTATTTAATTTATTAGAATATTAATTCAATTAAATAATAGATATTGCCATACATATGCATTGATTATATATATATATATATATATATATATATATATATATATATATATATATACACAAAGTGTTTATGTCCAAAGTTGATTGGACGTAGGGCATAACACTTACAGTTCATTGTCATCATCCAGTAGGTCAACACCTCTATAGCTTGTGCAGGATCTTCAGAACTTGGTACTGACAGTTCTGTATAACTGTTACTACCTAAATCTACAGCAGCATTTTGTTGAATATACTAATTATCTTGAATCTGTTCTCAGTACCTATGAATAAGAGGAAAAATTATTAGTGTCGTCAATTTTGACATTAATGGACTTGATGATGGTTGGAGTCTTCATGTTTTAGACTCTATAGGCTCTACTATTTTATGAATAACCAATGAATACTCTCTCATCACACTTAGGATTAGACTTTCTGTAACGCCCCGACCCGCATGGATCGGAACATCACTAGATTAACTATACTTTAGCCGTTGACTTAATAGAATTAACCTTACCCTTAGCGGAAAGTTTAAACATTTAATTTATGAAATTTAAATCAACATAATTTGTTAAAAGAAAATAATTCAATACTATAAACAAAACAATTCAAAAATGTCTTTAGAATATCTTCCGTGCATGCATCCACAATTGACGTCAAATTTTAGGCAAAACTTTAAAAATAATGTTGCTGTTTTTTTTTTCTATCTCATATGGGTAGTGACAAAATAAATTCGTTTGCATAGCTATCGACCTCGAAACTTTGTGAACTTTTAATATAAGGTAGAAAACTCTTTATAATATGACATATCAAAAAATTGGGTTCCGTCGGCAACAGATAGGGCATTAAAATATTTTTCGAAACCACACAGCAACTCGGGTTGGGAGGAAACCCAGCACAGTTCACTTAAAATATCATATAAAATTTTACACAAATCGAACTGACATGAATTTAGCTATATCCAGTAGCTAGCCCCTGAGACTATCATATCCAATTTCTTTTGTCCAAAAACATCAAGTAACGGGAGAGATATAAATTTTTGAAGCCAAGAGCAGAAACTGAAAAACAGCAACACTCACCTGTGCAGTTTACTTAACATGACATATGAAATCCTACTAACATCAGATTGACATGATTTCAAGTTCATTTAGTAGCTAACATGTAAGTTTATCCAACGCCACTAATTATGTCTAAAAGTTCCAAATAATGAGTGAGTTATGATTGTTTGAAATCAACTACAGAAACTGGAAACCCAGCAACACTTTCTAGTGCAGTTTACTCCAAGTGACCTATAAAATTTTACCGACATTGGATTGACTTGATTCCAAGTTTATTTCGTAGCTAACCTATGAGGCTATCAAACGCCACTGGTTTCATTGAAAAATTCCAAGTAACAACTAAGTTACGGATTTTTGAAGTCAATTCAGAAATGAAATTTCTAGAAAAACAGCAACGTTACTTTGCTAACATCTTTTTTTTTTTTTAATATAAACCAGCGACTTGTAAGATAATTTCCATAATGCATAATTATTCATAAATAAATGTGTTTAGAATAGTTCCATAAACAACATTTCATAAGAAACAAATTATTTAAAGTAAACATTTTCGTAGTAAAATTGAAAACATTAAATCACCGGCCTCTCCATAGCACGTTGCATCATTCTTTACCATCATCCACGTCCCAAACAAATCATATCAAATCAACCTGTAGAGAGGGAATTAACCCATGAGTTTGAAACTCAATAGATGTCATCGGTACGTTTCGTTAACAAATTATAAAATTTCGAACTATAGATTCATACCGTCGCACGTAGAGGGATGTCCGGCAAAATCCAATTTCTGTGGAGTTATGATTTAACATAACGGATAGAACCGAAGAATGATCATTCAAACTATAGTAGTGTCGTAACATCGTACCCGAAGGCACCAATTCAATCAAACTTTTAACGAAAATCATAGTTTGAAAACGAAACAAACACTTGCACCTCTACCTACCTTTGTTAAAAGCTTTTGAAAGTATAATGTTGGATGATTGTTGTTGCTTCCCGACGGTATTAGAACTTTTAGAAATATACTCTCCTATTCTTTTGAAAATCTTTTTCCTTGATCAAAGTGTGCACTCTTCTTCACACCCTTGCTATTCTTCAAACTTTACTTAACATAAAGATTTTTTTTTAGAGAAAATAAGTGTAATCTCGGATTTGAGGAAATGTGTAGTTAAAAAATGCTTTTCCTCTTCTTGTAACCTCCCTTTTTAATGGAAAACTAAATGGAAGAGTTATATTATCATTAATCTTGTTAAATTGAGTCTTTAACTAGGAATTTGAAGAGTTTTAAGCCCAACAAATAATTTTATAAAAATACTTCATAAAAACATCTGCATGATGATTCGAACCTGGGTGGCCAATAGGAAATACCATGCAGATGACCATTGTGGCAACCCAGTTATTCATTAAATCTTTGAAATCAAATTTACTTAAACTTAATGTCTTAAAGTATTGGGCTTATAAATAACTTATGACTTGTACTTTCATAACCTTAAATGGGCCAAACTTCCATAGTTTATTTCTTAAATGGACTATACCAACCAAATTAAGAATATAAAATCTGGGACATTACATCCCTCACACCTTAAATAAAATTTCGTCCTCGAAATTTACCTTATGATCTGGTAAATAGTGTTGGGTATTTGTCTTTAACATCTTCTTCTCTTTCCCAAGTAGCTTCTTCTACTCCATGATTACTCCATTGTACCTTGATCAGTTGAATCTCTTTGTTCCGTAACTTATGCACCTTTCGATCTAGCATTGAAATCGGAAATTCCTCGTAGGATAAATCTTTCTGTACTTCTACAGATTGAGAATTGACCACGTGATTGGGTTCATGCATATACTTTCGGATCATCGATATATGAAACACGTTATGAACTGCTGATAGCTCGGGCGGCAAAGCTAATCGATAAGCTACATTTCCAACCCTATCAAGTATTTCGAATGGTCCAATATAACGAGGTCGTAGTTTTCCTTTCTTGCCGAACCTAAGTACACCTTTCATTGGTGACACTTTCAGAAAAACTTTTTCTCCAACTTTAAATTCCAAGTCTTTTCTTCTGGTATCAGCATAGCTCTTTTGTCTATCTTGTGCGGCCTTTATCCTAGTGCGGATCTTATCAATGACTTCAACTGTCCTTTCAATGATCTCTGGTCCCAAAACTCTCTTTTCTCCAACTTCGTCCCAATGGACGGGTGATCTACATCTTCTACCGTAGAGAGCTTCATATGGTGCCATTCCAATAGTTGCCTGGAAACTATTATTATAGGAAAATTCCACCAAAGGTAGATACGATTCCCATCTGCCTCCTAGATCCAAAACACAGGCCCTTAGCATATCTTCCAAATTTTAGATGGTCCTTTCAGATTGACCATCGGATTGAGGGTGATACGCCGTACTGAAATCTAATTTCGTTCCCATAGCTCTTTGTAAGCTCTTCCAAAATTCCGACGTAAATCTTGGATCTCTATCAGATACAATAGACACGGGAACACCATGCAATCTTACAATCTCTCTAATGTACAATTGTACTAGTTGATCTAGACTGAATGTCATTTTTACAGAAAGAAAATGAGCTGACTTTGTTAGTCGATCCACTATTACCCATATAGCATTGTGTCCTCTTACTGACCTCGGGAATCCTACCACAAAGTCCATTGCAATATTCTCCCACTTCCATTCAGGTATGTCCAATGGATTTAACAACCCTGCTGGTCTTTGATGTTCTTCTTTAACTTGTTGACACACTATACATTTTGCCACAAATAGACCTATACTTCTTTTCATATTACTCCACCAAAATGTATCTCGAAGATCTCGATACATTTTCGTACCACCAGGATGTGCGGTGTACGGGGTGAAATGAGCCTCTTCTAATATCTCATTCCTCAAAACTTCATCTTTAGGCACACAAATTCTTCCTTTAAACATCAGTGCCCGATCCGAAGCTATTCCAAAATCCTTCCTCCTATCAGTGCCAATTTCTTTCCCGATCTTCTGCAAAAATGGATCTTTATCCCGTGCTTCTATGATCCGATCTCTGAGAGTTGGTCGAACTACCAAAGTTGCTAAACGAGCTATACTTTGCTCTGATGTAGTAACTACTTCAATTTGCAAATTTTCCAAGTCTTTGATCAACTCCTTCTGAATAGTAGGAAATGATGCCAACTTTCCCATCGACTTTCTACTTAGAGCGTCCGCAACAACATTAGCCTTACCTGGATGATAATGAATAGTGCAGTCGTAATCCTTTACTAGCTCCAACCATCGCCTCTGTCTCATATTCAATTCCTTCTGTGTGAAGAAATATTTGAGACTCTTATGATCTGTGTAAATGTCGCACTTTCCTCCATATAAGTAATGGCGCCATATCTTTAATGCATGAACTACCGCTGCAAGTTCTAGATCATGCGTCGGGTAGTTCTGTTCATGTTGCTTCAATTGCCTTGATGCATAAGCAATCACTTTTTCGTGTTGCATTAACACACATCCCAAACCTTGTTTGGATGCATCACTATATATAACAAACCCTTCTGAACCTTCGGGTATGGTTAACACCGGTGCTGTAATCAATCGTTGCTTTAGCTCCTGAAAGCTTTGCTCACACTTATCTGTCCATAGAAACTTTACCCCTTTCCTTGTCAATTGCGTCATTGGTCCAGATATTTTGGAGAATCCTTCAATAAATCTCCGATAGTACCCGGCCAATCCTAGAAAACTCCGAACTTCACCAGCGTTAGTCGGTGTCTTCCAGTTAGTTACCGCTTCCACTTTTACTGGATCTACTTCAATTCCTTGGGCAGTAACTACATGACCGAGGAACCCAACTCGCTCAAGCCAAAATTCACACTTTTTAAATTTTGCATATAACTTTTCCTTGCGCAGTATTTCTAACGCTATTCTAAGATGTTCCTCATGCTGATCTGTACTCTTAGAGTATATCAAAATGTCATCGATGAAGACTATGACAAATTGATCTAAATACTTGTGAAAAACACGATTCATTAAATCCATGAATACTGCGGGAGCATTTGTCAACCCGAATGGCATGACTGTGAACTCATAATGTCCATAACGAGTTCTGAAAGCCGTCTTGGGTATATCGCTAGCCTTAACCTTCAATTGATGATATCCAGATCGTAAGTCAATCTTGGAAAATACTTTAGCCCCTTTTAATTGATCAAACAAATCCTCAATTCTCGGGAGAGGATACTTATTCTTGATGGTCAAACGGTTCAACTCCCGATAGTCGATACACATCCTCAAACTTCCATCTTTCTTCTTTACAAATAACACTGGTGCGCCCCAAGGAGATACACTTGGTCGGATAAAGTCATTGTCCAACAATTCTTGTAACTGAACTTTCAACTCCTAAAGTTCCTTTGGAGCCATTCTGTATGGGGCTTTAGATACTGGTGCCGCTTCAGGAACCAGATCTATGGTAAACTCTACTTGTCTATCCGGTGGGATACCAGGTAGATCTTCAGGAAATACATCTATAAATTCTTGTACCACTGGTACATCCTCAATCTTTATCGTCGCTTGTTTTTCTCCTGAGATGTTCACTAGTAACCCTTGAGATGTTTCTTCTCTCAACATTCTCTCGACTTACAAGGTAGATACTAGTTGGAGATTGAGTTTGGTCTTTATTCCAGGGAAAGAAAATTGTTCTTCTCCTGGTTTTTGAAAAGACACTTCCTTTTCTCTACAATGAATGGTTGCATAATTACGTCCCAACCAATCCATACCCAAAATCACATCAAAATCTTTCATCTCTATCAGATATAAATTAGCTTCTAATGTTTTTCCCTCAATATCAAGATTCACCGACTTGGCTAACTTATCAGTGGTCAATGTTTCGCCCGAAGGAATGCTAAGTTCTAGTGTACTCTCTGACTTATCACAACTAATACTAGCTTTAGTAATGAAAGACGTTGATACAAAAGAGTGAGTAGCTCCCGAATCAAACAGTACATAAGCAGGTGTATTAGATATGAGTAAAATACCTGCTATTACGTTTGAGTTCTCCTCTGCATCCTTCTGAGTGAGCGTAAAGACTCGTGCTTTGCCCTTCTTGTTCTGATCATTGTTATCATCCTTCTTCTGAGCAAAGGTGGGACAATCCTTAGCAATATGCCCTGGTTTACCACATCGAAAACAGGCATTCTTCCCGAACAAACATTCACCACGATGATGTTTACCACACTTAGGGCACGATGCTACTACAGGTACTATGGCCTTACTAGCACCAGGTCTGATATTGGTTTTCTTATTTTGCCACTTGCCCTTTTCTTTTTCTTGACCATTCCACTTTCTCTTCCCAACTTGTCCTTTATCCTGCTGGCCGAACAATTGACTGTGTTGCTCTGCATTAGCCTTTTGATACCAAATAGCGTGAGCTCGTTCTAACATTTCACGGTATGATGTAAAACGATGTGACATAAGAATCATGCTTATGTCTGGGTTTAACCCTTGCTCAAACCTTCGAGTCTTCTTAATTTCCGTGTCAACCAGGTGTGGAGCAAACCTTGAGAGTTGATCAAACTTTCGCTCGTAATCAGTCAGGGACATATTACCTTGCTTAAGCTGAAGGAATTCGCTTTCCTTGAAATCTCTTAGAGACTGAGGAAAATACTTATCCATCACTTCCTCCTTGAACTGTTCCCAAGTTAACGCCAATTGCTACTCCGGGGTCCTAGCTCGAGACATCGAATCCCACCAGTGACTTGCATCACCGGTAAACATAAACTCTGCATACTGGACTTTTTGAGCATCAGTACAGTTTATAAGCCGAAAAATTCGTTCCAACTTACGAAGCCATTCCTCAACTACCAGTGGACCAGATGCTCCATCGAAAGTAGGGGGCTTATGCCTTCGAAATAACTCAACAATCGAGGCATGGGTTGGGTGAGCTACAGGAGCTGGTGGTAAGGGTGGGGCTTGATTCTGATTCTGCCTGCCAAGATCTTGAACCAAGCGCAGGAGGTCCCTTATCAAGTTGTTCTGATTTGCTCGAGACATTTCCTTTGAGATAAGAATAATACATCTCATTAATTTCATCTACCAGTACCAGAATACTCAGAAAAATAGAGAATTATTTCTCAACTTCATCAGAATTATATACATGTATTTTTTTCAATACTAGTACATTCTTCGCATGAGATTGTCAAGGTCTATAAATTCATCTACCTCAAAATCTAGGTAAGCTCGAATATCTATCTCTTATTGACTAATATGATTCCTTTCCCTAGAATTTGTCTTTCCTTGCCATATGCAGTCCACAACCTTAAGTTCTAACCCAATACATGTCTTTTGAATAACACTTTTTCTTTTCATAGTACATTTATCTTTGCATATAAGATATACATAAAGAAAAATGTAAAATGTAGCGAAACATGGAAAACATAACTATAGAATCATAACATTTTCATAACAAGAATTTAAACTTTGCTTAGTTAAACATACCTGGGCCGTAGGATGAGGTCGACTAATGGATGCAAGATGCTATGGAGAGCCGTAAATATTTTATCATCCCATTTTAACTTTAGTACTTGTACTTAAAATACACATTCATAAATTTTTTTTAAAAAAAAAATGTCAAGTCTACAGAATCGACTAAACCTGTCGCTCTGACACCACGCTATAACGCCCCGACCCGCATGGATCGGAACATCACTAGATTAACTATACTTTAGTCGTTGACTTAATAGAATTAACCTTACCCTTAGCGGAAAGTTTAAATATTTAATTTATGAAATTTAAATCAACATAATTTGTTAAAAGAAAATAATTCAATACTATAAACAAAACAATTCAAAAATGTCTTTAGAATATCTTCCGTGCATGCATCCACAATTGACGTCAAATTTTAGGCAAAACTTTAAAAATAATGTTGCTGTTTTTTTTTTCTATCTCATATGGGTAGTGACAAAATAAATTCGTTTGCATAGCTATCGACCTCGAAACTTCGTGAACTTTTAATATAAGGTAGAAAACTCTTTATAATATGACATATCAAAAAATTGGGCTCCGTCGGCAACAGATAGGGCATTAAAATATTTTTCGAAACCACACAGCAACTCGGGTTGGAAGGAAACCCAGTACAGTTCACTTAAAATATCATATAAAATTTTACACAAATCGAACTGACATGAATTTAGCTATATCCAGTAGCTAGCCCCTGAAACTATCATATCCAATTTCTTTTGTCCAAAAACATCAAGTAACGGGTGAGATATAAATTTTTGAAGCCAAGAGCAGAAACTGAAAAACAGCAACACTCACCCGTGCAGTTTACTTAACATGACATATGAAATCCTACTAACATCAGATTGACATGATTTCAAGTTCATTCAGTAGCTAACATGTAAGGTTATCCAACGCCACTAATTTTGTCTAAAAGTTCCAAATAATGAGGGAGTTATGATTGTTTGAAATCAACTACAGAAACTGGAAACCCAGCAACACTTTCTAGTGCAGTTTACTCTAAGTGACCTATAAAATTTTACCGACTTTGGATTGACTAGATTCCAAGTTTATTTCGTAGCTAACCTATGAGGCTATCAAACGCCACTGGTTTCATTGAAAAATTCCAAGTAACGACTAAGTTACGGATTTTTGAAGTCAAGTCAGAAATGAAATTTCTAGAAAAACAGCAACGTTACTTTGCTAACATCTTTTTTTTTTAATATAAACCAGCGACTTGTAAGATAATTTCCATAATGCATAATTATTCATAAATAAATGTGTTTAGAACAGTTCCATAAACAACATTTCATAGGAAACAAATTATTTAAAGTAAACATTTTCGTAGTAAAATTGAAAACATTAAATCACCGGCCTCTCCATAGCACGTTGCATCATTCTTTACCATCATCCACATCCCAAAAAAATCATATCAAATCAACCTGTAGAGAGGGAATTAACCCATGAGTTTGAAACTCAATAGATGTCATCGGTGCGTTTCGTTAACAAATTATAAAATTTCGAACTATAGATTCATACCGTCTCACGTAGAGGGATTTCCGGCAAAATTCAATTTTTGTGGAGTTATGATTTAACATAATGCATAGAACCGGAGAATGATCATTCAAACTATAGTAGTGTCGTAACACCGTACCCGAAGGCACCAATTCATTCAAACTTTTAACGAAAATCATAGTTTGAAAACGAAACAAACACTTGCACCTCTACCTACCTTTGTTAAAAGCTTTTGAAAGTATAATGTTGGATGATTGTTGTTGCTTCCCGACGGTATTAGAACTTTTAGAAATATGCTCCTCTCCTATTCTTTTGAAAATCTTTTTCCTTGATCAAAGTGTGCACTCTCCTTCACACCCTTGCTATTCTTCAAACTTTACTTAACATAAAGATTTTTTTTAGAGAAAATAAGTGTAATCTCGGATTTGAGGAAATGTGTAGTTAAAAAATGCTTTTCCTCTTCTTGTAACATCCATTTTTAATGGAAAACTAAATGGAAGAGTTATATTATCATTAATCTTGTTAAATTGAGTCTTTAACTAGGAATTTGAAGAGTTTTCAGCCCAACAAATAATTTTATAAAAATACTTCATAAAAACATCTGCATGATGATTCGAACCTTGGTGGCCAATAGGAAATACCATGCAGATGACCATTGTGGCAACCCAATTATTCATTAAATCTTTGAAATCAAATTTGCTTAGTATTGGGCTTATAAATAACTTATGGCTTGTACTTTCATAACCTTAAATGGGCCAAGCTTCCATAGCTTATTTCTTAAATGGACTATACCAACCAAATTAAGAATATAAAATCTGGGACATTACACTTTCCTAAGTGTTCCTTGTCATTTAATACATAGCACTTGCTTCTAAATGTGTAGAAATACTTGAGGTTTGATTTCTAGCATTTCCAGATCTCATAGGGGGTACATATTCTCAAAGACACATGGTTTAGAGTATGACATGCAATATTAACAACTTTAGCTCACAATTTAAAGGATAATTTCTTATCATTCAACATCATCCTTGCTATCTCTTATAAAGACCTATTTTTTTTTTTACACCACACCATTTTGCTCAGGAATTGTAGGAGCAGAAAACTCATTAGAAATACCATACTTTTCACAGAATCTAGAAAGCTAGCATTTTTAAATTTCTTACCAATATAACTCATAATTCTTACTTTCTACATTTAATGTTTTGGAAAAAGGTATTTTCAACAAATTTTTACCCTACAATCTAAAGTGAAATTCTTCAGTTAGTTGATATATCTGGATGGACACTCCAATTCCTAAATATCATGAAATATCTAAATTGTTTCATTTGAAAAAAATTTAATAGATGAGACATGAAGTAAGATTTTATTTGATAACTCTTGAAGTGGTTGATGTTATAGAATCTGAAAAAACTTATGGTTATTATTGCCAATAAACCGTGTGATAAAGAAGAATGTGATTTTCCTAACAGAGAACATAAGGACTACATATTCATATATTAGTAAGTTTAAATCAAGACTTGTAACTAAAAGTTTAAACAAAAAGAATGAGTTGATTTCTTTGAAAATTATTCATCTGTGACTAGGATTATCTCTATTAGAATGTTAATTCTGATTGCTTCTTTAGATGATCTTATTATTTATCAAATGGATGTTAAAACTGTTGGGAATTTACTTAACATGCACAGGGGAAATTAAACAATTTTCAATTCCCAAACGAGGATCTGCAATGTGTTTAGATAGAAACTGTGATGAGAATGATACCTTTGATGAATTCCACAAACTCTTTTGCTTTTTCTTGAACTCCAATGATCACGATCTGCAATCCAAGCTGTCCAATTGTCCAGCCTCCAATGGTGATCCACACAGAGAACAAGAATGACGACTAGGGTTTTCTTTTCTTGTGCTAGCAAGAATAATAAAATCCCTTACACTTTTCAAATCCTAGTAGTCTATTAATATAAGTCCAGATGGGCTCGGCCCATCTATTAAACTTAACCCGGTCCAAGATTTAATTAATCAAATTAATTAAATCTGGTCCATGAATTAATTAATCCAATTAATTAATTCGAGCCTATTAATAAACAACCCAATTAATTAATTATCCAACACTTGTCAATTAATTAATTGGTAAATCTCATTCTTCTAATTCTCTTTTGTGTGTGACCCATTAGGTTCCCGATTACGATGCCGAACGACATGAATTATTATTTTGATCTAATCAAAATCGATAAATTAAAACGCCCCTTTTAATTTATCACTAATTCATTTTCGTTGTCCCAGATTGACATCTAGCAATGTATCAGGGCAATACATGTGATGGGAAATATCACATAGCATGACAAAACCAAACTTGTTCGTTTACCGTGAAACTATAATCCTTTCGTCAATATGATCCGATCAACTTTGAGATATGGATATGTGTCAATCTCAATTATCGATCATATCTTTTATCCCACTGTTAAGTCAATGTACGTCGAAAACTCTTTTCCGACTTATGAGTTCACCTTGGCCAAGGATTTCATTATTAACTTAACTGGATAAAATGTAAATCATAATCTCTTACTATCTAAGAGTGACGAATCCTCTATTGATCATTCACAACCTTCATATGATTCTTGACATACCCGAACAATCTTTGTATTAGCGACCCTTGACAGAGCAACATCCAACACCACCAAAGTATGTCCGCCTTCATATAAGGTACTATGATGACCTCAAGTCAAATGACCAATTCCACTATCGAACGTTAGAGATTAACCACTAACACTTAGATAGTTATCCATGTGGAATCTCTCAGCGGGTCTCCAATGTTTTGTTCTATAACAAAACATCCACGTGTTCATTCAAGTGTCACCACACCTTAGCTTGTGAGATCAGCTACTTACTTCACAAGTAAGAATGTCACACGCGATAGTCTATCCGTAACAACGATATCCGTATCTCGTTATTACCTCGACCACGGACGATTTAAGATTCAGTCATATGTAATTTGTATCTCACAATCACAACTCCTTGTGATTAACAAATCACCAACACTTGAATCTACGGATTCTATTATTTAATTTATTAGAATATTAATTTAATTAAATAATAGATATTGCCATATATACGCATTATATATATATATATATTCAAAGTGTTTATGTCCAGAGTCGATTGGACCTAAGGCATAACACTTACAAACTCCCACTTGCACTAGATCCAATCACTTATGTATCTTATATCATAAGAGTCTACATGACGATCATGTTTATGCTGCGACAACTCTTTGTCAGTGGATCTGCAATTTAATAACTTGTGGGAATTCGTTCTTTATTTACGTCATTTCATTGTATTATCTTTCCAATGAGATAACACTGCCTTAACATATGTTTGGATCATTGATGAGACCTTAGTTCCTTCGCTTGCACGATGGCTCCATTGTTATCACAATGCATAAGCGTGTGATCAACAATGTTAGGAACTACTCTAAGTTCAGTAATGAACTTCCTGATCCAGACCACAACTTTGTTGCTTTGTAAAGCAATGATGTATAAGGCTTCCATTATTGAATCAACGGTTATTTGAAACATTTCCAACACACCGCTTAAGAGTAAACCAATATCCTATTTGAGATGTGCTATTATTCCAGTCTGACTAGAAGTTAGCATCATTCTATCCATGAACTCTCAGTTCATTTTCTCCATATAAAATCTTCTCGAGATTTTATCTGTATAGATTGGGATGAGTTAAGTAATCTTCTAGATCTATCTCTATAGATCAACTTGCTTCCCCACATCCATCACGGAGAAATTATTTGACAACCATAATTTCAACAATTGAAATATAGAGACGTCGTTTCCTATAATATGTCTCATACATATAATATCAGGAATGCGACAATGCTCCCACTATCTTCTTGTAAACGCACATTTCGTCTTCATTTTTGATAAAATCAAACATTTTGACCTTTTGTATCAAATCGAAGATTCCAGCTCCAAGAGGCTTGTTTCAATCCATATTAACATTTTCTTGTAAACTCATTTACAACCTATGGGTTCTAATCCATTAGGCAAATCGACCAAGGTCAAACCTCGGTTACATACAACAAGTCCATCTCTTTAAGTCAACATTTGACTTTATTTCTATGTAATTAGTAGGTTCATTATCCTTGATTAGTAATCATGGATTCGTACGTTCTAGGAGGTCAAATGATCCTACAAGATTTACACTGAGCTAACGTGTCCTCAGAAGTCTTCACTTCCTGATCAAGAGTATGTCCCTCAGCTAGTGTGGGATAAGACTCAGGTTTATCTATTTGGTTAATTATATCTGTGGACTCTTGAACTCTTTCAAGATTTGTTCTACTCCCACTAACTCTCTTAGAGTAAACACTTTCTCTAAGAGTATGACATGTCTTGAGATGAACATCTTCTTCTCAACGAGATTATAGAATTGATATCCACAAATATATAATTATCGGATTTAGTCTCAAACTTATCTGATTCAGTGCGCTTCACATAAGTGTCACAACCCAAACGTTCATATGAGATATGTTGGGCCATTCCATAACTCGTATGGAGTTTTTTTGTCAACCGATTAGATGGGACACGATTTAGTGTGCAGCACGTGGCAATCAGTGCATGATCTCAAAACGATTTTTGAATGCTCGCATGGCTTGTTCTCAATTGCACTATATCTAATAGTGTACTATTCCTCATTTCAGATGCACCATCATGTTGCAATGTATGTGGAGGAATCCACTGCATGAGAATCTAATTCTCTTTTAGATAATCTAAAATTCTCCATTTTAGATATTCTTTACCTCGAACAAGTCTTAGTGTAAGAATATATTTACCTATTTGTTTATCAACTTTTAGTTTGAATCCCTTGAACATTTCAAGAGATTCATGCTTGAATTTCATCAAATATACATGATCATTTCTGAAATGATCATTAGTAAATGTGATGAGATAAGATAAACTTCACCTGACATTAATTGATATGGATCTACATACATCACTATGTATTAGACCTAATAATTGTGCAGATCATTTTCCTTTTCAAGTAAAAGAAGATTTGGTCACTGTGTCTTACAGACATGATTCGCATTTGTCAAATGATTCAAAATTATTTGACCCAAATATACATCTCCATGTAAGTTTGGAATTACATTCTCATTTATGTGACCAAATCTGCAATGCCAGATATAGGTGTTATTCAGATTATCATTTTTATGCCTTTCAATTTCTATACTCATTATAGAACACTCAACATTTAGAATATAAATGTCATTTTGTAATTTACCATAACCATTAAAATCTTATCAAGATGAGATAGAACAACAATTGTCCTTAACATTAAAATAATTCATGTCAAAACATGAAAATTTATTTAATGCCCTTGGTAATGGTAAGAACAAAATTAACATTTCTCTAATTCTAATATCGAGCCTAAAGCCAATGGCAAGAAATATGTTTCTACATGCAATGCAACAACTTTTGCTCATTTTCAACGTGTAGGTCAACTTCTCCATTCTGCAGAGATCTACTTTTATTTAGTTTCTGCATATTTATATAAATATGATATCTATATCTAGTATCTAATACCCATGAAACTAATGAAGTAGATTTAAGCCTTGCAATTTCATTTCTAATGACCCATCATTCCAAAATGATAATAAGGATCATCAGATTTGGTATTGTCCTTATTCGCTTTAACTGTCTTAGTCATCTTGGTTGTTTTCCTAAAGCATCCTTTAGACTTCCTTAGAGGAATCTATGACTAAGATTTGTCCACTACAAACACAGATGTTGGACTTAACAGTTTTAAGCATGTTCAGCAACTCAATGAGCGTGCTTCGAGTTTATTCATATTAAATTCATAATTAGTTATGAATAACTCTTTGACAGAGATTGCAGAACCAAGTCTATACTTAGTTCATTGTTCATGACTGAACGCAATCAAGACAATTCTCAAAGTAGTCTGCATCTTCAGCACATGAGCACCGACTGAAGATTCTTTTGTCATTATGCACCGGTATAGTTGCTAGGAAATATCATATATTTCCTCGTATGATTGTTCATTATTCAACACATTGAGATGAAAGATCATGTGTTAGCATCTATACTCTTATGTTGCTTTATAACTCAGGTAACATAGTCACAAACATCACATATGTTGTAGTACTATCGTCAACACTGTGTTTATTATAGCAGCCACCCCTTCTTTTATTGAGTCATCAACAGGTGTCTCTAGAAAGGGCTACTTAAGGACATAACCAATTTTTTTTTTCATGCTTGAGAACAATTCTCAGATTGCGACGTCAATCAAGAAAATTTACTTTGGTTATTGGCATACAATATGCTTCTCAAATATATGTGGTTACTCATGATTCAATAAATGTAAACGACGAAAAGTAAAGAAATAATATATATATATATATATATATATATATATATATATATATATATATATATATATATATCTATATATATCTATATATATATATATATATATATATATATATAATGCATGAATTAATTTAATATGGTCTTTTATTAAATTAATTTTGCTCCCACTGTTTAACTCAAATTTATACCCTCTCACATAAATTTATGGAATTCGTATTTGATTCCCAGTGGGCTGGGATCCCATTTGTTATATTAAAACCTTGAGTGTACTCAACAAGCCCTAATAAAACATTTGGGTAGATACTATTATCAATTGTATCTCCATACAACTCCCAGATCATTAAGCCAACAACTCTTTGTCTTCACACATCTTATGTGTTAGCTTAACATGCCTCTAAGATTTATCTCCTTGAGTGTACTCAACAAGAGATAAATATTAGTTAAGTCAAACCCATCATTCAGAAATATCTAATATTTCATAGTGTCAAACATATCCCTAATAGACCAGCCTTGAGTGTACTCAACAAGCTAAGATCGATTTAGGACTCTCGTTTTTCACTATAATGAAGGAAGGCGAATATAAATATGACTTAATATTTTAACATGCCTCTAAAATTTATCTTCTTGAGTGTACTCAATAAAAGATAAATATTAGTTAAGTCAAACCCATCATTTAGAAATATCTAATATTTCATAGTGTCAAACATATCCCTAATGGACCAGCCTTGAGTGTACTCAACAAGCTAAGATCGATTTAGGACTCTCGTTTTTCACTATAATGATGGAAGGCAAATAACAAATTGACTTAATATTTTTAACGAGGGGTTTTGCATGCAAAAGGTCTCATCGTAATAATTATATATATTTTATTATATATCTAACATGCAAATAAACATACATATAATAGTGTGGACGATTATGGACTTATACTATCTAGTCTTCCCGAGCCATAAGGAAGTCTAGTCGGTCAGTTCCTAGGGGGTATAGCATTGATTCATACAATGCTCCATCTCTATGGTCTCCTCCTCTTCTTGTATCTCCAATTAGTCCAGCTGCAACTTGTATCCTATACTAGTGGCACGCAGGCCTAAATAATATTGGACACACAGGCCCATAATAATAACAACGGACTCGCAGGTCCAAAATAAATAAGAGCTCGCAGGCCCATAAAACAACAAGAATAAAACTAATCATTCAACACATCCACATGGTCGAGTCCATAATCATCCACTAATAAAACATTCATCATATAAATGCATTCCTATAATATCTAATATTATATGTAAACATGTTTCAAGTTTCTAGCAATTAAAGTCGTCTAAACTAATTTAGACAAATGGATCGGAACAATTAAGTAATTAATTAATCAAATTAATTAATTAATTTAATTAGCGAACTTATTTAATTAAAATCAAATTTCAATTAAATATCAAATTAGAGTCCAACTCTAATTCTACAGGTATAAGGCGGGACTATTTAATTAAAATCAAATTTTAATTAAATACCAAATTAGAGTCCAACTCTAATTCCAATAAAATTTTAGGGAAAAACAATTTAATTAAAATCAAATTTTAATTAAATGTCAAATTAAAGTTCAACTCTAATTATAATCAAATTAATACGGTTGAATTTAATTAAAATCAAATTTTAATTAAATACAAAATAAGAGTCAAACTCTAATTCTAAAATATTAGAGTGAACATATTTAATTAAAATCAAATCTTAATTAAATACTAAATTAGAGTCTAACTCTAATTTTAAGAAACATTTAGGGCGAAACAATTTAATTAAAATCAAATTTTAATTAAATGTCAAATTAGAGTCCAACTCTAATTTTAACAATATACTAGGGTGGATAATTTAATTAAAATCAAATTTTAATTAAATATTATATTAGAGTCCAACTCTAATTTAATTGAATTAAAATTTTAATTTAGGATAAAACTCCTAAATAAAATAAAATTCAATTTAGGGTCAAAGTTTAATATTTAAGTTAAAATCCAATTTTAACTAAAATATAAAAGTCGTCAATTTTTAAATAAAATTTTAAACTGGTCAATATTGAAATTTTAGGTCAAACCATTTGAAAATCAACTTAAAAACCATTTTAATATTTAAATTCAAAACTATTTTGAAAATTGCAAATTGACCCCTAATCATAATTGGAGACAGGGGCTCGCAATTTCACAAATTGCATGACAAGCCCCCGTCCCTAAAAATCTTCCAACCCGTTTTTGCAGAAAAAACCCTAAAGCCCCCCCTCCCTTATTTGCAGTGCTGGCGACAGGAGAATCGGTGGTGCGACAACGGCGCACCACCGGGCATTGCAGCAGCGCACGGCGCTGTTGCAATAACCAGCAGCCAGTCGCTGCTGTGCTTCCGGGTCGTGGCGGCGCTCCTTGAGAGCGGCCGCTTCCTGCCGCCATGGCCCGGTGCCGTCGCCGCCATGGCCGGCGGCCTCACGCCGCCGTCATGAAATTCAGATCCAAATTTTTTGTTTTTTTTTTTTTTTTGACGAAAAAATTATTATCATTTTCACAACAGATTTTTGAAGATGAAAAATAATTTTCTAAACTGCTAGATTCAAGAAACAAAAAGTAAACAATTAACTTTTAATTGTTCAATCATGCAAAACAATTTCTAATAAACACAAAGTAGGCTCTGATACCACTGTTGGGAATTTACTTAACATGCACAGCGTAAATTAAACAATTTTCAATTCCCAAACGAGGATCTGCAATGTGTTTAGATAGAAACTGTGATGAGAATGATACCTTTGATGAATTCCACAAACTCTTTTGCTTTTTCTTGAACTCCAACGATCACGATCTGCAATCCAAGCTGTCCAATTGTCCAGCCTCCAATGGTGATCCACACAGAGAACAAGAATGACGGCTAGGGTTTTCGTTTCTTGTGCTAGCAAGAATAATAAAATCCCTTACACTTTTCAAACCCTAGTAGTCTATTAATATAAGTCCAGATGGGCTCGACCCATCTATTAAACTTAACCCGGTCCAAGATTTAATTAATCAAATTAATTAAATCTGGTCCATGAATTAATTAATCCAATTAATTAATTCGAGCCTATTAATAAACAACCCAATTAATTAATTATCCAACACTTGTCAGTTAATTAATTGGTAAATCTCATTCTTCTAATTCTCTTTTGTGTGTGACCCATTAGGTTCCCGATCACGATGCCGAACGACATGAATTATTATTTTGATCTAATCAAAATCGATAAATTAAAACGCCCCTTTTAATTTATCACTAATTCATTTTCGTTGTCCCAGATTGACATCTAGCAATGTATCAGGGCAATACATGTGATGGGAAATATCACATAGCATGACAAAACCAAACTTGTTCGTTTACCGTGAAACTATAATCCTTTCGTCAATATGATCCGATCAATTATGAGATATGGATATGTGTCAATCTCAATTATCGATCATATCTTTTATCCCACTGTTAAGTCAATGTACGTCGAAAACTCTTTTCCGACTTATGAGTTCACCTTGGCCAAGGATTTCATTATTAACTTAACTGGATAAAATGTAAATCATAATCTCTTACTATCTAAGAGTGACGAATCCTCTATTGATCATTCACAACCTTCATATGATTCTTGACATACCCGAACAATGCTGTATTAGCGACCCTTGACAGAGCAACATCCAACACCACCAAAGTATGTCTGCCTTCATATAAGGTACTATGATGACCTCAAGTCAAAGGACCAATTCCACTATCGAACGTTAGAGATTAACCACTAACACTTAGATAGTTATCCATGTGGAATCTCTCAGCGGGTCTCCAATGTTTTGTTCTATAACAAAACATCCACGTGTTCATTCAAGTGTCACCACACCTTAGCTTGTGAGATCAGCTACTTACTTCACAAGTAAGAATGTCACACGCGATAGTCTATCCGTAACAACGATATCCGTATCTCGTTATTACCTCGACCACGGACGATTTAAGATTCAGTCATATGTAATTTGTATCTCACAATCACAACTCCTTGTGATTAACAAATCACCAACACTTGAATCTACGGATTCTATTATTTAATTTATTAGAATATTAATTCAATTAAATAATAGATATTGCCATATATATGCATTATATATATATATATTCAAAGTGTTTATGTCCAGAGTCGATTGGACCTAGGGCATAACACTTACAAAAACTGTATTTTAAATAGAGACTTCAAAGAGGAGATTTACATGGACCAGGTCGAGGGATTGGTTATAGGAGACTTGGATCATAGTATGTGGACTTAAAAAATCTCTTTATGGCACTAAATAAACTACTAAGCAATGAAATGAAAAATGTGATTCAATTTTGACATCTAGTGGTTAAGTGATAAATGAAGCTGATAAATGTTGATTAGTGTAGTTTCTACACTTGTTTGAGACTCTAAATCATGATATTTTATTGTCTTTTGGATAAAATTTACCTAATTTATGTTACATTGTATTTTTGTAGGTAAAAATCTATGTTTAATGTTGGCGAAAAAAATGCAAATGTGGCGAAAAAAAATGACAAAATCCAAAGATGAAATTTCGGAGAGAAATATTACATTAAATAAGTTCGAGTTAAATGAGTCTCAATAGACTTGCATTTGAAATTTTATTTGGAGGTCCAAATTAAACATATATATATATATATATATATATATTGAAAAGAAGGGAAAAACAGGGAAGAAAGACAGCAGAGAGAAGACAAAAAAAGGGCCAGAAAGAAAAAAAAGAGAGAAGAAAAAGAAAAGGAAAGAGAAAAGCGGCAGAGAAGAAGAAAGAGAAAGACAAAAAATCGTTAGAGATGTGAGTTTGAGATTTACTTGATCACTAATTTGATAATTATGTGAGTCTCTTACGAATCGAGATGTGAGTTTGAGATTTAGACCATATAGTAAAATTCGGTAAATTAGTATAAAGTGTGGAGATACCTCCACTAATTATTGCGGGCATAATATGAATTATTAGAACCAATATTTTGTTTAACTAAGATTGATTCACATAGAGATATTGAATTTAATTAGTTAAATAGGTTCAATGAAAACTCGAGAGGGGCAGATTGAATACAATAGAAGAATTCGATCGAACACTACATTAGGTTATAAATCTCGAATTAAGAATTAAGGTGATCAATAGGTGAAATTGTTATGCCCTTAATATTTATCAGATATTTGAATTTTCAATCATCCATTGTTTGCAATCTTTTTATATTTTCAATTAACTAAAAGTAGTGGAAAAAATAATCACAACCATCATAATTATTTACTTGCTTTTGTCAAATAGGAGTTAGAAAAATTAGATCAAGTCCTAAAGTATAGTTTTCGTGGGAACGATATTTAGACTCAAATGTCCACTATACTGCTTGTTACGATATCGTACACTTACGATATAAAAAACGCAACAAGTTTTAATTGCCGCTGCCGGGGACCATTTATTGTTAGTCTTAATTTATTTTATTTTTAATTGTTATTTGATTTTATTTGATTTTACATTCTTTTGTTATTATTAAAAAAAAAAGAGTTCGTTGTATGCTTCGTTCCCAAGGTGACGATCTTAAACTGTTTGACTCGAAAATAGAACGTACTTTCAGACGAAGACGCGAGGAACATAAACAAAAATAGCAACATCAAACGACTGACGATCAAAATATTCATTCCTATTCAGCCAATTGAACAAGTAGCATCAAAAGTAGCGGCGCTACCAGGTCAGCAGTAGGAGAGTTGCCAGTTTCAATGTTCTTGATACCAATAGTCATGCCTGCGTGCTCCAGTATTGTGTATCCAGATTTCAGGGTAAATAATTTTTAGATAAGGGCAGAGTAGATCAATTTGATGAGCAACACTATCCAATTCTACGGGCTACCTTATGAAAATTCTAACACATATCTCTAGATTTCTCAGAAATTGTCAGAACTTCCATGCTCCGGGAGTTAACGAAGACGCTATTAAGCTACGATTATTTCCATATACACTGAGAGATTTTACATTTAGGGATGGCAACGGTTCGGTTCGGGGTCGGTTCGGCTAAAATCATAACCGCACCACCAATTTTTTGGCCATACCATAACCGCACCATAACCACGAAAGTCGGTTCGGTTCGGTGCGGTTCGGTTCGGTTAATAACCACGAAAATAAATTATTTTTTATAGGTCCAATCGTCAACTTGAAAAAAAATAATTTACGAAAAAAGTCAATGAAAGTTAATAGGACTAGATATAAAATTATATATAGAGCCAATTTTTGTTTCTCATTTTCTTTTTCTCATTTTAAATACGTACTACACATGGTCAAGTGAACTACACACATTCAATACAGTAAAAATGAAAATGGTAATATACTTACCCTTGACTCATGAACTAAAATTATTCGTGCAAGCAAAATGCAAGAAAAAGCCAAATACTGAAAAAAGTATTTATAATGTCAAAGTTGCAATAATTAATATATAGCAACATCTTATTTTAAATTATAAGCAAAAATAAAATGTTTACAATAATCAATTATTCAAATCATATTTGTGTTAGAAGACTCGATTTTCCTTAATTTTTCACAATAATATGAAAAGAGAATTTATAAAATTACTTTTGAATTTATTAGGAATAACTCAATTTTGCTTTATTCTTTGGTACAGTTAGAAAATCTTGAAATTTCTCCATTTATGCCAAATTTTTTACCAGTTACCACCCACTGCACTTAATTTTAGTGCAATCCTAGCCATTGAATTCCTGACAATCTATAAAAGAGAACATCATTACCGTAGATGACGATTCTTTCACCCATAAATACGGTAGAGCCAACTCATTATTTGAGTAATAACCTGATATCTAACATTTTAAGTAGAAAATTAATAGTTAGTTACACAAGATTCTCAATATGAATCATTTAAATTTATATAAAATTATCCTGTAGACCTCACATATACAAGTTTGTTGAGCTGTATTTTGTTTCCGAACTTGAATCGATACTTAAATATCTAAAATAAGTTATGTTTAGTCATGGATAATGATATATAATCCTTATTTGACGGTAATTAAAGTCAAATTTTTAATAGATTTTGATAGAAATTAATGAAATGCGTGGTCGAAAAGTTGTGGGATCCATAAAATATTTGATTAAAATTAGTTGTTGACTTTAACTTAAATTAAAATTAGATTTTAAATCCTAACACATACGGACATAACATTATTTATGCTTAGCATCAATTTAGGCGGTATTGGACCTATTCATTTATTTATCATCAATTTTAGATTTGTGACTTCAAAATAATCTGTGACCTACAAAAAAATTGTGACCTATAAATTTTTTGATAAACTATGACCTAAAATTATTTTTAACTAATTAATAAGATATTTGTGACCAAATTGCACAATTAAATATTTAATTAATTAATAAAAAGTAAAAATTTCATTTTTGCAATTTTAAAACTTTAGCACCTGATTTTTGCAAGTGTCAAAGTTAATAATCTATGAACTTTTTCATTTCAATTACGTGTACATTGACATTGAATTGGGCTACTGGGTTTGGGTTATTGGATTAAAGTTCAGTTAATATTAATTGGGCCAGAATTTTGGAAAGTCCAAAAAAAAAATTGCCCAATTAATTTTGAGAAATAAAAATGGAAAGTCCATTTGTCCAAAAAAAATTTTTTAACGGGTAATCGGTTCGGTTCACCATAGCTAAATATCATACCCGCCCCTAAATGAAGCGGTTCGTTAAAATCAAAACCATAACCGCCCCATTGCACCATCGGTTCGGTTTTTTTCGCCACATTCGGTTCGGTTAACTGCGGTTTTCGGTTTTCACAGTTCGAATTGTCATTCCTATTTACATTGGAGTGGTTAGATGCCGAACATCATGGAAGCTAACATGGGAAGAACTGATTAGAAAATTTTGCAAGTGGATATGTATTTAGTTTAGTAGGTGGTGTTGTACCTTAGAAATCTACTAAGAAAACGTACAATGCGAGATCTACTATGGAGTCTGAATTCATAGCTTTGAATGAAGTTATCTAGCTATTGTTTTCTTGTACTTGCTTAGGCACTAGTTCTAAAGTAGTGATACTAAGGCACTTAAGGAGGCTAAATGGTTAAGGCATTTTCTTATGGATGTTCATTTGTAGTCTAAATCACTTTCAGCTATTTTTATCTACTGTGATAGACAACAGCTACTTTAAGAGCTCAAAATTCTTCCTGCAGTGGAAAACATGGACATCTTTGTAGGAGAAAACAATACTATGCATCGGCTTCTTAAGGATGGGGTCATAGCTATTGACTACGTGAAGTCAAATTAGAATATTGTTCAACTGTTAACCAAATGTTTAGCTAAAGAGCTAGTTTAGAAAAACGTCGAGGGTGTGGGTTGAAGTCTATTAGAAATTAGATCACTTATAACTAACAACCCAACCTTGGAACGGAGATCCCACGGACAAAGTTTAATGGGACAACAAATTATTGGAGTGGTCTGTAGGAATACTACATTGGATTTATTCCAAACCTCTCCCTATGATGTAGTAGTACCAACTATATTACTAAGGCTCTTAATGCATTCAATTGTTTTTATTTAGTGGGGAGTTTAGATACATGGTACTCTTGATAGAAGCACCTCTTTGAGTGTAGAAGTAAGGCTGCTTTCTATGAGAATTGAGGCTAATTCTCTAGAGCACTTAAAGAAATTGGGAAAGTTCATGGTTGGAATGATCACAACTACTACAACTCTATTATTATCTTTGAAGTCATGTGTATATTATGTTGTCTAAGTTTGCATCCATAATTGTAGATTTCAAGACTTAGTTTACACTACAGTTGGCAAACTCGATAGAATATACAAAGACAAATATTGAAGTTGAATGACACCGCATGCATGATTTCTTCCATACTCGACAACAAATTATTTTATTTCTTTCACGTGGGGATTGTAAGAAATATATTATATATTTTATTTGAAAGATAATTACATTATGATAGTTGGTAGAGTGGTAAATGTGTGAAATTTGTATAGGAGATTGATAGTTCAAATCACACTCCAATCATGTATTTAAAAGTTCATGATTAGGCCTTGAAAAATGTTATTCATCCCCAGTGGGGATGCATCCCCAATCTATGTGGATGTAAATGATTGGTTAAACGATAGGTGAAATTAAAAGAGTTATTTAATTTCACATATCATTTAATGTCACATTAACGCCACATAGACTGGGGATGCATCCCCAATGGGGATGAATAGCATTTCTCTTAGGCCTTGGGCATCTTTGATTAAAATAAATACTTTTTATATTGTAGTTATTTTTAGTTATGTTCAAATTTAATTCTATCAAACTAGCTAGTAAAATAGCGCAGTTGAGCGTATTTGCTAGAAGAGTTAGTGACGTAATAAATCCCACGTTTATTAGATTATGAATCACTATTGGAAGTTATAATTTGTGGCCTATATATACCTTTTCTTTTTCTTGGAAATAGCACACTGAAATAATTTCATCTTATGTACTATTATGCAAAATGGATTTAAGAATTACTTTATTTTTATTATGTTCTAGAGCAAAACTTGAGAGTTACGGAAATCACTTGTGGTTGCTGCACAAGTAATTCGATTATTTTATATTGAGAGTGATTGTTCAAAGAGATAGCAATAGTAAGGACATATAATTTTCACTTTAAAATATCATGCTGTTAGGAGTCTTAATCATTCAATAAGTCAGCTTAGTTTTTGCATATTATTTTTTGGAAAAAGTTATCTTCAATTATTTTTTTATCCTACAATCTAAGGGAAATTCTTTTAGTTAGTTGCTATGCTTGCGATGGATACTCCAATTCCTAAATATTCTAAAAAATCTAAATTGTTTAATGGGAAAAAAATTATTAGATGACAAATGAAGTTAGGATTTATGTGACAACTCTTAAAGTGGTTGATGTCATTGAATTTACAAAACTTGTGGCTATTGTTGCTGGTAAACCTAGTGATACAGAAAAGATAATTTACTTGGTTGGAACACAAGGACTATATTTGCAAAATTTACATTTTGAATTGCTTATCGTTAAATTTATATGTACGTTGGGTTTGTAAACCTGCAAAGAAATTATGGAATTTGCTAGAAAAGAAATATGCTGGTGAAGATACTGGAACTAAGAAATTCGTTGTAGGAAAATCTCTTTATTTTACCGTGGATGATATTATGACTGTAGTTAGTCGAGTTGGAGAATTACATATTATTATTCATGAAATTATTGTTGATGGGTATAAAATTTGTGAGGGTCAAGTGTCTACTGTTATTGAAAAACTGCCCCTGGTTGGAAAGAGTATAGAAACAGTCTAAAACATAAGAGAAAAGATAGGATCTGGTAATTAGAATTAGAATTGAGAAAGATAATACGACAGCGGAATATATGGACATACCAGATTTTGGTACAAAGGCTAATCTTATTGAGGAAAATTATATTGGTAAGAATTTTCTTTGAAATTTTACCAAGGGTCGCAACATTAAGGACAAAAATAAGGGAACGAAATTTGTATGGAAAAATAATTGGTCTAAACCCTATTTTAAAAATAAAAATACTAGTAAGTGATTGTTTGGGAGAGATTTTTGGAGGAAGAATTGATTTTGAATAGTGATATGATGAGAAATGTGTGGTTGAAAAAGAAGAAAAAATTATTGATGTGATAAAAAATATTATTTATTGAAGAATATGTGGTTGAAAATGAGAATTGATTTACTATAGAATTTTGAAAATCCACACCAAACAGGGCCTAATTGTTTTGTTATAAACCAGGTTACTTTGCAAATGATTGGAGACATAGAAGGAAAATTTGTGAAGAATCTGACACATGTAGTAGAGGATGTAAACTTATGTGCAATGGGGACACAAGTTAATTTAATAAGCAACATGACATACTAGAGTGCAAATTTTGGAGCTACCAAGCATTTTTGTTTGAGGTGCATTTTCTTTATTCAGCCTTGTTAGTGATAGAGAACATCTGTTCATGAGAATGCTTCTTCCTCAAATGTTAAGGGAAAAGGAATCGTGACGCTTTGGTTTACTTCTGAAAATATCCCTAGTTTGAAGGATCTTCTTTATGTACCTAATATTAGGAAAAATCTAGTCACTTTTTATATTTTACTCAAAAGTTACGCTACTTTTTGAGAGTCACAAAGATACACTATTAAATTGTGGTTTCTTTTTGACAAAGGGTACGTAGACAAGAGTGTTTAAACTCAATATTTCTATAATTAGTGATAAAAAATGTGCTTCTTAGGCCCTGTTTGATAGGCCGTGTTTTCTGGGGAATTAGGAAAATATTTTCCACTTTCCACTTTTTTGGCTGTTTGATAGGCGAAATTTTCCACGGAAAATATTTTCCTACTTTTCCTCACACGTGTGCATTTTCCCGGTTTTTGATGAAAATGTTTTCCCGCCTTTTTGGTGGGAAAATATTTTCCCGGTTGGTTGGAATTTTTTTTTTTTTTTTTCAATGGAAACAAATGTCATAACAATGGTAAAAAAAATTTCACTTTAATGGACAATTTTCACATAAAACAAAGTCAAACGAACACTAAACTTTGATAAAAAAATGATTTTTTAGTAAACAAAATTTTTTCCCTTTTTTTTTTACTTTTTGGCAATGGAAACAAATTTTATAACCAATTGTGGAAAAAAATATCACTTTAATGGACAATTTCCATATAAAATAAAGCCAAACGAATAGAAAATTTAAAAATTTTTCGGGTGGAAAATTAAACCAATCAAACATACTTGAATTGATTTTCCCTACAAAACATTTTCTAAGCAAATTGTTTCCATGTAAAACATTTTCTTTCCACCCATTTTTCACCCTTGCAATCAAACGCACCCTTATGTTTATTCGATTTATTGTTATGATACGTGACTTACTAAACTTGGACATGTTAATGTAGCTTCTATGAAAAAGATGAATTATTTCCTAAAATTGATAGAACTACTTCAGTTTTAAGTCTAGTACATTTTGATATGTGTTATTTAAAATTATATGTTACTCGTGGTAGAAATAAATATTATAGTTGTTGTGTTACATGTACATACTGATTTACATAATAGTTTACATATACATGATGTATTGAGATATTTCTTCTACCAAATGATAAAATAACTTTCCCACCATCCTTTTGACATTGTATCTGCATTTAAACCATTATGCAACTCTTTATGTACAAATATCATTGTTCATATTAAATTACTTTCATAAATGATTATTCTCAATATTGTTATATTTAACTTCTTAAGTGCAATAATGAAAGTTTTCTAAAATTTATATCATACAAAATTGAATTTAGAAATAAGCTAGATAAAATTATTAAAGTTTTAAGACCTGATAAGGGACGAGAATACACTAGTGAGTTTGACCAATTTTGTTTTAATAATGTTATTATTTATGAGGTTACTCCCCATTAATCTTCCCAATCAAATGGCGTAACTAAATAGAAAAGAGATTTCTTAAGGATATGCTCATTTCTATGCTAAATCCTTGTGGATTGCCTTTTAACATGTGGGAAAAGCTATTCTTACTAGTTATATTCTTCATAGAATATCTTGTTATAAAAAATGATAAGTCCACTTATAAAATGTCGAAGGGTAGAATACCTTCTTATAGATACCTTCAAGTGTTGTGATGTTTAGCTAAAGTTTCGATCCAGCATTTAAGAGAACAAAGCTTGGCCCTAAAATCATGGTTTCACTACACCAAAAATGGTCTTTTGCAATACGTAAAATGCAACATTCGTTGATTAAATGTTGCTAAAGGGGTCTATCGTAACATTTTAGCAAGTGAATGTTGCTATTAATTAATATAATTGAGCTTTCGCAACATTTTTTAAATAAATGTTGTTAATGTCACATTTTACAACGTTGTTGAAATTTGGTTCTATAGCAACATTCAGTGTCTGTTGTTGAAACTCTCAATGTAAAGCCTTTTGCAATGATTTTTAATTATTGCGAAAAAGTTCACTTTTGACAACGTTTTTTGAACGTTGCAAAATGTTTTTTACAAAAAACGTTGCAAAATGTTTTTGACCTTTTTCCTAAATTAAATTATATATCTAAACCAAAAATAACCCAAGCCATGAACTAATTCATGCTGAGCCGTGCTGCTGTGCCATACACCCTCTCTGGTAGAATATACACATTGGAGGGAGGGTGACTTTTTTTTCATTTTTTCTTCCAGATCTTCTTCCTCTTTTTGGGCCTGGTTTTCCTAAGGTGGCTTAAACCCTAAGGTGCATCAATGGATTCAAGTATCAGAGACGGTGCCACAAATTGACTCTTAGAGTGCCCCTGAAAGGCTGAGGTAGCTGAAGATGAGAATTAGTAGCGGTGGAAATCTCATTTATGCAGATAAAATGCGAGAGGATTTTGAGATTCATTATCAGGAGCCGCCGGAGAGTTATTTTGGTAAGTTTAAGAGAAATTTGGCTTTGCATTTTGGGTTTTTGATCTTGATTTATGGGTTTTGGATTAGCTTGACTGTAATGTGGTAATAGTGGGAGGCTGATGCTGTGGAAAGAATTTGCCATTTTCTGTATGAAAATAACAAAAAGCCCCCAGACTTGGTGCCACGCATGATGCGAGATATGGTCACTAGGTATGGCTGTAGAGTAATTCCTTTGGTTAAACATAAATTAAATCATATGAAGACAATGTCTTCCAAAGTGTGAGAAATGGCTCAACTATTTAACATCAGATTGTTGCTTTAAATTTGTTGGAGCTCTCTTATTTCTTTAAAACTCATTAGAATTTAGATATTTGGGATTGTGCAAGTTTTCAGATGTCCTTATAATGTATATCTATGTTAAAAAATTTATGTAATGGAAAATATATAGTGATATTTCTTTTTACTTGCCAAATTCTGCGCTGCTTAATTGTTGATGCTGTTTGTTACGGGTCAATATATGAAAGCGACACGTGGCACCGTATTTTAGCGGTGGGACCAGCTTAATTAAATCAAGACATATTTTCCTAGCCTCAGAGGTGAATTCCGAGGCCATCACTGTTATTCCGAGGCCACTGCTGTTAACAATAAGCCACGGTTCGGTGAGCATACATCGTCCGAGGCTCCTTAGCAGCTACTGAAGACCCACATGTGAAGATCCGCTTATGATGAAGATCTTTTGTGAATGATTGACGTGACTCTTATGTAAAGTTTATTTGTGTCTTGTCTTGTCAATGTAAGAGCATTTAATGCTTTGTAAAGCTAGGAGAGTCAACTTGATGGACCGAGGAGATGAGGCCATGTATAAATTTATCCAAAGATCACCATTTGAGTTGTAACACTATAAATACCCCCACCATGTAACACAAAAAGAACTAATACAATTTTGAAGAGCAAACTGAATATTTGGAGCAACATCTCTCTCTTTTCAACAGTGATTCTTACAACATATTTTCTACTACAAATCGTTATTTATCGATTGGTTTCTCATACAATCATACTACATTTTCTTGCCGGTAGCCTGAACGGAAACGTCTCGTACCTTTAAGCCATTCCCACGCCCTTTCTCTGGAGCCATCTTGACCGTTGATCGACATTAGCGTGTTGGATCAAGCTTGCGTGTACACGAGTGGGCCCGGCATCTGTTGGCAACATTTTTTGGGGTCAACAGATTGGTGCCGTCTGTGGAAAACCACACTATAACAACGAGCAACCCGTGGAAAAAGTTATCTGAAAATATTTTGGGCATCCCTCTTGAAAGAGGATTTGTTCTTGAAAAAGAATAAGAGGAAGCCCCCAAAGTTGGAAAATATTACAGTTCCAGATTTCAAAAGGTATGAGTTCAGGAGAAGAAGCTCCTCCCAGGCGAACCCGAGAAGCTGACAATGAGGCCCCAGCGGTCCGACGCCGACCCCACCACCACCATAGGCGAGGTGGTAGGAGGTTGGCGGCCCAGCTCACTAGAGAAATGGCAACCATGGCAGCCAATATGAGGAGCATTACCAATCAAAATTTGGCAATGCAGGAGTTGTTGATGCAAATGCAAGGCCAGGGAAGTTCCCATGTGCCCCCTTATGTAACCCAGGAGCAATACCAACCTGATGAGGTTCAGAGTTAGATGACTCACCCTCCCAGGCGTCACAGGGGAGAAAGCCCAATTGAAAGGGAAGTAGGAGTTGACACTTCCTCCAACTATGCCTCTGGCTGACCTTTCGAGGCCCCATTTAACATGGAGGATAATTTTCCTCCAGAATATGAGCCAGAACCGAGGCCCCAAAGGTCGTCAGAGTTTTTGACCGAATAAGTCCAGCACCTAGGAAAAGGCCACAGGCCCCACCTTTTGGAAGTTGGCAACCGGAGAAAAGGCAAGAACATGCCCCCCTTGTTGTGCCGCCTCAGAGAAATGAAGCTACAGTACCAAGGAATAGGCCACAGCCCCCACCTCCTAAGACTCGACATCCGGAGGAAAGGCAAGAACGTGCCCCCTAGCTGTAACGCCTCGCCATAGGCGTCCCAGGAGGGAAGAAGAGGCTCATAACCAGGCAGGACCTTCCACGCAACAGCCTAGATATGAGGCTGAGGCTAATTATGATTCGGATGGTCCCCAAAGATCCTGTGACTTAGACGATGATGATGACAACTTGCCATTCTCAAGGGAACTAAGGAATGCCCAGGTCCCAAACCATTACACAATGCCTAAAATACCCAAGTATGATGGGAGAGGCGACCCAGCGAAGCACTTGAATAGCTATAAAACACACATGAGCTTGAGAGGCGCCACCCCAGCTGTAAAATGCAGAGCTTTTCATTTAACTCTAAGTGGAGCTGCTGAGATTTGGTATAGCAGGCTACCGCCTGGGAGCATTCGGAGCTGGCCAGAGTTCAAAACCACCTTCCTGAAAAGATTTGCTGTGAGCAAAGAAGGCGAGGCCCCAATTCAGCGCCTCCAAGACATGAGGCAGCAGCCTGAAGAAACTCTGAAAAGCTTTTTATCCCGCTTTACGGATGAAATGACTTGCTGTGTCCAAGTTACGGATCGCGAGGCTCTATCTGCCCTAAGAGGAGGTCTCAACATGAACACCTTGTTTTGGAGGGATGTACAGAATCAGGATCCCCCAACTTATGACGCATTGTTGGAGATGATGCGACACGAAATCATCAATGAGGAACTAATAAAACATCGGAATAGAGCAAGTAGAGGCCTTCAGCCTCAACAAAGGCAACGTGGTAGAGGCCCAACCTCCCACCTGATGGACCAACAATGGGGCCAACCCAATATTGAAGTTGCCCAAGGCTCAAGCCAAGCACTTGCTGCAGCCACCTTAAATGATGTACCAACTTTGGCTTACGAGGATGTACCAGCCACAGGCACCCATGCAAACCCGTCAACACAACAGGCCCCCCGTAGGGGACGAGGCCGGGGAAGGAGTTCAAACCAAGGCAGAACTAACTCCCAAAGGTATTGCACCTATCATCATTCTTACAGCCATGCAACTGCTGACTGCAGAGACATAGCCCTGCATCCTAGAAGTTTGGATTCTAGGGGCAACAACCATAACACCTCCAGACTGAGGAGTAGGCCCCTGCCGAGGCCAGACTCATGGCCTAGGCGAGGCGAGGCCCCTTCCCCTTCCCTTCACAGGGAAGCATCTCCTCATGGAAGAGAACAGGAAAGGCATAGAAACTCAGATGAACATCGACGAAGGGATCATCGGGGTAGGCCAGATGACGCTCCAGTTCACAAGATTGACACCATTTTTGGAGGCCCTTATGTTGGCGGAGACACTAGAAACTCCCAAAGGAACTATGTTCGAGAGGCAAGGGGTCTTTCATTGAATAGTTACATTGTGGGCAACAGCTCTCGAAGGAGTCAATCGCCTCCTATTGTGTTTACACATGAAGATTCTGAAGGTATTCACTACCCCCACTGTGATGCTTTAGTAGTAAGAGCTGTGGTAGCTAGGAACGGATTGAAGCGAATGTTGGTAGATAATGGCAGTTCGATGAACATTCTATTTGGGTCCACTTTCGATAAAATGATCTTAGATCATGAGTTGACCCCCACCAACACACCTTTATATGGCTTCACCGGAGATAGCATCATCCCAAGGGGCAAAATCACCCTAGCTGTGGAAATGGGAGAACCTCCCCTATCAACCACGCATTTCATGGAATTTTTGGTAGTTGACAGTAGATCAACTTACCATGGGGTGTTAGGGAGTCCTGTGTTGAAGGATCTGGGAGCTGTCACCTCCATTCACCACCTATGCATGAAGTTTCAAACCGACAGCGGGGTGGTAACAGTTAAAGGAGATCAAAGAGGAGCCAGGGAATGCTACCTCAATTCTGTAAGGAAAGCTGAGCCTAGGGATATGCACATGGTGGCAGGCACCAGTGGCCTTGAGTTGCCGCACTTGATGAACTTGATCTACGAGTAACTGAGACTGTTTCCCAGGCGACCCCCATGGAAGAACTAGAAAGCTTCCCTATTGATCTAAGAGAGCCAACTAAGTTGCTGCGGGTTGGTAAAAGTCTAGCCCCAAGATTTAAAGGAGAACTTAAAGAATTTTTGTGTAAGAACCATGATGTCTTTGCTTGGAGGCATGAGGATATGGTGGGCATTGACCCTGGAGTCAGTTGCCATCACCTAAGAATTGATCCCAAAGTTGCCCCGCATAGGCAGAAGAGGCGAGCTCTTAACCCAGAAAGGTATGAGGCCTTGAAAGAGGAAGTGCAGAAGCTAATTAGCAATGGTTTTATCAGAGAGGCCCTCTACCCAAAATGGATATCCAATCCAGTGCTGGTGAAGAAGCATAATGGGAAGTGGAGGGTGTGCATTGATTTTTCTGATCTCAACAAAGCATGTCCGAAGGACAGTTTCCCACTTCCTAGAATTGATCAGCTAGTGGACTCTACCGCTGGACACGAGTCCCTAAGCTTCATGGATGCTTATTCTGGTTACAATCAAATTCCTATGTACCCAGGCGACGAGGAACACACCTCATTCATCACAGATCGAGGTCTCTATTGTTACAGAATGATGCCTTTTGGACTAAAGAACGCCGAAGCAACTTATCAGAGGTTAGTGAACAAGATGTTTGCCAATTTGCTTGTAAAAACCATGGAGGTCTATGTGGACGACATGCTTGTTAAAAGCGTGAAAGTGGAAGATCATATAACCCACCTCCATGGAGCCTTTGAGGTTCTACGAAAATACCGCATGAGGCTGAATCCCCTCAAATGTGCATTTGGGGTAGCATCAGTCAAGTTCTTAAGATACATGGTCGATCAACGAGGCATTGAAGCAAACCTTGAGAAGATACGGGCGTAATGTCTTAAAGCATTGGGCTAATAAATAACTTATGGCTTGTACTTTCATAACCTTAAATGGGCTAAGTTTATTTCTTAAATTGACTATACCAACCAAATTAAGAATATAAAATCTGGGACATTACATCCCTCATACCTTAAATAAAATTTCGTCCTCGAAATTTACCTTATGATCTAGTAAATAGTGTTGGGTATCTGTCTTTAACATCTTCTTCTCTTTCCCAAGTAGCTTCTTCTACTCTATGATTACTCCATTGTACCTTGATCAGTTGAATCTCTTTGTTCCGTAACTTATGCACCTTTCGATCTAGTATTGAAATCGGAAATTCCTTGTAGGATAAATCTTTCTATACTTCTAGAGATTGAGAATTGACAACATGATCGGGATCGTGCATATACTTTCGGATCATCGATATATGAAACACGTTATGAACTGCTGATAGTTTGGGCGGCAAAGCTAATCGATAAGCTACATTTCTGACCCTATCAAGTATTTCAAATGGTCCAATATAACGAGGTCGTAGTTTTCCTTTCTTGCCGAACCTAAGTACACCTTTCATTGGTGACACTTTCGGAAAAACTTTTTCTCCCACTTCCATTCAGGTATGTCCAATGGACTTAACAACCTTGTTGGTCTTTGATGTTCTGCTTTAACTTGTTGACACACTATACATTTTGCCACAAATAGACCTATACTTCTTTTCATATTCCTCCACCTTGAGATGAAATCTCTCCAGAAACCGAAGGAAGTGCAGAGTTTGACAGGTCGCGTGGCTGCTTTGAGTCGCTTCATATCGAAGGCCACAGATAAATGCCTCCTATTCTTCAAAATATTGAAGGGAGGTCAGAAATTTCAGTGGACTGAAGAGTGCGAAGAGGCTTTCCAGGGGCTGAAAAAGCACCTAGGACAGGCCCCCCTCCTATCAAAGCCCAAGCTCGGTGAGGTACTACAACTTTACGTAGCTATTTCCCTCGATGCTATAAGTGCTGTCCTTATAAGGGAAGAAAACTCAACCCAGCTGCCAGTTTATTACATCAGCAAGGCTTTACTACCACCTGAGACGCGATATCCAGACATGGAAAAGTTAACCTTGGCGTTGATCATTGCATCCCGCAAGTTAAGGCCCTATTTCCAAGCTCACACCATTCATGTGCTGACAAACTTTCCTCTCAGATAAGTTCTGCAAAAACCAGACGCATCGGGTAGGCTACTGAAGTGGGCAGTGGAGTTGAGTGAATTTGAAATCCTCTTCAAAGCCAGAACCGCCATCAAAGGTCAAGCTTTATCAGATTTTGTGGCAGAATTTACCAATGCCCCTGAAATTGACCAGGAGGTAGAACCTTCCGAACCTCCAACCTGGAATTTGTTCATAGACGGTTCGGCTGGGGAGACAGGGTCAGGCGCTAGTGTGGTTTCTGTAAGTCCTGAAGGTCATAAATTCAACATTGCAGTACGGTTTGGCTTCAAAGCCACCAACAATGCCGCAAAATATGAGGCCCTCCTAGCTGGCCTCAGGCTAGCTAAGGAAATGCAAGTAAAGAGGCTTCACATCAGCAGCGATTCTCAGCTTATAGTGGGGCAAGTGAATGGCAACTTCGTAGCTAGAGATAAAGCCATGGCTTCATATCTTAAATTGGTAATGAGCTTACTCCCTTCCTTTGAGAAATTTGAGTTGAGTCAGATCCCACGCCTTGAAAATGCGCACACCGATGCCTTATCCAAGCTTGCCAGCAACAAGGATTCTGAATTAATGACAGTGGTCCCAATTGAACACCGCCTTAGGCCATCCACCTCCACAGAAGCAATAATGTGGGTAGAGGGTACCCCAAGTTGGATGCAGCCTCTCATATCCTATCTCAAAGATCAGTCCTTTCCTGATAATAAGGAAGAGGCATACAAAATAAGGAGGAGGTCTGCACATTTCATGCTAGTTGATGATGTCCTTTACAAGCGTGGATTCTCCGTACCTCTCCTTCGGTGTGTGGGAGAAGAAGAGGCCAATTATGTGCTTCGGGAGATTCATGAGGGCGTTTGTGGCAATCACTCCGGAGGATTGGCCTTGGCAAATAAAGCACTGAGGTAGGGATACTACTAGCCTACTTTGAAGAAAGATGCCCTCCAATTTGTCCGCAAATGCGACAGGTGCCAACGTTTCTCCAACGTACAAAGGCGAGCCTCCCAGGAGCTTACTACAGTATCCAGCCCTTGGCCCTTCGGTAAGTGGGGTGTGGACCTCATTGGCCCCTTGCCTAAGGGCAGAGGAGGTGCCAGTTTTGCCATAGTGGCTATTGACTATTTCACAAAGTGGGTAGAAGCTGAACCTTTGGCGAAGATCACCGAGGCCAACACCTCCAAATTCCTGTGGAAAAATATCATCTGTCGCTTCGGCATTCCTCACTCAATTGTCTCTGATAATGGGAAGCAGTTTGACAACAGAAGGTCTGGGACCTCTGTGAGGAACTTGGGATTAAGAAGCATTTCTCTACTCCTCATCATCCCCAGGCCAACGGCCAAGTTAAAGCCGTAAACAAAACTATCAAGCATACTCTGAAGAAGAAGCTTGACATAGCCAAGGGAGCTTGGGTGGATGAATTACCCCAGGTGCTGTGGGCAATACGGATGACAAGCAGAACACCTACAGGGGAAACCCCTTTCTCCATGACTTATGGCGCCGAGGCTATGAGCCCAGTTGACGTAGGATTACCCTCTCCCAGAAGATTAAGCTTCAATGAAATATCCAATGATGAGCTTAGGAGATGTGAGTTTGATTTCCTTGAGGAAAGGAGGAATGATTCCCAGCTGAGGCTTGCTGTCTACCAGAGGAAGATGAGCCGGTACTACAACTCAAAGATGAAAAAGAGGTCCTTCCGTATGAATGACCTGGTACTTCGCAGGGTCTTCCTATCCTCGAAGGAACCAGGAGTGGGCACCTTGGGACCCAACTGGGAAGGGCCCTACCAAATTGAAAAGGAAATTCGGCCCGGCACCTACTGGATAAATGACATGGATGGCAGAATTCAACCTCACCCGTGGAATATTGAGCATCTAAGAATATACTATCAATAAATGTAATCATTAGCTGGATGTTACTTCCCAGTCTTTATGAATAAACGAGTTTTCTCCAGTCTTCGCCAACAATAAAAAAAAAAGCATGGGCACGTCGGAGGAGAGGATGGAACCTTAAACGAAGGCCACTTCGTTCGAACTCCAAAGCGTACATCACAAGCCTCCATTTGACGAGGCTAAACGTCAAGGGAGAAGCCTTTGCTTGGATGAACCATCCACCAAGCAAGGAAGCGTGGGCACTTCGAAGGAGAGGATGGAACCTTAAAAGAAGGCCACCTCATTCGAACTCCAAAGCGTACATCACAAGCCTCCCTGTGACGAGGCTGAAAGTCAAGGGAGAAGCCTTTGCTTGGATGAACCATCTACCAAGCAAGGAAGCGTGGGCGCTTCGAAGGAGAGGATAGAACCTTAAAAGAAGGCCACCTCGTTCGAACTCCAAAGCGTACATCACAAGCCTCCCTCTGACGAGGCTAAACATCAAGGGAGAAGCCTTTGCTTGGATGAATCATCCACCAAGCAAGGAAGCGTTGGCGCTTTAGAAGAGAGGATGGAACCTTAAAAGAAGGCCACCTCATTCGGACTCCAAAGCTTACATCAAAGACTCCCTTTGATGAGGCTGAACATCAAGGGAGAAGCCTTTACTTGGATGAACCATCCACTAAGCAAGGAAGCGTGGGCGTTTCGGAGGAGAGGATGGAACCTTAAAAGAAGGTCACCTCGTTCGAACTCCAAAGGGTACATCACAAGCCTCCCTTTGACGAGGCTGAACGTCAAGGGAGAAGCCTTTGCTTGGATGAACCATCCACCAAGCAAGGAAGCACGAGCAATTCCTTAAAAGAGACATTTGGGAATGCAGAATTGAAAGTCGATTTGAGGTAATTTCAGAATAATAATGCTTGGGGAATACAGTTATCAGTGGTTAATCAGTTAAGAATGCAATTTTAGTTGGTTAAGGAGACTTCAGTTTTGTTCTACCGGATTAATTAAGCTTGCTTTGTCAAATGGGTTGTTTAGTTTTATCTTTCAAAGTTAGTTATTCAAGTGTGACAAGGTCCCAGCAGTTGCATTAGATCAATTAAGTTCAAACAGATCATTGCGATAAATGTAAAATGCAACACAAGGGAAGAAGCAAAGTTTGTGTTTCATTAATGAACTAAAGAATTACAAAGATATGAATTACAAGAAACTTAAGGAGCAGGGGGTGGGGGAGCTGGGGCATCAGCAGCAGGCTGAGGTACTTCAGTAGGCTGAGGCTCTTCACTAGGAGCATCATCAGGTTCAAGCTCCACCACTTCGCCTTCCTCAGCTGGGGTTTGAGGAACCTCCTCCTCAATAAATTCAGCCTTGAGCCCAGAGATGTCCAACTCTGGGTGCGTCTCCTCCAGCCTCTCGAAGACCTCCTGGTACGTCACCTTGCTCCAGTACATGTCGAAGCGGCGATACTCCTCCGTGAGGTGGAAATTGGCGATATAGCTTTTCACAACAATATCCCCAGCTTCAAGCACGTCAGCCTCATACTTCTTCACCTCGGCGGCGTACCATTTCAGTTCATTTTCCATAAAATTATTGGCATCTCGTGCCCCAGTAAGCTCAAGGTTTGCCTTCTGCACCGCTTCGGCAGTTACTTTTTGGTGGTTTTCAGAAATCTCCACCTTCTTAGTAAGAGCTGCCACCTCGCACTGAGACTCGTGCACCTCCTTCTTCAAGGCTTCAATCTCAGCTAGGAGGGAATCCCGTTTGGCATCATCTTCGTCCCTCTGGACCCTTAGCTGTATGTTTGCCTCCTTCTTCTCTTCAAGCTCTGCCTTCACTGCCTCTAGCTCATCCCGTGAGGCCCTGTTCCTTGACTGAATATCCGCCAAGATAGTTTGAGTGCCACGCCAAAAGCTCTAGCAGTTTGGCTCACCAAAGTGGTCGTAAGGTCTACTGCGTCGCAGGTGGCGACGTAGTTTTGCCACCTCTCTGTCTAGAACTTGTTAAACCCCTCGGTGGCAGCCCTCACCTCGGGCGGGAGCATTTCAATGAGAGCAGGGGTGATCTTGTCCTCCCTGCCTCCCAGAAAGTTCCCAAACTTCCCTGGGGTCCTCTCCACAGTTTTCTTCTTGGTGGCCTCGGCAGCCTTTGCTGTATCCTCTATAATTTTCCTTGATTGGGCCACCAGGGCAGCATCAATGGAGGACTGAAGGAGCTTCGGCTGCTTGGAAGCAACCTTCTCCGGGTGCGAAGTTGTAACCCCAAAACTTGAAGACCCACCGCCAGGGCCCAGCTTCCTTTTCTTCTGTAGCTCCTCTGCCACACCCTCGCCCTTTAGAACGGGCGGCTATATTTTAATGTTGGAAAGTTATGGACTAAGATGATACATTTATTAAATTATGTTTTATTTGGGTCATATATCTAGATTTTCGACCGAGCATGATAAGTATAGGAATATGAGGCCCGTTGGATAGGTCGTATTTAATTATGCATTTTAGGCTCAAGAAAAAGTTAATTCGGATAAACGAGCCCAAGTTATTGAGGTCGAAAGCTTTTGTTTTGTATTGCATTTTGGTTAAATTATTTAATGCATTCCATGGTGTGTACACGTGTAACTAAAAATGAGAAAGAGTAGATTTGTTTTAATATTATTTATTGGCCTTGGTTTTGGGAATTGATAGGAAAGAAAGTACACACACACACACACACACACACATATATATATATATATATATATATATATATATATATATATATATATATATATATAATTAAGAATAATAATAAAGAAGAGAGAGTGTGTGTTAAAAGAAGCCACGTGATGGGAAGGAAGAATTGTTGTAGAATGAGTCAAATGGTCATCCATATATTTTGGTGTAAGTTTTCTCAGCATGCCAAGTGTCCCACTAAGTGGGTTGTTGAGATATCTCTTTTCACATGGAATTAGGGATAGAGACGTGTGCTAAGTTATGTCAACCTCCCCACGAATTTCAACACTCTTATATGATTCTATTATAAGTTTTCTACACACAAAAAAAAAAAGAGGCAAACAACCGAGGCAGAGAAGAAAGAAAGTAAAGGAATGTGATTTTGTCTTGTCTTCCAAAAATTAAAGCAAGTTTAACAAGATAGGAAAAGAGGTGTAGTTGATTTATCCCGATTAAATTATATTTTCTTCATGTTGATGAAATTTTATACTTATGAAAGTTAAAGATATGATATTTTATGTTATGATGTTATGGCCATTCCGGTACAAATGATATGATATGATATGAACTCTTACCGGTTTCTAAAGATATTATGACGGTATGATTTTCTTGATGCATGATTTAAATATTTTATTCGGGATTGCACCATATTTTTTTTATGTCCTACTGAGTATTTCCAAGTACTCACCATTTTTCCTACATCTCACAGATTAGATCGGGTCGTTGGATGGCGGGCGATGAGGTGAAGTCGTTGTGCCAGATGTTTGGAATTAATAAAGCAAATCCGGTGTAACGTGCCTTGAATTTTAGTTTTAGCAGAAATCTTAGTTTATCAATTTATTGAACTAGTTTATTTTATCTAGAAATTTAGGACAGTTTATTTGACATATACATTTCGAACGATGATTTGGAAATTTTAAATTTGTTTCGGATATTTGTGATTTAATTGCTATTCAAGTTTTATTTTGGTATGAAATAATCATGATGAAATAATAGGGACTGATGTTCACGTCTTTGCTTTGTTAAATGCAACTGAATCACATTGTTGTCCTTTAGCATTAAATGTCAATATTTGACTTGCTCATGTTTGGTATAGTGCATCAAATGTCATTTGGATTTTAGATTAATAAAAGGAAACTTTTGGTAGCGATTCGAAAACCTTTAAAATTTTGGGTCGTTACAGTTTGGTATCAAAGCGCAGAGTTTATAAAATCGATTCTGTAGACTAAAATAATTAAGTTAGAATTATGATATTGGGTATTGAAAATCTTAAATTTGTTAAGGTTGATTTATACATGAGTATTAATTTCAAAATCACATATTTATGATTTTCATTTAGATCTATGTCTTGTGTATAATTTTAAGTAGACATACTTATTTTATGTTTTGTATGCATGCAATTAGATTGATTTTGATTTAATGTTATTTATTTTGAAAAAAAAAAAAAATTTTTGCACGTCACTGTTCAAACAGTGACGGGTCACTGTTCAAACAATGACGGGTCACTGTTCATTGTTAAAAGGCCTTAAAAAAATGAATGATATAAATTAATTTTAATGTTATGTGTATTAAATGTGTTGGTGTTTAACCTTAACTTTACGTGGTATTAATTAATTATAAAAAAAAATTTCAAATGATAAATTTAGAGAAGTAATGTAAGGTTTTATTTAAGTTCTTAATTATCTAAATGATATTTGGCAATCAACGACCGCCAATCGACCACCCTCTGACGACTCTAAGGTATGTAAATGGGTAAGAAAAATTTATTTAAGTCTTTTGCATAACTTAAATATTTTGAAATGCCTACGTTTAAATTCTTAAGACATGCACGTTTGTCCCCCCCCAGGTAAAATTATGATATGTATTACAATAATATAGGTATATCTTGTCAGACTTAATATTAGTATGTGACTGTGGCTTCATATGAAAATTTTAGGAAATGGCACCACCTACCCACACGAATTTGGTACGTAAATTATTGCGAGTAGCACCTCCACCACAGAATGTACCGCTACAGCGGAATGCACCTCCGCATGGCCCTGGTGCCGTCTCAGTAGTTGAGCAATTTCGGAGGTACAAACCTTCTACTTTCGACGGAAATTCTGACCCACTAGCTGTCGAAGAATGGATAAGAGGCTTGGAGCTCATATTCAGACACAATGCTTGTACGGATGAACAGAAGGTACAATGCGCTGAGTTCATGTTGATTGGAGCAGCTGGTCACTGGTGGGAATCTATCTCACGCACCAGAACCGAAAAGCAGCAGCGTAACCTAACTTGGGAACAATTTAAGGATGAAGTGATGGCAAAGTACTTCCCACAGGCTTTAAGAGACTTCAAAAAATCAGAGTTTCTGCAGCTCAGACAGGGAAACATGTCGCTTACTGATTACGAGAGACGGTTTGAGCAACTCTCTAGATATGCCCCACACTTGGTGGATACCGAAGTTAAGAAGATCGGGAGGTTCGAAAACGGACTACGCTCAGAGATCGGGATGATCATTACGTCCCATCGTTTCACCTCATATCGTGAAAGGTTAGAGAGGGCTTATGCTATTCTTATCAAATGACTACTTTCCAACAGTATGCCTAGCAGGGCACGGAGTCGTTTCGAAAAAAGAAGTGGAACGATCAGGGTAAGGACTGACGCAATTGGCAGAATAAAAGACCAAGCACTGGAATTCATATCGGTGGGACGAGTGGGAGTGTTGCCCCTTGTCCTAAATGTAATAGACTCCACAGAGGTGAATGCTTATTTGAAAAGAACGCGTGCTTTCGATGTGGTAAGCCTGGACACATTGCTCCAAACTGTACAGAGCCTCCAAAGAAGAGGGATGGTGATCAGGACCAGAACAAAAATGTGAAGGCTCGAGTTTTCTCAAGAATCGGCGGGGAGGCGGATCGGAATCCGAATGTATTTGCGGAGTATTTTATTATTATTTGAAATACATGTTTATGTTCTTGACTTTGCATCTTCCGTCGCCAAAGTTAACAATATAAATTCGAAAACAGGTATTCTGTTATTATCCGATGTACCTGCTTACGTACTTTTTGACTCTGGAGCTACAAATTCTTTTGTCTCTGCATCCTTCGTAGCTAAGTCAAACTTTGCATGTGTGAAAACGAATAATGAATTAGAGGTCAGTATCCCTTCAGGAAGAACCCTTTGTACAAATCAGATGACCAAGGCTATGAAATTAGAGATTGACGGGAAAATATTACGAGCAGACTTGTACCTTTTGGAGATGAAAGATTTTGATGTTATCTTAGGCATGGATTGGTTGGGACTTAATCATGCGGCAATTCGATGTCATGAGAAAGAAGTATTATTTCACAGACCAGGAGAGGAAGAGTTTCGTTTCTTTGGAGCAAAGTTCAAGTATCTACCTCGACTTGTGTCAGCTATAAAAGCGGAGAAGATGTTGAGGAATGAGTCATGTCAAGGATTCCTAGTTAATATCATCGGTTCCCAACATACAGAAATGACTATTGATGATATTAACGTCGTGCGAGAATTTACAGACGTATTCCCAGAAGATCTACCAGGCATTCCACAGGATAGACAAGTGGAATTTACAATTGATTTGGTTCCTGTAGCAGCGCCAGTATCTAAAGCCCCTTATCGGATGGCACCAAAAGAACTCCAAGAATTGAAGTTACAGTTGGAGAAATTGCTGGAGAAAGGTTTCATTCGACCGAGTGTATCTCCTTGGGGCGCTCTAGTACTTTTCGTGAAGAAGAAGGATGGGAGTATGCGGATGTGTATTGACTATAGGGAGTTGAATCATCTGACTGTCAAAAATAGATACCCACTGCCAAGAATAGAAGATTTATTCGACCAGTTAAAGGGTGCAACGGTGTTTTCAAAAATCGACTTGAGGTCGGGGTATCATCAACTAAAAGTTAAGGCAAGCGATATATCAGCGCTTTCGGGGACTCGTTACGGACATTATGAATTCATTGTCATGCCTTTCGGTTTAACCAATGCTCCAAACTCGTATTTATGGATCTAATGAACCGAGTATTCCATCAATACTTAGACCAATTCGTCATTGTATTTATTGATGACATACTTGTGTACTCCAAAGATAAGAAGTAGCATGAAGAACAACTCCGAGTGGTACTTGAAACCTTGAGGAAGGAAAAATTATATGCCAAATTCAAGAAGTGTGAATTTCGGCTTGATCGAGTGGGTTTCCTTGGTCACGTGGTTACTGCCCAGGGAATTGAGGTAGACCCAGCTAAGGTGGAAGCAGTAACTAACTGGCCTAGTCCAACCAGTGTCGGAGAAGTTCGTAGTTTCTTAGGGTTGGCTGGTTATTATAGAAGATTTATTGAGGACTTCTCAAAAATAGCAGGGCCGATGAATCAGTTGACAAGAAAGGGTGTGAAATTCAGTGGACGAAAAAATGTGAAAGGTGCTTTCAAGAACTCAAGCAGAGATTGACTTCAGTTCCTGTATTGACAATACCTGATGGCTCTGAAGAATATGTGATTTACAGCGCCTCCAAACGGGGTTTGAAATTTGTGTTTTGATGCAACATGGGAAAGTAGTTGCTTATGCCTCGAGACAGTTGAAGCAATATGAACAGAACTATCCAACGCACGACATGGAACTTGTAGCGGTAGTTCATGCCTTAAAGATATGGCGTCATTATCTGTATGGTGGAAAGTGTGAAATCTATACAGACCACAAAAGCCTCAAATATTTCTTCACACAGAAGGAACTAAATATGAGACAGAGGAGATGGTTGGAACTAGTGAAAGATTATGACTGTACAATTCATTACCACCCGGGTAAGGCCAACGTAGTCGCAGAAGCCCTAAGCAGGAAGGTGGGATCCCAGTTAGCTGTTTTACCGACGGTGCAGGAACATTTGATAAAAGACTTTGAGAAACTGAAATTAGAAGTCATCACTCCGCCGACCCAGGCTACAGCAATAATAAAAGCGTTCATGATCCAACCTACCATTCGGGATCGAATCAAGGAAGCACAAGATAAGGACCCATTTTTGCAGAAGATTAAGGCTGAAGTTGGTACAAACAAACATAGAGGATTTGAAGTATCTACAGATAATGCACTGACTTTTAAATGAAGGTTATGTGTACCTAAGGATGAGAGCATAAGGAACGAGATATTGGAAGAGGCTCACTCCACCCCCTTATCCTGCACATCCAGGTGGCACCAAAATGTACCGAGACCTTCGAGATACGTTTTGGTGGAGAAACATGAAGAGAGGAATTGGTCTATTCGTAGAGAAATGTATTGTCTGTCAAGGCAGAACATCAAAGGCCATCGGGACTACTGAAATCGTTGGATATTCCAGAATGGAAATGGGAACACATAGCAATGGACTTCGTGGTAGGCCTTCCGAGGTCGGCAAGGGGTCATAATGCTATTTGGGTGGTATTTAATCGTCTGACGAAGTCATCTCACTTTCTGCCAACCAAAGTAAATTTCAACATGGAACAGTTCGCACAATTATACATCAGAGAGATAGTCAGATTGCATGGAGTTCCAGTCACCATTGTTTCAGATAGAGACCTGAGGTTCACATCTAAATTTTGGAATAGTTTACAGGTAGCCATGGGGACGAAGCTGAAATTTAGTACTGCTTATCATCCTCAGACAGATGGACAGTCAGAAAGAACCATTCAAACTCTTGAAGATATGTTGAGGGCATGTGTCTTGGATCTTAGCGGTAATTGGGAAACACACCTGCCGTTAGTAGAGTTTGCTTACAACAATAGCTTCCAGGCTACTATAGGTATGGCCCCATATGAAGCTCTTTATAGTAGGAAATGCAGATCTCCTATCCATTGGGACGAAGTCGGTGAGAAAAGAATTTTGGGTCCTGAAATCATTGAACGAACAGTTGAAGCAGTTGACAAGATTAGAGCCAGAATCAAGACAGAACAAGACCGACAGAAAAGTTATGCCGATGGTAGAAGAAAAGATTTGGAATTTGTTGTGGGCGACAAAGTTTTTCTGAAGGTAGCACCAATGAAGGGTGTTTTGAGATTTGGTAAGAAGGGGAAGTTGAGACCACGATTCGTTGGACCTTTCGAAATTCTCGAAAGGATTGGTAGTGTGGCTTACAGACTTGCCTTACCACCTGAACTCGCTTGACGATGCATAATGTGTTCCATGTTTCGATGCTCAGAAAATATGTTCATGATCCCAATCATGTGGTAAATTATCAGACATTGGAGATACAAAAAGACTTATCACATGAAGAAGTTCCGACAATGATTTTAGACAGGAAAGTGCACCAACTCAGAAACAAAATAGTTCCCTTAGTCAAGGTCCAATGGCGAAATCATGGACTTGATGAGACAACTTGGGAGAAAGAAGAAGAGCTTAAAATCAAGTATCCAGAACTCTTCGATTAGCCAAGGTAAATTTTCGAGGACGAAAATATTTTATGGGAGAAAGCTGTAATGCCCCGAATATTTTCATAGAATAGAATTTAATGTTCGTATGCTATATTTTAATGTTTGAAAGTTATGGGTTAAGATGATACATTTATTAAATTATGTTTTATTTGGGTCATATATCTAGATTTTCAACCGAGCATGATAAGTATAAGAATATTAGGCCCGTTCGATAGGTCGTATTTAATTATGCATTTTAGGCTCAAGAAAAAGTTAATCCGGATAAACGAGCCCAAGTTATTGAGGTCGAACGACTTTGTTTTGTATTGCATTTTGGTTAAATTATTTAATGCATTCCATGGTGTGTACACGTGTAACTAAAAATGAGAAAGAGTAGATTTGTTTTAATATTATTTATTGGCCTTGGTTTTGGGAATTGATAGGAAAGAAAGTATACATACATACATACATACATACATACATATATATATATATATATATATATATATATATATATATATATATATATATATAATTAAGAATAATAATAAAGAAGAGAGAGAGTGTGTGTTAAAAGAAGCCACGTGATCGGAAGGAAGAATTGTTGTAGAATGAGTCAAATGGTCATCCATATATTTTGGTGTAAGTTTTCTCAGCATGCCAAGTGTCCCACTAAGTGGGTTGTTGAGATATCTCTTTTCACATGGAATTAGGGATAGAGACGTGTGCTAAGTTATGTCAACCTCCCCACTAATTTCAACACTCTTATATGATTCTATTATAAGTTTTCTACACAAAAAAAAAAAAAAGAGGCAAACAATCGAGGCAGAGAAGAAAGAAAGTAAAGGAACGTGATTTTGTCTTGTCTTCTAAAAATTAAAGCAAGTTTAACAAGGTAGGTAAAGAGGTGTAGTTGATTTATCCCGATTAAATTATATTTTCTTCATGTTGATGAAATTTTATACTTATAAAAGTTAAAGATATGATATTTTATGTTATGATGTTATGGCCATTCCGGTACAAATGATATGATATGATATTCACTCTTACCGGTTTCTAAAGATATGATGACGGTATGATTTTCTTGATGCATGATTTAAATATTTTATTTGGGATTGCACCATATTTTTTTTATATCCTACTGAGTATTTCCAAGTACTCACCCTTTTTCCTACATCTCACAGATTAGATCGGGTCGTTGGATGGCTGGCGATGAGGTGAAGTCGTTGTGCCAGATGTTTGGAATTAATAAAGCAAATCCGGTGTAACGTGCCTTGAATTTTAGTTTTAGCAGAAATCTTAGTTTATCAATTTATTGAACTAGTTTATTTTATCTAGAAATTTAGGATAGTTTATTTGACATATACATTTCGAACGATGATTTGGAAATTTTAAATTTGTTTCGAATATTTGTGATTTACTTGCTATTCAAGTTTTATTTTGGTATGAAATAATCATGATGAAATAATAGGGACTGATGTTCACGTCTCTGCTTTGTTAAATGCAACTGAATCACATTGTTGTCCTTTAGCATTAAATGTCAATATTTGACTTGCTCATGTTTGGTATAGTGCATCAAATGTCATTTGGATTTTAGATTAATAAAAGGAAACTTTTGGTAGCGATTCGAAAACCTTTAAAATTTTGGGTCGTTACACCTCCTCCTCCTCAGGGTCCTTTTCACTTTTGTCCTTGCTGAGGCGATCCAGCTTGGACTTCACTTGTTTGGCCCCCGAGGACCCAGGCTTCAGCGCCTTTGCTCCAGCTGTGGATGTAGCCTTCATGATGCTGGCCATGTCGGGCAACGCGTAATCCTTCTTCTTGAATTTATCTGCGAACACCAGCAAAAAGGTTAGAAGTCATTAAAAGTATGAAAAGTTGAAGTGAGGAAGCTTATACCTTTTGGGGCCATTAGTCCGAAATCAATGAAATATCGGTTCCTCTCGATGAGGTGTGCAAAGCTTCGAAGCTTCGGAGGCTTCTTATAAATGTCAACAATTACACTCCACTCCGCCTCGATCAGGTGCAATATGCAAACCAATAAACAAGGGTCAGTAATACAGAAGTATGCTAACACCAAGGAAGATTTAAAAAGAGACACTCACAAGCTTCGTAGTACTGGGTGGCACGATAACGACTAGGACAGCATCTCCCTCAACCATCTGCCACCTACCCGTCACCCAAAACCAGGACTCCTTCCATTCCTTTATAGAGGAGGGGAGCCCAACTACGAAGGGGGCATGGGAGCCCCAAGGGGTGATGTAGTACCACCCCTTCGAGTCGTCCTTCCCTACAACCCTCGCACGGAATAAGGTCTCAAAGACATGAAGGGGCTAGTCCTCGCTTAGGGACACTTCCTTCTAGAGGAAGTAGGTCTCCACGACCTGGCTCCACCCATTGGGAAGAATTTGCATAGAAGACAACATAAAGGTCCTCAGCACCGCCCTAAAGAAAGGGTGCGAGGTAGACGTACTCCTGCTTTGAGCAGGTACTCACTAAAAGCCACACAGTTGGGCCTCGGAAAATAGGCTCTCTCATGGGGTTCAAGGGCCATGAGTTCTACGTAATGGGGTATGTGATAGGTGTCCCTAAATTCGGCTAGTTTGGAAGGGGTGATGTTGGATGGAACCTTGGCTGCCCCCCAATCCGCCTCATAATCTATGGGCTCCTCGGACATATTGTACCACTCACCCGAAGCCCCCGACACTGACTCCTCTCCACCTCTAACTACTGTAATAGCCAAAGACGCCTCGACAGACATTGTGGAAGGAAGAGGACTATGGAATAGCTACTAGAACGGTGTTGAAAGATAAAGAAAACTACTCAGATGAGAATACCTAAACGCACAGGGAAGGTTCGCCGGAAGATTCGCCGAGAAGATTCAACAGCAAGAACTTGAGAGATTTCAAAGAGATTTTAACGTAGGTAAAGTTTGAAAATGACAAAGTTCTGGCTTTTATACTAGCAAGGGATTCAGCCCTAGCCGTTGGATTAGATCTCAGTTAATCTGAGGTGTTTAAAGATGAACAAATCTCAACCACAGATTTCAAACGTTTCTACACTTTCAACGCTCCAGATCAACACGTGCGTGTACCAACATAGGCCCGCGCGTGGATGTGTTCTTGAAACCACGTGTCCTAATAATTAGCCATCATTATGCATTGAATTGGAACAGTTGTACGGTTATTGAAATTCGTCTCGATGCAGCTAACTTGCCTTGGAAACATAAGAAACCGTCATATCACAGGCACTAATATCAATGGAAGTCACCTCGCCTCGCCCAAAGGAATTCAGCCTCGGCCAGTTCGAATATGAACTCGCCTCATTCAAATGAATTCAGTATCGGCCAGTTCGAATATGAACTCGCTTCGCACCAAAGGAATTCAGCTTTGGCAGTTCCAATATGAACTCACCTTGCTTCAGCTCCAAAAGAACTTCAGTTTTACAGGCAACTTTCTTAACCTTACACTCCACACTTCTTAAATTCCACGTACAGTATGAATATCTCTGCCTAAACTTGGGGGACTGATGTGAAGTACAGAAAATTAAAACTTTTCCTGACTTATTGAAAGTCCACGCTTGGCATAAATAACCACACATGAACTTGGGGGACTATTGTTACGGGTCAATATATGAAAGCGACACGTGACACCGTATTTTAGCGGTGGGACCAGCTTAATTAAATCAAGACATATTTTCCTAGCCTCAGAGGTGAATTCCGAGGCCACTGCTGTTAACAATAAGCCACGGTTCGGTGAGCATACACCGTCCGAGGCTCCTTAGCAGCTACTGAAGACCCACATGTGAAGATCCGCTTATGATGAAGATCTTTTGTGAATGATTGACGTGACTCTTATGTAAAGTTTATTTGTGTCTTGTCTTGTCAATGTAAGAGCATTTAATGCTTTGTAAAGGTAGGAGAGTCAACTTGATGGCTAGGATTTGATGTCTTGGCCGAGGAGATGAGGCCACGTGTAAATTGATCCAAAGGTCACCATTTGAGTTGTAACACTATAAATACCCCCACCATGTAACACAAAAGGGACTAATGCAATTTTGAAGAACAAACTGAATATTTGGAGCAACATCTCTCTCTTTTCAACAGTGATTCTTACAGCATATTTTCTACTACAAATCGTCATTTATCGATTGGTTTCTCATACAATCGTATTACATTTTCTTGCCGGTAGCCTGAACGGAAACGTCTTGTGCCTTTGAGACACTCCCATGCCCTTTCTCTAGAGCCATCTTGACCGTTGATCGGCATAGCTTGTTGGACCAAGCTTGCGTGTGGACGAGTGGGCCCGGCATCTATTGGCAATATTTTTTGGGTTCAACACTGTTAATTTTATCCACATCTGTCGTGACTTGTTTAACCTATTGATAGGAATGTTCTAGTGATGGAATATATTGATGGAATCCCCACCCTAGAGCTTGGTGATGAAATAGAAAAAAGAGGGATAAATCCCAGAGGTACGGTAGCTGCAGCAGCAAAGTAGTAAGCCCCGAGATCATCCCAAAGAGTATGAGAACTTTTTTTTTTTTTTTTTTTTTTTGTGTTCCTTTCACAATTATAGTGTACTCAACTGAAGTTAACAAAGCCCTTATCCTTGTTTTCGGCTAAGTATTTGTGAATTAAAATATCATCTCACACGACTTTCCCTTTCTTGTTCATACCAATGCAGAATCCTCTTTTGGCATGTGATTCTGGTGTAAACAATATCCATGAGCAGATGAACATGTTCAAAACAAGCGCAAGTTTACATGATTCCCCTCCGGGTAATCTTGAACCTTTATAGTTAATGAGAGAACTGCTTTATCCAAAATCATATCTTCTTCAAGATTCGTGCTCCCTAGGAAATAGCATTTTCATTAGCATCTTTACTAGGATGAGCAACTGCTCTTAAAGGTGATGTTTATACATGAAACAGACAATAACTTGGAGAAAAGTATCATGGTGAGTCAAAGTGTTACAAACCCATTTTTAATTAGTCAAAGTCAATGGTTGAATTGTCAAGGTCAAGGTCAATATGGACTTAATTGGAATAATTTATTTTTCTTGGGACTTATTTTATATTTAAGATAATTGAGGGTTAAGGTGGTTTAAATTGAGAAATGAGGACTTACTTATTTTATCTTGGGAAGTGGAGGGACTTCCTTTGCAGAAAGCCCATAATTTACCAATTAAACTCATTTTTCAATTCCTTCACACCCCCATTCACGCAGAGACCCAGCTGAACCGAGAAGAGAAGGAAGAAAGGGGAAAAAAAGAAGGAAAAGAAGGAGAAAGAAGAAGAAAAGGAAGGGGAAAAGGGAAGAAAAAGAGTAAGTGGCGATTTTCTCCATCTTAGGTTCGATTTATCTTAATTTTTTTTAAGAGAAATATATATATATATATATATATATATATATATATATATATATATATATATATATATATTGTCTATTTTTAGGATTTTAATTGAGTGGTTTAATTTTTCAGATTAAGTTGAAGATATACCCTAATTAGATCAAGTTTTTGAGTGATTGTCCTCCATTTACATCAAGGTAAGGAAATGCTATTTTCGGAGCAAACCCTAGATTTTCTATTGGATGCTTGTATAAGTATTGTTAGTGGGAATTGTAGTGGTGATGTAATACTTACAAGAAAGCATGATTTTATGGAACAATATGTATATTTAATTGGTTGGATGTTAGTTATTAGTTGTTATTAGATTGAAGGAAATATTTGTAGTTAATCTTAGAATGAAGGTTATGTTGATTTATTGGGTATTAGTAAGTGGACTAGAAAATGAAATTGGTCCCATTTGATTAAAGGAATAATTTGGGACATCTAGTCAAGTATTGAGAAATTTAGTTGTAGTACTATAACATTACATTTTAGAGGTTTCTTAACTTGATAGTGGTTGAATTAGTTATCTTGTATGGTTTTTCAGGTGGTGACGCAGAGATTGGAAAAGCCTACCGATCTTCTTAGACTGTAACTTATTTTGAGTGAGTGGAAAAGCTTATTTTTCAGAAATAAATAGTTACCGAATTTATATTGTATTAGAAAGTTAATTATTTTATATAACTGGTTTAAAAGCATGATTTTTCAGAATCAAATGGATTTTATACTCAATTCTTTTAAAATTAAATTAAGTTCATTTGATCATTTTTCTAGCATGTTGTATCCATATGTTATATTTCAGTATATTTAAAGTTATTTTAAAACTACTAGAAAGTACCCAGGTGATTTTACCCAAGTCTGCACTGATGTGAATGTGTTTCCACAGTGTATGACATCATATGGTTATTTTACCCGACCTGCACTGATGTGAATGTGTTTCCACAGTGTATGGTCAATTATGGTGATTTTACCCGCTCTGCACTATTGTGAATGTGTTTCCATAGTGTATGACCAGATTATAGCTCTGCGTGCGTATGACCAGAATTACAGAATTTCAGAATTTCAGAATCGAATAGCTTTGCCATGTATATCAGTACTTATCGATACATGAGTAAGGTTATTCAGGGTACCTTTTGGTGTGATATTTCAGTATTTCTACAGCTTATTGGATTTTCAGTTATAGAATTCAGATTAGTCCGTTTTCAGTAAATAGCTTTCAGCTTATAGCATTGATCAGCAAAAGATTTCAGAGATTTTCATTTATACTAGATTGCTTACATTCGTTATGCTTTATAGTAAATTATTTGGAATGAAGAATAAATGATTTTATGATGCAGTCATGTTTTAAGTTTTTTTTTTTTAAAGTATTATCTGATTTCATATTTTCTTAAAGTTCCAAAAGAGGAAGGATTTTCAGAAAATATGCATAAATGAAAGGAAATATTCTGATTTATAATTATCCACTCACTGAGTTGCAAGCTCACATATTTTGTCAACTTCTTTCTTATCAGATAGTAGCTGAGTTGAGCAGCAGTGGAGCCTAGTTGTCCACCGTGTAGAGCCACATTTTGTCTATAATTGTATAACTTATTTTGTCAATTTACGTAGAACATATTTTTGGGGTACATGCATTAGTTGTCGGAAGTTAAGGTTGTAATTTCATGTATCCATGTCATGGGCTCATTGCATATTGAGTATTTTGAGACTTTTGAAGTAAAATGGTTGTAATTGTTGACTTTCTTGCTTTGTTTTTGGAATGGTTTGATTTTTGAGGGGCTGGTGTACCCTATTTAAAAATATATGTTCTGGTTGGAGAAGTTTGATTATGTTTCAGGTGGTTTTGGTCCAAATTATAAGGGAAACTCTGTAAAAATTTTTATAAAAGTGTCACAGTTAAAACTAGTTATAGTCGCCTTGGTGGTAGGTCCGGCACTTAGTTGGTATCTATCATCGGCGCACGACACGTGTCAGGTCTATTAGAGTGACTTGGGACGGGTCGTGACACAAAGGGATTTTTTTTATCAAAGATGAGAAGTTGTTCATACTTAATAATTCCCTTTTCTAGTTTTTGAACACTTGATATGGGCAACTGCTATTTTATTATTCTATCCATTCATCATCAACATGTTTATAAATTGTATGCAGCAGACCCAAATGTTTGGGCTGACTTTTTACATCCTCTAAACGGTTCTTTGATATGAGAAAAAACATGAAGTAACAGTTTGTAAAGTGCAAGTCTTGGTAGTGTTTTTTGTTGTACGGTTATACCAATGTTACTCAATACTTTTGGCAAATGGATGTGATAGTTGCCATCCATAACATGTACTCTGATTAGTGTATCATTTTGTTGATATATCACGTTCTACTATATTACTCTTGATAATCTGTGGAATGAAACTTTTGGCAGAGTAGTTGGCATTCATCTGATAGAGGCCCCAGTGCTTCATCCGGTAAGGTTTACTTTCTACGGTAAAGTTTTTAGTATCTCAATTCATGTCTTGTGATTTGTAAAACTGATAAGTTGCTTTTTGAGTGCAGCTATCACTTGGACCATGCTGCTTACCATCCCTATTTTGTGGAGAAGGTTGGTTTGCTTCATTAAGAATTTCCTTTCAACCATAATTTGCAATTTTCTTTACTGAAATTTTCACTTCTTTTGCTCAACACAACACATTCAGAGGGCGAGTTTTTATGACACATGCAACAAAAGAAATCTACAAGCTGCAGTTATCGGATTATGCCAAAGTGAGCAAGGTCTCAGTTGAAGATGTGTTGTTTGATGAACAAGACATTCTTCGGTCCATGGATATCATTTCCAAACTGGTCTCCTGTTATCTACAAACTGGTCTTCTTTTTTTTTTTATGGAAATGTATTGAGTTTTTAGACGCTTCAGAATTTTGGATCTGAATTTTATATGAATATCGTTACATTTTGGAGTACAATTAATAATTATTATTGGAGTTGTTTGATATTGTCATCTTCTATCTTATTTTGTGATTGATTTGTGCAAATTACTGTACAAATAAGAAATATGTAAAATAAAAAAATAAATTGCTAAATGACATATGGCAACGGTCAAAAAATGTTGCAAAAAATAAAGATATAAGCATAAAAATATGTAAAAAAGTTGCAAAAGGTTATTAGCAACGTTCAAAAAATGTTGTGAAAAATTTATTAGCAACACTAAAAAACGTTAAAAAAAGGTTATTCGCAACGTTTAAAAAAACGTTGCAAAAAAAGTTATTCGCAACGTTCAAAAAACGTTGAAAAAAGGTTATGACAACACTTAAAAAATGTTGTCGTATCTTTCTACTCTACGACAACATTGAGGTTTGTAACATACTCAAAAACGTTGCGAAATGTTTTTGGCAACGTTTTTTGAACGTTGCAAAAGACTATTTTTGTTGTAGTGTTTGTGTTTTTATAGGCCATGACTTCATAGAAATGGCTACAATTTTTTAGTCATTAACTCCAAACATATTTTTATTAATCAAAACATAATTTTGGAACCTAGAGACGCTGAACTTTTTGAAAACTAATTTCCATTTAAAGAAAAATTGGAAGGAGCACATAGTTCTATTAATGTAATTTCTAGTGTTAGAGATGAACCTGTTTAATTAGAAAAAGTTGAAATTAGGAGAAGCAAAATACTAGGAACTGCCATCGATCCTGACTTTTTGACCTACTTAGTAGAGTATGATTCTAGTACTAAATGATATAGACAAAAAGGAGTTGACTTATTTGATACTTATTCACATGTAACTAGGATTACCCCCATTAGGATGTTAATTGGATTGCTTCTTTATATGTTCTTGTTAAATTTAAAATGGAGGCTTAAAAGAGGAGATTTACATGAACCAACGTGCGGGATTTGTTGTAGGAGGCTAGGATTATGAAGTATGTAGATATAAAAAATATTTTTATGGCTTTAAACATACTCTCAAGCAATGGCATGAAAAATTTGATATGATTTTGGCATCAAATGGTTATTTGATAAATGAAGTTGATAAATATAAATAGCAAATTTGAAAAACTATGATGTTATTATTTGCTTATATTAAGATGATATGTTGATTATGGGTACTAGTTTAGATATGATTAATTAGACTAAGCAATTTCTGAAAAAACACTTTGATATGAAATATTTGGGTCTTGCTGATGTTATTAAGGGAATTAAAATAGTAAAACATTCCGAAAAATAACTTGAACCCAGTCTCATTATGTGGAGAAAGTGCATAAGAACTTTAATCAATACAAATACCTTATGACACAAATTGTCTTTTAAGAAAACATTTAGGCCCCAGTGTTCCAACTCTAGAATATGCTCGAGTGATTGGTAGTTTCATGCATGAATTGTACGATAAGGCCTATGTTGTTGGTAGACTTAGTAGGTATACTAGTAATTCTAATAGTGAATGTTGGATTGCACTTATTCAAGTGTTAAGGTATTTGAGATATACTCTAGATTGGAGGATACACTATACCATATTTCCTAATGTACTCGGCTATTGTGATTCTAATTGGATTCATATACTAATGAGAGTAAATATACAAGTGGATACACATTTAGTTTAGTAGGTGGTGTTGCATTTTAGAAAATTACGAACCAAACCCGTATGGTAAGATCTACTATGGAGTCTGAATTCATAGCTCTGATAAGACACGTGAGGAGGATGAATGGTAAGACATTTCCTTATGGATGTTTGTTTGTAGTCTAAATCACTTCTAGCTATTTTTGTCTACTATGATAGTTAAGTAGTCATTTCACGAGCTCAAAATTGAAGCTTCCTACAATGGAAATTCTAGACATATATGTAAGAGGAAACAATAATGTGCTTTAGCTATGGATGGGATCATAGCTATTGATATTGTGAAGTCAAATGTGAATATCATTGACCAGTTAACCAAAGGTTTAGCTAGAGATCTAGTTTAGAAAAACATCGAGAGTGAGGGCTAAAGCCTGATAGGAATTAGATCACTTATAAATGAAACTCAACCTTGCGAATAGAGATCCCATGGACAAGATTCAATGGGACAACAAATTATTGGAGTGGTTTGTGGGGATACTACATTGGATTTCTTCCAAACCTCTCCCTATGATTTAGTAGTACTAACTATATTGATTGGAGGATTAGCTAAGGATCTTAATGCATTCTATAACTGTTATTTAAAAAGGTGTTGAGATATAGTGTACTTCTGATAGAAGCACCTATTTGAGTGTGGCAGTAAGGTTACTTTCTATTAGAATTGAGGATAATTCTCTAGAACACTCAAAAAAACTATGAAAATTCATGATCGGAAAGATGACAACTTTAAGAACTCTATTATTGTCATATAAGTCATGTATATTATCTTGTCTTATTTGCATCCATATAATTCTAGATTTCAAGACTTAGTTTATTCTACAATTGACAAACTCGATAGAATATATAAAGGTAAGTGTTACGCAAAAATCTCGCAAGCGTACGAGTTCGTTGTACAAGTAATAATTGTGATGAGTGAGTTATCGTCCCACGGGGAATAAGGCTCAATTTTAGAGTATTCGATATATTTAAATTCGCAAATGTAACAAAAGATGGTTGATTTTTAATTGATTACGTTCTATAACTACGAAAGTAATAAAAATGGTTTTAAATCAAATGTGGGTGAGTGTATTGGATTTCCGACTCCACTAATCAATTCTTAATTTAAATTCTCAACCAGTGATAATTAATTCGATTCATGCAATTGCGGCGATCGATAATTCCACTTTCATTTACTATTCTTTCCAAAGATATAATAAATCTATGATTGCCACGAAACGATCATATTCATAGTCCGAATTCATATGACAAGCAAGCATTGACGTTTAGGATTATCACACATGACCGCACACGCCATAAATATTATTTCTAATATTTATTGTACGTGTGTTCCATAAACAGTGTTCTACCTACCGTGAGTTTTCCAACACTACGAATAAGCAACTAATTGTCATAATGGTACGCAAACATTAAAAACAATAAATTCATATATGTTTATGAAATCACAATGCAAGAATTAAATTAAAAACACATGATATCGAATTAAAAATTAAAAATTAATTAGCTTCATCATTCATCCAATACAAGGGAATTTAGCCTAACATATTGTATAAATTAAATTATACAAGAATAATTGGAAAAATATCACTCGGAAATAAGAAAGATGGAAGAAGTTGGAAAAATCTACGTTCTTGATGTGAAACTTGAATCCGGATGAAGAATTTTCAATATCCTATGCAATTCGTCTTGATTCCACGTTGTTAGCCACGTTCTTCGCTTCCAAAATATGTATAATATAGAGATTTTTAGGTCTCGGGAGGTTCTCCATATGTATTCTACTGTTCTCTCTTTATAGGAGCCGAAAATTGATTGAAAATCACGTCCAACTTGGTTTCCAAAGAGTTCTAATCAAATAAGGAAAGTTGCCTTCGCGCGCGGATTTTTTGTCTCTGCACAGCAGTCCGTATTTTAGTCATAACTTTCTCTTCTAATATCCGATTGATGCGATTCAAAGTGCGTTGGAAAGATAATTTAAAGGGATACAACTTTGATTGAAATAGAGTTTTTCCCATTCGGACGTTTACTATGCCAAAAATGGGTCTCAATATTCGGATAAAAATCTGGAATATATCTTGAGCGATTGGAAATTGATTTTGATAATACTTTGATCATGTTCCATTCTTTTTTGAATTCTAATTTCATCCAATTGTCTCCTAGTAATCTTCAAAATATCTTCTTGAGTATTTGCAATTTGATCATCGAACTTTGGATTTTACCATTTTTCACCATATTTCGCTTCTTTTCTCCAATTCTTCATCAAACATAAAGTTTTACCTACACAATGCAATATAACTTAAATTATGTAAAATTTTGTCAAAAAATCAATAAAATTCTATAGTTTTAAGCTCCGAATAAGTGTAGAAAATACACTTATCAGTAAGTATTGAAGTTGAATGACACCTAAACCTAGATGATTTCTTCCATACTCCATAACAATTTTTTATTTTATCCTTCTTTCATGTGGAGATTGTTAGATATGTATTATATATCTTATTTACTTGGTCGAGTAGTAAAATGTGTAGAATTTTTGTAGGAAGTACAGATCAAATCACACTCCACACAAATAATTAAAAGTCCATGATTGGGCATTGAACTTCTTTGAATAAAATAAATATTTTTATTTAGTTTTAATTATTTTCAGTTATGTTCAGATTTTTTTTTTTTTTTTTTTGTCAAATTAGCCAGTAAAATATCGCAGTTGAGGGCATTTACTGCGTGGATTAGTGAATAATAAATCTCACAGTTTTATTTTGTCAAATTATGAATTACAGTTGGAAGTTATGGTTTGTGGCGTATCCCTCTTCTTTTTCTTTTGAAAAAAACATACTGAAATCATTTCATCTTATGTACTTTTATGTAAAATCGATTTAAGAATTGCTTTTATTCTTTTGTGGAGCAAAACTTGAGATTTCTACTGCACAAGTGATTCAAACATTGTTTCTTGGGAGTGATTGTTCAAAGAGTTTGCAATAGATAATGACGGATATTTTCACTTTATGAAATCGTGCTGTCAAGAAGTCTCAATCATTCAATAAGTCTATTTACGTTCTGCATTTAATTGTTTGGAAAAAGATATCTTCAAATAATTTTTATCGTACATACTTTCCCAACAAGTGATCTCAGTGCCCGAGAGGGAGTACGACATAGCTGTAGCTATGGGGCGGGGAGGAAAGGGTGGTTAGTGGTCCTGGATATTCATGTGGTTGTCAATCATGCTTACATAAAAAGTACAATTTCTTCTAAATTTTTTTAATCTTCCATTACTGTATTTAGATAAGAATTAATTATAAGATGGAGAGTATGATTAGTTATCAAGACTGAGTAAAACAAGTAGGCAATGTGAAACAGTGTTCATTATTTAATCTTCTCGGTTTTACTTTGATACTCTATGAATGATGTCGTTTGTCCATCCTCTCGAACATTGTCGTTGACATATTTGTTAGCGTTTGGGAGATTTTGAGAGGAATATTTAGGATAGGGTAAAGTTTAATTTATTATACATAAGCAAGTAAAATGAATAATTATTAGCGACACTAGTGAGTGACTTGTTCTGATTCCAATTGTGTATGGACGGATCTAGGATTATAGAGTTGTGGAGGCAAATTTCTATTACTAAAATCGTGGAAGCTGAATCTTCAAGTACAAAATTTTAATTGAGGGAGCAAAATCAATAACTATAAAGAATTTTTCGAAAATCTTGAATTTGAAATTTAGCATGGGGTCAACTCACCACATTTGCGCCCATACTAAATCCACCACTGTGCAAGCGAGCAAATTCCCCCATCCTAATCTCTACTTGCGGAACTACCGAAGGAGGGTAATGTTTGATTTATTTAATATAACCAAGTAAAATGAATAATTATTAGTGATACTATTGAGCGACTTGTTCTAATTCACCATAATTGTGTATGCTCTCTACTTGTGGAGCTAGAGGTGGAAGGAGGGTAAATTTTGTTTTATTGTGTATAATCAAGTAAAACAAATAGTGGAGTGATTTGTTCTACTCACTCTATTTTTTTATGCACATGCGCAAATACCTCCCTCTCTATTTGTGGAGCTATCGTGGGTAGTTCAATTTTTATTTATTATATATAATCAAGCAAAATGAATGAGCATTAGTGACACTATTGAGTGACTTGTCCTAACTTTCTCTAATTGTGCATGCATGTACACGAATGCGCACCCCATTCCCCCCCCCCCCCTCTATCTATACATGCAGAGATACAAGGGGAGGGAGGGTAAAGTTTGATTTATATATATATTGAATAGTTATTGGTGACAGACACTATTGATTCCCTGTTTGTCTACCATTTTTCAAAACATTGTTTTCTACAGTAATCAATCTCCACCACACATTCAAATAATAAAATATTCTACACATAAACCAATAAAGTTTCTTTCAATTTTAACCACACATTCTCCAAAAAATACTATTCAAAACATCATTCTTTCTCCCATAATGGGAGACAAACAAGCTCTGAATAACTTGTTCTAATTCGCTGTAACTGCGTGTGCAACTGAACTAACATCCTCCCTCTCTCTACTTGCGGAACTATCTGGAGGAGAGATAGAGCGTTAAGATAATGTTACAAAAATTGGATCAATCTTATTAGTTTCTTTAGAAAAATCAAAAATTAAATTGGAAATTAATTTGATAAGTTAGAAATTTTATATATAGCCGAACCACATTCTTTAAAAATATAATTTTTTTTCAAACTTATTTCCAATTAAGCTTCTCTCTCTCTCTCTCTCTCTCTCTCTCTCTCTTCAAACCCATTTTCTACCATACATTTTCACAATAAAATATTTTACATGTAAACCCATATTTTTTATACTTTTTGATCACACATCCTCCAAAAAATCACCATTCTAAAATTCATTTTCATAGACAAATAGAATTTACGGCTCCGTTTGAGTGGCGAAGTTTTCCAGGGAAGTAGGAAAATATTTTCCTACTTTCACTTTTTTGACTGTTTGATACGCGAAATTTTCCACGGAAAATATTTTCCTCCCTTTTTCTAGGTACAACCCTTTGATGCACAAATGGTGGAAAATATTTTTTCGCCTAATAGGTGGGAAAACATTTTCCACCATTTTTTTTTTGTTTTTTTTTGCAATGAGAACAAATTCTAGACACAATGGTAAAAAAAAAAAATTCACTTTTATTGACAACTTTCATGCAAAATAAAGTCAAATGAATGATAATCGGTATGGTAAATTTTTTTTTTTTTCAAAATTTTTTTTTTCAAAAATTTTTTTTGACAATGAGAACAAATTTAGACTCAATAGTAGAAAAAAGTATCATTTTAATGGACAAATTCCATAAAAAACGAAGTCAAATGGACACCAAATTTTCAACATTTTCCATGGAAAATTATACAAATCAAACACAATTAATTACAATTCCTAGTAAAACATTTTCTAAGAAAATCAATTCCCTGTAAAACATTTTTTTTCCACCCATTTTCCATCCTTGCAATCAAACGGACCCTAAATATCCTTTTAATAAAATAATTTTACATGGAAACTTTAAAAAGAAAATTATATATATATATATATAATATATATATATATATATATATATATATATATATATATATTGCTTTATGATTATACCTTCTTTAAAAATATCACTTTTTACAAAATTTAATTTAAAAAAAGGTGACTCAAATGGGGGCATAATATTGGAGAGAAGCATTTGAAATTTGATTTGACAGAAAGGTTAAGATAAACAAATCAAAATGTGGTTAATATTTAGGATTAGATTAGTTGTACACACTTGATGTACATTAAATTTGACACTCTATGTTTTGTTTAAATATGTGTCATTGACTGTTTAAAGTATTGTCAAAATCAATGTATAAAAAGTTGTCACTACACAATAATGTCAAACTTAATCTCAATAAAGATGTACATATAACACGATTGATTTAAGGTTGAGAATTGATTAATTTGGGGGAAATTTCACTGTGTCTATTGGTCTCCAATCTATACACTTTGCTAAAATCCTTTTTGTTAATGTATCTTTCTTGACAACAGGTCCCGAACTTATATGTTTTAGAGAAAATTTGAAATCCGTGGCCAAAAGGGACGTGTGTTGAAAGAAAACAAATAGGTTAGGGACCATTGTATAAATAAAAATACACTAGGGATGATAATGCAACAAAGTTTATATTGGGGACCAACAGTGTAATAGATAAAGTAGAGAAGCAGAGAAGGCCACGTACACACCATATGAACTTTACAAAATAAACTCCAAAACCTGCGAAAATGTCTTATTATTACCAATCGCGTCCCTTACTGTGTATACACACGCACTTTAATTGCATGGACTAAAAGTCTAAAATGTTAATTCTAAATGCCAATTTAAAATTTTCAGTCTCAAGTCTTAACAGAAAAATGTGCACCAATTTTTGTTTCTAAATGATTTTCAATTTTTCATTTTTCTGTCCAGTTTTCTAGATATCATTATCTTTTCAAAAGTGTAACAAAATTAGAGATGACAACGGGGTGGGTATGAGACGGGTCAGTCATTCTCACTCTCGTCTCATCGAGTATTTTTATTATCTTACCCCATTTTAAAGTGGGATGGGACGGGGCTCCTGCCACATTTATCTCTCCATTTTTTTATTATTTATTTTTTTTATGTCTTTACTTCGTAAATATTATTACTTTTTTATCAATTTATTAGAAACAACTTATATTCTTTTTAAAAATATGATAAATATATTATTTTTGTTTGACAAAAAATTTAAATTTGAAATTAATTTTAAACGGGGATGCGTAGCGAGGCGGGGACAATGATTTCCATACCCGTCTCATACCCATTTCGGGGCAATGAACATCGTCTCGTCCCCCTCATTCCATTTATCTGATTAGGCAGGTAATCTCCGACCCGTTCAGGGCGGGTTCCCACAGGTTTCGAGTTGAACGAATTTTTTTGCCATTCCTAAACAAAATTCCGAATTTTTTTAACTATTTATCCACGATTTTTTGTTAATTTATAGTCCATTTAAATACCTTAATCTTCCTCGTCAATATAGTTGTCGAGAATCTCGTCAACTTTATGGAGATTTCTTAAAAGACATTTTAATAGAAGGGCTGCATGATTTAATGATCACGTTTAAAAAAAAAAAGTTTGTTGTGATAGATGAATTTTATTTTCACCTCAAAATGTGGACTAGTACAAAGAAACGAGATTTTAAATTTTAGAAGATATTTAGTCCTTGTCTGAAGTGCATTATTTTCAAAATACATTTTTATTCATAGATTTTTCAATAAAATAATATTATAATCAAATCCAAAAATTTTCCTTATTTTTTAACCACACATTCTATTTCAATCTATTATTCTAAAATATATTCTTAAATAAAAATAGGGTTCAAACATGCTCTAAGTAGATTTCATTTAGTATCCTTTATTATAACACAAGTCTAAAAAAGTGCATACACATTGTGCTTTAATCAATGAAACGAATTTAATCAAACTTTACTTTTATTAGCTTAGATTTTTTTCAAAATTCTTAATTAATGATTTTCATTCATTTTTGCACTTTCTTCTGACAATAAGTTAGAAAAACAAGTCAATGATGAAATCTATATTCGATTAGACTATACTATTTATTGTATTAATCCAACGAATAAATGTCCGTAATCATCTTTCAAATTGAAGAAAAAATTTTGTTACAACTTCGATAATGGCGATTCACACGATCTCGTATGATCCTTAAGATCTCGATATAATTGAGTTGAGATAATTTCCATTTGACACCCATTATTTTGAAGAATGAGTTTTTGAATAGTGATTGATGTAAAGAATGTGTGGTTAAAAAGTAAGAAGAATTTTTGGGTTTATGTGTAATATTATTTTATTTGAAGAATGTGTGGTTAGAAATGAGTACTGTAGAAAAATGAGAATGAGAATGAGATAAAAAATGGGTGTCAAACAGGAGCTTAATTGTAATTTCTTTTAGTTGTTTTATCATTCTGAGATCGTAAAAGTGTAATATCAAATATTTCAACTAACGATTTTAACAATATTTGTGGTGATCACGCTTACTGATAGTGTGTGATGAATGGCATATTAGAAAAGATTCTTTGGGGCCTTACTCTCAACTTAATTGTCCTCGTTCACCCTATGAATGATTGCACACTCGGAGTGGAATGACTTTGAATTACAACCTAAGAACATGTCCCTACCCAACCCAAACAACTCCACACAATTCTATCAAATTGGACTTTTGTGTGAGATTGAACTACAAACTTTTATATTTAAACATTTTTTCCAAATATTGATTTTATTTATCAAGCAAAAAAGGTATATTCAAGTGATCTTTTATTGTAAACGTTGTCGTCTCATTTGTATGAACACGACATAATAATGTATGCTTATAAAGTCTAATTCTTTTAAAACGGATCGAAGTGAAACTTTAGCGGGAAATAATAAAATTGTATACTATCTAACTTTTCTCCAATCACAATGTAGTTATTATAGGTTTCTAGGTTCTTTCCTAAAAGTATACCACAAAATACTTGAAATAATGGAATATGAAGCTGTAGCCAGAGAAGGAAATTGTTTAAATTTAAATTCATGATATTATAAGAAGATGACAAATCATCCCATCCCTTCAACCTTACTTGTGGTCCTCTACCATTAATGCATTGATACCTCATTTTTATCCTACACTCCTTTTCTTCTTTTCCTCTTATCCTGTGCACCATTCTATTTCATTTCTCTAAGCTTAAAAGAACAACCAACTCCATTGACACTTGCTGCAGTTTTGGCGTTGTGTTTTCCAGATTCAAACATGGCGACTTCGTGTTCTTCAGTGGTATGGAGCAGAGAAGAAGAGAAAGCATTTGAAAATGCCATTGCAATGCACTGGATAGAGGACTCCAAGAATCAATGGGATAAGATTTCCTCGATGGTTCCGAGCAAAAGCATTGGAGAGTTGAAGCACCATTATCAACTTCTTGTCGAAGATGTTAATGCAATCGAAGCTGGACATGTTCCATTACCCAATTATATTGGAGAGGAAACATCTTCATCAACCAAGGATCATCATCAAGGGTTGCGTCCTGGTACATGTTCCATTGGACAATCCAGTTGTGGGTTTTCAGGACTAGGCCACGACTCTACTGGCATGGGTCAGGCATGTAAAGGAGTATCCAGGGCGGACCAAGAGCGCCGAAAAGGGATTCCGTGGACAGAAGAAGAGCATAGGTATGAGCCACTAGTAGTGAGACTTCATTAATGAAGATACATTCTACTTTTTGAGTGTAAAGTTTTATAAGTATGCATGATGAAAGTGACCTGTTCATTCTTACCAGGTTATTTTTGCTTGGTCTGGACAAGTTTGGGAAAGGGGATTGGAGAAGCATTTCGAGAAACTTCGTAATATCCAGAACCCCCACACAAGTTGCAAGCCATGCCCAGAAGTACTTCATTCGACTCAATTCCATGAACAGAGACAGAAGGAGATCCAGCATCCATGACATCACTAGTGTGAATGGTGATGTGGCATCCCATCAGGCACCGATTACAGGACAACAGATGAACCCCAATCCGACCAATGCAGCGGCACTTTCTCCTGCAATTAAGCACAGGAACCAATCAAACATGCAAGGATTAGGCATTTACGGTGTAGGGCATCCAATTGCTGCTGCTCCCGGTCACATTGCATCTGCAGTTGGCACTCCTGTTATGATTCCTCCAGGACATCATCAACACCCTTACGTTGTTCCAATGGCGTACCACATGCCACCACCACCACCACCGCCCATGCATCAATAACAAGTACCCACATCAATGCCCATCACAGGAAGCTGAATCTCTGGACCCTGCTTCTAAAGTCCGATTGCTTGTTGGCCTCCATTGATAATGGTTTCTTGAAGTTCATCCTACACCGACATTAGAGCGTGTTACCAACACAATTGTAATAACATTTTGGAACTCTATACATACCAGATTAAAATTTTTGACACAACACAATTCTTGGAACATAATAATGCAGGGATAAGAAGTTTTATTTTTCTGTTCCTAAATGTTGATGTCAGATGGATCCAATAAGAATGACAATCTTTTTATTAATTCAATTGGACACCAAAAGAAACAGATTCTATGTTATGTAGTATCACACTGAAAGAAAACATCAACCGAGATAGAAATTTTCGTAGTTTACGACTCTCCAACTTAAAGCTGAAAATGGAGAACCCTATTAAGAGCAACAATTTTTCAATTCTCAAGAACTAGCAATGCTGATGCGCTACTGTATGGTAGCATTGCCCTTTGGATTCTCATTTCAAAACTTAATTGAGAAACACCAAGAAAACCTCCATGACTATGAATATCTTGAAGATTAGGTCTATTGATCAAGAGATAGTAGCGCATTCAATGACTGAAAAAGAACATATTGATGCCATTCTGAAGAACTATCAGCAGAATACAAGACCTTTATTCTTTCAATTGAGTTGCACACAGAACCCTATTCAGTTGAAGACATTGAGTCAGTATTGTTAGCTCAATAAGCAGAGAGTAGAGAAGAAACAAAAGGAAATGGACTTTTCACTTCCAACCCCAGCCAAAATGCTTACATTTCGGGCCAGAACTCACAGCAGGAAAGGAGAAATTCCATGGTATCGATTCAACTTCAACTCAAATTTGGCGCCAGAATGTTTTGGGAGGAAAATTTTTTGGTGAAAGGAATAACGTTCAGAATAATACAAGAGGAATTCCTGCTTTTGGTAACAGAGGAGGAAGAGGTCGTGGAGGCCAATTTTTCAGTGTAAGAGGTTCTTCGTCTCAAAACAGACCTCAATGTCAACATTGTTAAAGAATAGGTTTTGTAGTACTGAACTGCTACAAGATTTTGATCTCAATTTTAACATCAACAAAGCAACTCTCAATTCCAAAATCCAGAGAGCGGGAGGGGGGGAGTGGTCAAGTGACAGAAATGCTTGCCCCTCAACTTGTCAACGGTACAAACAGGTATTCTGAATCAGGAGACTCACCATGTCAATGCTGATGCTTCAAAGTTGATGGGAAAGACAAAATACTATAGAATAGAACACATTCAGGTTCACATAGGCAATGATGAGGGTCTATCAATTAAACATATTGGTCATTTTGTCTTCTTTTCTCCTTATACTTCCAAAAGTCTTTAGCTTAAACATCTTCTAACATTCTGACTATAACTAGGGATGTCCAAAAGTCTCAAATCGAACTCGAACCGAACCGAGCGGTTCTTCATAAGTTAAATACCCGAACGGGTACCCTAATCGAAAACCGATAGATTTGGGTCGAGTCTAGACCAAGAACCAAAGAACCGAAACTAAATAATTTTTTTTTAATTTTTATATTGAATTAATTAAAGTATTTTATTTTTATAACTTTTAATTTATATTTCATTTTCATTATGCAGGCAGGCTACTTGAAGCAAATGAATTTACTTTATGTAGTGTTGCTGTAATATTAATATCTATTTTTTAATATTTGTATGCATTGAATTAATCATATTGGACGGCTAATTATTTATATGTTCTTGAATTCGGCTACGTTAATTTGTAAAAGTTACGAATGAAATGTTATTAGTTATATTTATATAGTGTTGCTGTAAATATTAACAAAATTTAATTATGGTAAGGAACCGAACCCGAACGGTTCTATAATGAAGAGAACCGAACCGAATTGACCCACGGACAGCCCTAACTATAACCAAAAGCTCAGAAGCACGGGCACGTTCCGGATGACAACGTATCGGTGTCCGACACATATCGGACACCGGTACGCCTCCGATACGTTGCCGACGAGTGTCGGAGTTCCTTGCAGCGTGTCGGAGGCGAGAAATGAAGAAAAAATGAAAAAGTAAATGCGGCGGCTTACTTGAAGAAATCCGGTGACTGGCGGCGACTAGTGTGATGAAAGGTGAAGAATGAAATGCCGGGGAAGAAAAGTTCCGATCGCGTTCTACAGTCCTGGAGAAGGAAGGAAAGAGAGAGGAGAAGAACTGATGGGAGCTTTTTTCCTTGGGAAGGAAAGAAAAAGAGAGAAAATAGGAAGAAACTGTTGGGCAGGGGAATGCAAAAGGCTGCAAGAGGAAAATGACAAGTCATCCATTTGTCAATGCACTTTTAAAATTTCTGTTTATGTTAAAGGTCGTAATTAGATTGTAATTAGTGGTTGATTAGCTTTATTCTAGATTCCTAATTTATATTCTTTCCTTAGATAGATTCCTAGATTTTGTATATATATGTGTAACCCTTTTCCAAAGAGAGCAGAGAATAATATTCTTCACAATATCTTTCACATAGTATCAGAGCCCTTACTATGAAGCAGTTTTTTACGGTATTTCGAGTTCTTGTGGGTTGAAAATCAAAATAATATTATTTACAGTAAAGCTCGAATTTTGGTTTAGGGACTCACCTTGTTCATGCTCTTAGTTTTCTTCTGTGAGGGGAGAAACTTGGTCATAGGGTATCGGCGACTTCTGTTACGGAGCCGTCGAAGTTTTCTCAGCATTAAGGTGCTTCGGTGGTTCGGACTCTGCTGAAATAAACAACAGATTCAAGCGATTTGGTGCGAGTCTGGTCGGCAACTGGTTTGGGCATTTTTTTCCGGCTGTCGAAGGTAATATTTCGTCGGAGTTGGTACTGCAGGTGACCCATTCTTCGAGTTATCTGTCGTCCTCTGCAGGTGGTCGATTCTAAGGGAGGAAACATTTATTTTGGACTTTGGACAGGTATAAGTTTGATTTGGGCCAGAATATTTATTTGGGCTTAACTTTGTGAATTTTGTGAGTTGGGCCAGGTATATCAATTTGGGCTTGTTGCTGGTGGAATATAATTTTATTTGGACTTGACTTTTATTAGATCCAATTCATTTGTGTTTCATTTGGTTATTGGACTTGTTGGACCGTCTTGTGTTTATCGCATTGTATCTCTGTTGAGAAGTTATGGCTGAAAAGAAATCCATTGTCGCATCGGATATGGTACCCGTGATGTCAAAAATCACGGACCATAAGCTTAATGGCTTTTATTATTTGGATTGGAGTAAAACCGTTCGACTTTATCTACGGAGTTTTGACAAAGATACTCATTTGACTGACGATCCTCCCACAGATGATTCAAAGCAGACTTGGCTTAGAGAGGATGCTCAGTTATTCCTGCAAATTCGAAATTCCATTGACGGAGAGGTAATTGGCTTGATCAATCACTGTGAGTTTGTCAAAGAGTTGATGGATTATTTGGATTTCTTGTATTCTGGTAAAGGGAATCTTTCTCGTATGTTTGAGGTGTGTAAAGCGTTTTACCGTGCGGAAAAACAAGATAAGTCTTTGTAGCGCCCCAAGTTCCGTTAACCCGGATTGCCACGTCATCGTCTTCTGTAACTGATTTAACTAAAAAGTTTTGCGGAAAATAACTAAAATTCAAATTTCGCATTTATAACGGTAAAAATCTCGTCGACAACAAAACTCATTTTAATAACTTAAGAAAATTGATTAAATTTCAAATCTCGAGTTTTTGAAATACTGAAATAACAAAGTACATTAATAGCTTTCAAATACAAAATTTTCAAATATAAATAACTGAATTCATTAAATTGTTGCCACACTGCCCATCAATCACGATCGCCTCCGAAATCTGCAAATATTGTTAAAATAACGGGGTGAGTATTTCAAAGAAATACTGAGTAGACTCATCGCCGATAATTAATTTACAGAATAATTGAACACATACTTATACAATATACAACGTGATATCATCATCATCTTTGGTTCATTTTCTTGAAAATCATACTCTTTAAAAACATAGGCTGAGGGTAGTCTCGTCTCGTGCATTTAAGCACATAAGTTATGCATAACATTCTCATCCTATCTCATAAGAGATTCTCTTCTTTCTCATACAATTAAGCATATAAGTTATGGCAAGCATAACAATATCATATATCTCATATGACATATTCTCTTCTCATGCATTAAAGAATATAATTCACGTAAATTCAGATAAGACATGCAATTATAATTTAAACTAATTAATGGTGGCGAGTCTACCTCAAATATCTCGATTTGCGTGAAAAGTGGAGCGGGATGAAATCTCAACCTCCTAATTGTTCGTACGTATCTTCTAGCCAAAATAGAAAATAAGTTTGAATTAGTATTTCGAATATTTAAGGCTTTAAAGTGATAAAATAAAGTTTAGGGATTAAATTGGAAGTTATTGAAATAGAATTTGACAAATCTAAGGGTTGAAAATACTATTTGCAAAGTATTGGGGCTAAATGTGAAAAATAGGAATTCTAGATACTTAATTGAAAACTATTGAAACTGAAAATAAATGTTTGAGGGCTGAAATTGAACTTCTATAAGTTATGGACCAAACTGTAAATATATTAAAACTGAAAATAAAACAAAAAGGCTGAAATTAAACATTTTTAGAATTTAAGGACTTAATTGAAAATCTGTTTAAAACTGAAAATAAAATATTAAGGACTGAAATAAACTTTTACAGAAACTAGGGGCTAAATTGAAATTCCTTAAAACTGTAAATAAATTGTTAAGGACCGAAATAAAAATATTTAAAAACTTTGGGACTAAAATAATAACTATTAAAACTTGGGGGCTAAAACATAACTTTTAGAAATCAAAAATCAATTTAAAAAAAATGAAATCTCACTCTCTCTCTCATTCGAAACCGAGAGAGAGAGGGAGAGAGAGACGACAGGAGAAGGGGAGGGCTCAGCCCTTTCTCCGATTCCACCACCGGCGAGAGGCGGCGACGGCAGCCTCAGCACCCCGGGGTGTGGTGGCTTCGGGGGTGGGTGGAGGCGAGTGGGAGGGAGTTGGTGCATGGACCAGTCCAAGGCTTGGGGTTCGATTTTTCATTTGGATTTCTGAAGAATAGGTTGGGGGCTAAGGTAAGTTTATGGGTCTCGTATTTTCTTAGTCTTTTGTGGTTGTTGGGTGTTGATTTTGAGGTGTATGGTGGCTGTCGATTTGGGTGGTGTGTGGCCGCCCGAGAGGGGTTGCAGGTGGTGGTGCGTTGAGCTCGTTCTTGAGCAGTGGGGGTGGATTCGATGTTGATGTGTGGAGTTGTAGCTGCGGGTTGTGTGTTTGCAGCTTGTTTGGTGTTAGAAATGGTTGGAGTTGGGTGTTGGACGTTTTCTGCTGTTTGGTGGTTTCGAGTTGGTGGTGGTTTGAGGCTGAAAACGTGGGTGGTTCAATTGGTTGCAGCTTGGGTTTCTGCTGGAGCTTCAAAATGGTGGTTCTGGGTTTGGTTGGCTACAGTGTGGTGTTGTGGCATGGTTGAGGATGGTGCAGCGAGGTTGTGAAGTTTGGCTACGGTTTTGGAGATGGTGGTGGCAGTAGCTTGAGCATTGAGCTTGGTGGTTTGAGGTGGAGGTGTTGTTGGTCTCGTGAGTGAGCTTGATGGTTTGGGCAGAGGTGTTGTTGGTGGTGTTGGTCTCGTGAGTTGGAGGTGAATGGGCTGCATTGTGCAGTGGCTGTGGTGTGTGAGGTTGCAGCTTGGGGAGTTTTGATGCTGGAAATGAATGTTCTAGCATCAATGGTAACTCATGGTGAAATGGAAATGGTGATAGGAAGATGGTGTTGATGCTAGAAATTGATGTTCTAGCATCGACATTGATCTCCAACATTTGAGGAAGAAGAGAGAAAACTTACCAAAAATGGCTACGGTGGTGATGATGGAGGGAGAATGAAGGTATATGAATAATAAAAATTGGGGTACAATCTTCTGGAGACTAATTGGGCCAGGAAGTTTGGGCTGGAAGGATATTCCTAATTGGGCTTATGGTATTTGGGTTAAAATGATTTCCTTGTTGGACTTGTATAATTGGACTTAAATATTGAGCTCTAAATATTGGACCTGAATTATTAAAATTGGATCCAAATAAAATAAATCGGAATTGAAACTAAAATAATTATTCGATATTGGATTCGATTCGAAATAATTTAAATTCATTTATAACGGCTAGACGAACGCGCTATCTCTTTAAAATTAAGGTTAGGGTTTAGCGACACGTTTTTCGAGAAGTAATTTTATATCATTTAAAAGTTCTCGGTCGCTACAACCTTACCTCCTTAAAATAATTTCGTTCTCGAAATTTAAACTTACTTGATCTAAAATATCTGGATACTTAGCCAGAATCTTTTCCTCTTTCTCCCAGGTAGCTTCATCGCTATCCTGTCTACCCCATTGGACTTTGACTAAAGGAATTTCTTTATTTCTTAAGACATGGACTTTTCTCTCTACAATGCACATAGGCGTCTCTTCATAAGACAGATTCTTCTGAATCGAAATAGTCTGAAAATTTACCACGTGACTTGGGTCGTGGATATATTTCCTCAATAAGGAAACGTGGAAAACGTTGTGTACGGCCGATAACTCGGGTGGTAACGCCAAACGATAAGCCATGTTACCTGCTTTCTCTAAGATCTCGAATGGTCCGATAAAACGAGGTCTTAACTTCCCTCTCTTGCCGAAGCGAATAGTTCCTTTCATAGGAGCTACTTTCAAAAATACTTTCTCTCCAATTTCAAATTCTAAGTCTTTTCTCCTTCGATCGGCATAGCTTTTCTGTCTATCTTGAGCGGCTTTGATCCGTAGTCTGATCTTATCAATAGCCTCAACTGTCTTTTCAATCAATTCTGGACCTAAAATTCTTCTCTCGCCTACTTCATCCCAATAGACTGGTGATCGACATCGTCGTCCATAAAGTGCCTCATATGGTGTCATTCCAATAGTAGCCTGGAAACTATTATTGTAGGCAAACTCCACTAGTGGAAGATGATTCTCCCAATTACCACTCAAGTCTAGTACACAAGCTCTAAGCATATCTTCCAGTGTCTGAATAGTGCGTTCAGACTGTCCATCTGTCTGGGGATGGTAAGCTGTACTAAAATTTAATTTAGTACCCATTGCAACATGTAAACTTTTCCAAAATCTCGAAGTAAATCTCGGATCTCTGTCGGAGACAATGGAGCTTGGTACTCCATGAAGTCGAACAATCTCTTTAACGTACAATTGGGCCAATTGATCTATATTGAGAGTCATTCTGATTGGTAGGAAATGAGCTGACTTAGTAAGTCGGTCTACAATAACCCAAATAGCGTCATGACTCTTTACTGATTTTGGTAATCCCGTTACAAAATCCATGGAAATTTTCTCCCATTTCCATTCTGGTATATCCAAGGGATTTAACAACCCTGATGGTCTCTGATGTTCAGCCTTGACTTGCTGACATGTCATGCATCGAGAGACAAACTTTGCAATGCAACCCTTCATGTTTCTCCACCAAAAGGTGTTGCGCAAATCACGATACATCTTTGTCCCTCCTGGGTGGCATGCATATGGTGCTGAATGAGCTTCTGTCAAAATCTCATTCTGGATATGTTCATCCTTCGGCACACAGAGACGTCCTCTGAATATAAGTGCCTTATCAGAGGCAATCTCGAAACCTATTCTCTTGCCAGTTCCAACTTCGGATCTGATCTTTTCCAAGAATTTATCTCCAGCTTGAGCTGTTATAATCCGACCTCTCAAGTCTGGTTTAATGCTCAGATTTGCCAATCTAGAAGATCCTTGGACTGATGGGGTTCGCACTTCGATTCTTAGATTCCTCAAATCTCGAATCAACTGATCTTGCATCGTTCCTAAAGCTGATAACTGTCCGGCGTTCTTTCTGCTCAAAGCGTCTGCAACCTTATTTGCTTTACCCGGGTGGTAAAGAATGGTGCAGTCATAGTCCTTTACCAGCTCTAGCCATCGTCGTTGTCTCATGTTTAGTTCCTTCTGAGTGAAGAAATACTTGAGACTCTTGTGATCGGTGTAAATCTCACATTTACTCCCGTACAAATAGTGTCGCCAAATCTTAAGAGCATGCACGACAGCTGCGAGCTCTAAATCATGTGTTGGGTAATTCTTTTCATGTGGTTTCAACTGTCTTGAGGCATATGCTATCACCTTACCATTCTGCATCAAAACACAACCTAAACCATGTTTGGATGCATCGCTGTAGATAACGAAACCTTCAGATCCATCTGGTATCGTTAGCACGGTGCTGAGACGAGTCTGTTCTTAAGTTCCTGAAAGCTTTGTTCACACTGTTCTGTCCACTGAAACTTAACTCCCTTTCTGGTCAACTGAGTCATAGAACCTGCTATTTTAGAGAAACCCTCCATGAATCGCAGATAATATCCAGCTAATCCCAGAAAACTTCTCACATCTCCAACGTTTGCAGGTGTTGGCCAATTTGTTACAGTTTCAACTTTAGAGGGATCAACCTCAATGCCTTTAGCTGTAACAATATGACCCAAGAAACCTACTCTTTCAAGCCAAAATTCACAATTCTTGAACTTGGCATACAACTTTTCTGCTCTCAGCGTTTCCAACACAATCCTCAAATGTTCTTCATGTTGTGCGGAATTCCTGGAGTAGATCAGTATATCATCGATAAAAACAATAACGAATTTATCAAGATACTGATGGAAAACTCGGTTCATCAAGTCCATAAATATTGCAGGTGCGTTCGTGAGACCAAACGGCATCACTGTGAACTCATAATGTCCATATCGTGTCCTGAACGCTGTCTTTGGTACGTCAGCTGGCGAAACCTTTAGCTGATAGTACCCAGATCTCAAATCAATCTTCGAGAAGATTACAGTACCTTTCAACTGATCGAATAAGTCTTCGATCCTGGGTAAGGGATACTTATTCCTTATCGTCAACTTGTCAAATTCTCGATAGTCGATGCACATCCTCATGCTTTCGTCCTTCTTCTTTACAAACAGCACAGGTGTTCCCCACGGAGATACACTTGGCCTGATGAAACCCTTCTCTAGCAATTCCTCTAATTGCACCTTCAGTTCTTGCAACTCTTTTGGTGCCATGCGGTATAGAGCTTTAGAAACAGGGGCATCTCCTTGTACCAAATCGATGGAAAATTCCACTTGCCTATCCGATGGAGTGCCGGGTAGATCGTCTGGAAAAAGTCACTGTACTCACGTACTACTGGCACTGAATCCAGAGTAATCTCCTCTACGGGTTTGTCTTGAAGACTAACCAAATAGCCATGACAACTATCCTTGGCTAATAGCTTCTCCGTTTGTAAAGCCGAAATCAGGCGAGGAAGTGCCTTGATCCTCGTCTCATAAAATCTGAATACTTCTTTACCATCTTTACGAAAAACAACCTCCTTCTCGTGGCACATAATTGCGGCACGGTTGGTGCTGAGCCAATCCATACCTAGAATAATATCGAAATCCTTCATTCGAATAATATTAAGGTCTGCCTCCAAAACTTGACCATCAAAATCTATTTGTACTGCCTTGATTATATTATTAGTATCGATAGTTTCTCCTGACAGCAACCTAACTTCAAGGGTACTACCAGTCTCTATACCTATTAAGTTCAGTCTTTCTAAGCATACATCGGATATAAACGAGTGTGTGGCTCCCGAGTCTATAAGGACATATACGGGGATGCAAGAAAAAAATAGTTCATAAAGGTTGAACTAAGTGTACCAACATCGAAGAAGATAACTCGAAAAATGAAAATTGGAAAACCAAACATCATTTCATTTAAAACTTAACTTCTTTTACTGAAGATATATCGGTAGGAAGGCATGTATACCGAACATTTTTTTTTAACACAATAAATGTCGAGTCTACTCTAACTTCTATCTCTCTACTCTCTTTCGGTTACACATGATTCAGCGTCCGAGAACTCTCCTAGCGCTGGATCAGTGTCTTCTTTTGGTTCTTCTTCTTCTTCTGGGTCTTCTTCAGGTTCTTCTTCTGGGTCTTCTTCGGGATCTAACCCGTTCTCTTGCTCAGGCTCGGGCACTGGCTCATGTTCTGGCTCCCCTTCAGGTACAACCCCAAAGTGGTCCTCAAAGTACATGGGCCAATATGCCACAAATCTCACGCAGAAGGTGTCATACTCCATATCCACATTAGGTGACGTAAGAGCATCCATGTATATGCTACGAACTACTTCCGCACAGTCGCCTCGAAAAGTCGAGAGTAAGTGATGGATCGACTGGCGATTACAGGTCACGTAGCCATGCTGTATGGCCCGCTCACGTACGACATTCAACTGATCTATGTGTTGGGCAATTGTCCAATCAAGTCTAGGCCTGAAGCGGTCGTAATCTCTAACGGCTTGTTCTACGTCACTGGGTGCATTTCTACGAATGGGTGCCATGTCATAAACCAATTATGCAAAGTCCAATTAAGTGGGGTTATTCATCTCTTCCTAGTTAAAATTTACGAGGACGTAAACATTTAGAAAACTATTTCAAATTATTACAATATGTATCCGAAAATAAAATAACTTAAGCATATAAGTTATGGTCAGCATAACAATATCATATATCTCATATGACATATTCTCTTCTCATGCATTAAAGCATATAATTCACGTAAATTCACATAAGACGTGCAATTATAATTTAAACTAATTAATGGTGGCGATTCTACCTCAAATGTCTTGATTTGCGTGAAAAGTGGAGCGGGATGAAATCTCAATCTCCTAATTGTTCGTACGTATCGTCTAGCCAAAATAGAAAATAAGTTTGAATTAGTATTTCGAATATTTAAGGCTTTAAAGTGATAAAATAAAGTTTAGGGATTAAATTGGAAGTTATTGAAATTGAATTTGACAAATCTAAGGGTTGAAAATACTATTTTCAAAGTATTGGGGCTAAATGTGAAAAATAGGAATTCTAGGGACTTAATTGAAAACTATTGAAACTGAAAATAAATGTTTGAGGGCTGAAATTGAACTTCTATAAGTTATGGACCAAACTGTAAATATATTAAAACTAAAAATAAAACAAAAAGGCTGAAATCAAACATTTTCAGAATTTAAGGACTTAATTGAAAATCTGTTTAAAACTGAAAATAAAATATTAAGGACTGAAATAAACTTTTACAGAAACTAGGGGCTAAATTGAAATTCCTTAAAACTGTAAATAAATTGTTAAGGACCGAAATAAAAATATTTAAAAACTTTGGGACTAAAATAATAACTATTAAAACTTGGGGGCTAAAACATAACTTTTAGAAATCAAAAATCAATTTAAAAAAAATGAAATCTCACACTCTCTCTCATTCGAAACCGAGAGAGAGAGGGAGAGAGAGACGACGGGAGAAGGGGAGGGCTCAGCCCTTTTCTCCGATTCCACCACCGACGAGAGGCGGCGACGGCAGCCTCAGCGCCACCGGCGTGTGGCGGCTTCGAGGTGTGGGTAGAGGCGAGTGGGAGGGAGTTGGTGCACGGACCGAGGCTAGTCCAAGGCTTGGGGTTCGATTTTTCATTTGGATTTCTGAAGAATGGGTTGGGGGCTAAGGTAAGTTTATGGGTCTCGTATTTTCTTAGTTTTTTGTGGTTGTTGGGTGTTGATTTTGAGGTGTATTGGTGGCTGTCGATTTGGGTGGTGTGTGGCCGCCCGAGAGGGGTTGCAGGTGGTGGTGCATTGAGCTCGTTCTTGAGCAGTGGGGGTGGATTCGATGTTGATGTGTGGAGTTGTAGCTGCGGGTTGTGTGTTTGCAGCTTGTTTGGTGTTAGAAATGGTTGGAGTTGGGTGTTGGACGTTTTCTGCTGTTTGGTGGTTTCGAGTTGGTGGTGGTTTGAGGCTGAAAACGTGGGTGGTTCAATTGGTTGCAGCTTGGGTTTCTGCTGGAGCTTCAAAATGGTGGTTCTGGGTTTGGTTGGCTACAGTGTGGTGTTGTGGCATGGTTGAGGATGGTGCAGCGAGGTTGTGAAGTTTGGCTACGGTTTTGGAGATGGTGGTGGCAGTAGCTTGAGCATTGAGCTTGGTGGTTTGAGGTGGAGGTGTTGTTGGTCTCGTGAGTGAGCTTGATGGTTTGGGCAGAGGTGGTGTTGGTGGTGTTGGTCTCGTGAGTTGGAGGTGAATGGGCTGCATTGTGCAGTGGCTGTGGTGTGTGAGGTTGCAGCTTGGGGAGTTTTGATGCTGGAAATGAATGTTCTAGCATCAATGGTAACTCATGGTGAAATGGAAATGGTGATAGGAAGATGGTGTTGATGCTAGAAATTGATGTTCTAGCATCGACATTGATCTCCAACATTTGAGGAAGAAGAGAGAAAACTTACCAAAAATGGCTACGGTGGTGATGATGGAGGGAGAATGAAGGTATATGAATAATAAAAATTAGGGCACAATCTTCTAGGAGACTAATTGGGCCGGGAAGTTTGGGCTGGAAGGATATTCCTAATTGGACTTATGGTATTTGGGTTAAAATGATTTCCTTGTTGGACTTGTATAATTGGACTTAAATATTGAGCTCTAAATATTGGACTTGAATTATTAAAATTGGATCCAAATAAAATAAATCGGAATTGAAACTAAAATAATTATTCGATATTGGATTCGATTCGAAATAATTTAAATTCATTTATAACGGCTAGACGAACGCGCTATCTCTTTAAAATTAAGGTTAGGGTTTAGCGACACGTTTTTCGAGAAATAATTTTATATCATTTAAAAGTTCTCGGTCGCTACAGTCTCTTACGAATTATTTTATGGACTTTAAGAAGACTTATGAGGAGCTTAATATGTTACTACCTTTTAGCCCTGATATAAAGGTTCAACAACGCCAACGAGAGCAAATGGCTGTCATGAGTTTTCTTGCTGGCCTTTCCTCCGACTTTGAGACTGCTAAGTCACAAGTTCTCTCTGGTTCTGAGATCTCATCTTTACCAGAAGTATTTAGTCGAGTACTCCGCACGGAAAGTACTCCACCCTTTCAAATCAGTGGTGCTCTGGTCAGTCGAAATAATAATTATGAGCTTGGGAGATCAACCAATCAACGTGGAAACAACGGAGGCGACTCGCAAGGGTTTGAAACTCAAACACAAGTTTCTGGAGGAATTGTGTGTTATTACTGTCACAAGCCAGGACATACGAAGCGTGACTGTAGAAAGCTCCAGTACAGGAATCAGAAAGCTCACTCGGCCCATGTTGCGTCCACTAATGAGACTTATGAAAAGTCAATTCTTCTCTCTGCAGATGAATTTGCCAAGTTCTCACGGTATCAAGAATCACTAAAGTCTTCTTCTCCCTCTGTCACCGTCATTACTGATTCAGGTAAACCAAATACGTGTCTTATTACCTCATCTTCCAAATGGGTCATTGATTCTGGAGCCACGGATCATATGACATGTAATTCTGGACTTTTTTCTACTTTTCAGTCACACACTTCCACTTCTACCGTTACTCTGGCCGATGGGTCACCATCTTGTGTTCGTGGGTCTAGCACAATTATACCTACCCCTCTGCTTCCTCTGTCATCTGTCTTACATTTACCTGATTTATCCTTTAATTTGATCTCTGTAAGCCAGCTTACTCGCACTCTTAATTGTTGCATCTCATTTTTTCCTGATCATTGCTTGTTTCAAGATCTTATGACGAAGAAGATTATTGGTAAAGGACATGAGTCTGGAGGCCTCTACATTCTTGACACACTAATACCTCAATCAGTTGCTTGCTCTGGTGTAACATCTCCCTTCGAGGCACATTGTAGATTGGGTCATCCATCTCTTCCTTTGCTCAAGAAGCTTTGTCCGTAGTTTAGTAAGGTGTCTTTTTTAGATTGTGAGTCGTGTCAGTTTGCAAAGCACCATCGTCTTAGTTCGAGTCCTAGAGTCAATAAACGTGCTAGTTTTTCTTTCGAATTAGTTCATTATGAAGTTTGGGGTCCTTGTCCTATTTTATCTAAACCTGGTTTTAAGTATTTTGTTACCTTTGTGGATGATTATTCTCGTGTCACTTGATTATATTTAATGAAAAGTCGATCTAAGTTGTTTTCTCTTTTTTGTCCGTTTTGTGCTGAGATCAAGACTCAATTTAATGTTTCGATCCGTACTTTGCGAAGTGATAATACCAAAGAATATACATCCACCTCATTTCAGTCTTATATGGTTCAAAATGGCATACTTCATGAAACTTCTTGTGTTGATACTCTATCTCAAAATGGAGTGACAGAAAGAAAGAACAGACATCTTCTTGAAACTGCACGAGCCCTATTATTTCAAATGCATGTTCCCAAACCTTTTTGGACCGACGCGGTTTCTACAGCATGTTTTCTAATTAATCGTATGTCATCCTCTGTTCTTCATGGTAAGATCCCTTACGAAATCCTTTTTCCCAATAAGTCATTATTTCCTGTTGAACCTAAGATCTTTGGTAGCACTTGTTTTGTTCGAGATGTTCGTCCGCATGTCACCAAATTAGATCCCAAGTCTTTGAAGTGTATATTCCTTGGTTATTCTCGTATTCAGAAAGGTTATAGATGTTATTGTCCTAGTCTTAACAAATATCTTGTCTCCATTGATGTTACATTCATGGAAGACACACCCTATTTTCCATCTTCTCCTCATCCCGCACATCAGGGGGAAGATGATGATTTGTTAGTCTATTCTATCACATCCTCTGAACCTGCCTTGGAACCAGCTCTTGTGAGGCCTCCTATTAGTCAAGTCTACTCCAGACGTAACCCTCATGATTCATGTCCAGCACCGACTCCTTCGTCATCAGATCTAGTCCCGAACGATGATCTCCCCATTGCGTTACGCAAAGGTAAACCCAATGTACTTATCCTATTTCTTCTTTTGTCTCTTATAACGGTTTGTCGTCTTCCTCTTCCTCTTTTATTGCATCCCTTGATTCTATCTCTATTCCTAAAACTATTCATGAAGCCATATCTCATCCTGGTTGGCATCATGCAATGATAGAGGAAATGAATGCTTTAGATGACAATGGTACTTGGGATTTGGTCGATTTACCTTCAGGGAAACGGGCTATAGGGTGCAAATGGGTGTTTACAGTTAAGATGAATCGGGATGGGTCCATTGCTCGATTGAAAGCCCGTCTTGTCGCTAAAGGATATGCTCAAACCTATGGAGTGGACTATTCTGACACTTTTTCGCCTGTTGCTAAATTGACATCTGTTCGGTTGTTCATTTCTATGGCCGCTACTCATCATTGGCCTTTGCATCAGCTTGCTATCAAGAATGCTTTTCTTCACGGTGATCTTCAGGAGGAGGTGTATATGGAGCAACCTCCTAGTTTTGTTGCTTAGGGGGAGTATGGGCGTGTTTGTCGTCTTCGAAAATCTCTGTATAGTTTGAAACAGAGTCCTCGTGCTTGGTTTGGCAAATTTAGTCAGGCTGTTGAAAAATTTGGTATGATGAAAAGCAAGTCTGACCATTCTGTGTTCTACAAACAAACGGCAGCTGGTATCATTATTTTAGTGGTGTATGTGGATGACATTGTCATCACTGGAAGTGATACTACGGGAATCTCATCTCTTAAGTCTTTCCTTCACATTCAGTTTCACACGAAGGATTTGGGGATGCTAAAGTATTTTTTGGGTGTTGAAGTCACAAGGAGTAAAAAAGGTCTCTTCTTATCTCAGAGAAAATATGTCCTTGACTTATTAACTGAGACTGGAAAATTGGGGGCGAAGCCTTGTAGTGCTCAAATGACTCCAAACATGCACCTTACAGGAGATGGAGAACAAATTGACGATCCTGAGAGATATAGAAGGTTGGTTGGAAAGCTGAATTATCTTACGGTGACTCATCCAAATATTGCATATTCTGTCAGTGTTGTTAGTCAATTTATGTCATCCCCAACAGTTCATAATTGGGCAGCGCTAGAACAGATTTTGTGCTACTTAAAAGGAGCACCTGGACGAGGTATCTTGCATGCAAATCATGGGCACACTCATATTGAATGTTTTTCAGATGAAGATTGAGCAGGTTCCAAAGTGGATAGAAGATCCACATCAGGTTATTGTGTTTTTGTTGGAGGAAATTTGGTCTCATGGAAGAGTAAGAAGCAGAGCGTTGTGTCAGATCGAGTGCAGAGGCAGAATATAGGGCTATGGCACAGTCTGTGTGTGAGATAACATGATTATGTCAGCTCTTGAGTGAAATAGGTCTTAAGATTTCAGTTCCGGCAAAATTGTGGTGTGATAACCAAGCTGCCCTTCATATTGCATCTAATCCTGTGTTTCATGAGCGAACTAAGCATATTGAAATTGATTGTCAATTGTTCGCGAGAAAATTCAGCAAGGTTTGATTTCTACAGGGTACGTGAAGACTGGAGAACAATTAGGGGATATCTTCACGAAAGCTTTAAATGGGGTTCGAGTTGATTATCTTTGTAACAAGTTGGGCATGATTAATATCTATACTCCAACTTGAGGGGGAGTGTTAAAGGTCGTAATTAGATTGTAATTAGTGGTTGATTAGCTTTATTCTATGTTCCTAATTTATATTCCATTCTTAGATAGATTCCTAGATTTTGTATATATATGTGTAACCCTTTTCCAAAGAGAGAAGAGAATAATATTCTTCACAATATCTTTCACAGTTTGTATGTATGTGTTGGACGTATTTTGAATGTTCCAGCTATATTTTTTGATAAAAAATATGTAAAACTTTATTTTAATCAAATTTTTACCACTTTAACATTCAAAAAATAAATGTATATAACACAGTCTTCCTTGTAATAACATATGAAAATTGCAAGAGAAATTCAAAAAATTCACTTAAATTTTCCTTTTTATAATTATTTATATATATATGATACAATAAGTATAAAAAATTATTACTTTAAATTATCAAATTAAAATAAACTAAAAAAAATATTATTTTAGTCAACGTGTCGAGACGACGTATCGTTTTGGAACTTTTTCAAAAAATCGCGTGTCGACATGTCCGACACTTATGTCCGTGTCGGTGCTTCTTAGACCAAAAGTCTCGTGTCTCTCAAAATAACGATGCCTTCTTTGAGTTTCACATGCATTCCATTTTTTTATCACAGAACATCTTTTCAAAACTGTACTACTGGAAGGGAAGCTGAAAAATCAACTCTTAATCTGATCACTCCCAACTTGCTCTCACAACCAGCTGCAGCAACAATCATCTCATATAATACCCCAAAATATTTTATAGTCGTTAATTATGAAATTAGGACCTTAGTGCAAGATGATGAAAGTTAAGGAATAAAATTGCATACCGGTCAATAGTTGAGGGACTACAAGTACAATTTCCTGAACGATATATATATATATATATATATATATATATATATATATATATGTGTGTGTGTGTGTGTGTGTGTGTGTGTAATATGAATATGATATATATAGTATTAGTATATCTATGGAAATATTGGATGGAATTAAGTAAATTTCCTTCTTATATATGAAAAATAAGTTAGGAAGATTCGTTCCTAAATAAGTCAACTACCATGCATGTGTGAATATATAATTATATATAATTATGATTGAATTAAATTATAGTATTACTATAATTACATATGCATATGTACGTATAATTATATATAATTATGATTGATTGATTGATTTAAATTATATGATTATTATAATTACACACATTTATATATGTATATAATTATATACAATTATGATTGATTGATTTAAATTATGTGATTAATATAATTACCTATGTCTATATGTATGTAATTATGTATAATTATAACTGATTGATTTGAATTATAAGATTACGATAATTGCTCACATCTATAATGTATATAATTATATATGATTATGATTGATCATGAAAATTAAGTAAATTTTCTTATATGTGAAAGATAAGTTAGGAAGATTCTTTCCTAAATAAGTAAACTATCATATATGCGTGAATATTATAGATATAATTATATATAATTATGATTGGTAGATTTAATTTGATGATTATTAAAATTACGTGCATCTATATATGTATAATTATATATAATTATGGTTAATTGAGTTAAATTATAATATTACTATAATTACATGCGTCTATGTATGTATAATTATTTGTAATTATGGTTGATTGAATTAAATTATATGATTACCATAATTACGTACATCTACATGTATATGTGTGCGTATAACTATGATTGTCCCACACTACACACAGAGTTCATAAACAATTGTTTGAGGTCAAGTTCTTTCATTATGAAATCCTCTTCAAATTTACGAGATAAGTGTAGTCATACATTGTATGTTAAATTGTTTTTTTATACTTTAAAATAGAGAATTCAATTTATAAATATGATATACGTTTTATATGTTTATGTTCAATGGATCGGAGTTTAGTAACGCTTCGCACGGGAATTATAGCAACGAACTATGGTTCTTAATTCCCGTGTCTCCCTATGTATGTTATGATTATGAACGGGAATTGTGGCAACCTAAATTCGGTTTCTAATTCTCGTATCTCCTTATGTACGTTAAAAATTCATAAATTTTACATATGAATTATGATTTATGTGGCTCTCTGATGCTCGGACTCTTCAAAATAGTTGGAGTACCCGTGTCGGACACGACACGACATGGGTATCGAATATATGTCGGATCCTCTAAATTTCAACCGGACACTTAGTCTTTTTGCTTCTTCCTTCTTTTTTCTTCTTTCTTTTTTTCCTTTTCCTTTTCGTTTCCTTTTTTTCTTTCACACTTTTACTTTCTATAAACCTAGCGTTGTCGCCAAGTGTAACAATCCGGGTCTCTATACCCAAGCCGTTAGCTTGCGTACTGTCCGATTTGGGAGAGCCTAGGTCCATCTTACCCCTCACGGCTTTCTGACGAGTCCCCCAAGATTCGAATATACCTTTTGCATGTCTCCTAGTAGGCTTAGGCATCGAAAGATCGTCATATTCCCTCACCTTATACATCCTGTCATTACACACTAGTCCCTATTGATCAACTTTTATGTGATGTCTGTGAGTTTGCCATCACTTCAGCATAAGTCATCCATTGTCAATTTCTTTCATCCATCGTTCGACGTTTAGCCTTATCTCTCGCAACAAATGAATCGACAACAACCTTAAACACCCGCAAAAACGTTGCCCATCCCTCTCCATCCACACCTTCCGGAACCATCACAACTCCCGTCCGACGCCTCTCTCCATACTAGCTATCGTCAAGTACTGCATGGTACATTCGCACAACGTTGTGCCAAAAAAGCTCGTGGTGACTCGGTAAACTTGGATACAAAATCCTCGAACTTATTGGCCGCTATCAACTTATCCACCATATTCACCATCCAAAGTGCACCAAACCTCCCCGTATAGATTGCGGTCGACATCCTCGAGCCCCACTCTATTATCCTAACAGTACCTGATTCGTTAGCAAACACCACAAACTCCTTCGCCTCAACTCTTAATCGCCGACTGATAACCAAACCATATGCATTCGACCACTTTTTCCTTTGATTGTGCATAAACGGCACATCTAATGACAACACAGGCCTGCTGGGTGAACTAGGCATGTTTTCCTGATTTTTCTGGTTTTCCGGGGCCAGCAGGTCCTCGGTATGTGGCGTGAGGCTGGTAGGGATGGGTTCGCCGATCGGTACCTCGTTGTCGTCATTGGCGCAAACCAGAGTAGGCGAATGTTAGGTACTGGGTAGTTGGTTGGGTGGTGATTGGAATTGGATAATGAGGGAAAGGGCTCTATCTGTCAATTATTTGATAATGTATCCATTTTCAATAATAAGTCCCAATGATATTGCTAGAAACTAGCTACACCAACAAACATTTGGAGAAATGAAGTATAAGTTACGAGTTGTCCAGTAACTTTAAACAATTGCATTCTCAATAAACATACACATGCAAAAAGACAGATACTTTTCTATTTTATATAATATTTAGTAATTCCCATAATTGAAAACTAAACCCCAAAATTTTATTTTATTCGTCTTAACCCCTTATTAAATACTTATTTCCTTCATTATGAATAATTAATTTTGATCTATTCAAAAGGACATCCTGAATTAGTAAAAAAATTGAAGTTTGAAAGATGTACCCACGTGTGTGTCTGAAATTTAGACTTTTATTAGCCTTGTCCTCGTATCCTACATTTTTGAAAATAAAAGATCTGACACTTAGATACGTATCCGCACCCGATACCCATACCCGAGTCTGAGCATCATAGATGTGACTCACTTATTGGGATTTTATTTCAATATTTACGATTTTCCCCATTCTAGGTAATTGAGGTTCAAGACATTAGAGTTTGGAACTCGCTACTGGTGGTATACATGGTTTGAAAAAACGTAAACGGGTACTGAGGCCTTTTTTGTCATGAGGCGAGGCGTAAACCTCAAAACGTTTTGAGACGTAAGCCTCACCACAAACAAAACAGGTGCAATCTGCCGAACAGAACAGGTGCAATATGCCGTCCATGCACTAAACAAGAAAAAAGCCAAGCAAAGTCTAGTGAAACAATTTTAAATTGTAAGTCACTAGAAGAAGGCAGAAGCAAAGGAGAAAAGAGACATAAAAGCAGCACTCGAGGACCTCTTTTAAGAGAAGGATTGAAGATAAGTTTTCTGGCTGCCGTTTAGTTTTGGGAAGATTTCTGACTGTCGTTTAGTTCTGGCCATCTAGGAAGATTTATGTTTGCCGTGTAGAAGGATTTTTAGCTGCCTTTTGATATTCTAGATATTTTAATATATTGTTTAGCCCAAAATGTCTTTTTAAATGGGCCCTTCTCTTTTTTAAAGAGGGTCTTTTTTAATTCCTTTTCAAAAACCTGAAAAAAGACGTACTTCAAATGAGGTGCACGCCTCATTTTTTTTGCCTCAGATGTAGAGGCTTGCGCCTCATTTTTTTGCCTCAGATTGAGCCTCGAGGCACAGAAGCTGCGCCTCACAGTGAAGCGGGCCTCAAGGCAGGCCTCAACAGGGTTTTTTCATACCATGGTAGTATAATAAAAAGAAGATAATTTATGAATTTTTTAAAAAGTAAAATTTTATGATTAAGAAAGTGTTTTATTTTTATTGTAACTTTGGGGACAATTATCTTTTATGAAAGTTCTACTTTTATGATATATATTTAATTTCTCAAAGGGCTTATTTTGGATCGTTACATCCAGTTGTCCACCTCAGAAGTCAAAATTCTCATGACAACACTCTTGCTACATATGTACTTGTATTTCCTAGTTCAGTGTTTGTACCGTCTAATTCTTGCTGAGTGTTCAAGTCTATGGCATGATATGCTTGGCCATTCTTTTGAGAAAATTGTAATTGCAAGTTGTGGATTACAACAATTCTGATAAAACTTCTAGTTCTTTCTGTTCTGCATGTTGTTTTAGTAAAATTCATGAACTTTGTTTCAAATGACACCAATTGCCGACAATACACACACGATGATCACAGGGTAAAGAATGGAATTCACCAACTAAAAGTCTGCAGCACTGGAACCTAGGTTCGCTGAAAATGCTCTCTAACAAGAACGTTGGGAAGGTGGTATGACACAAGGATTATCATCCTTGATGACATGAAGAATAAGACAATTCACTGGTACCATTACCAGAAATAAGAAAAGCACTTGGCTGCAAGTGGGTATTCAAAATCAAATAAAAATTTGATGGGGGCAGCGAGAAATACAAAGCTGGGTTGGCTGCACAAGGATACCAACGAGTTCGTGGCTTGGATTTCAATGAAGTTTTGAGTTCTGTATTTAAGCAACCTTAAAACTATTAGTGACTATTAGGGTGATGTTAACTATTACAACAAGAAAATGAGTCTTAGACAGTAGGATATTAAAAATGCATTCCTAGATGGCGACCTACATGAAGAGGTGTCCATGGAACAAACCTCCTAGATTTACAGACCCCAAGCAATCCACCTTGGTCTGCAAGTTGCTGAAGCCACTCTATTCAGTAAAACAAGCACCTATAGCTTGGTCTGCCTTCTATGGTTTTTGATTTACCTTAGCCAAATCAAATCATTCTTTGTTTATTAAATTTACAGTTGTTCATGCTCATATGCCTTGGTTTATGTAAATTACATACTAGTAACTAGAAGCAAGAATGAAGTAGTAACGTCTGATTGGTCAAGTTAATAAAAGCATCCTGAAGGATCTTTGGTGAATACACTGGAAATACAAGTGAACCATAAAACTTAAGGGCTCCTCTCTTTCAAACTTAGTATATAAAGTACCTACTTTGCAAATCCAAAATGCAATTTGCCAAAAGCAGCAGCACAGCAATAATTAGTGGTCTAGACTCTCTACCAATAGAAATGATGCCGTAGAGAGTGCTCAAGTATGGTGGATATCTTGCAATATGAAACCATCACCAGGCTAGATCTCTCCTGTAGTGTGAATAGAATATGCCAGTTCATGCAAAACCAACTAGAATACCACTCAAACCTAAGGTATTTTGGAGGGATACTAAACCATGGCAAGAATCTGAGAAAATCTCAACTTAATAGGGTTCTCTTATGCCAATTGAGCTACTCATCGAGATGGTAGAAGATCCACAACAGTGTATTTCTTGGCTCATACTTGATATATTAATATTCTGTAAAGCAACATACAGGTCATCCACTGATGCTAAGATGAGATTATTGCCAGCATAGTAAAAAAACTAATCAGGCTGACATCTTTACTTAAATAGACATGGACTGTCCAACATTAAAATATGATTTTTATTCTTTATTCTTATTTTTGTCCATTATCATTTATTTTCATTATAAGGAAAGTAGTACTTCCTCATTTACTGCTTTCATTATTTTCTCATGTAACTACGGTATTCCTCCGCCACAAGTGAGGACATATTAATAAAATCTAGAAAGTACCCCCTTCCTTTAACCCAAAAAATATAAAATTCTTTACTTCAAGAACTAAAAATAAAGATGAGTAAAGTGCTTATGATTAGGTGTGATAAAGTGAATGCAATACCAATTTCCAGAGATTCGTCTTTGAAAGAAGTTAGAAAACAACCTCTCCTATCGATAATAATAACAGGCTTCAGGCATTAGAATATTAGGCTGGTGCAAGTAATTGACGGGGAAAAAAGTGAACATAGATGAGCTTTAAATGGGGACACAAGTTTCTTTGAAGTTGTTTGATAGGCCAAAGTACCCTATAATTGAATCCACGAGTATCTAAGATCTAGATATATATTTGATATTCTTAATTTTTTTAGGTCATAAGTATATTTTGTAATTTCCATTCTAGCAAATCTGTATTTGTTTTCAAAAATTTGGATTTCAAGATCAAGGTTTGTCTCCATTTAGTGGTCAAGTGATGTCCTAAGTTTTAGGTTACAATAGTAGTTTGGGGTAGGTAAATAATAATTTTAGAACTAAGGTTAGGCAATATTTGGAGTCTATATAAGAATACAACGCTTCCTATTAATAATTGGTGATACTTTACCAAAAATTGAGAGCTATTAAAGATTTTAATTGGGTTGCATGATGCAATTCCAAACATTTAGTTTGATGCCATGGGATTGTAGGCATGACCTCTTTCTTCTTTTTTCAGCTGTTAAACATTTTAGGATATTATTCACAGCTTCCAGGAACAGTCCAAAATCTGTTCCTTTCAACCTACTCAACAAGTTAAGACTTCAATAGGTTGATAACCATCCAAAATTACAAAACAATAGAAGACCCCAAGGTTGTACTGCATCAATTTGGCTGTCCACGAAAATGATAAGGTCCCCACGTTTGAGACGCCTTTAGGGATGCATTATAAAATTTTAAAACAGGGCTTGTGTGATGAAGATCTCCTTGTTTGGGACAATCTTAAAAGAGCTTTGTATGATTGAAGATCAGCACTATTCCTATGATAACACGAATTATATTTTGATTCAACAAGAAACAGATCATTTGGAAGCCCATCACCTCCAATAGATGGAAAAACTGCACTTGCTTCTTCAGGATGCAGAAGGAAGAAAATTACATCATTGAAAGAGCAGTTAGTATTATTGAGCCCGAGTTGTTGCTCAAATCATGGAGTGGTGTGAAAAGGTCTTGGTTGAGATTTATGATGCAGCAATTACAAGTTTGAATAGAAAGTAGCAATTTGACAGCAAAGCTGATATTCCTTCAAATGATTGAACTAGAGATGCCAATGAACCAAGCCATCCCAGGCTGCTTCATTGATTATAGTTATACACCAGAAATGATCGCTGAAGTTGAAGTAAAACAGATACTTTCTGAGATAAAAGAAACCAATGGAACAGTTGCATTGCAAAATCAGGAGGGGTTGAAGTAATTTACTGTGTTCAAGTATGGGAACAAGAGATAAATCTCTTATAATTATACCATTGTTGGATTTTTCATTGCTGAAAATACAATTTAGGAGCCAATATTCTAATTTTTCATCACTATCTTGAAAAAAGAGAGGCTAAATTGGCCTGTAGAATCACAAAGTAATGGATGCAAGTTCAATGATTGCAAATTTTCAATCTTCAAAGCTGTGAACTCAAGGTCGAGTTTCTCAACTAGGAAAATCTAAACAAATATTATGTAGGAGGATACAAGCTTCTCTCAACTTAATTGATAGTGAAAGACAACCTTCAATTTAATTGAATAAAAAAGTCATCATTTGAAATTTTTTAAGTTCGGTAATCATTGAACTTAATGCCCAACTTAAATATACATAGTAACAGATATCACAAATAGGAGAAACTGAGAATCCTGCCCCACCCCAACCACAGCCGCCATTCGATTCATTGCTACATCTACCAAAAGATGTCACAAATTCAGAAACATAAATTGCCAATAACAGAAAAAAGTCAGTTTAGAGCTAACATTTCGATAGAGCATGTTTCACTTGTGTTGTAACCAAAAGATGCAAGCATTTAGATGAATGCCGCTTTTCTTCACTACTCATTTATGAACGAGTAATTCAAGTATTTTCAATTACAGACATGGAATCAAATAGGAAAATAATCAAATAGATGGAGATCAATATAGCTTTAGGCATCGAAAAGTAATAGCCATGATCAAATACAAGATTACTGACGAATGAATCTTACCTTAATCACAAATTTCATGGCTCTCAGCTCAGATCGCCAAATTTCCGAGAAAATTAAAAGCAATATGTTAATTGAATCGGGGTTACTCCACGTTGAACTTCAACTCACACTATTAGATTGTTTTGAGGCGGGGAAGAAGGGAAATTGCCTAGGGTCGCAGTTAGACAACCTATCTTACAAATTTCAAGGGCCAAAAGTGTCAAGGAACTTGAATAAGATTCCGAAGATCGTCGAAGATTACGATTATATTATTATAATTGTAGTAGATATAGATAGATTGTTTTTACCATTAATTAATATTGTAATTGATTGCTTCCATATTTAGTTGTCATTTTAGTCCTATTTAATGAGAGAAATATTTAAAATTACTAAAATAAGCTAAAGTGAAAAGCACGAATATTCTCCCAAATTCAAATTTAAAACAAATCAATGATTCTTTCATTCTTCATTTTCATCGAAATCTTTAAAGTCTCACGAATTTCTAAATTCAAAATAATTATCACGTGAACACTTATTAGAAGCCAACGTTTTGAATCAATAAGAATATTTGCACTTTTTTGCATTTCATTATTTGGGATTTCAATAGGTTTTGTAGTTGTTAAATGCTAGTCTGACTTATTTTAGATTATGGGGGTACCATTTAATTGACAGATTCGTGAATTTCTTTTTGGATAAAGCTGTTTGTATACCAGGTATACGTACACCTGTCTCACATGAATAGTTTGCACAAATATTTTATTGTGTATGTGACCCCCCCCCCCCCCCCCTCCATGTGAGGGAGGTTTAAAAGATTGTGTGAATGATTATGTACATGTAACATGATTGTTTTTTTGGGTCAATTTATGAGAAAGAACATAATATGTGCATTGTTATATATATGGTTTATTATCATTATGTTCATTGAGACCATCCATTGAAGATGTTAATAGACAATTGATCAACGCATTTTAACACGCATGTCTGCGTTAACGGACGATCGGCATCACAGACACACTTAGCTAACATTTTTTGAATTTTGTATTAGAACATAAATATGAATTCAAAAATCATTGTCCTTTGTTACTTTGGCGAGTTTCTATCTATTGGAAATTGTCGATGGTAATGGACGAGGTGTCGCTGCACTTATGTATCGACTAATACATGATTGCATTCAAGAAGCTGTGCACATGATTGCATTAAAAGACAACTTTGAGTTCAAAGTAAAGAAATATAATCATGACTACCTAGACAATTATGTGTAGATGACAGTTTCAAGTGACGTTCGCGAGTTAGGATGATCATGAGCTATTAGAAATTTTGGAGACTAAAGAATACGTGTTGGAGGACTTGATGGATTCACTCGAGGATAAGTATGCTAAACTAACAATGAGAACTAATCCTGCGTTGACGGTCTTTATTGAGACTAATGTCGACGACCATTTCAAATAGTTCTTCATGACTCTTGAACAATGTATTTGAGGATATACCTATTCAATGCAACACCTAATTTTAATCGTTAAAACATCCCTAAAAGTTAGATACAAAGGTACGACGATTATTGTTACATGTCCATATGTGAATATTCAAATTGATTCTTTTACATCCGGTATAGTCGATTTTGAGAATTATGAATGAATTAATCGGTTTTTCACAAAGCTGATGGAAGTAATGGGTTAAGTCAAGAAACTTGCTTTTGTATTTTACCAAGGAACATTATAAAAATTGTATTAGTGATGTTTATTCCGATGTATATCATGGTTACTGAATGTACCATATACAAGGCAACTTAAAGATCAAGTGTCGGTATAAAGTCCCAAATCTTAGGATTTGGATTTTTTTACAAAAACATATCATTGAGGATCGATTCGTGATAATTGTATTCAAACCTTCCATTTTGGTGGATTCTTGCTGGTTATTATTGTTCTTCATCAACTTCGTACATAAGGTTCATGTCAATTAGATACATGTTTCCCACACACACATTAGTCACCTAAGAATGGCTATGTAGTTCTCCTCAATCCAGATTGGGAAGAAAAAATTCACAAGAAGCAAATTGCTGAGAGTTGTCCAGACATACCTATTAAAACTAAATCAAGCGAAATGATAATTCGATGCAGTTTTCCACTTGCGAGGGCAATGTTCCAGTACTGGACATACATTACATGGTTGTCTGTTTTACAACTTGTACCATACTCTTGTGGGTCAAAAGCTGCTCTAACATTATTGATTGCCTCCATCTGGATAGAATTAAATGCCCCGAGAATATGAACATCAGCATTTATATGATTATTATTTCATTATTCACAGGATTATTAACTACAGATCAAAAAGAGGATTGTGAATTTTCATCAACAAACTAGTGATCAAGAAATACCTTTTATCAGTTGCATATTTACATTTGATGTAAATTTCACTATTCAAATCTGCATAGAACAAGTAAAGTCACCTCAGTGTTCCTAAAGTAAAATTAATTCGTAACAGTCGTGTTATGTCTAGTAGCCAACGCAACAAATGCATAAGTAATGAATGTCATAATTAGCTTCAAAATTGTGAAACTACAGATTTGTGTTGTAGTCAAATTGCGAGCATAATGGATTACCAATCATCATTACTAATGGAAATAGTTGAAAGCAATGTTGACTTCAACTCCCCGATATCCTTGAGTAATTTCTCATTCTCGATGCTCCCACTCTGAATCTCAACATGCAAAGCTGCAGAACAGAACAGAGCAACACAAATTACTGTACTGTCTCAATATCTCCACAATTCATGAACAAGTAAAATAAAGAGACACAATATCCCCGGATCACTACAAGCTTAAGGTGGAAGATTTTAGATAATCTTTCTGTTGAAGTTGAATAGGGCATTCGCACATTCAGATAAAACAAGAGGTGAATTTCTAGCATACTTACCAGGGACAATCCTCGTGAATATGGAGAACTCTTCAATACTTGCACAAACTTCAATAGATTCTTCTTTGTTGACACTAGAAGCATGTTTTGGAAGTGTTTATAAAGGTAATTAATTATAAATAAATAAAAATGAGTGATAAATAAACTTGTAGTACTTGTAAGTCTCTCCAAATATGTGAATATAAAGTGACTTGAATATTTATAAACATAAGCCAAATATATGCTAAAGCTTTTTTTCTATTTTTTATATTAAATTAAAAAAATATAATAGAACTTTCGAAAAAAAAAAAATGAATAACTTAGTTGTTAAGTAGTCACAGTTTTTCCTTAGTGTTCCGTGGAATAGGAGATATTTGGTTCAGTTAGAACCGGCTTTTAGAGGATATAATAGATGGGTTGCTAGGGATGGCAACGGGGCTGGTATCGGATGGGTTGGCCATTCCAACCCCCGTTCCGTCGGGTTTTTTTGTTATCTTACCCATCCCCATCCCCATCCCCACTTAAAGTGGGATGGGGCGGGATCAGATCGAGGCGGGGCAAGTTTTATGCCCCATTTATTTTTTTCTTTTTATTTTTTATTTAATTTATTTTTTACTTTTAACTTTTTTATATCTTTAGTTAGTAAATATTATTACATTTTTACCAATTTATTAAAAACAATTTATGTTCTCTTAAAAAATGATGATAAATCTATTATTTTTGTTTGATAAAAAACTTAAATTTGAAATTAACTTTAAATGAGGTGGGTAGCGGGGCGGGGATTATGTTTCCCGTACCCCTCCCATGCCCGCTTCGAGGCAATGAACCTCGTCCCATCCCGTCCCATCTCGTCCCCGCCCCGTTTCCCCGGTTAGGCGGGTAATCCCCGCCCCTTTCGGGGAGGGACCCTACAGGTATCGAGTTAAACGGATTTTTTTGCCATTCCTATAGGTTGTGCTATGGGGACATAAGGTGTCCATAGCATTTTCCATGTAGATGTATGTCAATGACTAAGAATTATGAAGTTAGTGTACAACTTGTAGTTTCCTTTTATTAGCAACTTGTATTTTTAACAAAGGCTCTATAAATCATCCTGTGTACGGCATTTTCAAAACCTTTAAAACGTCGAACCCCACTTGGTGTACAGAATTTTTGTACAGGTGTTGTACAGACAACATACAAAGTGGGGTCCGTGCAAATTTTTTTTTTTTTTTTTAATCCATGTGGGGCCGCCACCTTGTGAGGGGCCTGTAAGGCCCCTGTGAATAAATCCCTTGTACATGGGGATTTATTCTAAAACGCCTAGTTGGTATCAAAAGGGAGGGGGGAAACCCTAGCCATCCTTTCTTCCAAAGAACCCTAATCAATCAGGATGTCGTACCCCCTCCTTTGTAAGCCAGACCAAGACCTCTGAGTCCCAAGTCCAAAACTCTAAAACACACTTAGTCCAGATTACCACAATGGTGAGAACTTCCTCCGCTGGTCCCAGTCCGTGCCGATGTACCTCCGAGGCAGAGGCAAAATCAGCTACCTGGGAGAAAAGAAGGAACCAAAACATGAAGATCCATCTTACTCAACCTGGGATGCAATGAATTCAATGAATATTACCTGGCTGAATAATTCTATGGAGGACATCAGTTCTAATTATATGTGTTATTACACAGCGAAAAAACTTTGGGACAATGTCATGTATTCGGACCTGGGAATTCAGTCTCAACTCTATGAACTAGTGCTGAAACTCCATCAAGGAGATGATAACATTATGAAATATTTCAACTCTCTAAAAAGTTTGTGGTAGAACCTTGATTTGTTCAGAGGTTATGACTGGAAATCACCTAATGGTTGCAATCATTACAAAAAAACAGTGGAAGACAACCGCATCTTCAAGATACTCATACTCATTGTCAAGTTTGATGAAGTGAGGCAGAAAATTGGGCGACAGCCTCTGCCTTCTATCAGTGAAGTCTTCTCCGAGGTTCAAAGAGATGAAAGTCTAAGGCTCGTTATCAAATGGTTCTGTTGAGACCTCTTCCCTGGACGCATCTGAAGCAAATATTGGCAAGACACACGATGAAATGCCCCTGCGTTTGGTGTGACCACTGCAACAAGCCTCGCCATACTCGTGAGACCTACTGGAAAATTATGGTAAACCAGCGAGCTGGAAGAGTAAGCAGGAAGGAAGATTCAACCGAGCCCCATTAGCTCATGAAGCCGAAACACTTCCCTTCATCTTCTAAAATTGTTGAAATCCAATTCCTCATCTGGTACTCCTAATGCTTCTCTTGCTCAAACAGGTAACAACCCGTAAGCCTTATCTTGTTGTTCGTATTTCCTTATTACCCTGTGGATCATTGATTCAGGGGCTTCTGACCATATTACAACCTTTTCTCATTTATTTCAAACTTATTCACCCTATTCTAAAGATGGCAAAAAACTTCGCTGACTCGGGCTGCTCGGGCTCGGCTCGGCTCGGAAAAAGCTCGAGCCGGGCCCGGCTACACCGAGCCAAAGTTCGGGCCGAGCCTCATTTTTTGGCGGAGCTTTGCTCGCTCGGCTCCAAAAAAACTCGGTCCAAAAAAGCTCGAGCCGAGCCCGAGCTTTTTTATTTAATTTATAATACGTATAAATCGTACAAATTTTAAATTTTTTAAGTAAAACTGTAGATTTGACATTAAAAAAAACGAAAACGGCTAGGTTCGGGGTCCGGGCTCGGCTTGGCCCGCTAAGGCTAGGGCCGAAAGCTCGGGCCGAGCCTCATTTTTTTTTTGTCGAGCTTTGCTTGGCTCTGGCCCAAAAAAGCTCAAGCCGAGCCCGAGCTTTTTTTTTTTGGCTCGGGCTGGGCTCGACTCGTTGACATAGCTACCCTATTCTGGCTCTAAAAAATTCAGAATAGCTAATGGTTCTTATTCTCCTATTGTAGGCAAAGGTTAAATATTTAAGTCCGTCCTTCATGTCCCTAGGCTTGCTTGTAACCTTTCATCAATTAATAAATTGTCCAAAGACTCTAATTGTCGTGTTACACTTTTGGAATCCCATTGTGAATTTCAGGACCAGACAATTGGCAGTGCTAAGATGATATATAGTCTCTACTATTTTGAAGATGATATTTACCGTAATAAAAAGGCTCAAAGCCTGACTAGTATTAGTTCTATCCATGTTAGAGAACAAATCATGCTATGACATTTTAGACTAGGCATCCTAGTTTTCCTCATCCGAAAAAATCATTTCCTACTTTGTTTAAAGGATTGGATTGTTCATCTTTTTATTGTGAGAATTGTTTTTTTATCAAAGAGTCATCGTAGTACATATTCTCCCAAACCTTACTAAGCATCCAAACCATTTTATTTAATCCCTAGTGATGATTGGGGCCCTTCTAGGATCGCAACTCTTTCTCGAAAAAATGGTTTGTGATTTTTATTGATGATCATACTCATTTGTGTTGGGTGTATTTAATGAATGAAAAATCTGAGTCTTCATACTGATAACGGCATTGAATAATTTAATGAAGTTTTAGCAATTCTTTTAACAGAAAAATGAATTTTCCACCAATCCACTTGTGTTGACACACCCCCAACAAAACAGAATTGCTGAAAGAAAGAATAAAAATTTACTTGAGTTTTTGTGCCATCATGTTTTCAATGAATGTTCCTTAGTTTTTGTAGGTAAAGCTGTTTTAATAGCACCATATTTGATTAACAGGATGCCTACTCGTATTCTTCACTATGTTACACCCTTTGAAAGCCTTAAATTTTTTTTTTTTCCCTAAAACTTGGATATATTCCAACCTACCTTCGAAAATATTTGGATGCATTGCCTTTGTCCATTTACCTAGTAGGCTTGGGTCTAAATTGGATCCTCTTGCTGAAAAATGTGTTTTTGTGGGTATCCCCAAATAAAAAGGGGTACAAATGCTTCAATAAACAAAAATAAATAAATAGAGAAAAAAAATCAGTATAAATGTCTCTTTTCTAGAAAAAATCATCCTTATTTTCTTCAGGTGGAGAAAGAGAGTGAAGAAAATTTTTGGGAGATTTCTTCTAGTATTTCCTTACCTAAAATTATTGTCTCAAGCTCTATTACTCCAAACACTGATCTTTTTAAAATAGGGAAATGATGTTCTACAATCAGGAAAGCCGGGGCCTCCTTGTCCTAATCTGCCAAGCCATACTGCATCTCCAACAGGGGAAGAAATTCAACCAACGGTTCCAAAAAACATTGAATCCTGAGGTTCTGGTTTATAAGAAAAAAGACTCATCAAAAGAGTAGAGAGCTTACTACTGTACCTAAGGAAGGCCGATCAGAGGTCCCGAGCAATGACCCACTGTACACTTAAGGTAATCTAAATCTTAACTTGCCTACATTCGTTCCTACTATTTCTGACCATACAATATCACCTAGCCAAGTTCCGGTAGACCTTTATATTCCTGTAGCTATTAGAAAAGGAACTATACCTGTACCCAGCATTCTATTGCCAAATCCTTGTCTTATGATAAACTTTCCCATAAACATAGGGCCTTTACTTCAAATATTTCTCACTTGTTAGTCCAAGAAACATTCAGGAAGCACTAGATGATTCGAATTGGAAATCAACAGTGTTACAGGAAATGAATGCTCTTAAAAGGAGTGGAATGTGGGAGATAGTTTATTTGCCCGGAGGAAAAAATCTGTTGGGTGTAAATGGGTTTTAACTATTAAGTATAAAGCTGATGGTAATGTGGAAAGGTACAAGGCGAGACTTGTGGGGAAAGGTTTTTCATAAACGTAGGGCATTGATTATCAAGAGACGTTTGCCCCTATAGCAAAAATAAATTATATCTGAGTCTTATTGTTGTTGGCAGTCAATTCTAACTGGCCATTACACTAGTTGGACATAAAAAATTCTTTTTAAATGGAGTCTTGGAAGAAGTGTTTATGAGCTTGCCACCTGGGTTCAAGGGAAAACATGGTCAGAGGAAAGTCTTTAAATTCAAAAGATCCATGTATAGTTTGAAACAGACTCCAACAGCGTGGTTTGAATGCTTTGGAAAGGCTGTGAAAAGTCTTGGGTATCATCAGAGGTAGGCAGACCATACCATGTTCTACAAACGTGGCAAGGAAGGGAAAATTGTCATCTTAATTGTGTGTGTGGATTATATAATTTTGACAGGTAATGACATTGAAGAGTTGACCAGACTGAAGAAGCTGAAAATTTTGAAGTCAAAGATCTGGTAGCATTAAAATACTTGCTTAGAATGGAATATGCCAGGTCAAGAGAAGGAGTTCTCGTGGATCAACAAAATATGTGCTTGATTCGCTTAATGAGACAAGACTACTTGGGTGTAAAGCTACTGACACTCCAATTGAAGTCAACTTGAAGTTAGAAGTTGCCAAACTCGAGAATGTGGTTGATAGAGAGAGAGATCAGAGATTGGTGGGAAGACTAATTTACCTGTCTCACACACGCCCAGATATAGCATTTGCAGTCAATATGGTGAGTAAGTTCATGCACTCTCCTGGACAGGAACACTTTGAAGCAGTGTACAGGATTCTGTGGTACTTAAAGGGCTCACTGGATAGAGGACTTATTTTCAAGAAACGAGGTCATTTGTAAGTAGAGGTGTACACAAATGCTAATTGGGCATGAAGTATAGTTGATAGACGATCTACCTCAGGCTATTGCACCTTCGTTGGAGGAAACATAGTCACTTGGCTAAGAAAGAAACAAAATGTAGTAGCGAGGAGTAGTGTAGAAGCCGAGTTCAAAGCACTCGCCCTTGGGATTTGCGAAGCTATGTCGTTAAAAAGACTTCTTGAAGATTTGAAGGTTACTGTTTCTCTTCCCATGAGAGTCTACTGTGACAAGGTTGCCGTTTCAATTGCTCATAATCAAGTCCTCCATGATAGAACCAAAGATGTGGAAGTTGACAAATTCTTTATCTAAGAGAAGCTTGATTGTGGTATGATTTGCATCCCCTATGTTTCTACTACTGAACAAGCTACATACATCCTTACCAAAGGACAACACGAGAGAATTTGAAGTTGTAAGAAGCAAGTTAGCTATGGAAGATATCTAAAAGCCAGCTTGAAGGGGAGTGTCGAATAAGAGATATTTGGTTTCAATGGAACCGGATTTTAGGGTATATGATAGATATGTAATTATAGATAGTCGATGACTAAGAATTAGAAAGTTAGTGTACAGCCTGTAGTTTCCTTTTTTAGCTCCTTGTAGTTTCTATTTAATTGAGGGTCTGTAAATCATTCTGTGTACGGCGATATATAGATTCTTTTCAATACCTTGAAATCGCCTAGTGCTCTTCACCATTTTGCTTGTGTGAGATCTACCATCACAAAAGCTCGACAATATAGCAACAAATTGGCATTAACTTTTAAAGATAAATTGTGCTTTTATTACCCTGTGGACTTTTATCTATTGAGTTCTTGAAATGCATTGGTCATGGCCTTTCCTGTAATATCCACTAATTTATTTCTTTTCAGGGTAAGGATAATATCTTCAATAACAAAAGAACAGACATTTGATGCTATCATGTAAATCACAAGACAGCAGTCTTAAATGAAAAAGTTAAATCGAGAGAAAAATGTGCATAGAAGAGACCCATCACACAATCTTAAAAAATCTCAGATAAGGAAGATTAAATTTGCAGTTCCCAACTTATTGGGAACATAGCAAGTAGGTCCTCATCCTGATATTTTTAGTGGCTGCAGTCCTTGACCTTTTATTTTTTCTGTATTTATGTCACTGAACTTTCCAGTGATACATCCAATTTATTCGACTTGATATACAATGTAATCCTTTGAAAGTGTTAAGATGTTACTCTAAGCTCCACAATTTGTTCCTTTCATATAAATTCAATTAAATAAAGCACGCCAAGTTCAATTAGATTAATAGCATGACAATATCTATCTGAAACAGATCAATCAAGCATCTCATATGTTCTAAAATAATATTTCAACAAGAAATGTCAATACATCAGCAAATTAATATTTGAAAAGAATAAGGAAAAGTAAAAAACTGAAACTGAAAATCTATAATTTTCTAATCCAACATATATTTACTCTGATGTGAAATCAAGCATAGAAGTGAATTTTTAGAATGGCATATTTACTTAGTTTCACTGCAAAACGACTCCAGGTAAAATACCAAACTGGGAAAATAGTACTCAAATTCTCTGCATAATACCTTGAATATCAAAGTAGGTCATTTCCAATTTGAATCTTTAATTATGTGATCATAAAAAACACGAATTACCAGAAATTGAATCATGGGTATCTTCAACAATCTCCTCCACAAATGCCGACACCGAACTTGCAAGAATATTATTTTTCTTATCTAAAATGTGAACTTCATGTTCTAGAAACTCTTTCTCTGTCAGCAAAGGCTTCAGTTCATCATGTTCCCTGCTGTTAATGGACTTCTGAAAATCTAGGCATGATGTAAGGAATCCTTCTCTGTGCAAAAACAATTACATAGATTTTCATGAACTAGCCAAAACAAGTCCCACAGCTAGAATGTTGATCATTCTCATTACAGGTGTTTTGCCAAAATGAAAAAAAAAAAAAAAAGCACCGCAGATAATCATTTTCAAAGCAAGATTTTACAGTCTAAAGAACATGTAGGGAAAACAAAGTAGCCACCTACATTTTTTAGAGCATGCAAAACGTTGGTGCACAACAGAGATACTAACTTGACTAATCAGTACAACTTCAGTGGAGAACATAAACTGGACACAAGGACGTAGATAAAAATGCAAATCCTGAAGTGAAGAGTCCAAATAAAAAATAAACAATGATGTTTCATCTGAAAGACTTGGAACTAGCCTAGATTAAATAATAATCATTATGAAAAGGTTAACTAGTCAGCAGCAGATTTTCAGATCATACAAGAAATCAAGTTCCTGATTTATTATATAAAATAAAGCAAAACATCTTTAACTTTTCAAAGCATGATACAAACATCTGATTTATTTCTATATCTTTTGGAATAACAATTACTGGAACTAATGGCATACTGTTTGTTATTCAATCTTTTTGATGTTTCATCCCGCTTCATTTGTAAGCAATGTATCCCATCCTCCAAGACTTTCAGAGAGTTTCTTGAATCAGCTATGATAAAAAAAACATAAGGATCAGAAGAGTATGAGTGCAGTAATAACAAATGCACGAGAACATGAAATAAAGGTGCTCAAAATCGTTAGAGAGAAGGTAGTGAGTGTTCTATTCATAATTCGTATATCCCTGGTAAACTGAATGCAAATTATTTTTTTTCAATAATGCTACATGTACAAGAGTTCAATCACGGAACTTTTACAGAATTTGAAGAAATGATGATGTGGCAAAAAAAGGTACGCTACATGTAATTTAACCCGATAACTATGGGATGCGAAATTAAATCGAAATATTGCATTCTTAATATCATTTCAAAGAACTCACGATCGAGTTTTTCATGTCTTTAACAGCGCGCGAAACGGCCAATTATAGCAAATGTTACCAGGCGTCAAAGTACAGCGTTCCAAACTTATATTTCGAGAATTTCGATAACACACTAAATTTAAAAATTCTTCAACAATGGTACGCTGGTTGAATTCTTAAATTGCATAAGTTATCTCGAAGTTCGTTTCTAGAACTACATCATGCACAAATCACATTGTCTAAGTGTGTGTTTGTCTTCCATTATTGTAGAAGAAATTGAGGAATGAATAATATTTTTTGGAGAATGTGTGGTTAAAATTTAAAGTAACTTTATTGGTTTGTGTGTAGAATATTTTATTAGATGAATGTGTGGCAAACATTGTTTTGGAATAATGGGAGACAAATGAGGCCTAAATGAACATCGAAAATTGGTTAAACATGCGTGTTAAAAAAAGAAGTATAACTCGTCTTCTTTTTAAATCTTTTTAAATTATTTCACTAAGTTCATTATTTTTGCGCGACAAATTTCTCAATATAATTTACAAGGTAATTGGCGCAAAACGTCCCTACCTTTGCATGGTTTTGTGCAAAACGTCCCCACCTTTCTTTTTTGGTGCATAACGTCCATACCTTTCACATTTTTTGTGCAAAACGTCCTTTTCGTCACTTTTTGACAATTTTACCCTTCTATTAAAATAAAACAAACACAAAAGAAAAGAAAAGAAAAATAAATAATCAATTGTAACTATAGCCCAAACTTTTTAAAAAGTGCAAATAACACAACAAATTTAACGTTCTTCCCAAAACTCACACTTCCCCCACCCAAATTAAGAACATCAGTTCTTAGCATAATCTCAAGACTCAAGAGCATCAGGTCTCTCAACATTTCAGTTGCACAACTCCCCTTCAACACCCACCGCCGCCACCCAACCACCAATGAAAAAGGAAGCCGGATAAGTTTCTTGGGAAATGCTAAGATGTAGTTATCATCAGGTCGGCTTGTAATTTATTTGAATCGTGAATTAATTTTTGCCCGTCGATTATGAGAAATTCAATCGAATTCACAGGAGGAACATTCAATTACAAGAGCAGTTAAGGTTGAATTTTCCATATTTTCTTGTTATTTATTTAAGGATTCAGTCAATTTTGTGCATTTGGCATTTTCAAAATTAGGTCAGCCAAATTTTGTATTCAATTCAGGAAAGCAGCGGTAGGTAGATGGAAAAGGAAAATGCAAAATAATTTCAATGTCTGTTTTTTTGTTTTATTTCCCATCATCCCTTTCGTGATTCCCAACCCCATTAATTGGGTCTCCAGTTTTTGTTTATTTTCAGAATATTTATTGATTAGCTTGTTTTTGCAATTCTTCAATTTTGTTGAATTACTGTAAATTCGAAAATTTTGGTTATTTTGATTTTTTTTTTTTTTACAGAAAATGTGCTGTATATATCTCTGCATGTGAATTTGATCTTCAATTCTCTTTAGATTGGAATCAAAATCAAAGATGCGTTGAGCTGTTACCATACACCTCTCTCTCTCCCTCTCCCTCTCCCTCTCCGTACGTCTTCTTCAGTGCAATATCGTCAGGATGTTTAATTATGATTGAAACAAATGAAATATGTCGTTACTTTTGTGAAGAATTCAGAAATTTCGGGGAAGAACTGTTATGGGGCTAAAGTGGAAAAGTGTATAAATTTGTAAATTGGGTTTTCGGATTCTGAGTGCAAAAAATGGGTGTAACGAATTCAAAAGCTGAGAGAACTGATGCTCTGAGATTATGCAAAGAACTGATGTTCTTAATTTGGGTGGGGGAAGGGTTAGTTTAAGGAAGAATGTGAAATTTGGTGGGTTATTTGCACTTTTTAAAAAGTTTGGGCTATAGTTACAATTCATTCTTTATTTTTCTTTTCTTTTGTGTTTGTTTTATTTTAATAGAAGGGTAAAATTGTCAAAAGGAAACGAAAATGACGTTTTGCACCAAAAATGTGAAAGGTATGGACGTTTTGGGCCAAAAAACGAAAGGTAGGGATGTTTTGCACAAAATCATACAAAGGTAGGGACGTTTTGCGCCAATTACCCTAATTTACATCATTTTATTATGAATCTTGCATGAAGTACGATGTCAAAAAATTTCGGATGTAAAAATTTTGTTTGGAATTTTAGGAGAAAATTTTACATGAGGTATGGATTATTTTTCCTAAAAATTCATAACAAAATTTTTACACCCAAAATTTTTGATGTCGTACTTCATGTAAAATTTTTAATAAAATGATGTAAATTATATTGAAAAATTTCTCGCGCAAAAATAATAAACGTTAATAAAATAATTGAAAAAATTTAAAGAAAATACGAGTTACACGTCTCTTTTTAACACATGTTTCACATACGTACAATTATTTTCGATGTTCGTTTAGATAATTCGATTTGTCCATGATGTAGTTCTCAAAACGGATTTAGAAATAATGTATGCGATTTAAGAATTCAACTAGCGTACCATCGTCGAATTTTTTTTAAATTTAGCATGTTATCGAAATTCCCGAAATATAAGTTTGGAACAGTGTACTTTGTCGCATAGAAACATTTACTATAATTGGCCATTTCACACGATATTAACGACATGAAAAACTCGATCATGAGCACTTCGAAATGATATTAAGAATATAATATTTCGACTTAATTTGACATCCCGTAGTTATCACGAAAATTGACATGTTAAAAAGAGTTTATTTCTTCCATTTTTTTAAAAAAAATTACGTGTAGCGTAGCTTTTATTCTTTGCCATGTCATCATTTTTTAAAATTATGTACAAATTCTATGACTGAAAGCCTGTATGTATAGCATTATTGATTTTTTTTTAGATTCACGTCATAATTCCTAATGATACTTGAGTAGAGCTGCGAAAAAGGAGCAGCCCAGGTATGGCCCTACTTGCCTGAAAACCCGTGTTGTGACTCTTGGGCCTCAAGGCTCATTGCCTTCCCAAGCCGTCAATTTGGACCCATTGGAAGGCGTCGGACCTAACACTTGCCATTTCTTCAAAGAAGTTGCTATATACTTCTTTGTTTTAAATTTCAAAATTTTCTTCTAAAAATTCCCAACCACCATTTCATTGTCTTATTTCCTTCCAAACTCTACAATATCTCGATTTCACTCTCTAAATTCACTCAATTTTTTTTTTAATTCTTTTTGGGAAACTTTTTTTTAAGTTTATTGCATTTCATTCTCACTGTGTCAAATTTGGGATCAATCAACTATTTTGGATTTTGATACCCAATAAATTTCGGGCAATGATGTTAAACAGTTTGGATTATATTTCATAGGTCTTGACCGATGAATGAAATAACTATCAGCACAATCAATTTATAGGCTCAACCCGAACATAACTCGGGTCATTGGAAGCAACTTAATTAGTTAATTTGTTCGTGGCCACTATACCTTTTCGATGGCCCTTTTAATGTGATGGCCCATTTATTGGATAATATTGGCCCAAGTTGTGGAAACTCAAACTAACCTATATATATCCACTTTCATACCATTGCAAAACCGTGTGTGCGCTTTGTTGTTTTTTGAGAGAAAAATGTGGCTGCCTCGTTCCCTCTTCTTCGTGCCTTTGCCTTTATTATTTTTTCTTTGCCTTTGTAGCTTTGCAAACACCACCATACTTGTATTTCTTGGGGGCACATTAGAAGTGGCAACCAAAGTAATAGAAGTAGTTGTGGGTTGGAGTCGATTCATTGATTGTGGTTTGATATTGGCAAGTTTAAACTGAGCCCGAATTCCACAACTTGAAGATCAATTCCGCTACATACGGTATCAAAGTTAGGTAGGTAAGAAATTTGTGTTTTTTTGGGTGAAAATCAATTTGAAATCGACTAGAAAAAGGACCGGAAGAATCTGTCTAGTTTTGAAATTTTTAAAACTGGATCTATAAACGTGTTTTCCAACAGACCACTTATTAGACGAACGGAGACCAATGATGTGTTTAGTAGATTGAGGCGCTCCTGGGTGGGTGGCACGTGACCGAAGACGGCGGAGCATGACAACTGACGCGTGGAACTCCACGACAGCGCGTGTAGGCACCTGAGGCCTTCTCCGATGACAATTTCTTAGACAGTTTTCTCCCGACAACGAGACAGACCCTGCAGTGTTCGTTTTCAATTTTGAGTGCTACGGTGAATTTTAGACGATTCTACACTTACGCGTTTGGGATTCATTTTTGCTCGATTGGTTGTTGTTGGAGCTTTAGGGCAAATAGTGATGGCTCTAAAGTTTGGTAAATTTGCATATCTCGATATTTACGGACCTTCAAACATGGTTCACTATGATATATTGGCTTATCCCGTTTAATTTTAGCATTAGTGAGTCATAGTGTGGGGTGACATTATGATTGGGATTACCGTGTGGGGGTAAACCATTATTTGTGCTAGAATTTAGGAATTATTTGTCATATTTAAAGTGTTGGATCTGATTCCAAGTTGATAATTGCTTTTGTGTTTTAATTGTTGTTTAGTCACTGTATGAGACTACATTGTATGAGAATTTGAATTTTTTGCTGACATATCTTTGTGTTGCATTAATTATTCTATTAAGATACCTAGACTTGACCCGTTTGAACATTCTCTTGATAGTGAGATTTCGAGTCTCATGAAATCTTGGAAATCTAGAACGATGGATACTGTGGCCTTAAGATTACTTTGTGTGACATATTTGTGCACTTTAGTTGTTCTGTTTTTCAAAATGTCTTCACATTTCGAAGTTGAAATTTTCAATGGAAAGTAGAATTTTCAATTTGGCAAAAAAAGATTAAGGGAATTTTGGTTCGACAAAATGTTTCAAAAGTTATAAATGACAAATTTCTTGCAAATTTAATAGAAGCACAAAAAGAAGAATATGATGAACTTGGTTACACTCAATTATTTTACACCTAACACTATTTTGAAAAAAGTTGGAAAAATTGATTCTACAAAAAAACTTTGAAAAAAAGTTGGATGACTTATATTTACTTAAATATACTCCTAATAAGTTGTATTTGTTAGAAAGAATTTTCAATTTTGAAATGAATACCTTCAAAGGATCTTGATGACAATCTAAATATTTTTAACTAACTTGTTCAAGACACCGTTAATTGTAACGAGAAGGTGCCAGAAACATATAAGGCTATTACCTTGCTTTAACTCAATGCATGTTTCATATAGAGAGGTTAAGAATGCAATTAAACATGGTAGGGACATCTTAACACTTGAGATTGTCATAGATTCCCTTAAAAGTAAGGAAATGGAGATTAAGCCAGAAAAAGAGGATAAGATGAGTGGTGAGTTACATATGATGAGAAGTAGAATGAAATTTAAGTAGATGAATTTGAGTAGAACTCAAGACAGTAGTGATTCAAGTTATGAGGGTGGTAAGAAGAAGGGCAAGGGTTGGGATAAATCTAGTGGTAAGCGGTGTTACAACTGTGGTAGGTCTGGACACTTTGTGAGGGATTGTCCCAACAAGAAGGATAAGCAGAAGGGTAAGATGAGAGGTGATGCGAATGTGGCTATAAGGTCGAGTAATGACTTTAGTGAGGTTTAGTACGAGTAAACCTAGTTACTACATGTACATCTGTGTCTGATCATTTTTGCATATGTGTGATTACTTAATTATGTTGCATGGTTATAAGTTGCATTTCAGCGTGTTTGATTTGTGCATTTGCATGAATTTGAGAGCAATTTGATTACTTTGTATACTTGTTTGCATGCATAGTGAGTTGTGATGCATTAGCAGTGTATTGTATATCTTTTGTTAAGATGGAGTATAGATATCTAGGGGTACATTGGTGATTTGTACCAGGGATGTGGAGCACATTTGGATCATGAGTGGCAGGGTGATTATATATTGGAATCTTTTATCTGTGAAGATGTTGTACAAGTGGAGTGTGAGAGAGACTTCTATCACTTCTATTAGATAGAGACCTATTATCCACGTAGGTTGGAAGAAGTGATGTGATAGAGGATTATCTTGTACACTTAAGATCTATTGATATTTGAAGGTATGAGTTGAGTGATCAATCTAATGAGCATGGTGGGCAATGAGAAGAGATATGTGTTTTCGAGGTGTGAGCAACATAGATTGGGCTATGATAACTTTGGTGAGATCTTTTAGTGAGGTCATATATTCATATGTTGCATGTCTTTTGATCGTTTGATTGATTAAATTAATGTTAATATGTTGTTCTGTGTGAACGTGTTTTGAAAATATCTGTGTCTTAACCTATGTTATATCTTCATCGCATGATTAATTCCTCTTGATTGTTTATCGTTATTATCTGCTTATAATTGAGTATATTTTACCTTAGCCTAAGTGAAAGTACGTGGAGCAGATATGGTATGTGTTTCGGGTTCGAAACACAATGTAAAATATGTGATTCCAATTTTATTAATTATCTTGGTTTTACAAGTACTAACTATGTATTTTGATTGTTTGCAAGTTTATTGGATATCAAGGTGAAAATTTGTTGGGTTTTGACACAAAAAAAAAAAAAAACTCGGGCAATGATGTTAAACAGTTTGGATTATATTCATAGGCTTGGGCCATTGAGTGAAATAACTATCAACACAATCAACTTATAGGTTCAACCCGAAAACAACTCGGGCCATTGAAAACAACTTAATTAGTTAAGGGAAATTACAAAAAATCAGGTGTTTAAAGATAGCTTTTTAAAAATCAGGTCCAAAGTTTGTATATTCAAAAATCAGGTATCAATTGAATCTTTAAATAATAGTATAATACTAATAATTCACACCAACCCTAATTCATTTTTAGTATTTGTTTTCTCTCACTACCCTCTCTCTCTCCCCTTCCCATCTCTCTGTCCAAAATCGACTGCCCATCGTGAAGAATACTATCGCCGGCACTGCCCACGAGAAGAAAGTCTTGCACGATGCTGGATGCAACGCTGCCTCGCCAGCAGCGTTCACGATGTCGCCACTGTAGCGGCGATGATTTAATATCTAGAACCAGTTCCGATGTGATACCGGCGTCGCTACAACAAGATGATGAGTCAACAAGATGTACGACGACTGGAGTTGCTTTTGCAATCGATGGTTGTGCAACGAGTTGGTGGTGTTGGGACTGGGATCAATGATGTAAGAGGGTGGGGGTGGCTGGGTGGGTGGTGGTAGGTGTGTTGTGGGTGCGGTGGTGGTGGTAGCTCTGCCGTTGTGCAGTGTTTTTGTGTACGGTTTGGGGGTGCGGTGTGCGGTAGTGGTAGGTGTGTGTTGTGGGTGCAGTGTTTTTGGCTGTACCGGTGTGCAGTGTTTTTGTGTTGTGGGCATAGTTTGAAAAAACGTAAACGGGTACTGAGACTTTTTTTGTTATGAGGTGAGGCGTAAGCCTCAAAACGTTTTGAGGCGTAAGCCTCACCACAGACAAAACAGGTGCAATCTACCGAACAAAATAGGTGCAATCGGCGACGATGCACTGAACAAAAAAAAAGTCAAGCAAAGTCTAGGGAAACAATTTTAAATTGTAAGTCACTAGAAGAAGGCAAAAGCAAAGAAGAAAAGAGACATAAAAGCAGCACTTGAGGACCTCTTTTAAGCGAATGATTGAAGATAAGTTTTCTAGTTGCCATTTAGTTTTGGGAAGATTTCTGACTGCATTGTAGTTCTGGCCATCTAGGAAGATTTCTGTCTGCCGTGTAGAAGGATTTCTGGCTGCCTTTTGGTATTCTAGATATTTTAATATTTTGTTTGGCCAAAAATGTCTTTTTAAATGGGCCCTTCTCTTTTTTAAAAAGGGCCTTTTTTAATTCATTTTCAAATACTTGAAAAAAAATACTTCAAATGAGGCACACGCCTCATTTTTTTTGCCTCAGATGTAGAGGCGTGCGCCTCATTTTTTGTGCCTCACAGATTGAGCCTCGAGGGACAGAAGCTGCACCTCACAGTGAGACGGGCATCAAGGCGGGCCTCAGCAGGGTTTTTTTCATACCATGGTTGTGGGTACAGTGGTTGTGGTAGTGGCTCTGCCAGTGTGCAGTGGCTCTGGCGGTGGGTGGGTTTGACAGTGTTTTTGTGTACGGTTGTGGTGTTGTGATGGTGTTGTTGGTGGATCGGGGTCGACGTTGGGTGTTTGGTGTATGTGACCAATATTTGGTAGGTTCAAATCTGGTTGGTGGTGGTGACAGTGGATCGAGATCGGTGGTTGGATGTTTGGTGTATGTGACCAACCAAACTAACCTGTGACCTTAATATCCGATCATTTGTGATTAAAAAAATAATTTGTGACTTTGATATGTGACCAATGTAAATATGTAATAACTGTGACCTAAAATTTTTTATCTGTAACCAACTAAATAAACTGTCACCTATAAAATTTTTGATATGTGACCAACGAAATAAAATGTGACCTATGAAATTTTTGATCTGTGATCAATGAAATAAACTGTGACCTATAATTATGTATCTTTGGCCATTAATTGTATAATTGTGACCTTATTACATTTAATTAATAAAATAATTTTAATTAATAAATAAATACCTGATTTTTGTATTTTTAAACTTATGACCTGAAAATTGAATTGAATGAAACTTAACACCTGATATATGAATTTTTCCCATTAGTTAATGTTGCTCATGGCCACTATACATTTTGGCCCTTTTAATGTGTTGGCCCAATTATCTTTGTGTTGATCCATTTGTTGGATAATATTGGCCCAAGTTGTGGTAACCTAAACTAACTTGTATATATCCACTTCCATACCGTGTGTGTGCTTTGTAGTTTTTTGAGAGAAAACTGTGGTTGCCTCGTTCCTTCTTCTTCGTGTCGTTGCCTATATTGTTTTCTCTTTGCAAACACCACCATACTTGTGTTCATAGTGGGCACATTAGAAGTGGCAATCAAAGTGATAGAAGTAGTTGTGGGTTGGAGTCGATTGATTGATTGTGGTTTGATATTGGTAAGTTTACACTGGGCTCGGATTCCACAAATTGAATATCAATTCCGCTACAAACTCGTATCTTTTTCAATAAACAGATCAGTGAATTTTGTAAGTCAATTGACTCTTTGATACAGAGCATAATGAAGAATTCATTAGATGGCAATCTATTCCTCAGGTTCACGTTAATTAAGATGCAGTATCTCGTATGCATGAAGGATTGGAAAGACTCAACATTTAGAATGCAAGATTTGGAGTCGAGCCCATAACAAACAACTTCAACAATCTAGAAGTAATAGATGATAAGTGATAGATGAAATCATGCAAAATGTAAATTTTAAAATTCTTGACATTGATGTAAATGGTTGATAGATAGGCAGGTATGAACCTATATGAAATATGCTTCAACTATAGTGATGCATCTTGTAGTAAAGTGAGCTCTAAATTAAATAGTAAGAAATTTCATAATCAATCTCAACTATTGATCATGTCGGGCCTAAAGTTTTCCTATCGTGTCGCCTAAGCCGGGGGGCCTTAAAGGTGGGTCATGATGGTCCGACCTGACCCATCTTACACCTATATACTAATGCAATAAATATTTAAAGTTGTGTACTAATTGGCTATTTGAATTTGACTATGAGATAATCATATTACAACTGTTTGAATCTCCAGATCCCCCCTTCTTATGTTTTGTAATTTAGACCCTCAATATTTTGACTCCTCCGGATGGCATTTCGATTTTCAAAATTTTGGTTGTGTTTAGCTGCAGATTAAAATGTAATGATCTAAGAAACACTACATGTTTATAACAATATCAAAAGGAAAGAGAGCAATCAATAACTTCTGGAAATGTGCTTTTTGGTTATCTGTTATTATACATGGCATCCATTAATAAGAGTTTGGGTGCCATGAGAGTCGACAAATCTAACCCGACTTTATATAAATTCCTTTACACAAACCATTTGTAGAAACTCTACAGTGCACACCCATTTTTCTCATGCCTCGCGTCTACACTTCAATTTCCTAGTACAATCCGACAATTAATAATTTGCTCTTCTGAACCTCTTTATTTTTTAAAATCAGAACCATAAGTAAAAACTTCGAGTTTCTCACCAATATTTTCTTCAATCTAATTACTAATAAATCATTCATTAAACTCAGAATCAAGTAATTATAGAAATCAGTATTTTTCCGATTACTGTAAATCGTTCATTAAACTCCGGTTTGTATTTCTAATTTTTTTTTTTTAAAAAAAAAAAAGGAAGAAATCAGAGAAGAAATAAATTTCTTACAAGCGACAGTGATCAGCCCAGTGATCTCGGACTGCAACGTATAACCCATTTTCATCAAGTCAGATTCACGAGCAGCTAAAGCGCACTCGATTTCCCCGCACTTGACCATTTCCGATTCAATTTCTCTGGTTATCTGGATGCTTGCTTCGATTTCTTCATTCACCTTCATATTAATGAAATTAATTAATGAAATTAATCTGTTGTACGTAACATCACAGGTACGTGTGAATACCTGATCAAGCATGTCCTTGAGAGAAGAGATCTGACACAGAATCGAGCCAGAATCGTTCATTCTCTCTCCCTCTCTCTCTCTCTCTCTCTGCACGCAAGCGTATCGTGGTATCAATGAGAGCTTCCCGAGCTTCTTAACGAGTCAAATTTCCAGCGACATCAATTAAGGTAGTGGTGGCAAATGAGCCGAGCGGGCGAGCCGCTCGGGCTCGTAAAAAAACGAGCCCGAGCACGAGTCGAGCGGGCTCATGGGCTAGCCGAGCGGAGCCCGCTCGGCTCGTCACTGTTCACGAGCGGCTCGCCGAGCCGCTCGTGAGACGAGCCCACCCAAGTAATAAAAAAAATAATAATAAAAATAAAAATAAAAAATAAATTAAATTAGCCGCATTTGCGGCCGGTGACCAGAACGGTCACTGAACCAGTGACCGTTCTGGTCACAAGTGACCAAACGGTCACTGGTTCAGTGACCGTTTGGTCACTTTTTTACAAAAAAAAAATTTTTTTTTTTTTTTCTACTTTTCTCCAATTCTTCTCCTATAAATACCCAACTCATTACAACATTTTTTTCCCACCAAACTTTCATTCTATACTCTCTACTCTACAATTTACAATTTACAAATCATTATCAACAATTCTATAATTCTCTTCTACATTTTTTTACATTATTATCTTCATTTTACAACTCATTTTATACATTAGCCAGTAGTACATAATCGTCATTTCTATATTTCTACATTCTATTTCAACAATTCACAAATGGATCCACGAGCATTTGTTGAAAACTTGTTCGGTATGGAAGGTGAAACACCTGCCCAAAATCAATTTGGGAATGAATTTGCCGGTCTCAACCAACTACCAATTCCAGAAGACATTGACGATTTCGACGTTCGTGAAGCCGATGCCGATCCGATTGATTTGGATGACGTTGATGTTGATCCTAGCGTTCCTATTGATTTGGAACAAGATGAAGAACCTGCACTAAATATTCCCGATGCAAGAGGGAAGAGAAAGGGGAAGAAGTAGGCAAAATGTTGGGACCATTTCAAATTGGTTAACACTGGTCGTGTGATCGATGGAGTTCCAGAAAATAAAGCAGTATGTAAATACTGTCAACAACGACTGGCATGGCAAAAAAAAATTGGAACCACTCACCTCAACCATCATTACAAAGCATGTGCGGCCAAACATGGGCTTCTTGAACGTGGACAAACGCAACTACAGTTTGGTACTAGTAGAGACGGTGCTACTACTTCGCCACTTTCTACGTGGATGTATTCGGAGGAGGAAGCACGAAAGGGAATGGTGAAGTTCGTTGCCGCGGCGGAGCTGCCACTAGCAATAGTGGACAACGAACATTTCGTAAACTACGTCAAACAATTTCTTCAACCAAGGTACGTTGGGGTAAGTCGAAATACTATTCGTTCTAATACAATTGAATATTTTCTTAATGCAAAGCGATTATTGATTGGAGATTTAGAAAAATACGAGGGTGTCATATCTTTAACTTCGGATTTATGGGAAGGGATTAATAAGAGAGGTTATATAGCTGCAACTGCACACTATATAGACCCACTTTGGGTTATGCATAAAAAAATTATTGCTTTTAAAATAGTTGAGTATCCTCATAATGCTAACACTATATTTAATGCAATTATGTTAATAATTAAAGAATATAAATGCGAGAGTAAAATTCGTTCTTTTACTTTTGACAATGCTTCTGTAAATAAAGTAGTTATCGATAAATTGCATAGAGTACTTCAACCCGATTTTGGTGGTTATTTATTCCATATTCGATGTGTGTGCCATATTTTTAATTTAATTGTACAAGACGGTTTAAAACATGTGAAGGACGAAATTAGTCGAATTAGAAATGCACTTACGTATATCACGATTACACCTAGTAGAAAACAAGCATTTGAAGAATTTTGTGAACAAGTTGGGAACTCTAATACAAAAACTTTTATTACTGACGTAGGTCATAGGTGGAATTCAACTTACTTATTATTAAAATCATGTGAAGGTTTTGAACCGTTTATCACTGAATTTTATAACAATAGGCATATTAGAGATGACGACGATGATATTTTAAATGAATCCGATTGGAATACGGTTTTTAAAATTAAGAAATTTTTGGAAAGTTTTTATACGTCTACGAATATATTGTCTGGTGTTTATTATCCAACTAGTTGCATGGTTCTTGAACGTCTTTATATAACTGCTAGGGCTTTTAATAGATATCAAAATGACCACGATTTTCATGTCGTTATATATGCTATGGAATTAAAATTTAGAAAATATTGGGAAGAATTACCTATGTTATTTCCTTTAGCATGCGTCATGGACCCCGATACAATTTATCGGGTACTAAATTTATAATTGACCAAATTTCAAATGCTTTAACTTTTAATATGCCTATTACTTATAGGAATTTGGAACAAACGTTAACTGAAATGTATGAATTATATGCTTCAAGAATAGGTACACAAGTTACTCGTGTACCTACTCCTCCTCCCACTAATATAAATGATGACGACGAAGTAATTAATTTATTAGAAAACATAGACTCAATTAGATATGATTCAACCGCATATGCATATGGTTCCTCTAGTAGTAGTAGTATGTCTTCCACCGCATGTACTCAAACTTCGAGTAGCGGTCCAAATGCGTTGCCATCTGAATTAATTGATTACTTTCGTTATACTATGCCTAGTAACAAATCGGTTAAGAAAAGTTCATAAGATGTAATAGAATTCTGGCTAAATAATGAAAGTCGATGGCAAAAATTTACAGCAATTGCAAAAGATCTAATAAAACCTACGATTAGCACCGTAGCTTCGGAGTCTCGCTTAGTGCAGGGAAGAGTGTTCTCTATGAAATTCGAAGTCGACTAAAAGAAGATATTTTGGAAGCGTTAATGTGCGTGAAGGATTGGGAAGACGCTAATTATCGAATTCAACATAAATATGCCGAAATTGCATGTAATCAAGTAAGTGATATTTAATTTCAATACATTCATTACAAAATTTTATTTTCATACATTTATAATTTTTTAAAAAAAATTGTACACGTAAAAAGTTTTTCGTGTACAATTTTAACTCCGCCTACACGAAATTGAAGTAGCCGGTCCCAAGCCCGGATAAAGGAGGAGGGTTTATCTTTTTTTTTTTTTTTAAATAAATGTATACTTACTATTTTAAAAATTATAAATGTTTTGACGAGCCCCGATAAATGTTTTGGAAAACATATATTTAAAAAAATAGAAAAAATAGACTTGTAGTAGTAGCGTTATTTATTTATAAAAAATAAATAAATAAAAAAAAAAAAGAGGGCGAGCCGGCTCGCCGAGCCGCCCGCTTTGGGCGAGCTCGGGCGCGAGCCGAGCTCGCCCAAACGGCAACGAGCCGAGCTCGCGCTCGACTCGTTGCCGACGAGCCACGAGCTCGGCTCGTGTGAACACGAGCCGAGCTCGTTCGTCAATGGGCCGAGCCGGCTCGGCTCGGCCCATTGCCACCACTAAATTAAGGTCTCTACTTTCATTCAAGGGTTAATTTCACAAACAGTCATTGAAGTTACCTGAAAATCATAAAACGGTCATTGAAGTTTAAAACTTATAGAAACGGTCATTGAAGTTTAAATTTCCTTCACAAACGCTCATTGAATTTTCAAATTTTTTGGCAAGTTTTGCGGCGATTTTCCAACAACTTCCGACCACCAAAACTGCTGGATTTGGATACCGTTGGAAAGCCAACAATGTCCTCTTCAATTACCACCAAAAATCTCCCCATAACTCCAAGGGATTCTGCCGAAATATACCCACGAAGTTGGCTATCGAAAAATCTGAAAATCTACCCAGATTTTCAGATTTTTTGGACAAGTTTGCGGCAATTTTTCGGTAACTTCCGACAACCAATACCGTCGGTTTCGGATACCGTTTGAAAGCCCAGAATGTCATCTTCAATTACCATAAAAATCTCCCCATAACTCTAATGGATTCAGCCGGAATAAACCTACGAAATCAGCTACCCAAACCGGGTAGATTTTTAGATTTTTTTGGTAGCTGACTTCGTGGGTTTATTCCGGCCGAATCTCTTGGAGTTATGGGAAGATTTTTAGTGGTAATTGAAGAGGATATTGTGGGATTTCCAACGGTATCCGAAATCGACGGTATTGGTGGTCGGAAGTTGCAGGAAAATTGTCGCAAACTCGCCCAAAAAATCTGCAGATTTTCAGACTTTTCGGTAGCCAACTTCGTGAGTATATTCTGGCCGAATCCCTTGGAGTTATGGAGAGATTTTTTATGGTAATTGAAGAGGACATTGTGAGCTTTCCAATGGTATCCAAATCCGACGGTCTTGGTGGTCGGAAGTTACCGGAAAATTGGCTCAAACTTGCCCCAAAAATCTAAAAATTTAGTGACCGTTTATCAAAAAATTTTTAACTTCAATGACCGTTTCTGCAAGTTTTAAATTTCAGTGACCGATTTGTGATTTTCAGGCAATTTCAGTGACCGCTTGTGAAATTAACCCTTTCATATAATGCGCATGTCTTCAAGCACTTTTCTTTTGAGAAATGGTTTTTTAAAACGTTAATGTGGATTTCCACTCTTTATTTAACCCATGTTTGGTGCCTATTATTTCAAAGAAAAAAAAGGAATTTTGAACTGTATTTTTAGAAGAATATTTGATTAAAAAGTAGTAAAAAATTTTAGTTTAAATACAAAATATTTTATTGTGTGAATATGTGGTTGAAAATAATCATGTACTAAAAAGAGTTTTAAAACAATGGACAACTAACCTGGTTTAGCCTCAGCTTGATATCATCAAAAAATTTGATCAAAATTTAAGGCAAAGTCAAAACAAATTTCATGAAGTTAAGGGCTTGTCTGTTTATGATTCCTTGCAAAAATTTCATTGCTTTTGTGAGCATTGGAACAGGAGGCAGCACACCTTATTTGACTTCCTATCTCATAAATGGGCTCCATTTGCTGAAAAGAAACGGCTACAAAATTGATTTTTTGGAACAATAATTAGCAACAGACAAGCCCTAAATGTTTTATTATTTAGTGAACTTATATTTCATCACACTTTACTCAATGACCTTTAAATACTTTGGAGTGGTCATTGAACTTTAACACGTTGTGCTACATCATTCATTTACCATGTTTCATTAGTTAAATTGCTTTAAAGTGGTCACTAAAATTTAACATGTTGCACTTCATCACTCACTCACCATGTTTAATTTAATTAGTTATTGAACTTATATTTTCGTCATACTTTACTTACTGAACTCTAAAATGCTCCTGAATTATTACTGAACTTTACTAACTTAATCCCACTATTCAAAATTTGAAAAAGTATAAAATATCATACATGAAAAACGACATCTTTCTTTTATCTTGAATTGGCTTGTGATAACTCTGAAAATTATATTTTGTTAGTTTTGATTATTGACTCTAAATTGAAAATTTCACTGCTTATTTAAAATAATTTTTTTTTATTTGGGTCTAGGATCTCAATCGAAATAAAAAATAATTTCTCTATTTTATTTTATTGACAGAAAGAAACATTATTAACTAAATTAAGATTTATGTCAATTTGAATCTAGCATTTTTATTTCCACTTGGACATAGTTTTTGACCATTAAAGAAATTATATCTTATTGACTCATATCAATATTCTTGTTTTAGATTGAAAGTTTCATTATGTAGTTAATATTTATTGTATTTTATTTTCTTGATTTAGATTGAATCTTATAGAAAATCAGCTTTATTCGACAGTATTTTAAAATGTAATGAGTAAAGCGTGATGGAAGTATAAGTGTAGTGACTAATGAAATATGATGAATGAGTGATAAAGTGTAACATGTTAATTTTCAGTGATCACTTTGAAGCATTTTTAAAGTTCGGTGACTAATGAAACATTAGTGAATAAGCGATAGAGTACAAAGTGTTAAAGTTTAGTGACAACTCGGAAGCATTTTAAAGTTCAGTTAGTGAAGTAGGATGGTTGTGTAAGTTTAGTTAAGCATTTAATTCTATTTCATAAGATTCAGAACTTTTCAATCACACATTCCATCAACTTTTAAGAATGTCTATTAGAATTCTAATTTTAATATTACCAAACAAAATTTTAATACATATTGACTACAAATCTCTGACACAGCATCATCAAAATGAATAATGCTGCCCAAACAGGCTCTGCAAATAAGGGCATGGATAGGTGCTGACTAATTTTTTTTTTGCACCCAATAGCTGTGCATACAATTCATACATGGAAGTTAATGTGATTTCTAAATTAAAATGAATGATAAGTGCATCAAAATTTAAAGTGTTTGTAATTTGTCTAATAACATATTTAGTACCTTTTAAATTGTACATATGGTCCATTACGCATGCCAAAGAAAATATCATAGGCAAATGTTTTCAATATTTCTAAACTTTAGTTCTACGGAATACAATATTTCAGTAAAGTGGGAGCATTTCTGTGTTTATTAAAAGCTCTTACAATGACAAAAAGACATTCAAGAACTCTAGAGCTAGTGGGATAACCTCGGATAAGATTGTTGTATAATCATAAAACCTTTTCAAAAATCTTTTAACATTAAATGTTAATTCCCAATCGACTTCAATCAAAATAGACTCATCATCATTTCTTATATGTCTAGAGTTATAAAATTCGATGAATAAATGTTCATATCATTCACATGATTTTAGTAATAAGTGGAGTTTCATCTATGCTCTACGTTAGTTACATTTTTTTTTTGGAATCATGACCAAATACAATATGCTCAAATGCTTGTTTTCTACTTGACGATATAGTGATATATATATTAGCGAATCCTTAATTCTATCCATTTGATCTTTAATATGTTGCATAACCTTGTCAAAAATCTTTTAACATTAAATGTTAATTCCCAATCGGACTTCAATCAAAATAGACTCATCATCATTTCTTATATGTCTAGAGTTATAAAATTCGATGAATAAATGTTCATATCATTCACATGATTTTAGTAATAAGTGGAGTTTCATCTATGCTCTACGTTAGTTACATTTTTTTTTTTTTTTTGGAATCATGACCAAATACAATATGCTCAAATGCTTGTTTTCTACTTGACGATATAGTGATATATATATTAGTGAATCCCTAATTCTATCCATTTGATCTTTAATATGTTGCATATCATCTTGTACAATTAAATTAAAAATATGACACACACAATGAACATGAAATAAAAGTAATTAAACATGTTATTAGTATTATGAGGATACTCAGTTATCTTAAAAGAAATTATTTTTTATGCATAACCCAAAGTGGATCTATTTAGTATGCAGTTGCAGCTATATAATATTTTTTATTAATACCTGCCAATAAATCCGAAGTAAACGATATAACACCATCATATTTATGTAAATCATGAATCAATTGTTTCTTGGTTTTAAGAAAATAATATATGGTATCAGAATGAAGAGTGTTTTTTACTTACCCCAACGTACCTTGTTTGAAGATATTTTTTCATGATCGCTGTGAAATGTTTGTTGTTCACTATGATTAACAACAACTTAGCATCGACAATAAACTTCATCGTTCCTTTTCAAGTATTTTCCTCTGAATACATCCACATGCTTAGGTTGTAGAACTGGTACCAAAAAAAGGAGTACCAAATTACAGTTTTGTTTGAGATCCACCAACAACCCATGTTTGGCCATATATTTGAGGTAGTGACGGTTGAAGTAGGTAGTACTGTTACCCTTTTTAACATATCAATCACGTTTGGTAGTATTTATACACTGCTTTACACTCATGAACCCCTTTAACTGTGCAACCCATTGAAATCAATTTAAATTATTCCCAACACTTTGCACTTTTTTACCATTTTGCTTCCTTTTGCATCGGAAATTTTTATTTTCGCTTCGGTAGCATCATCATCAATATCATCATAATAAATTGGATTATTACTTTTGTGACATCGTCAACGTCCAAATCAACAAATCGCGGGAATGGAGATGTCATTCAGACCGAAAAATTCATCGTGAAATTGAGGTTGTAGTGTCATAGGCGAGTGGCCACCGAACAAGCCCTCAACAAAAGTATTAGGATCCATGTGTACGTAATAGAATAAAAATTTATAAAGATGAAATAGAATTATAGTATATAATGTAATTTGAATGAAGATGAAATGTATAAATTGAATATTGTAGAATGTTGTAAAAGCCCGAAAGAATAAAATGAATTAGACTCATATTTTAATGTGATGATCTAGCACCACAAGGCTAGTCCATAGACGAGCTTCATGCCTGACCTAAGAAATGAAAGCCAAATACTAATCTGATATGTCATTCAATAAATATTTCTAAGACCAAATTTGCTTACACGTCATTTTCAAAGGGATCAAATTATAAATTTTAAGTAAAAGAGGATTTCTAAGTTTCTATTTGGCGACTTATATTTTTATTTACTCATTTTGCTAAGTAATTTAATTATAGGGACCAAGGGTGAAAATAATAATGATGATGATGATAAATTAAATTTAAAATTCACTTCATTTCATCTTCCTCAAAATTCGAAACGTTTGTATGAGATGAATGATACATAAACGTTTGAATTGCACACACATGTAACTCAAATAAATGCATGAAATAGAACCTAAAACTCTTTTCAATTCTTTTTAATTGGTGAATGACAGGAAACGGTTGCAATAAAATTTAATAAATGAAACATAAACCTTTCTTCAATTCTTTCTAAATAGCGAATGCATGGCTGCCAACATTTTATTTTCAAGGGCCAAATGGAATTTACTTTTCATTTTAGTCCAAATCACTCATATCATTTCCAATATATACGGATGTACACATTGTGAAAAAAAAAATCAAATTAAGAAAAAGGAAAAGGGAAGCAAATTTTTTTACGCGACATTCACCGTCCAACTTCCTCCATTCAAAAGCTTCAAACTAAGGTAATTAAGTAGAGGTGCAAGTGTTGGGAAATTATTTAATTTCCCGTAATGGGCCGACATATGTAATTAATTGTGTATAAATGCTATCTTAAAGTTAAGCCCAAAATTAAAGTGATCTAATAAAGAATTAAGTAATTGGGCTTTAAGCATCTAATTAAAGTGTGGGCCGGACTATATGTGTAGAGACCGGATCCATTAGGGTTTGTATTTGACGATGGGCCGAATACATATGGAAATATATAAAGGGTTATGATCCCCAATTCATGTGTGATTTTCTCATTCTATGTGACATCCCATCAACACAAGAATACAAGAGAAAGCATATGAAGAGGAAGATCCATAAAACCCACAATCAGGAATTATGATGGAGATTTGAAGCAACCAAACTGAAGATTTACAGATCCAGATTCAAGATTCATTGTTCAAGTCAGAAATCAATTGATTAAGGTATGTTCCGCGTTAATTCAGTTTCTTGATGGTTTGACATGAAGATCTTGGCAAGATCATAAAGTTCAAGTTTTAATAAAATTCTAACAAGTGGTATCAGAGCCTATTCATGTTAAATCATTGGGAATCAAGTATTTTTAATTTGGTTCTTGTATATTTTTTATGGTTTTCAAATTTAATAATTTCGAATTTAGATTTATTAAATTTGAAAATTATTCGGTTAATTTTAAAGATTTTCAGAATTTCGATTTAAAAAAAAAAAAAAATTTTTTTTTTTGGTGCCGCTGCCGCCTTGCACGGCGGTGGCGTGGCTGCTGCGATGTTGACGGCGTTGCGAACACAAGAAGGCTGCAGTAACAGTCGTATGCTGGCAACACAAGAATAGAATTCTGGCGCTGTCCAAGCTGGTCACGAACAAGAAGATGTTCGTGGTCGCTGCAGCAACGGCGCTGCCGGCCACATGTGGCTCTGGCAGCGCCGAACGGCGCCGCCAAGAGAGAGGATTTTTCTCCATTAAAATTATATTAGGGTTTTGGATGAATTTTGGGGGCGGGGGCTTGTGTTGTAAATTTGAAGTTTTGAGGTCCTTGACTGCAATTTCAAATTAGGGTTTTATTTTAAAGATTTAGCCCCTTAAATTTAAGGTTTTGGTGTTTCAGTCCCCTAAGGTTATAAATTCATCCAATTGAGCCTTTAAAGTTACGGGTTTAATAATTCAGTCCCTCAAGTTTCAAAATTAATTATTTTGGACCATTAAAGTTTTAATTTTAATGTTTAGGCCCCTACAGTTTGCAATTTTGGTTATTCAAATTTCTAAAGTTTAAAGTTCGTTCAAGTTGGGTCTTAAGGTTATGGATTTTAATAATTCAGTCCCTGGAGTTTTAAAATTAATTATTTTTTGGGCCATTTAAAGTTCTGATTTTGTTCCAAATTGGCCCCAAAAGTTTTAAATAATTAATTTTTTGGATCCCTAATGTTTTCAATAATTAATTATTGACTCCTAAAGTTTCGGATAATTAATTTTTTGGATCCCTAAAAGTTTTCAATAATTAATTATTGACTCCTAAAGTTTTTTTTTCAATAATTAATTTTGGATCCTTAAAGTTTGAATAATTAATTTTTTGACTCCTAAAGTTTTTCATAATTAATTATTGAGCCCTAAAGTTCTGGATTATTATTCTGGGTCCCTAAAGTTCTGGATTATTAACCATAGGCCCCTAAAGTTTCAAAATAAAATAAAAGAATTAAGGATTAACAATTATAATTCAAATTTTGGTATTTCTTTTGGATTACTAATTTTTCTAAATGAATTGATTGAAGCAACATGTCACCAAAGTGACCTCTCTTGCCTAGATTAATTTATTTGGAATATTAGAAAGGTTGTGTGTACGTAATTCATGCGGGTATTAACCGGTCCAAAGGAAGGTTAATATTTGGCCGAATTATTTACATACCTGTGGTAATAAATATGTGACAATTATAAGGTTTCATTTTATGTGAACAATAAATCGGTCCAAAGATAGGTTTATTGTTTGACATGGTTTATTGTCAATATTTGATTACTACACCAAGAGTACCACTTACAAGTTGATATTTCTGTCCAAAGACTAAATATCAATGTTGTGCTCGGTCTCTTGTGATGGGGTTTACCATTATTTGAATTGATTAATTGTTTAATATGGATTCTTATGTGAACATGTAGATTAAGTATTAGTTCTCCATTCAGTTAATCCATCAACTTCCACAATATCTGCCAACATCAACTCCATTCCTGTACTAAATGGAACCAACTATTAAGGACTGGAAAGAGAACGTTATGATCGTTCTTGGCTGCATGAACTTAGACCTTGCGTTAAGGACCGAACAACCCACTGCACTTACGGATAAAAGTTTTATTGATGAAAACAAGGACTTTAATAAGTGGGATTGTTCAAACCGCATGAGTCTTATGATCATGAAGCGTAGTATTCCAGTATCATTCAGGGGCGCTGTGTCCGATAAGGTAACTACTGCCAATAAATTTCTTGCTGAAATTGAAGAAACGCTTTGCAAAGAGCGATAAGGCTGAAACTAGTACGCTTTTGGCATACTTAGTTTCACTAAGGCATAAAATCAAAGGAAATATTCGGGAGTACATTATGGAGATGTCTCATATTGCTTCAAACTTAAAGGCTCTAAAGCTTGAGCTATCTGATGATTTGCTCATGCATCTGGTTTTAATTTCTATTCTTGCACAATTCAAGGTCAGTTATAACTGTCAAAGGGATAAATGGACTCTAAATGAGCTCATTTCATACTGTGTGCAAGAAGAAGAAAGGCTGAAGCAAGAAAGGACTGAAAGTGCTCACTTGGCTAGTACCTCTAAGGACAAGTTAAAGAAAAGAAAGAACAAGAAAGCTGCATTCGGTTCGGTTCAAAATCAACAGCGAAATAAATTTAGTTGTAAATTTTGTGAAAATTTGGGATAAATAAAGAGAGATTGTGCTAAATGCCACACTTGGCGTGTAAAGAAAAGTACATTTCTTACTTTGGTTTGTTTTGAGGTAAATTTAATGTCAATATCAAGACACACTTGGTGGATAAATTTCAGTACCACCACTTATATAAGTGTGTTTATGCGGGGTTGTCTGAGCTGCCAAAGCCAATTGATGCTGAAAGATTCATCTATCTGGGGCGATGGCAAATTAGTTAAGGTTGAGGCTTTACGGAATTCAGGTTATCATTAAAGACTGATTATTATTTGAATTTGAAAGAGACATTTACGGTACCGTCCTTTTGGATGGAATTTGGCTTCTATTTCTATATTGGACAACTTTGGTTACTCTTGTTCAATTAGAAATAGTCAGTTTGATCTTTTTCTTAATTCAAATATTGTGAGTGTCAGTTCTTTATTCGGTTACGATAACCTGTATGTGTTTAATACAGTTGCCTCTTATAAAGAAACCTTGTATATGGATTCACGTGGTATTGAATATAAATTAACCAATGAGAATTCTGCTTTGTTATGGCACAAGCGATAAGGCCACATCTCTCAAAAGAGAATGGAAAGATTTGTGTCAGAAAGAATTCTTGATTCCCTTGATATTTTCAGACTTAAGTAAATTAAGGGAAAAACAAACAAACATAAGGAGATTAGGTGCCAATAGGACTTCGGATGTCTTAGAACTAATTTATACGGATATCTATAGATCATTCCCTTCGGTTTCTTGGAATGGTCAATAGTCATTTATTTAGTTCATAGACGATTTTTTCTCAATATGGCTACCTATATTTCATCTATGAGAAATCCCAAACACTGGACATGTTCAAAGCATACAAGACTGAGTTCGAAAATCGACTCAGTAAAAGAATTTAACAAGTCAAATCTTACCATAGTGGTAAATACTATGCCAAGAGATGACGAATCAGGAGAACAATGTCCAGGACCTTTTGCAATATTCCTAGAGGAATGTGGAATTTACCCACAGTACATCAGGATCCTCCTAGGTTTAAAGCACTAAAGACTGCAGCTTAAAGTCTCAACAAAGTTCCAAGTAAAGTAATTGTTAAGGGGTTACAAATTTTTAAAGGTCTCACTATCAGGTAAATTTTCGAAACGGGAAATGTTCGATTTCTTGAGGATGTAGAGTTTGTGAGGGGAGATAAGGTTATAAGGTTATGATTTTGTCTTAGATGAAGAATATTTATATATTCCTTCTGTTGCAATTGACAATGATTTGGTTCAGGGACAAATTCTTGCTCCAGATCTTGTTCAAGAAGCAATTTCGGATTAAGACAATATTACAAAATCCCCCATACACAATCAAGAGATTGTTCCAGAAAAACAAACTCAACAACCTCAAGAACAAATGTCATTAAGGAAATCCACTATAAAAGAAAAAAGACAATTTTGGATAACCTTATAGTCTTTCTCCAAGAAAATAAGGATGACATGGATTGACGAAAGAATGACTTATCAATCAACTTTCATCAAGCTATGCAAAAGAATAATTCTAAAGAGTGGATTGATGCCATGCATAAAGAGATTTTTCTTCGGTTTCTATGAAAACTCTTTTAGGACAATTATGGCATTTGTGACATATTTTGATCTTAAGTTGCATTAGATGGTTTACAAATTAAATAAATCCATCTGTGGGCTTAAGCTGGTTTCCCGAATAGGTATCACAATTTTATCAAATAATTATCTCGTTTGGTTTCGAGATACATTCAATTGATGATTGTGGATATCACAAGTTCAGTGGGAGTAAGCAAATCTTTGTGATGCACCTTTTGTATTAAGGATATAGATACACAAGAATTGTTCTTGGTGTATTTTTGGGTAATCACAAAAGAGTTGTATCAATAAGGTTCTTAAAAGATTTGTAATGCAGATATGAAAATCAAGTAATACCCCTACAACAATTAAGGGAGACAACTTTAGTCTCAATTAATGCCCCAATGATAAATTTAAAGATAAAGGATATACATCAGATTCCCTATACTTTGGCAATTGAGAATTTAATGTATACTCGGGATAGCACACATTCGGATATAGTATTCTTTGTTGGAATGCTAGGCAGATATTTAATTAACTTGCGATGGAAATTTGGAAAGCAGCCATCAGGTTATTCGGTATCTATAGAGAACAAAGGATTACATGATCACATTCATGAAAATCAGACCAATTGGAGATCGTTGGATATTCTGATTTTGATTATGGAATTTGACTGTAAAATATTGTCACTAGGCTGCATATTTTTGGATGGAAATGAAAGACCACTTAAGTTATTTTGTGACAATAACAGTCTTGTATTCCAATAGGAACATGACGATGTCAAAGTTTATAGATATTAAGTTCCTAGTGTTAAGGAATGAATTCAGAGTGGTCAGGTTTTTATAAAGCATATAAGGACAAACTCTATAAATATGGATCCATTTACTAAATGGCTACCACCCGAGGTCTTTCATGAGCATGGTGCTCACATAGGTGTTGCATCTTTTGATGATATGCCAGTTTAGTGGGAGTTTGTATTTTGGATGTTGTCTTTTGACACATAATTTCGGTTGTGCACATTCAGTTCATTTCAGAAATAAAGTATTCAGCCTCGGTTCCACTGATTAAAGTTTATGGTTGATCTCATAAGGTATTAAGGAATAAGGCAGACCCGCTTGGAAATAGGCATGTTTAGATCACATTACATGTAATTTCCATGCTACACATCCACACTTGATCTATGTCATTTGATTGTATTGATATACGTGACCATTGATGGGTTTAGTTATGTTACTTATAACGAAGACCGCTTTGATCCTATGTTGATATAATCAATGGATGAGATTGTTCGGAGATGCTTTTGGTTATGATAGAAAAAGTTTTGAGCTCATAAGGTTATACACATTTATAAGGTGGCATATGTGGCCCAAGTGGGAGACTGTTGGGAAATTATTTAATTTCCCGTAATGGGCCGACATATGTAATTAATTGTGTATAAATGCTATCTTAAAGTTAAGCCCAAAATTAAAGTGATCTAATAAAGAATTAAGTAATTGGGCTTTAAGCATCTAATTAAAGTGTGGGCCGGACTATATGTGTAGAGACCGGATCCATTAGGGTTTGTATTTGACGATGGGCCGAATACATATGGAAATATATAAAGGGTTATGGTCCCCAATTCATGTGTGATTTTCTCATTCTATGTGACATCCCATCAACACAAGAATACAAGAGAAAGCATATGAAGAGGAAGATCCATAAAACCCACAATCAGGAATTATGATGGAGATTTGAAGCAACCAAACTGAAGATTTACAGATCCAGATTCAAGATTCATTGTTCAAGTCAGAAATCAATTGATTAAGGTATGTTGATGGTTTGACATGAAGATCTTGGCAAGATCATAAAGTTCAAGTTTTAATAAAGTTCTAACAACAAGTAGCTATTTCATTTTCAAGTTATAATTTTTCATTAAAAGTATGAATGAATTGGTACCTTCTGGTACAGTGCTTCGACACTACTATAGTTGGAATGATCATTCTCCGATTATACGTGTTATTATATTTCTATAGAATTTGGATTTTGCCAGGAATCCATCTACATGCAATGATATGAATTTATAGCTTGAATTTTCTTATTTGATAATGTAATGCACTAATGATATCTATTGAGTTTTGACTCGTGGGTTAACTCCCTTCTTACATGTTGATTTGATTGACTGGGGCCTGGATAATGGTAGATGGTTGTACAGTGTGCTATAGAGAAGCCGGGAGACTTAAAAATATATGTTACGTATGCAAAACTGTTTATGTATTTCAAATAATAAGTTTTCGATGAACATCGTTTGTGGATCTACCTAAAGAAACTTTTCATCAATTGGTTCTGTTGATATAAATTTACTAGCAAGTTTCATATTTTCTCGTAAATGTTAGCAAATTGTTCATTGTTGCTGTTTTTTTTTTTTAGTTTCCAGCTTCTGCACTCAACCTTAAAATTTCATAGCTCATAACTTACTTGAGATTTTTTGGCAAAACCAGTGAGCTTTGATAGTTCATGGACTACTCGTTAAACTTGAAACCATGCCATCTGATATCCGTAGAATTTGATTTTACATTTTAAGTAAACTGTACTGGTTTTCTTCCAAATGGAATTGTTATGGGGTTTTGAAAAATATTTTAGTGCCTCGAATATTGTCAACAAGAGCCAATTTTTGGATATATTATGTTACAGGAAGTTTCCTACTTTCACTTTAAATTTCATGAACTTTCGAGACCGATAACTATGCAAACGAAATTTTGTTGGCACTTGCCGTGAGGAAAAAAAATAGATTGCCTTCTTATTCACGTGAATAGTAAATTTTGCATGGAATTTGTTCAACTTTTTTTTTATTGTTTCTTTTACCCTCTGTTTGGTATCCATTCTTTTTTTCATTCTCATTTTTCTACTAATTTTCAACCACACATTCATCAATAAAATAATATTTTCCATCACATCAATAACTTTTCCTTCATTTTCAACCACAAAAAAAGTGTGATTTGACACAAAGAATGCATTTTTTTCTAGAATAATGGTTACCAAACGGTGCCTTAGTATCATTTCACTATTTTGCTACTGTTCAAAAGTGACTTCACTTCAAAGAAATTATTAGATGGTCATTTAATTTGAAATGGTCAAAATTTAGTTAAATTTTTATGCATTCCACGAAAAGTGTATTTATTTAAATTATTTTCAAAATATTTTTTAAGTCCACGAGCTAATGTACAAATGTTCTAGTAGCATTTCGATCCATGCGGGTCAGGCGTTATATCATGGTGTCAGAGTATAAGTCTAGTCGATTCTGTAGACTTGTCATTTTTTTTATAAAAAATAGTACAAGTGAGGAATTTAAAAAAAACGAAATATTTATGGTACTCTATGGTATCTTGCTTCCATTGATCGACCGCATCTTACACCCATGTATGTTTAACTAAATAAAGTTCAAATTCTTGCTATGAACGGATATGATCCTATAGTTATGTTTACATTTTACATTTTAGTATACACATCTTATATGCAAAGATAAATGTAGCTTGAAAAAAAAATGTGTTCTTTAAAAGACATGTATTGGGCTAGGAATTAAAATGTGGATGACACATGGCTAGGGAAAGACAAAATGCTAGGAGAAGGAATCATGTCAGCCAATAGTAGATAGATATCCGAGCTTACCTAGATTTTGAGGTGGACGAATCCTTAGGCCTTGACAATCACATATGAAGTGTGCATCAACATTGGCTAAAAGCAAAGAATGCGGGTTATAGGATTAGTGACACGACATGCAATAGGTCATTTGCCAGAAACTCCTGCACCTCGTGAAAAACGTACCAGGAAGCTTATACAAGAAAATATGCTATCTCAAATTTTGGAAAGTGAACCTATGGAACTTGACTTTGAGGATTTTTTACAACACCTATATCAATAATTGGGAGACTATGATTGGTGATATTATCTCTCACTCGGGATCCAAATCTATAGTGACTTCAGATGGCGAAGTTGCACAACCAATTGTGACAAATGCAAACGAAGAAGAAGAAGATCCAAATGAGGACCCAAAAGAAGACCAAGAGATAAACGAGTAGATGCTATGGAGATTATTCATTTATAATAATAAAATTTATTGAATTGTTTTTCCTATTTCAAGATGTAGTAAAAAAAAAAATCAATTATGTGATCAAGTTGTGAAAGATTTCACACTGCCCTTTCATTCCATGTATTCTGGTATTGGTATACAAATTGAATAAAAGATATTATTTCTTATGTCAAGGAAAATGTCTCAAGCAAACCAGAACAACTTGATAAGGGACCTCCTGCAAGCAGTTTACGATCTTGGCAGGCTGAATCAGAATAAGCTTCGCCCACACCACCAGCTCCTATTACTCTCCGGCTCATTCCTCGATAGTTGAGTTATTTCGAAGGCGTAAGCCCCTACCTTCAATAGAGCATCTAGTCCACTAGTGGCTGAGGAATGGCTTTGCAAGTTAGAATAGATGTTTTGACTTATAGCCGCACTGACGCTCAAAAGGTCCAGTGTGCAAATTTAATGTTCACAGGTGATGCAAGTCATTGGCGGGATTCAATTTCTTGAACTAGGACCCAAGAATAGCAACTGGTTATTAACGTGGGAACAATTCAGGGTGGAAGTGATGGACAATTATTTTCCTTAGTTTCTAAGAGATTTTAAGGAAAGCGAATTCATTAAGCTTGAGGAAGGTAATATGTCCCTAACTGATTACAAGTGAAAGTTTGACCAACTCTCAAGGTATGCTCCATACCTGGTTGACACGGAAATTAAAAGGATTTGAATAGAGCAAGGGTTACATCCAAACCTAAGCAAGGGTTACCGTGAGATGTTGGAACGAGCCCACGTTATTTGGTATTAGAAGGCTAATGCAGAGCAACACAGGCAATTGTCCAACAGGACACATGTCAATTTGGAAAGAGAAAGTGGAATGGTAATGACAAAGGAAAGGACAAATGGCAGAATAAGAAAACTAATATTGGATCTAGTGCTAGCAAGGTCATAGTGTTGACTAATGATTGACATCTCGTTTTGATTATCACAAACAAAATATGTTTATTACTAACAAATTGATTTCACGTGTCCATAGTGATTATTGCACATGAATAAAATTGATGACACGAAGTTTGAGGCCAAGTAATTTGCATACAATGATTAACTTGGAAACAAAATCAATCAATCAAGGCTACGAAGAATAATATTGCAAAACCCGTAAAAAGATGCCTCAACAAAAATCAAGACAAAAGTCGAAGTACCATCGAGTAATGCATGTCAAGATGTTCAAACAAAGTACTTAGACTTTTCACAAATATGTAAAGGTCAATTATTTCAATACTTGGTAATGAATCATGACGAGCTCAAAGTTTTGATTTTACAATAAAAAAATCACAACAAAAATGTTTTACTTGAAAAATATGTTTTCAAAGATAAAAATCGAAACACTTATTTTAAATATGACAAGTACTTTGAAAGACATTTTTTAAACATCCCTCAAATACCTACATTTGATAAAATAAAAATAGAGGATGTTGAGCCAAAAAGACTATACCGGACGTCCGGTATGACTTTTTGGCTCCAAAGGTCAAAAATTTAACCGTTCTGATTTTCTGACAAAAAATGGCTATTTGATCGTCCGGTATATACCGGATGTCCGGTATGGTGCGTCCGGTACGGCAAAGTTTTTGACCATTTGAATGCTATAAATACCTCACTCATTCCTTTTTTTTTTTTTTTTGCAATAACTTTTCTTGAGCATTAAAGTGAGATTTTCATCGATCACAACCACCTAATTCTCTATCCTTAGAAGATCAAAAGCATTAAATTCTTGAAAAACTTTTAAGTGATTAATTTTGTGAAAATCCTCGTTTCTTCAAAAAGTTTTTCAACCCCACACTTTGAGCTATACTCGTTACCATCTATCAAAGTGTTTGCTTCTTCTCTTCTTGTTCTCAACTTTGAATCTATTGTTCGATAAGAAGAGAAGATTCCTCTTGTAAATTCATTTTGAATTGTAAGTTGTGTGAGGTCCTGGAAAACTCAACATTGCAAAAGGATCGGTGCTCCTTAGTTGTAACTCATCGGAAGCTTTGTAAAGGGTTGGATTGCACCATAAGTCAATCAACATAGTGAAAAAGGTCTTGCTCGTGCAGGAGAGCTTGGTAATGGGGGATGTAAAAGGATCGGTGCTCCTTAGTTGTAAGTCATCGGAAGTTTTGTAAAGGATTGGATTGCACCATAAGTCAATCAACATAGTGAAAAAGGTCTTGCTCGTGCCGGAGAGTTTGGTAATAGGGGATGTAGATCATTGCATTGGATCGAACCTCCATATTACATCGTTCACTCTCTAACCCTTCTACTTAACGTTTTACTTTGTGCAAGCTTATATTGTTCCATTTACGTGCCTACTTGTGCTTAGTTTAATTCTCTATCATTTATATGTTTATTAGTTTAAAATCTTAAGTAATTAACGAAAAAACTTTAATAACCAATTCACCCCACTCTTGGTTAGCCAATCTTAGGCTTTCAATTAGTATCAAAGCTCGGTACTCACATCTTTAAGATTCACAATCTTGAGTTATAGCTAACACCGGTGTTCAAAATCTTGAGGGGCATTCTATAAACCGACCTCATTTCTTTGATGGCACACATTACAATTATTGGAAGGCTGGAATGATGATTTATGTTCAATCTATTAATTACAATATTTGGAAAATAATTGAATATGGTCTCTATGTGCCTACAAAGACTATTAAGATTGACGGTAAACCCAATCAAAGTATTCTTAAATCGAGAGAGGAATACGATGAAGAAGATATGAGAAAATTATCATTAAATGCTAAGGCCAAGAATTTGGTCTATTGTGCTCTAGATAGAAATGAATTCAGTAGAATTAGTACATGTGATTCGGCTCATGAAATTTGGCATGCTCTGAGAGTCACTCATGTTGGAACGAATAAGGTTAAGGAAACAAAAATATATATGTTGGTTAAAGAATTTGAAAACTTCTTTATGAAACAAGATGAGCCCATTATTAATATGATTACTCGCTTTACCGACACTATAAATGGCCTAAAAGGTTTTGATCGAAAATATAGTAACAGTGAACTTGTGAGCAAAATGCTTAGGTCACTTTCGGAAGAATGGAATCCCATACGGATGCTTATAGAAAACACACAGGATGTGAATACATATCCTTTGGAAGAATTGTACGGAACATTGATAACCTATGAGCTCAACAATGTCGAGATCAAGGAAAAAACAAGAAAGAGCAAAGAGGAATCAAAAAAAGCTCCGAAACGACAAATTGCTCTAAAATCGGAGATTGATGAAGAAACATCAACCAACAATTTGAGCGATGAAGAGCTCGATGATCTAGTTCTTCTCGTCAAGAAATGGAGAGAATTTCAAAATAATAGAAAGTTTCAAAGAAAAGATGACAAGGAGAAGAAAAGAGCAAGAATATGATTTGCTACGAATGTGACAAACCCGGCCATAAGAGAACCGAGTGCCCGAATAAAAAGAAAAGTTACAAGAAAAATGGCATTTCAAGCTACTTGGGATGATAGTGACATGAAGATCAAAATGAAAACAATGATCAAGATGAAAATTGCCAACATGTGCTTCATGGCCCTCGAAAATAAGGTAAGTACAAAAGAAAAAATTTCTTATGATGAATTACTTAATTCTTATGATGAATTGCTTGAAAATTTTGAAAAACTTGCCTTAAATCACTCTATTCTTAAAAAGAAAAATTATTTATCAAAAGATGAATTAAAGAAAACTTGGAAAAATCGAAAAAAAAATCTTGATTATGATATATTAGTTAAGGAGAACACTTCCCTAAAAGAAAAGGTTGAAGATTTGACAAAAAATCGTTTATAAATTCATCAAGGGTAAGAAAAATTTTGACTTGATGCTCGGAAATAAAAACTGTGTATTTGACAAAGGGAGAATCAGATTTAAATCCTCGTTGAAATAAAAATCTCTTAAAAACATGTTTGTCACTTCAAACATCACTTGTACTTTTTGCAATAAAATTGGGCATCTTTCTTTCAATTGCTTAGCTAAAAAGAGATTATATTTTGAAAACAAAATTAAGTGGATTAAGGAATCCTCAAAAACTAACTACCAAGGACCCAAGTTTGTATGGGTACCAAAAATCAAAAATTAAATTGTTTTTGAAGGTACCAAAGAAAATCAAAAGTAAATGGTTCTTGGACAGTAGATGCTCGAAGCATATGACCAGAAATCAATCACTACTTTCAAGTTTCAAAAGAACGGATGGAGGTCATGTAACTTTTAGAGACAATGCAAAGGGGAAGATTATTGGAATCAGAAACATTGGTAATCACTCATCCCCCTCAATTGAGAATGTTTTATTAATCGATAACCTCAAACATAACTTGCTAAGTATTAGTCAATTATGTGATAAAGGTTATAAAATAAAATTCGATTCTTCCAAATGCTTAATTAAGGATGCTACATCAAAAGAGGTCATTTTCATAGGAAGCCAAAATAAAGATGTTTATATCATAAACATTGAACATAAAAATAACGAACATTGCTTACTTGAATTAAAAGATGAAACATGACTTTGGCATAGGAGGCGTGGTCACGTAAACATGGAACTTATTTCAAAGATTTCAAAAAATTGTTTTGTGAAAGGATTGCCAAATTTGAAATTTGAAAAAGATAAAATTTGTGATTCTTGTCAACTTGGAAAGCAAGTTAAGAGCTCTTTTAAACCAAAAATATTTTCTTCAACGACAAAGCCATTGCAACTTCTCCACATGGATCTCTTTGAACCATCTAGAACGGCTAGCTTAGGCGGTAAGCATTATGCCTTTATTATTGTTGATGATTTTTCAAGATTTACATGAGTTATATTTCTTAGTGCAAAAGATGAAGCCTTAAAAGCTTTCAAACATTTTTGTAAGAAAGTTGAAAATGAAAAGGGTCACACTATCACCACTATTAGTAGTGACCATGTTGGAGAATTTGACAATCTTGCATTCGATAATTTTTGTAACGATAATGGATATGAACACAATATTTTGGCTCCTAGAACTCCTCAAAAAAATGGTGTAGTAGAAAGGAAGAATCGTACATTACAAGAAATAGCTCGGACAATGCTAAATGAAAATAATTTGCCTAAATACTTTTGGGTCGAAGCCGTTAATACCGCATACTATATTATAAATAGAGTTTTGGTAAGTCGTAAGAAAATCAAAACTCCTTTCGAACTTTGGAAAAATAGAATTCCCAACATTAGTTATTTCAAAGTCTTCGGTTGCAAATATTTCATTTTAAACACACAAGACAATTTGGAAAAATTTGACTTAAAATTTGATGTTGGAATTTTTCTTGGTCATTCATCGACTAGCAAAGCATATAGAGTTTTCAACAAAAGAACTCTAATCATTGAAGAATCTATACACGTTACATTTGATTAGACTAATCTTTTTGATCGAGAGAAAGGTATTGATGATGATGTAGATTTGGAAACCCCTTCGAACAAATGAATATTCAAGACAAATGAGTATCAAATGAAGAACAATCGAAGGAGCCCAATGATCAAGATAGAGAAGAAATGCAAAATGAGGATCAAGACGACTCTACATTGCCAAAAGAATGGAAGTTAATCTCATCTCACCCAAAGGAGTTAATTATCGGTGATCTATTGAAAGGTATCACTACTAGAACTTCTCTTAGAAATTATCCTAGTAGTTGTGTATTCATTTCACAAATTGAGCCCAAAAATTTTAAAGAAGCGAAATTTGATGAATTTTGGATTATAGCGATGGAAGAAGAACTTAATCAATTTGAGAGAAACCATGTTTGGGATTTAGTCACTAGACCAACAAATCAAACCGTTATTGGTACTAAATGAGTTTTTCGAAACAAAAGAGATGAAAACGGAATCATTGTGCGTAACAAGGCTAGATTAGTGACTCAATTGTCTAGTATTTTGTAGTTGTACGCTTGTGTGATATAATTTTATTTCGTGTAAATTGTTTGAAAAAAACATTATATGCACATTTGTGTGACTCAGATAGTCTTGTTGACTATAATGCATATATTTGAGAGCATGTATTAGTTTATGGATTATGAATGAGTTATGTGCCCTAGTTGAATTTTCTGTTTATCCATGTAAAATTTAAAATAGTTATACACAATAATTGAGTTTAGTGTCTTACAGGAACATCACGATTCGTATGTAAAATGTTGAATAGAAGACTTATATGCTTAATCCCTTAATTTATGTTTCACTACATCCTTTAACCGTATATTTTATAATTTGGGGTGCTCAAGCCAGTAAAGAAATGATTTAGAATTGTGGTGATTCCATGCATGTTGAAAAAGATTGGCGTGAAGTGTCTTTAACTTGATAGTGTAAACTAGGTGATGACTGAATATTAGCATGTCTTTAACTTTATGCCTCGCGACGGTACCTTTTTTACTCAAGTTAGCAAGTCCGTCGAGATATCTTGAAACATGGTACCATTTGGTAGTCAAAAGTCGGGAAGTTACCAACTAGAAACTCATTAAAAAGGGTGAAGTCAATATTGAACTGAAAAGAAAATATCAACATAACCAAAAAGAGAAAAAAACTATATACAAGTGCATAAGTAAGAGCTGACTGTTGGGAGCTTAGATAATTAGTGGGTTTAAAATACAATTTTAATTATCATGATATTAACCGAAATAAGAATAATATGATGTGTTTGTTGTGAAAAAATTATGAATAAATTAATCTACTTATGCAATTATGAGTAAATTAACTAAACTAAATACAAATTATACTAAATGCAAATTGATGTATTTAATAGATGACAAACGCACTAGAATTCCGAATTCCGTGCAATAATCCTTTTTAACCTTAGTTCTACACTTTGATAGCACGATTCAATTTTGACGAATCAATGTTCCTATTTATTTAACAATCTCTCTCGAGTGATGTTAAACATACTCTTATATATGACCCAACTATATTTCTATGATTGATGTGAACATAGAAGAGTGTATGAATTTTTATGAACATTTAAAGATTCACATAGAGCACAGCGGTATATGTCTATAACATATCGAACCCTATGGCAATTTATATCTGCACCTATTTCCTTTCTTTTGAATACATAAAATAGGTCACCACATTCACACAACTATCGTGCACAACAATTGTGGAGAAAGAAAATCATATAAATAATTCAATATCCAAAAACGTGTTTTTAATAATTTAAAACTAAAGATTAAAAATTGATATTATATGGTTCATCATTCTCCTAGTACAAAGAAAACTAGTCCAGCATGTTATGAAGAAAAAAGTAAAAGAAATATTGAAGAATCGACATCAACCAAATAAATCTTGAATTGAATTTTCGAGTCTTGAAATCGGTCTTCGTGTTTCTTGCCTCCTTCTATACTCCCAAAATCTCTTAGAATGTGTTGTAATGCATTCTCAACACTTCTGGATAACCCTAGGTCTTTAAAAAAGTTTTGTTTACATAAGAGTTGAAATCATATAAGGAAACCATAATTTTTTCTCCAAAAATATACTATGCTATATCATAGTACAAACACATACTATAGCATAGTTCAATGAAACTCAGCCTTGAAATTCCCTGAAGCTAACCATGCAACCGCATAGTGTAAATTGAAATTCAAAAGTTGCACTTTAGTCCCTGATAAGTGCATTTTATGCACTTATCCAGGCTCCAAATTATGACATTTTGTGGTTCTTTTAATGAAATTATAGCCTAATTTATGATATAATATATTATTAGGTGAAATTCGATGGATAATGAAGAATTGGAGAAAAGAATGCAAAATTGGTGAAAAAGAGGCAAGATCCAAAGTTTGGGGACTGAAGTACAAATGCTCAAAATTTGTATAGAAATGGATAAAATATCATCAAAATATGATCACACATCAATTTAGGATTGAAAGAGTTATGCATCGATTTTTAGACTAATATTGTGATCCATATTTGACATAGCAAACAATTGAATTTGAAGATGATTTCTGAAGAATAGTTTTAGCCATTTGAGTTAGCTTTTCAATGCATCTTAAATTACCTCAATCGAATATTGAGAGAGAAAGTTATGATAAAAATACTGATGAAGACGCAGAATTTAGAACAGCGACACAGCGCCCGAGCACTACAACCTAGCGCCTAGGCGCCCGAACACTAATTATTTCCAGTAAGGTAGCGCCCAGGCGCTGCAATCGTGGCACCTAGGCGCGCGCCATCAATTTTTAGGTTTTGTTGTTTGAGCCGCGAGAAGCCCACAAAAAGACTCCAAATTGGCCAAGAAGGTATAGGGAAGTATAAATTAACCTAAGGAGGCATGAGAAGGGGGTTCAAAAAAACATTGAGAAAGGGGGATACAACGGGACATTGAAGAGCCTAATTCAAAGATGAGAATCATCACGGGATTCGAGTTTAAAGCATTGATTGGAAGTGGAAGAAGATCTTGGTGCAAAATTTAATTCGTTTCTACATCTTTATTAAAATTCGATGATGTATTCCATTACTTTTAGTGTTTATTTCTACATTATGAACAATTAAATTCCTTATTAGGGCAAACAATGTAATCTATTGAGACCCTTAGTTCTTTAACTCAAGAATTCTGTGTTTTATTCTTCCATGTGTTAATTTTATTATGATTGCAATACATTGAATCACTTGATCAATAATTTGATGATCCATTGAGTTTCTTACGGATCAAGAGGTGAGTTTGAGACTTAGAACTGTAATAAAATTCGGTAACGAAGTATAACGTGTAGAGATACCTATACCTAGTACTGTGGTCGTTATATGAATTTCTAGTGCCATAACTCGTTTAACTAAGGGTAATTCATATAGAGATATGGAATTGAATTAGTTAAATAGGTTCAATGAGAACTCGAGAGTGGTAAATTAAATACCGTAGGAGAATTTGACCGAACACTACATTAGGCTAGAATCTTGAATTGGGAACTAAGGTGATCATTAGATAAAGTTGTTTTACCCTAATATATCTTACATACATGAATCTTTGATCCATTTGTGTTTGTTATTTCATCATAATTTTCATTTGTTTTAGGCATTTAGTTCATTTTAGAAAATCAATATTCACAACTATCACAATCCTTTATTTGTTTGTCTTTTATCAAATAGGAGTTAGGAAAAGTAGGTTAAGACTAAAGTATAGTCCTCGTGAGAACGATAATTTAGACTCAAAGGTCCACTATATTACTTGTTACTATATCGTACATTTGCGATAGAAAAAATGCAACAGTTAAATAACTCTATTTTCTCGTCTCTTGACCTATGTTCTCGCTTCTTCTTCTTCTTCTTCATCCAACACTTAATTCCTTCACTCAATTAGTTTTTGACTCTTTCACATCCTCGTTTCTTCCTCTAGGTCATCTTTCAGCTATTTTCACTTTGGTCCCTAACTTTGATTTTCTTCTATTTTAGTCATTTTTCGTTTGTTTCTCCAAAATTCCACCATGTTCCTCAATGTTATCCTACAAAACATAATTTATATAGAATTGAGCCATTTTTTGACATATTTACCAACAATTGTCCTTATTTTGGGTCATAAATAAGTCAGTCTATAAAATGCACTTATTAATTGGGTATGAATTTGTTTGTTGGAGCACTCATAATTTAGGAGAATCATCATATGAATAAATTGTTGACGTTGCCAGTTAGACGAGACCAAATTATAGTGATGTAAGGAATTGATAATTGAAACCAAACTTAAAAATTATACTTTGGACGGAGAATGAAAGAAAACGAGATGTAAATTTCAAGAGCAAAGAAATGACATAATTCACCATTAAAGGTTGGGAATTGGACCAACTTGTGCATGTATGACGTTACACTTGATTCTTCATGCACACATAAACCTGTTTTGCATTTGGATAAGTGGAAATTTTGCATTATGATAATGAAGCCATTCATAATTGTGATATAGTGTTCTCAATACTGAGACAAAAGGTAAGCTATCTAACTTAGTTGTGTTTACTCGAAGACTATTAAACTGTCAAATTTAGGGGTATTTGATGAGTGTGTTCTATTCATGAGTTTTATAGCATTTTAATTTGATTATTGACTATATTTTATGAGTATTAAACGTTTTAATGTGTTTGTTAGTGTTATTTTATAAGTGTGGTGAGGATGTGTTATTAGTTGAGAAAGTGGAGAAAACAAGGCTATTGGCATAAATTGAAGAGAAAAGAGGAACAAAGGGCAAAAGAGTCAATTTCCTATGACAAAAGAAAAAAATGAGAGATATAGACCCGAGAGGTGGCACCTGAACGCCACTAGAAGCAGCATGGCGACACACAAGATAGAAAACCAACAGAACGGTGGGGCCCCGCACCACCCCTTAGGCATTGAGGAACCACATGTATTCTCTTCGTGACGTTGCAGTACTACTAGTACCCATATGGCATCGAGGCGGCACCTGATACATTCTAGGGTGTGGATTTTTGGTCCTTTTAAAGCCCATGAAGACTTCGGGGACAACATGAAGGGAAGTATAAATACAAGAAGAGAGACACTTAAGAAGGGTTCCACACATTGAGAATCAAACAACACAACTTGAGATTGAGGAGAGCAAATCAAAAGAAAAAGACATCAAGAAATCAAGGGTTTAACGTATTGATTATAAGAAGAAGATCGTGTTGCAAGATTCATCCATTTTTCTACATCTTTAATTCAAATCAGGTGATGTATTCAATAATAATCTCTTATTTTTCTTCTTATATTATGAATAGCTAAAGCATGTAATATATTTGAGACCCTTTATTTCTATTATTCAAGATTGTAGTTCTTTCATCACAAATGTGTGGATTTTATTCATAAATTTAATGTTTTAAATTACTTGATCAACAATTCAAGGATTTTGTGAATCTTTTACAAATCGAGATGTAAGTTTTAGATTTAGACCACATGGTAAAATTCGATAATTTAGTATAAAACGTAGAGATATTTATGCTAATTATTGCGGTCGTTATATGAATTCTCAGAACTAATAGTACATTTAATTAAGATCGATTTACATATAGATATGGGATTAAATTAGTTAAATAAGCTCAGATGGATAAATTAAATACGATAGATGAATTCGATCTAACACTACATTAAATTGGTGAATCTTTGAATTAAGACTTAAAAGCAATCAATAGATGAAATTGTTATATCCTAATTTCTCATTCCATATTTGAATCGTAAATCGCTTTGTGTGCATATTTCTATTTTAAATTAGTTAGATATAATTAGAAAAACAATCACAACAATCATATTTGTTTTCATTCATCAAATAGTCGTTGAAATAGTATACTAGGAATAACATATAGTTCTTGTGGGAACGATAATCCAGACTCAAAAGTCCATTATATTATTTATTACGATATTGTACACTTGCAATAGAAAAAATGCTACAGAAAACATTGTCTGAAGAAAGACAACCGTTAGACATGGTAGTTGGGAGATCAACCGCAGAGATTCTTTTTAACAAAATAGCTGTCTAGATTGCATGTGACTCTATTTTCTTTATCCAAACCATGTAACCTAGTCTAGTTGGACTCTCTTGCAACCCCAAATCGTGTGAATGCTTGGGATAAGTATTGAGGAGATTTTCAAAGTCCAAATGAAAGAATGAAACCAAGAAAAGAAGAACTCTTAAAGTGTGTTTGATTGGCTTTATTTAATATGAAAAATGTTATTTTTCCACCCAAGTTCCTAATTTTGGGATGTTTGATTGACATTTTTTTCATGTAAAATATTTTCCAACTTTCGGTCATATGACTATATTTTCCTCAAAAACAAAGAAAACATTTTCTTTAGGGAGTGGTAAGTTTTTATTTTCTAGGCAATTCACTCTCTTTCTCTCTCTCATCTACCCCTTCTTTCTCATCTACTTATCAATAAAAAATAGACAATTATAATACTTTTTAGATTGAAAACTAAATCAATTAAATACATTTACTTATTAATTTTCATACAAATAAGTTCTAGATAATTGACTATAATTTATTTTCTTTCCATGCAAATTTCACATTCGCAATCAAACGCACCCTTAGTTCTATATGGAAATCAAGATGAATAGGACTCCCATCTTCATCAAAAATAAAGTAAACTAACTGTAAAATGAGTCCTTTCTATCACAAATTCGTTCCCCCTTATGCCCCTCACTAAACAATCGATTTCTCTCCCCTCTACGTACAAAATAGATGATGAAATTGCATCTACTTCCACACTGGTTCACTGCTATATTTTGGGACTCTTGAAATCACTCTAGAACGTGACTTTGCAAGGAAAGAAGATAGACATCATCTAGCTTGGATTATCACGAGCCTAGGCTCAATTCAAGGCAAGTTCAAAGCACAAAATTGAGCATTATGACAACCTTGCACTTAATGGGATCATTATGGATGAAAATTTCACTTTCAACACATGGGATAATTGAATGAAGAACAACATTCAAGAAGGGATGGAGATGGATGAAAAGGGCTCGACCAATGAGGGACTTTTATCATTTTTATTTGTAATTATCTTAGACTTTTTTAGGTTTATCTTTGCATTTGTAAGACCTATATAAGGAGCACAAGTTCAATGTTTAAGGCATTCCTCTCATGGTATTTTTCTTTACTTTGTTTTTCAAGAAGTGTTCTAAGGGATAGAAAAGTATTCTTTTGGAGGTTGAAAGCTTCAAGAGCAATTCCATAGCTCTTTTCGGATTTCATCTTTATTTCTTCTTTCTATTTCATGTCGTCTTTTATGATGTTTTTATTTTCACAATATGAGTAGTTAATCATTTCCTAGTTGGGGCTGTTTTTGAAGCCAATAAACAATGATGTTTATTTATGTTAGATTTTATGGAAAACAAAGAGGAGGGAAAGAAAGATATTTTTAATCGCATTTGAAAGTATGGCAAGGTTCCATACTTATAGCCTTACAAGATAAAGATAAAATGATTACAAAGTAAATAGACTACCAACTACCTTACTACATTACTTGTTGTATACATAATCTTAAAAATCAAACTAAACTAGTCTAACTAAACAAAATATAAGTTAGACAATGTAACACAAAAACATGTGATATATGACATAGAATCAATAAAAGTGTCACCCATAATTCATCATTCCTCCTTGACACTTTTATTGGAAACACCAAGGCATTTCCTTAGTGTTTCAAACTTCTCTTTTGGCAGCCCTTTTGTGAAGATATCAGCAACTTGTTCTTCAGAACTGCAATGCCTCAATGCAACCTCCTTTCTCTCTTGAGCTTCTCTAATGAAGTGATACTTGATGCTTATATGCTTTGTCTTTCCATGAAACACCGGATTTTTGACAATTGCCACAGCTGATTGATTGTCACAAAGGATTGTAGTGGCTTCTGATTGCTGGTGCTTCAGATCATTCAGAATTTTTCTTACCCAAATTGTAATGCCCCGAAAATTTTTATAGAATAGAATTCAATTTTTATATACTATATTTTAATATTTTGAAAGTTATGGACTAAATGATACATTTATCAAATTATATTTTATTTGAGTCAAATATTTAGATATTGATGGAGTTATCGAAAAGATATGAATATTGGTCTCGTTGGATAGATCGTATTTAATTGTGCATTTTAGACTCGAGAAAGAGTTAATTTGGATGAGCGAAACCTAGTTTGTGGACGTCCAAAGATTTCAATTTGTATTGCATTTTATTGTATTATTTAGTTCATTTGAAATTCAATGATGTCACGTGTACCATTCCATATTGGTGAGTTATGTTTCTTTTAGATTATATATATATATATATTATGGAGAGAGAGAGAAAGTTAAAAGTAGTCACATGATGGGAAGGTGGGATTCTATATTTTATTGGTTTTGTTTCAAGATGTACTTGAAACAAGTGCACCTTTACGATAAATGTAGGGTTGTGAAGTAGTAGGGTTAGTTATAGACTTGGTCAATATCATATTTTTTTGGAGATCCTTACCCACCCCAACACGTTTCTCCCACACGTCTTCCCACTATTCACAACTCCTTAAACCTAGTTCATTAATTGCCTATGTTCCTATATGCTTAAGTTGATAGAAGAAAATATATTCTAGCACGGAACACAACCTGAGGCAGAAGAATAAACGTGATTTTGGGATTTTTATTGTTCAAGGATTTTTAATCTAACAAGGTAGGAAAAGAGGTGCATTTGAATTTTCTATCCCGTTTAAATTATTTCTTCATGTTGATGATGTCATACTTATGAAGTTATGATATGATATGATATGATTATGATATGAAATGAAATGATGATATGACCATTTCGGTACAAATGATATGATATGATATGAGCTCTTACCGGATCTAAAGTTATGATGACGGTATGATAATTCTTGACACGTGTTTAAATTATTTTATTCATGTTGATAGATTATTGTACTCATGAAGTATGACGGTATGATATTTTGATGCATGATTTTATATTTTTAATCGGGATTGCACCATAGTTTTTATATCCTACTGAGTATTCACATGTACTCACCATTTTCCCTAATCCTCATAGGTTAGAACGAGTCGTTGGATGGCGAGCGATGAGGTGAAATTGTTGTGCCAGATGTTTGGAATTAATAAAGCAAATCCGGTGTAACGTGTTTTGAATTTCTAAATTTTCAGTAGTAACCTTAGTTTATTTTATGGTATTGAACTCGTTCATTAAATGTGGAAATCTAGGACATATTTGTTCGTACGATGATTTGAGAAATTTTAATTTGGTTGGAGTGTTTATGTTTTCCTTACTAATTAACCTTGGCAAAATATTCACGTCAATATGGAGTCAACCATAAAGCAGCCTTGGGAGTTGGTTTACACATTGCCATGCATGTTAATGTACAGTAAAGATTTCAGAGTGAGTAAATATTGGTGCCACGTGCCACTTATTAAAAAAAAAATGTGTATATACATTTCACACTATTATCCAAGTAAGTTGATATTGTTGGTAATTTGATTTAAATGCATTTTTAACCAATTGTGAAGACATGTGTTTCTGTACTTGCTAATATAAAGGGCAAAAACCTTGATTGGCACGTAACTTTATACTGTGTTTACTATTTAATTGTGCTTGAATAGGATTTTATGATATTAATACTTCATAAGCCTTTTTCACTAAAAGTGCTTTATATATATGAATAATATCAATTACTGCTTGTGTACATTAAAGTTATGGCGTGGGAAAATATTCTCTATCTCCTTCAGAAATTAATATATAAACTATTTTCTACAAATTTGGATAAATTACCATTTCATAATTATACATATTATTGCACATCACAGTGTTGGTAGCGATTCAAATTCTTCCAAAATTTGGGACGTTACACAAATCGCCCGATTTGTTGCCTCTGTAGCAGCTATGTATTCTGCTTCAGCTGTGGATTGTGCCACAGTTTTCTGTTTGATTGAGTTCCAGCAAACTAGACTTGAACCAGCACAGAAGGCGTAGCCTGAAGTACTCTTCATATCATCTGCAGAATCGGTCCAATCACTATCAGTAAAGCCAGTAAGAGCAAATTTTTCTGACTCTGTAAAACTGATTCCATAGTCCTCTGTTCCTTTGATGTACCTCAGAACCCTTTTAGTAGCTTGGAAGTGAATTTCACTTGGTTCTTGCCTGTATCTTGATAGCAGATTGACAGTAAACATAAGATCAGGTCTTGTAGCCGTTAGATAGAGCAAACATCCAACTAAACTCCTATAGACCTTTTCATCAGATTTTTTTGCCCCATCATCCTTCATCGTCTTTGAGTTTAGCACTAAAGGAGTGTTGACAGATTTGCAATTCTCCATGTTGAACTTCTTCAACATTTCTTTAGCATACCTCTTTTGGCATACAAAGATTCCATCCTTTATCTGATCTACCTCCATTCCAAGGAAATACTTCATTTCACCAAGGTCTGTCATCTCAAAGTCTTTCTTCAGTTCATCTTTTATCTCTCTAATCAGGACTACATTGTTTCCTGTGATTAGAAGATCATCCACATAGAGTGAAATAATGAGCAGATCCTCCTCCACTATCTTGACATACAAAGTTTGCTCATTTACACTCTTGTTGAAACCAAGGCAGTTTAGATGACTATCTATTTTGCTTTACCAGCTTCTTGATGCTTGCTTTAGTCCATACAAAGCTTTCCTCAATAAGTACACCTTATCATCTTCACTTTCTTTGACAAAGCCCTCAGGTTGCTCAATGAAAATCTCCTCATTTAAATGACCATTTAAGAAGGCAGATTTCACATCCAACTGATATATCTTCCACTTTGATTGAGCAGCCAATGCAAACAACAATCTTATGGTTTCAAGTCTTGCAACAAGAGCAAATGTGTCTGTAAAATCGATTCCATACTGCTAAACATAGCCTTTAACAACTAGCCTAGCTTTGAATTTGTTGATAGAACCACCAGCATTTATTTTAGTTCTAAACACCCATTTAACTCCTATGACATTTTTGTTTCTTGGTCTGTCAACAAGTAGTCAAGTTTCATTCTTCTCAATTGTTTTAAGCTCATCTTTCATAGCTTCTATCCATTCATTTGATTGAGCAGCATCATGATAGTTTGCTGGTTCCAGAATTGCAGCATTGCAGGTAGCATAGATATCCTGAAGTGATCTAGTCCTTATTACTTCATTTTCTGAGTCAGTTTCACCTTCAGATTCAGCTTCATCCAGAATTCCTTCATTTTCATTACCAGCATCTTCATTTTCATCATTACCAGCATCTTCATTTTTAGTAATCAACCTTTGAATTTCAAATTTGTTCACAGCATTTGAATCCCAATTCCATGAAGAACTTTCATCAACCTTAACATCTCTGCTGGAAATCACTTTGCTGGTTTTAGGATTATAAATTCTATAGCCCTTAGCATTATCGCAATAGCCAACCAGAACTCCAGCCTCAGCTTTCTGACTTAGTTTATCCCTTTTTGCATCTGGTATATGCATATAGCACACATTTCCAAACACTTTCAGATTAGAAATGTTTGGCTTAGTACCATACCAAGCCTTATAAGGAGTCAGTCTATCCAAAGCCTTAGTAGGCAACCGATTAAGTAGATAAATTAAGGTATTCACAGCCTCAGCCCAAAAAACTTTGGGCACATTTTTTTCCAACATTAAGCACCTGGCCATCTCCATTGATGTTCTGTTCTTCCTTTCACAAACACCATTTTGTTGAGATGAGTAAGGGATAGTTAACTGATGTTTGATCCCTACTTCCTCACAAAATTTATCAAATTGATTGCTGGTATATTCAGTTCCATTATCAGTTCTAATGGCCTTAATCCTACAATCAGATTCATTTTCTACCAGGCTTTTAAACTTCTGGAAAACAGCAGGAACTTCAGACTTCATTTTGAGAAAATAAACCCAACACATTCTTGTTAAATCATCAATGAAGAGAACAAAGTATCTACTTCCATTTAAGGTTGAAGTCCTCATAGGTCCACATACATCAAAATGTACTAACTGTAGCTTGCTTAGTGCCCTTCTAGACTGATTTTTAGGAAAATACAGCCTAGTTTGTTTTCCCATTTGACATATATCACAAACACAAGTATCATCATTCACCTTGGACATATTTTCTACTAACTCAAACTCATTCAAATTCTTAAATGAAGTGTAGTTAGCATGCCCAAACCGTTTATGCCACAACTTAGATTCATCCTCAGTACAAGGATATGTATTAGAACTCATGTTTTTCCACTCCAAATGAAAACTCCTATGCTTAATCTCAACTGTCATCAACTCCATATTATTTTGGTCTAAGATTGTACAACTATTATCCTTAAAAGTTAAGGTATAGCCTTTCTCAATTAATTGACCGACACTTATCAAATTTTGATTAATCTTAGGTACATACAAAACAGCAGAGATGAATTTTATACCTGATGGTGTCTGAACTGAAACTTTGCCAATTCCTTTTACCTCAACATATTCTCCATTTCCAACTTTCACTCTTGATTTGTAGCCATTGTTCATTTCCACAAAGATATCTGAATTTGCAGTCATGTGATGTGTGCATCCACTGTCAAGTAGCCACTTTTCAAGACTGCTGGAAGCTGTGAAATTTATGGTTGAGAACATATGTTCTTCTGACTGATCCTCAGCAACTTTGGCTTGCTGAACATCTTTCTTCTCTTTCTGATTTCTGCAAACTTTCTCCACATATCCAAATTGCTTGCAAGATCTACATTGAACACCAGGCCTGAACCAACATTTTTTTGGTGAATGGCCTGTCTTCTTGTCTTAAGTTCTAGGAAAGAAGGCTCTGATACCATGATAAATTCAAGGAAAGAAAGGATCTCAGATGGAGCTGGAAATATTGAAATTAAAACTGGAATTATTGAACTACAAAAATAGAGAATGAACTGAAAATTAACAGGGGATAAAAAAGGGATAGAAGCCTGCTATTAATAACAGGGAAGAAGATGAAATTCAATTCATACTTGCTTAAGGGAAAATACAATGTAAACTAATCTATTTATAGAGAAAATTAACAACCTATCTAACAAGATAACAAACTTAAGAAAAAACTAGAATGTGCTAGAATAAGGAGGAACTGGAACGTGCAACTTGCTGATGAACTGAAGAAGGATGAGTTAACTGGAGAGGAGCTACTGCTGAACTTGAGGGGTTGGTTTACTGGAGAGTGGTGAAGCAACGTGATCTGCTGGTAAAGTTGTTGATCAATTGAGTTTCTGATTTGGGCTGGAGAACTTGCTGTTGGGCTGATTTATATTCCAACACTCCCCCCTCAAGATGGAACATCTTGAACCGTAGAGAAGGAGAGTAGAGATGCAAGCAATGAAGTTTTCTTTTCTTATCTATTTCAGTTTTCTTCATCAGACGTCTACCTTGGATTTTCTTCAACACATGAGGACTTGGTGCAGCAAAATAAGCTGCATTTTCTGTAATTCTATTTCATCAAAATCTTCATATCTTCATTCTGAAGATAAAATCAATCCGAAGATCTGAGAAGCTGACATCCTAGTAGGTTCGATCTTCAATTCCATTTCAATTTCGGTTTATCTTCCTTCTCCCTTTGAGAAGGAATATTTTCAGAAATTCTTCAGAGAAGCCTGCCATTCCACAGGCTCTATCTTCAATTTCATTTCAATTTCGATGAAGAGGAATAACATCTCTTCAATTTTCATTCATTCCGACATTTCGTCGAGCATCTAGTGAGCTAAGTCACTTCCTGTTTTCTGGTAATTTGATTTCTGATTTCTATTTTTTTGTTTTTTTCGATTGAATTGAGAAAAGATGAGGAAGAAGATGAATTTCATATGAAAAGATCGAAAACTTGCTCTGATACCATCTTAAGTTCTAGGAAAGAAGGCTCTGATACCATGATAAATTCAAGGAAAGAAAGGATCTCAGATGGAGCTGGAAATACTGAAATTAAAACTGGAATTATTGAACTACAAAAATAGAGAATGAACTGAAAATTAACAGGGGATAAAAAAAGGATAGAAGCCTGCTATTAATAACAGAGAAGAAGATGAAATTCAATTCATACTTGCTTAAGGGAAAATACAATGTAAACTAATCTATTTATAGAGAAAATTAACAACCTATCTAACAAGATAACAAACTTAAGAAAAAACTAGAATGTGCTAGAATAAGGAGGAACTGGAACGTGCAACTTGCTGATGAACTGAAGAAGGATGAGTTAACTGGAGAGGAGCTACTGCTGAACTTGAGGGGCTGGTTTACTGGAGAGTGGTGAAGCAACGTGATCTGCTAGTAAAGCTGTTGATCAATTGAGTTTCTGATTTGGGCTGGAGAACTTGCTGTTGGGCTGCTGGTCTTTTGGGCTAATTTGGGCTGATTTATATTCCAACATCTTGCAATGAGGGCATGGGGAATAGTTAACATTTCTTCCTGGATCCTTAGCAGCATCCTTTCTTTCATTATGTGGCCTCTTTCCACCACCAAAATTAGCTTGAGTTTTGTGCTTTTCCTTTGCAAACAAGCTCCTTCAGCCTGCTCCTCTTGCCTGAACAATCTCGTTTGTTCGGTAGCTTGGAGAGCATTTACTAGTTCAGCCAAAGAGATACTTCCCAAGTCTCTTGAATCTTCAAGAGAAGAGATCTTTGATTCAAATTTCTCTGGCAAACTAATCAACACCTTCTCTACAATTCGTTTATCTGGCAAATCCTCACCAAGCAATCTGATTTGGTTAACCACTTTCATTAACCTATCAGCATAATCTTTCACTACTTCCGTTTCTTTCATCTTCAAGATCTCAAACTCCCTTCTCAAGTTGAGCACTTGCATCTGTCTAGTTCTTTGACTACCATGGAATTCCTCCTTCAATTTATCCCAGGCTTCCTTAGCTGTTTCACAAGTCATTATCCTTGTGAAAATCGAGTCAGAAATAGCAGATTGAATACAGGAGAGCGCCTTGAATTTCTTGGCAACATCTTCACTGCGTTGCTTGATTTGAGCCACCGTGGGGTTAGCTCTCAAAGGTGGAGGTTCAATTCCTGATTCAGTTATCTCCCAAACATCATAGGCCTTAAGCTATGCCTTCATCTTTACGGCCCAAAAATTATAATTTTCTCCATTAAAGGCGGCTGGAAGAGGTGCAGAGAATCCACTAGACGCCATTTCACTCACTCACTCAATTTGGTTAGTGAAGGTTCTTACTGGTTTTCTCTCTATTTGGGTGATTTGAACTCTGATGAAAGAAGAGAAGAACAGAGGATGAAGCTTACCGGATTTGAAGTTACCGTATATGCTGAGGCTTACCGTATATGCACTGCCTCTACCGGATATCACACACGACACCGTATTTGCAGCTTGATATACCGGATTTTCTTCCTTCACACCGTATATGCTTCCTTCCCACCGTATTGAGCAGAAAAACTCTACTTTTAGTTCTTCACCTCTTCTATTCAATTTCTTAACACTCTTTTGATTCTTCTAAGATCTAAATAGCTCTGATACCATGTTAGATTTTATGGAAAACAAAGAGGAAGGAAAGAAATATATTTTTAATCGCATTTGAAAGTATGACAAGGTTCCATACTTATAGCCTTACAAGATAAAGATAAAATGATTACAAAGCAAGTAGACTACCAACTACCTTACTACATTACTTGTTGTATACATAATCTTAAAAATCAAACTAAACTAGTCTAACTAAACAAAATATAAGTTAGACAATGTAACACAAAAACATGTGACATAGAATCAACAAAAGTGTCACCCATAATTCATCAATTTAGAACTTTAAATCTGATTTTCAATGTTCAAATGTAGATGTTTTTTCCGATTGTAATTTAATACTTACATGACGTTTTCAGAGATTGATCACCTTAGATATGTATAGGATTAGAAGTTGAAAAATACAAGTCTACTACCATATAGAATGTGTTTTTGCGTGCAACTAAGATTAAACCTAAGAACTTAATCTAGAAAAAGTAATTCGTAAAACTACCCAGTAGCATATACCGTGTTGTGGGGTTTGTGTTGTTCGAGAAATTTTATACCGCAAGTGCACGGGTCGCATTCAAGTAATAAAGTGGACTTTTTGAGTCCGAGTTGTCGATTCCTCGATGAATGTTTACTTTCGGTTACACAACTTTAGTCAATTTCATTTTAACAATAAAAACAAACAAACAATAAAATTTGATTTTGGAAAATAAGAAAAATTAACTAAAAATCTACAAAATAAAAAAATATAAACACTCGGAAATTTTGGAGGAAAAATGTAGTTGAGATTCATGGTTTCGTTTGACCGTCACCTAATTAATTTTTCCACAAGCCAATTAGTAAATTACTCATTTAATATGTTAGACCCGATTTTCCAAGTTTAGTTAATTACCTCTTTCGAACGAAATTAACCATAATTGATTGGTTCGCCTACTACATCTATATGTCGATTAAAACCAAACAATCGTATTAATTCTTTATGAAAATAATTCAATGGATCACCTGGGTTGGGATATATCTCTATCCCCCCATACAAACCTAGAGCTTGTTTGGAAGGGATTTTTGGGGGAAGAATTGATTTTGAATAATGATATGATGGGAAATGTGTGGTTGAAACAGAAAAAAAACTATTGATGTGATGGAAAAGATAATTTTATTGAAAAATGTGTGGTTGAAAATGAGAATTGATTTACTGTAGAAAAATCTAAATCCCTCCCAAACAGGGCCCCCAGAATATTTATATTTGGTCTAAAATATACAATCTTCTCTCAAACGATTTACAAATCACTAAATTCAATCATTTAATGGTCAAATAAATGAAAATCATTCAACACAATAATAAATACACATGAAAATAAGCATTTTAACATTAAATAGCAAATATTAAAATTAAATAAAGTTAGGTTAAGTTACTACCATAAATCTCAACACAAATAACTAGCTCATTTTATACAAGCGATAAAAAGGAGAATATTTATAACAATACATTAAAAATATAACAAAATAATTGAGAAAATACAAAGTTATAGATAAAACCCTTTTTTGAAACTTGGTCATGACTTCTCCAAATATTTCTCAAAATCCTTGAATGTATTCTCCTTGTGCTCTTGATTCGTATCCCCAAAATACTAAGAAATTGAAAAGGAAAAGAAAATGAAAGAAAAAAGAAGAAAAAAATGAAAAGGAAAAGAAGAAGAAGAACTAGCCAGAAACAAAAATATGCCTCATGAGGCTGTTGGGTTTCAATTTGAAAACCCTATTCAGAAATTGCAGCTTGGTCCCCAGAGTCTCCAGATTTTTTCACATGACTCTTTTCCCTTTTTTCACACAAGTCCTCCAGTAATTTTCATTCAAGGTCCCTCAACTTTAATGTTGTACAATTTGATCCTCAAATTTGAATTTTCTTTCATATACACCTTTAATAAATTACATCCAATGTCCTTCAACTTTCTGGACTTGTTCATTTTGGTCCCCAAATTCACAATTTTTCACATTTTTCCTCATTTTGTCTTGTTTTCTTTCCTTGGGTGATTTTTACCAACGAAAGCAATAATTACATAATTGTGAGTAGAAATTTGCTCATTTTTATCAATAATAAGCATATTTAGGTATTAAAGAAAGGTGCAAAAATATATTTATCGTGTGTGATACTCGTATTCTTTATGCATAATGAGATTTGAATTGTTAAATCAACTAGATACCATGCTAGGTTACAATTTAAATTACAAGTAATGAGGCATATACACTGGCATGCGAAGTAAGAAAGATTTTACAAATCGAGTAAATACCGTAATCTCTTTGTGAGTATCTTCATTTCATGAATTGATAGTTGAATTTTCAGTTGCTATTTAATCATTGTTATTTAAAAGGTGGATATTCAGCCCTAGCTAAGCTTTTCGTAAATCATTTCCGTTGTTACTTAATTTTCACTAATTTTAATCCAGTGTCTAATAGCTCTCAAAATCTAAAATGCATAAATAAATAAATACCCTTTTGTCTAACTCAACGTGACATTTAGATAAGTTAATTGGCAATTCCTCGTGGAATCGACCCTTGCCTACCCAACTTATAACACGATTTGTGCACTTGCAAGGTTTAATAAAGTGGTTGAAAAGTAATCTTATACTGGGTTTGCTAAAACCAACCAACAAGTACCAATATCTCAAGGTTGTAACAAAGAACCTACTCCTTAACAATTTATAATGAACTGAAGCATTTCAACGAACTACAGGATAAACTTCTGATTGTTTCGTCATTGATGCATAGCCTTTCCCTGGATGGTGCTTTTGTGTTCTCTATAGCAGATACATTTCTTTTCAGCAATGGGCCGGATATTAACCATCTAAGGAAAATACCAATTTAATTAGACAAACTACATGCCTACAATTGAAGAAAATCAATTTCTAAGCTGGTGCAGAAGAAGAAGAATAAGAAGATGATGAAGATGATGATGATGATGATGATGACGATGACGAATTGAGTTGATTTTCATATATTCATGTAAATCGTACTAGCATGCTTTCTACCGAGTTTGAAGTGGTAAAACTTGAAAATCCCAAAACGAAGTTTAATTACTTGCCTTTTGATTGCTTGCTTTCCATACCGTCTTGTACCCGCTTGTTGGTCAGAATCCCGATCACCAAGGAATGAGTTTGATATTCACAATCCAATAACCCAATTTAAGATGTATATTTTACCAATATCAAGACACAACCCTTATTTATTTTGTGAGTATTGTTCTACACGAATTTTGCATGATTTCTTTTGGTTTTTGATTGTAGTGGAAGTTACATAACAGTTGTGGGTGGTGGGAGGATGAATTTCAAACTTAAAATCCAACTCCTCCCTCCGAAAACCATTTCATGCAAATAGGGTCGGGTCAAATCACATAAGTGACCCGTTTCAACCAACGTCTCCCACTCGTACATGGTGGGCATGGTTTGATTCTAATAGAATATTAATTATATTTATCTCAAATCTCCAAGTTCATATAGGTAAATGAATCGTGCAATCAACAAGTTAATTTAAGTGAACACAATACTCTACACGTGTTAGGGATGTATAGCAACTCTACTAGAGAAAATATATTTCTCGCTATACCTCGTATATATTTTGTAACATCGGTTCAAGTATTTCTGACCCTCAATTAATCAAAGAACATACTTAATTTTCTCATTTATAATGGATTCACAATTGTGTCGAAAAAATTAAAAAAGTTAACACAACTGTCTGGCCGATGAATACAAGCTGAGGTGTTCAATAAAATAGTCTTTATTTTTCTACTTGAATCCCTTAATTTTAAATCAGTTGTTTTCCTAGATTAGTTATAATTATTAACAAACATGCTAAAGTAGTTATACCGAAATAAAATTTTGAGAAATGGTCAAAAGACATAAGGGTATATAAGTGAAGTCATATATGCCTTGGAGACTCGCACAATGAAGAAACAAGAATCAATTCTTTCATTTCTCATTGGTCGTTAAAGCACACGTGGTATGAAACACGTGTTATGATATTTTTCCCGTTCTTAGGACATATGTCTAATCTTACAAATTAAATACATCGTATAGATCATTGCTCAGATATTCCTCGATATATAACCTAAGTTTTCCTTATATTTATTTCTCTATGCAATCCCAATCGAGAACTCAATCTGGCTATTAAAAAGGCTTAATGGATAGCAAAATCCATTTCGATTACTTCCTGTAATCTCATCGTGATACCTAATCAAGGTGACTAATTCATGCACTCAACATGATCACTCTGTCTCATGACTCTCATCTCATCATACCCCAAAGTGTCTGAGGCAATTGTTCGTGTGAGTGAACCAATCTCAATCTGTTTGACATAATTTATGTGTGCATATTAAACAATAATTTAGTAATCACAACGAAAGATCACTCTTAATATATGGACTCAAAACATTGTTAATTAATAGACATATAAAAGTTTACATAGTACATAATTCAAATTCTACGCAATCCCAGATATTTAACATAAGTCATAAAAACATCTCTAGAAATAGGTTTTGTAAATGGATTATCTATCATTTGATGCGTAGAAATATATTGCAAACTTACTTCTTTCTTTCCTATGATATCTCTTACAAAATTATATTTTATATCAATGTATTTGGTTATGCTCTAATACCTGGAATCTTTGTAAATACAATAGATGTCTAACTAAAACAGTAAATCGATATAGGTCCCATGTCACCATTAAGGACTCTTAGATACTGAAAGAGCCCTTGTTTGACACCCATTTTTTATCATTCTATTTATCATTCTATTTCTCTTTCTTCATTTCAACCACACATTATATTAATAAAATAATATTACACATAAACCTAAAAATTCTCCTTACTTTTTAACCACACAATCTTCAATCAATCACTATTCAAAAAATTATTTTCCAAACAAAATGGGTGTCAAACAAGGGCAGAATCTCCTTAACCAAACAACTTCATAAATTGCTGAAGCACATGCTACGAATTTAAATTTCATTGTAGACAAGGAAATGCATATATGTTTCTTTCTACTCCGAGAAATGGCACCATTATTAAGCAAGAGTGCATATCCCAAAGTTGATTTGTGCACATCTAGGTCTCCACCCAAATCATTTTCTCTGTATCCTTTAAGCACAAATCATTCTCTTGATAGCATAAGGAATAATTAGAAGTACCCTACAGTTATCTCAATATCCTGTTAACAGCTTTTCAATACTTTCTTTCGGGATTAGATTGATACCTACTGACCAGACCTGCGGTAAAACAAATGTCAAGGCGAATACACATCATAGTGTACATCAAGCTTCATACCGTACTGTAGTATGGAACTCTAGACATTTCTTCTTTTTCCTCAAGAGTCTTAGAAAACATGCGAAAACTTTTAGTTTCACCATTTAATACAAGAGGGTCAATGGGATTGCAATTTTCCATCTTGAAACGTTCCAAAAATTTCTTTATATATGCCTTTTTTGACATAGCAAAACACCTATTTGAACGATCTCTATAGATTTTAACACCTACTATGTAATATGCTTACTCATATCCTTCATTTCAAAATTTAAGGACAACTATTTCTTAATGATTTTAATATACTCGATATCACTTCCATCCAATAAGATATCATCTACGTAAAGAGATAAAATTACAAATTTCTCACTAAACATTTTCAAATAAATACGGTGATATTTGTCCATCATGACAAAATTGTACGAGATAACCACATTGTCAAATCTCAAGTACCACTACCTAGAGTATTGCTTTAGGTCATATATTGATCTTTTCAATTTACAATTTTATTCTCTTAGCCTGTTTCAATGAAACTTATTGGTTGTTGCATATAATTTTTTCATCCAATTCTTCATTGAGAAAGGCAACATTCACGTCCATTTGATATAATTCTAGATCTAAACGTGCCACTATTGTTAAGAGTATGCGAATTGAAGTAAATCTCACTACTGATGAAAATGTCTCTTCATAATTTATACCTTTCCGTTAAGTATATAACCCTTTTACTACCAAGCGAGTCTTATATCTCTCTATAGTCCCATCAGGTTTTTGCTTTATCTTTAGAACTCATTTGTTGACAATAGCTCTCCTATCAATCAAAAGATCAACAAAGTCGCATACTAGAATATTGCCATCACAATTTGTTGATGAATAAAACGTGAATAAGCTGATGAATAAAATGTGAACTGATAACAAAAATTAGTTAAAAATCAATCAATCAATCAATATCTGCCACCTATCATGAAATTAAAAGACCCATTTACCCAAAAAGTTTTAGTAGAAATCTATAAATGGGCATGCTTGGAAAGAAATATATACAAAATTTGAAATAACTGCCTCCTAAATAGTTGTTTCTCTTCTCGCTCCTTATTGAGCAACAAAATAACGAGTTTAAGAAGGAAAAATCTTACTTAAGTGAGGAAAATTTTTTGATCATCTTTTGGAGGTCAACCATTTATTTGAATTTTGAACCACTTTTTGTATTTTTACTTAATTGTTTTTTTATGACATAAATATTTAAATTATTTTTGAAAAATTACAATATCAATTAAGCTATAAATGTTTATATATGGTTGATTTAGATAAAATATAGATTTTGATAAAAAAGTAGTTAGTCTCATAAAATATGTGATTGAAATCAAAATTACTACCCAACAAATTACACAATTGAATTCTGGCAATTTTTTTTTAAAATTTAGCTCATGTTTGGTTCTGCTAGAAAATAGATTAAAATCTAAGTTAAAGTCAAAAATTTATTTTAACCACGCATTTCATGATATTCACAACTTTTTAACCGCACATTTCATTAACTTTTATTCACTCATTTCGTAGCCCACAACTATTATTCACTCATTGTTTAAATGTTGAATGTGATTAAATTTACAAGCAAATAAAAGTATGTACCAAACATTTAGGCTCTGTTTGGTGCGACTATTTTGAAGATTTCTATTAGATTAAAATCTTCCTGAAATTTCAAATATAAAAATAAGAACCTTCAAAGTTAACGTTATAGTAGAGGAAGTAGGCTATATTTTTTTAGGGTCGTAATATTGCCATTTCAATTTGTTTTTGTTCCACTACAATTTTATATCCATCTCAATTAAAATATATTTTAATAAATACACTACCTCAATTTTATTAATATAACTTAATCCAATTAAAAGATTATATACTACAACAATTTCACTTGCACCACATTAGAATTCAGATTTTAATCTAAGTCAAAGTTAACAACTAATTTTAATCACACATTTTATGGGACCCACAATTTTTTAATTTCACATTTTATCAACTTTTATCAAAATTTACTAAAACATTGATTTTTATCTCCACCAAATAGGGACTAAATCTCTTAGATATCAAAATCCCTTTAACAGAGGTGACTCCACCACAAAGAGATCGGAGAAAACAGAGACATTTTAGGCACAATGAGTTATGAGATTGATGGAGATGTACGGGGAGCAGAAAATGACCCAGAGGGGATAAGTGATGGCTTTTTCAAGCGACAAAGTTCGATGTAGCCATCGGCATTTTAATACCACAAATGCTAGATAAATTAAGGGAATTGATGAAATTTGCATTAGTGAAGCCTGTTGAAGGGGTGTCGTTTTGCTTCCTTTCTGATTATATTGCTGTTGAATTGTTGGTTAAAACGGGCCGTCCATTTGGTTTCACCCGACCCAGTTTGCATGAAATGGTTTTTGGAGGAAAGAGTTGGATTTTACATTTGAAATTCAACCTCCCACCATCTACAACTGTTATGTAGCTTTCACTACAATCAAAAACCAAAATAAATCATGCAAAATTCGTGAAGAACAATACACACAAAATACATAAGGACTGTAACTTGATATTGGTAAAATATACATCTCAAATTGGGTTTTTGGATTGCGAACATCAAACTCCTTCCTTGGTGAACAAATTTCTAATCAAGAAGCTGGTACAAGACGGTATGGAAAGCAAACAATCAAAAGGCAAATGATTTTTAAGTAAGTTCTAACACTTTAAACTCGGTAGAAAGCATGCTAGTATGATTTACATCGGTTGAGCCTAAGTAGGTTGTTTTCTTGCTTAAAGACATGTTGAAAATGGGTTGAAATGATCAAAATACATGTATGTTGTTTTCTTCAAAAGCTTGAACATCATTAATGGCAATTTTTGATATACTCTATACAAATTTATTAAATTTTCATTATATGTTTAATGATAACATATATGTAAAATTTCACATCGTTTGGATTAGGGATGGCAACGGGACGGGGCGGGGTCGATGCAACCTCTCCCACTCCGCCAAGCAATTTTGCCTCGTCTCCGTCCCGTTACCCATTTAAGGCAAGGTGGAGCGGGACGGGGCCCTTGTCCCGTTTAATTTATTATTATTATTATTATTATTATTATTATTATTATTATTATTATTATTGATGATTCATTTTATTGCCCACACTCATTATTGTTTAAGGTTGAATATGAGGTTTTTTTTTTTTTCCCAAATGAGTGTTGTTTAACTCATTGAGTTTACGTGTATATTTGGGGTTTTCCAGAGTGCTCATTTAGGTGAATATAACAAATAGTCCCCAAAAATCGAGTCTAATAATTTATATTAGGCTTTAGGACTTTATCTAGATTTTGAGTGATCCTAGGTACTCCTCATTTTTTTATCATCCCTCTTTTTTTTACGAGCTTTTGCATTATGTGATCTTAAAATTTTATTCCATCTATTTTGGCGTTTCGATATTTGGCAAAAAGGTGAGGTCAGATATCTAATCCATAATAGTCCTCGAAGTTGAGCTTAACTATTTATGTTAAGTGAGGAACTTGTGGACTTCTAGATTAAAGATAGTATTGTAATTTTCAAAGTTATCTATGTGCATTAAGGATAATTAATTCTAGATTAGATGAAATATATGATGCTCGAACTCGAGTACGGATATATATCTAATATTTTAGTTGCTAAAATGTAGGATATGAGGACATTTTTAAAAAGAGTCCAAATTTCGAACACAAGTGCATGGATACGTTTTTCAAACTTCAATTTTTTTACTACTCCAAGATATCATTTTAAATAGACCAAAATCAATTATTTACAAAGAAAATGGGTATTGAATACAGGGTTTATATGAATAAAATACAATTTTAATGTTTCGTTTTTAATTATGAGCATTACTAAATGTTATATAAAATAGAAAATGATGACTTGATTACAATTTGGACATAGTGGAGCACGAAGTAGCACTAATGAAACTCATTTCATTTTATACAAACAAAACTCTAAACCACCAATATAGAGAGAGAAAGAAGGCAAAAAAAAAAAGAAAAAAATAGAATTAAAAAAGAAAGAAGAAATTTTAGGGAAAACCTAGTGCCGCCACCTTTCTCCATCTTCTCGACAGGGACGCTAAGTTTATAGAGAGCAAAAACGAGGAAAGAAGAAAAGGGAGAGAAGGAAAATAAAAAAAGAAAGAAGAAGAACAAAAATGACGAAATGTCCGATTGAAATTTGGAGGATTCTACACACATCCCATGCACATGTCGTACCGTGTCCGACACGGATATTCCAACTATTTCGAAGAGTTCGAGCATCAGATGATGAAACAACTTATTCATAATTACCCCATTTTAAATGTAGTTTTAACATGTGTGTTCTTCAATGCGCATGATGCCTACGCGCACTCTGGATCATTTGTTTGAATGCATCCTTTTATATTTAAAGGATGTGATCACTCTATTTTTTACGATTGAGATTTGAGTCTATTAGGATTCAATGGCCAAGATGCATTTCTTTAACCTATATATTGTGATATTTGTTTATTGTTTGTCTTTTCTAAAACACGAGGATGTTCCCATGTTCTTATTCAATTATTGATTCTCTTAAGAAATCAACTCAGATTACATATCATCAAAATGATACTCAAAAGTTTTGTTGTCATCATCCTTGTTGATTCCATTGTACTTTTCTAGCACTTTTTTAGTTCCTTCATTTGGGAGACATGGGTTTGAATGAGCTTTCGGGATCGATATAGCTTTCCTTTTGCAACGTTATTGGCTGAGAATTGTGATTCAGAAAGCTAGAAGAAATGATTTGGAAGATGGCATAGAATGATTCGGGAGCTGGCAAATTTGCCATAATCTTTGTATTTTCCACATATATGCATCTGGGAGGAATCTCCCAGAGTGGAGAGGCATTGTATATGGCTGTCTAATGGACCATGAACTATCAGACAGTCGCGTTCCACTTCTCCAAATTTGATTCCACCAAAACACTTTGGATCTACTTTTTCTTGCCTCGCAACTTTAGAAGCTAGGAAGGAACATGAGATGTATTCTTCCCACTGTTGATTAGTTCGCGAACGAATGCATTTAATTTTTGCAACCTTTTTTTATAATAATGAAAAAAAAAATTATTTATTTGTTATTTTAAGTGTATTTTGCTCGAATTGATAATCTTGCTTGACTAAAAGATTTCACCTCATCATAGTGAGTTAAAAAGAAAAATATATTGAGTATCTCGAGCCATAGCTACTTTTATTGATAATATTTTTTTAAGTACATGTAGTCCCAGGAGTATTTAAGGGGTTCGCCACTTCCCACTTCGAAGTTCTTTCTGCAAACCTTGGAATTGAAGTGTTTTTCCATTTTCCTTCAATATGTGGCGTGTTTTATTTGAGAATCACTCTATCGACGGTTCATTTAGGGCTACTCGTCTAGTGCAGCCCCATTGACGGACTTGCTTAAAAAGTCCCAAGGGTGAAATTGGTCTATGAAGTGTCAGAGGGCCTTTGATGACTTAAGGGCTGCGGTTGTGGCAGAGCCAATGTTAGTGTTGCCGAATTTTAACAAAAGCTTTGAAGTGCAGTCAAATACGTCGAACTTTGCCATTGAGGGTGTCTGAGTGCAAGAAGGCCACCAATTGCCTTTTAGATCCACAAGTTGAATGATACGAAGCAGCGATGTGGTGCACGAGAAATAAATGACGGCCATAGCACATTGCCTACGAGCATGGCATCATTATTTGTTGGGTTTCCATTCTGTCATTAAGACAAATAATGTGGCTACAAGCTACTTTCAATCACAAAATAAATTAAGCCCGAAGCAGACTCGTTGACAAGACTTCTTAGATGAGTTCGATTATGTGATGGAGTATAAACTCGAAAAGGCAAATGTTGTAGTCGATGCCCTTAGTCGAAAAGCGAAACTTACTGCCTTAGCCAAGCCACGGAAAATTTATTGGAGTTGATCAAACAAGGGTTTGTTACATGACTCGACGGCAAAGAACCTGATGCAGGCTGCCAAAGCGGGCAAGACTCGACCTGTATTTGTGCCTAAGTAAAATAACTTGAGGCGAGGAGTGATTCATGAATGTCACAATACCAAGAAGGTTGGCCATCCGGAGATATATCGGACGTTGGTTTTGATTAAATGGGTATATTATTTATTGGCCACAAATGAGGGACCAGGTGACGACATATGTTAGAACTTCTCCTATGTGCAAACAAAACAAAGTGGAAAACAGGTTACCAACTGGACTTCTTGATCCTCTCCCTATTCTGGAACAACCATGGGATGTGGTTACCATGGATTTCATTAGTTCTTACTGAAGTCCGAAGGGTTCAGGTCAATAATTGTTGTTGTTGATCGGTTCTCAAAGTATGCCACTTTCATTCCGGCCTCTAAAGACTGCATCATGGACGAGACGGTAAAGTTGTTCTTCAAAAATGTTGTGAAGTAGTGGGGTTTGCCCAAAAATATTGTAAGTGATAGAGATCCCCATTTTACAGAAAAGTTGTGGACGGAGTTGTTCAAACTCCTTAGATCGGATTTGCACTTTTCTAGCAATTTCCACCCGCAGACTAATGGTCAAGTGGAATGGGTGAATGCTTTATTGGATTGTTATCTCCGACACTTTGTTAGTGCAAACCAACGAGATTGAGCTCGGCAGATGGATATATCCAATTTTGCAATTTGCAGAAAAGTGAATCCACAGGACATAGTCCTTTTGAGCTTGAAGCAGAGCGACAACCCACTACACCCCGCACCTTGCCTACGACTGTTGACTCAGGTTGAAGCCCCGGAGCAACAAAGATGGCTAAGTCCCATGGGAAGATCATGAAGACTTAGCTAGATCTCACTTGGAGAAAGCCTACAGGCGTATGGAAAAATGGGCCGACATGAAACGACGACCTTTGGAATTCAATATTTGGTATCAAGTACTTGTGAAATTGTTGCCGCAAGAATTCAAAGCCCACCGTAAAGTGCACAAAGGCTTGGTTCAACGATATGAGGGACAACTTCTCATTGTATCTAAAGTTGAAAGAGTTTCCTACTGACTAGATCTTTCCAAGCACCTTGAAGATGTACCCAATTTTTTTTAAGAAAGAAGTTGAATCTATCTTGGCTAATCGAGTGGTAAGACAGAAGAGTGTTCCTAACTTGCACCCAATACTTAATCAAGTGGAAAGGTTACTCGAGTCCGAATCAACTTGGGAGAATGAGGGAGACTTGAGGCAGTTTGAGTCCAATTTTTGGCACTAAAAGATGAAGAGGGTGTTACTAGATTTGATGGGGGAGTTACTTACATCCTCCCAAGTCGTTGCCGAAACGTCTAGGTAGTGGTTGCAGAACTCAGCACATACATGACATTTTGACATAACATAAGTGCCTGCAGCAACGGGAAGCGTGCAATAAAAATATAGGTAGGCTGTGCAGGTTGAGAAACGCAAGCATGTTTTATAGGCACGAAAATGAGATTTTTCTAAGTCAAAAACCCCCTTTTTGAGAGGAATAAATACAGTGGACTGCAGCCTATTATTTTGGATGCCAACTTGTGAAACTTGCACGAAGAAGTCAAGGAAAAAGCAAAATTCAATTTGGCTGTTATAAAAGGGACATGTCAACTTTCGCAACTTGAAAGGAAGCAAATATCAAATTGACTACCACTTGCACAAAGGAGACTTGCAACTTCCATAAAGATAGCATGCAACTTGAAACCAATAATGGCCCTTGGATCAATTAATCTTGGCCATTGATTTCAACTTACTTTGCCTATAAATAGATGTGTAGTCTCATTTGTAAATCACATGGAGTGAAGTGAGATAAAAACTTGAGAGACTATAAAGTGATTCCTTTCATTTATACAAAGAGAATTTTCTCAAACTTACTTGCTTTCATTATATTTCCTACATTAAATCCTCTACTCAAAGTTGCCATAATTTAACCACAAAGGTTAAATTCTCATGGGAAGAAAAGGCTGACTTAATGTTTTCTCATGACGGGAATTGTGAAACGTTAAGGCCACAAGGTTCTAGTTAGTTCAGGTGTAACAAAACTAAGTTCATGACATGCTATTGCTGCATCATCACGGCATACATAGTGATCAATCAGTTCATAAATTTAACAAACCAACCATTAGTATATATAGCACTAGATTGAAGATGGACCAACAGGTATTTGGAACCAAGTAATGTTGATGTCAATAAAAACTCTAAAATTCAATAAACAATGAGAGAAAACTAAAGCTAAACATATTTAACAAACTCTGCACTTGAGGATATATTGCTAGACTCATCAAAAGCCAATACAGAATATTCGAGCAGCTGGATTCACGAGGATAGATAGGGTTGATGTGCATAAACCATCAAGCAATGACAAGATTATATAAAAGGAGATACACCTATATGTCTATCTATCTATGACAGCACAAACTATTCCCAGAAACTAATAAACTCAATTAAATCCTTAGGTTAGGCTCAAACCAAAGTTCTACCATGATCTCAACTATAAAAAAAAATGTATCAATAGCCAGAAGTGAAAGAATTTAGTTACAATAGCTTTACAATGATGCTTTCGGTATTGCCTATGAATGACAAATGAGGGGACTGGGCAGGCAGTAGAAACACACACAAACACATTTATATAGCAACAATAAGTTTGTCAAATAAGAAGAAAAAGAACCTCAACTTTCTCACTTCCTTTAAGCATAGCAACTATGGTCAACCTAATTTTTATTCAATCCTATTCTACCCTACAGAATTAAAGTGGAAAGCACTGATCAATAACTAGTAGAGAAGCATGATAATTACTACTCCAGTATAAGAAATAAATACAAGTGGGTTCATCTCTTGTCACATAACTAAAGCCCATTTTCCCATAAACTTCAACTCTCTAATTAGGCCATGTAGAAGGAGTCTCTATACGCACTTCTTTGACATCTGAAATTAAAACCTTCCTTCCTTCAGCAATGGCATGCTTAAAGAAAGAGATGCAAAAAGGAAACAAGTACACATTAACAATCATGTCTAGGTTTAGAAATAATGCAAAAAGATTTTGTTAGGACAAGCAACAATTCAATTATTTTTAAATTCCCAACACATCATCGATTTATATAAACAACAAACCAAATCCTAATGTTATGACCATCTCACATTTACGTATCCCGTGATTGATGAGTGAAATCCCATCTCTCTTTGACTAGACAAAACAGAGCTAGAGGGACTCTTGAAACGCCTCTTCATTCTTCTTCTTCTTATTCAGCTCTTCTTCGTACCTCTTCAATCTCGCATCCCACATCTCCTGTACCCACATATACAAATTTAGTGAAAACCAGATTACAAAAAAAAAATGAAAAATAAAAAATAGGGGAATTGGACCTTGTACTTGAGTTCAGCGCGGTGCATAAGATAAAAGCCAAGGATCCCACCAACTATAGTACCTGTAATAATCCGGAAATAACCCCATCTTGGTGACCTCATCTCTCCCTTCTCACTCAATTCTCCTCTCCCTTCTCTGCTAGGTATAAATCACTCACATAGACCGGTTCATTTGATAATTCAGGGCCTGTTGCCTTTCTCTAGCCGTCTGTCATCAGCCGCTCTTTTGTTTAGGGCCAAATGAATAATGAACCTTGCCAGTACAAAAGAATTTGTACAAAAATGTTGAAAAACCCTCACAAGTGAAGGGGTCCACTTTTTATTTTCTATTTTTTATTCATGTGGGGCCGACAATCATGTGAGTATTTGTCAACATTTTTGTCAAATTCTTTTTGTACAAATAATTTTATTCATGAATAATATCTCTCTGGCACTTGCAATAAATGGGTGCTATTTTTGAATCTTATTACATTCACATCAAAAATTACATAATAAGTTAATATCAGATGTCACTATATTATTTGTTAGTTTAAAACACAGTCAATTTTTTAATCTAATCATTTTCTTATTTTTCCCTACGTCATATTATGTAATCATTTATATACAATTTTTATGTACAAGTAACAAAAATCCGCTATTTTTTATATTCTTACCACTTGCTTCATTTTTTTACCAAACTTTTTTTTTTTTTTTGGTTAAAAAAATACATTGCAATGCTTTAAAGAGAAATTGATCTCCTGTGCAACAGGATAGAAAGAACCATAAGTAAATTTTTCTTGTCATGTCAATAATGGAAATTTTTATCTTATCAACCGTAGATTGGAGGTCAGGCATGTACTATAAAGCACAGGACGTGGATCATGGAGTTGATCTTGTAATTTATGTCAAAATTTATATATTATTTATATAAGATCAAACTCCATTTTTAATTACACATTTTAAAGTACTATTCACTTATTTTATATACTAAATCGTTATATAAATTCTTTATAAGTAGAGGCTAGTATTTTTGGATTTTTTGAACTGTGAACAGTGACATTTTAAAACCAATTTGAATTAAGTTTCCTTGCCCAAAAATGGGTGATAGAGGCGTTGACAGCCTCTCACATGCGTGCGGGCCTTGCGTTAATAAAAAATTCCAAAAAAAAGTGCGTCATCCCCCCTATTGTGAGTGTTCGGTCATATTGCATGTCAACCATTTTCGGTCAGTGTAGCATGGTTGAACCAATTTAGCCCCTATTTAATAAAGTTTATTTTAATATTATAAGACTATCAAACTTCCTTTTAATCACATTTCAGAAATCACAACTCCATCCACATTCTAACTGACATTTTATAGAACCCACCAACTTATAATAGAGCCCGTTTGGGGCACATTAAAATGAGGGAATGTATTTTTTTGAAGTAATGTGATGGAAAATATATGGTTGAAAAAGAAGGAAAAGTTATTGATGTGATGGAAAATATTATTTTATTGAAAAATGTGTGGTTGAAAATGATTAGAAGAATGAGAATGAAAAAAATAATGTGGATCAAACAGAAAAAAGACTTTTGACATCAAATAGGGGCTTAAGAACACCAATTGTCTCAAAAATCACATAATAAATAGAAAAACCTTAGAATGTAATGAAGTGACGTCTTTTACATGTATAATTGTCTTGTCATAATCATAAATCAATATAAACATGTCTCATCTATGTGCACGGCTATGCTTGCTTGCAGGTAAAAACAAATTTAAGATGCAAGAACTAATAAGGTAAAGACTAAGCAATGCCATCATCTAAAGCATTTCATTCTTGACTTTGAATGCTCATACACAACTCATTACTTCAAAATATCTCACAGTGCCTCTCCCTATTCTTTTTCTTCTTTCAACAATCAAATCACTCCGCAATGAAGTATTCAATTCTAATCAAGTTGAATCGACCTTTTCCAAAATAGATTAAGGGATGAGAGAATGTGTAAACTCACAGTTGCCTTCAATTGAAACCTCCATGCACTAGATCTCTGAGTTCACCTTAGATCAAAGAGAAATAAATATGCCTTCAATACAGACACGAGATCTAAAGCACACTTCCAGCACCAAGATAGGTAAACTATTGTGATCCTCAATAAGTTAACAATTCCATTACAATAGAGCACTATTTTGCACTGTAATGTAGTATAGTGTGTGGTAACCTACTCCAAGTTAACACATAGAAAATACATTGGTGAACCTATCGACAGTTGAACTTGAAGATACATACATACAGCCTTTCACAATTGCAACATTCTTCTTAAGTTCGCAATAACTATTTCCTTTCAACACTATCTTCATACAACATCTCTATATCACAAGATACAAAAGCATTTTTCTGTCTAAACAAAACAATAAACAGGCCCTTGTCATACAGAAAGTATCCTGAAGAACTTCTAAAAAGCCGGGTTTTAGGCATTTTCTGTGATTCCCATCCATTTAACTCTTCCTTTCTTGTACATCCTTGCCCTTCAACTTGAGATATTTTTGCCCATATATCTGCTGTGAAGAGGAACCAACCAATAGTAGACGTGACACAACATAGGCCAATAATTCTTCGCGATGTGAGAATGTAAAATCCAAGTGTGCGTACTCAAACTCATTTTATGAAGCCTCCACTCGTGCACCTTTCATCAACTTAGTATTCCCCCAAGTCCAATGGCTTGGGAGAACCATACACTTCCATGTTGGCAGCTGCACTCCCATAATTGAACATGAGAAACTTCTTCACGTGCTTGATTTTTGCCAGATGGAGTGCCACACGAAATGCTACACCCGGCATGTCATTCATATTATAGTGTGATAACCCCAATACCCCAACCCAGTTTGAACTGTCCCCACCAACAACGTAACTCATAAGCATCTGTACCAATCCCCCAACTGCCGATAAGTTGTGGAAGTCACGAGTCAACTTATTCAGCAGCATACGGAAAAAATGAGTGTGGATGTAGAAAGCTGGAAAAAAGGATGCTAAGTTAGGAGCAACCAAAATGAGTGTATTCAGTACGGTAACATAGGACAATAGGTTTAAGCATTGTTGTAATTACTAATTATAATGGGACAAGGATGGGGAAACTGTTTTGGGGACACCTTATAGTTGGAAGAATGAAAGGAACCTTTGAAAACATTCGATGAGCATGAGATTACATTCAAGACTTCAAAAGATGTCGTGGGCTGAGGCAACTGACAAAATGGTCATTTGTCATTTGATCATTAGAGGGCCTTCAGCACCATACAATTGCAGAATGCCAAAGAGGTTTAAAGCGGAAAGAGGTAAATCTTTCTTATTTGAAGGTGTATAGATAGAAGTATGCTAAATTCTAAATCCAGTAAGTGTTATTTTATTGTGTAAGGTAATACCCAGTTTGCTTATCATCTCTAGTATGAACAAAATAGAAAGATTATTAGAAGCAAGAATGGTATGAAAAGGTGATGTACCAGAAAACAGGTTGGGATAGAATCTCAAAGTGCATGTTCCAAATAAGAAGCTTAGCACGGGGGGAATGGGATCACTAACAAGTTTCTTACACCTCAACCCGCAACACCACCACAAACTAGAAATAGTAGAAAATGTTCTCGAGAAAATAGAACTCCATTAAAAAGTTAGAAGTGCTAATTTGGTAATACTGAATCTGATTATATTGATGGTGATAATTACAAGAACACGCCCATCAACACCAGAAACAATTAACGATTATCAACAATATTCAAGAAACGTTTACATTGTCCGCAAGTTGTCTACTCATTACCAAAATTTTAGAAACTAAATTTCATAAAAGCAAACCCCAATAACTAGTATTCTTCGTTGATCACTCTCATGTCACCATATACCCTGACAACCCTTTTAATGCTTTGGAATCAAGATGATTTGCCCATTCCTTTTTCTTTATGCCTTCATTTGGTGTGCATATAGAGCATTCTAATTTTTTTTAAATTCAAGGATATCATAGTCATAATTACAGAAACATAACACCGCTAATCCAATTTAAAGGAGGGAGATAATAATTCATAAATATCATAAACCAAATAGAAGCAATTTGAAACTAACAAGAATACTAATTTAGCAAACTAATATGTTCATCATTCAGTAAACATGCAGTGTAGAAAGGAATACGAAATAATAAAATATAGTTGTATCTATTCCAACCACTTGGTTTGTTACATTGAAAGCCAGATCAAGAAGAACTATGGCCAAGCTCCATTAATTCACAAAAGAGTTCTGTAAACACTAGCATCTCTTAAAAATAAGAACCTATAAATCTTTAATAAGTCCAATAAGTGAAATGAAGGTGAAAATAACTAGGAGGAAAACAGCTAACAATTTTGAAGTACAACAAAAATCAAGTCAGAATAGAACATGACAATTTCTTTGCAATAGAGTATATCATTTGTCATATATAACTCTGATAATGTTGGATGGTTAACTGAAGTATAAAGTAGAACAGGATAGAGAAACATATTTTGCATAAGCCTTAGTGACCACAACTCGCCAAAAGTATGACTCACCCCATAGATGAATCTAATATTCCATGTTGCAGATAAACAACCTTTTGTGCATTGTGCCTGCAACATTGGACTACAAACATCAGCAAGCCATTCATAACCAATTTTTTCTTAATTTTGCATTGTGAAAGCTAAATATTCAGAATTATGATTTTAGAAACCATTATTATAAAAGCAAAAAAATATAACGGATTACAACTACCATACACCTCGGAATCCTTTCCAATAGAAGAATATATCCATTTATAGTAACCACTCGAATAGCTTCATGAGGGTACCTGAACAGATTAAAAATTCAAAAAATTAAATTGAGATCTGTTGAACACATAAATAAATAAAACTAGTGTGTGTGGAGAGAGAGAGAGAGAGAGAGAGAGCGTGTGTGTGTGCACGCGAAAGCATGATAGAAGAGAGACGGGGGGGCTTTCTGAATGCATTTACTACTACTAGCTCAATTATATATTTTGAATGCATTTGCCGTAACCTACCTTAGAGTTCTATTTATCTCTTAATAGGGACGACTAACTGAAATCGCCCCAAAATTTTCAAATTGTGGAAAATAGAGTCTACTTACCTGTGCTCTATCATGACATCTTGACATGTCTGAGCAATTGTGTTGAGGGAATTGTTAAAAGTGATTATTTCAGCAGGAGATGGGTCATTATCTGAGAGAACGGACGTGGAGACAGGTTCCCACACAATCAGCAGGAACGTCTCTATGACCATCACTATTATGAGAAAGCCATCTCAACAATCCTCTGAAGGTGTCTGTTGGTGATAGAACACAATGTGCTACTTTATGAACAACATCAAATATGTATTCTATGAAGATCACAAATGCTAGATGCAGATCCTAGAAAAGTAAATAAAGGATTAAACATTGTGTTTATTGTTTTTTATCCACGTGAAAGTAAAACAGAGCAACTGGTAGACTTTCATCAACTTTTTTCCAATCTTTGTTGAATTCTCCTTATATGGATGATGCTTCAGGTTGTTTAATTAAAATTTAATGGTAACGCACCACATCAAAGTTTTGAGTCAACAAGCAATAGACAAAATATCCAAGAGAAACAGACAAATAGCAAACAGAATGTCATGCCTCTGTTAAACCTATTACAGTTAGAGTTTGCAGAGTTGTCAAGTAGACTGGAAATAGATACATAACTTTGCATCATCTCTACTGTGCAGCATAAAGAAAAACCAAACTCAACAAAGCTTTTACCACTGCTTAGAGTAAACAGACCATATGATCCTGCATCACCAATGTCCATGTCTCGGAGAAACTTCGTCAAACCCTAATTTACTATGTTCAGGGTGAATCATTTCTCGATAGTCCTAGTGCAGGAACCTTTTTTTTCTTCCCAAGTTACCCTTGTTTACTCATGAGGAAGGAAGAGGCAAACATAATTCATGGGCTCAAAAAAATAATATTATACTGTCAAAATCTCATCATAAGATATTTCTCTCTTAATATAATGGAGATAGGTAGCAAAGATTGCACAGTATTTAGATAAACAAATTGGGAAAGCATGAGTATCAGAGCTCAACAACACCTCGTCTCCGATCTGTGGCTTGTTGAAAAATATGATCCTTGAGTGGTCTCCTAGGAGAATTTATATTTGAAGACTGGAGGTTTCCTAAGTTAGTAGAGGCTTTTGAAGCCCTACGAGAAGACAAAGTAAAGAAATAAAGGGGTATGCCCAAAAGTAATTTCATAAGGAACAAAAGCCATGAAAGTATACATCTCATCTAATGTATCCAACTACGATCATGGTTGGTAAAACTGCTTCCCCTACTTCAATTCTCAGGTTCTCAAAATCTCTAATTAAATAATCCTACCATGTACACAGTGCTGAAAATTGTCCTAAGTTTTTTCTACTCAACGCATCAGCGACTACATTAGCCTTACCTGGATGGTACAAGATAGTGCAATCATAATCCTTCACTAATTCTAACCACCGTCGCTGTCTCATATTCAACTCCTTTTGGGTAAAGAAGTATTTGAGACTCTTGTGATCGGTGTAGATCTCACACTTGCTCCCATATAAGTAGTGGCGTGAAATCTTCAAGGTGTGCACTACCGCTGCCAGTTTGAGGTCATGAGGAGGGTAATTCTGTTCATATTGTTTCAATTGCCATGAAGCATAAGACACATCCTAAACCAAGTTTAGATGCATCACTATAAATTACAAAGCCTTTCGAACCATTAGGAATAGTCAACACTGGTACCCTTCCGAGTCAACTGTGTCATAGGACTTGCGATCTTGGAAAATCCTTCTATAAATCGTCGATAATAGCTGGCTAAACCTAGAAAACTCTTCACTTCTCCAACATTTTTAGGTTTCGACCAATTGGTCACAACTTCAACTTTGGATTGATCCACTTCAATTCCTTGTGTTGAAACCCATAGCCTAAAAATCCCACTCCGTCCAGCCAAAATTCACAGTTCTTGAATTTGGCAAATAACTTCTCCTTACGCAGTGTTTCCAAAACTATTTTCAAATGTTCTTTGTGTTGCTGAAGATCTTTTGAGTATACCAGTATGTTGTCAATAAATATGATGATAAACATATCCAAATACTGATGGAGCACCTTATTCATCAAGTCTATAAACACCGCAGGGGCATTCGTCAAGCCAAAGGGCATCACAGTAAACTCATAATGCCCATATCGAGTCCAAAATGCTGTCTTTGGTACATCTACCGACTTAATCTTTAGCTGATGGTAGCCCGACCTTAAATCAACTTTTGAGAACACGGATGCTCCATTCAACTGATCAAATAGATTCTCAATCCTAAGAAATGGATACTTATTGTAACGCCCCGACCCGCATGGATCGAAACATCACTAGATTAACTATACTTTAGCCGTTGACATAATAGAATTAACATTACCCTTAGCGGAAAGCTTAAACATTTAATTTATGAAATTTAAATCAACATAATTTGTTAAAAGAAAATAATTCAATACTATAAACAAAACAATTCAAAAAAATGTCTTTAGAATATCTTCCGTGCATGCATCCACAATTGACGTCAAATTTTAGGCAAAACTTTAAAAATAATGCTGCTGTTTTTTTTTTTCTATATCATATGGGTAGTGACAAAATAAATACGTTTGCATAACTATCGACCTCGAAACTTCGTGAACCTTTAATACAAAGTAGAAAACTCTTTATAATATGACATATCCAAAAATTGGGCTCCGTCGGCAAGAGATAGGGTATTAAAATATTTTTCGAAACCCCACAGCAACTCAGGTTGGGAGGAAACCCAGCACAGTTCACTTAAAATATCATATAAAATTTACACAAATCGAACTGACATGAATTTAGCTATATCCAGTAGCTAGCCCCCGAGACTATCATATCCATTTTCTTTCGTCCAAAAATATCAAGTAACGGGTGAGATATAAATTTTTGAAGCCAAGAGCAGAAACTGAAAAACAGCAACACTCACCCGTGCAGTTTACTTAATATGACATATAAAATCCTACTAACATCAGATTGACATGATTTCAAGTTCATTCAGTAGCTAACATGTAAGTTTATCCAATGCCACTGACTTTATCTAAAATTTCCAAATAATGAGTGAGTTATGATTGCTTGAAATCAACTACAGAAACTGGAAACCGAGCAACACTTTCTAGTGCAGTTTACTCTAAGTGACCTATAAAATTTTGCCGACATTGGATTGACTTGATTCTAAGTTTATTTCATAGCTAGCCTATGAGGCTATCAAACGCCACTAGTTTCATTGAAAAATTCCAAGTAACGACTAAGTTACGGATTTTTGAAGTCAAGTCAGAAACGAAATTTCTAGAAAACAGCAACGTTACTTTGCTAGCATTTTTTTTTAAATATAAACCAGCGACTTGTAAGATAATTTCCATAATGCATAACTTATTCATAAATAAATGAGTTTAGAATAGTTCCATAAACAACATTTCATAGGAAACAAATTATTTAAAGTAAACATTTTCGTAGTAAAATTGAAAACATTAAATCACCGGCCTCTCCATAGCACGTTGCATCATTCTTTACCATCATCCACGTCCCAAGCAAATCATATCAAATCAACCTGTAGAGAGGGAATTAACCCATGATTTTGAAACTCAATAGATGTCATTGGTGCGTTTCGTTAACAAATTATAAAATTTTCGAACTGTAGAATCATACCGTCGCGTAGTAGGATTTCTGGCAAAATCCAATTTCTGTAGAGTTATGAATTAACATAACGCGTAGAGCCGGAGAATGATCATTCAACTATAGTGGTGCCGAAACACCGTACCCGAAGGTACCATTACATTCATACTTTTAAATGGAAAATCATAACTTGAAAACGAAACCAACACTTGCACCTCTTCCTACCTTTGTTAAAAGCTTTTGAAAGTATAATGTTGGATGATTGTTGTTGCTTCCCGACGGTATCAGAACTTTTAGAAATATGCTCCTCTCCTATTCTTTTGAAAATCTTTTTCCTTGATCAAAGTGTGCACTCTCCTTCACACCCTTGCTATTCTTTCAAACTTTACTTAACATAAAGATTTTTTTTTTAGAGAACATAAGTGTAATCTCGAATTTGAGGAAATGTGTAGTTAAAAAATGCTTTTCCTCTTCTTGTAACCTCCGTTTTTAATGAAAAACTAAATGGAAGAGTTATATTATCATTAATCTTGTTAAATTGAGTCTTTAACTAGGAATTTGAAGAGTTTTAAGTCCAAGAAATAATTTTATAAAATACTTCATAAAAACATCTGCATGATGATTCGAACCTGGGTGGCCAATAGGAAATACCATGCAAATGACCATTGTGCAACCCAGTTATTCATTAAATCTTTGAAATCAAATTTACTTAAACTTAATGTCTTAAAGTATTGGGCTTATAAATAACTTATGGCTTGTACTTTCATAACCCTAAATGAGCCGAGATTCCATAATTTATTTCTTAAATGGACTATACCAACCAAATTAAGAATATAAAATCTGGGACATTACATTCCTCACACCTTAAATAAAATTTCGTCCTCGAAATTTACCTTATGATCTGGTAAATAGTGTTGGGTATTTGTCTTTAACATCTTCTTCTCTTTCCCAAGTTGCTTCTTCTACTCCATGATTACTCCATTGTACCTTGATCAGTTGAATCTTTTTGTTCCGTAACTTATGCACCTTTCGATCTAGTATTGAAATCGAAAATTCCTCGTAGGATAAATCTTTCTGTACTTCTAGAGATAGAGAGTTGACCACGTGATCGGGATCATGCATATACTTTCGGATCATCGATATATGAAACACGTTATGAACTGCTGATAGCTCGGGCGGCAAAGCTAATCGATAAGCTACATTTCCGACCGTATCAAGTATTTCGAATGGTCCAATATAACGAGGTCGTAGTTTTCCTTTCTTGCCGAACCTAAGTACACCTTTCATTGGTGACACTTTCAGAAAAACTTTTTCTCCAACTTTAAATTCCAAGTTTTTTTCCTTTGGTATCAGCATAGCTCTTTTGTCTATCTTGTGCGGCCTTTATTCTAGTGCGGATCTTATCAATGACTTCAACTGTCCTTTCAATGATCTCTGGTCTCAAACTCTCTTTTCTCCAACTTCGTCCCAATGGATGGGTGATCTACATCTTCTACCATAGAGAGCTTCATATGGTGCCATTCCAATAGTTGCCTGGAAACTATTATTATAGGCAAATTCCACCAAAGGTAGATACGATTCCCAACTGCCTCCTAGATCCAAAACACAGGCCCTTAGCATATCTTCCAAAATTTGGATGGTCCTTTCAGATTGACCATCGGATTGAGGGTGATACGCCGTACTGAAATCCAATTTCGTTCCCATCGCTCTTTGTAAGCTCTTCCGAGATTCTGACGTAAATCTTGGATCTCTATCAGATACAATAGACACAGGAACACCATGCAACTCTACAATCTCTCTAATGTACAATTGTGCTAGTTGATCTTGACTGAATGTCATTTTTACAGAAAGAAAATGAGTTGACTTTGTTAGTCGATCCACTATTACCCATATAGCATTTTGTCCTCTTACTGATCTCGGAAGTCCTACCACAAAGTCCATTGCAATATTCTCCCACTTCCATTTAGGTATGTCCAATGGATTTAAAAACCCTGCTGGTCTTTGATGTTCTGCTTTAACTTGTTGACACACTATACATTTTGCCACGAATAGACCTATACTTCTTTTCATATTCCTTTACCAAAATGTATCTCGAAGATCTCGATACATTTTCGTACCACCAGGATGTGCAGTGTACGGGGTGAAATGAGCCTCTTCTAATATCTCATTCCTCAAAACTTCATCTTTAGGTACACAAATTCTTTATTTAAACATCAGTGCCCGATCCGAACCTATTCCAAAATCCTTCTTCCTATCAGTGCCAATTTCTTTCCTGATGTTCTGCAAAAATGGATCTTTATCCTGTGCTTCTATGATCCGATCTATGAGAGTTGGTCGAACCACCAAAGTTGCTAAACGAGCTATACTTTGCTCTGATGTAGTAACTACTTCAATTCGCAAATTTTCCAAGTCTTTGATCAACTCCTTCTGAATAGTAGGAAATGATGCCAATTTTCCCATCGACTTTCTACTTAGAGCGTCCGCAACAACATTAGCCTTACCTGGATGATAATGAATAGTGCAGTCGTAATCCTTTACTAGCTCCAACCATCGCCTCTGTCTCATATTCAGTTCCTTCTGTGTGAAGAAATATTTGAGACGCTTATGATCTGTGTAAATGTCGTACTTTCCTCCATATAAGTAATAGCGCCATATCTTTAATGCATGAACTACCGCTGCAAGTTCTAGATCATACGTCGGGTAGTTCTGTTCATGTTGCTTCAATTGCCTTGATGCATAAGCAATCACTTTTCCGTGTTGCATTAACACACATCCCAAACCTTGTTTGGATGCATCACTATATATAACAAACCGGGTATAGTTAACACCGGTGTTGTAATCAATCGTTGCTTTAGCTCCTGAAAGCTTTACTCACACTTATCTGTCCATAGAAACTTTACCCCTTTCCTTGTCAATTGCGTCGTTGGTCCAGATATTTTGGAGAATCCTTTAATAAATCTCCGATAGTACCCTGTCAATCCTAGAAAACTCCGAACTTCACCAGCGTTAGTCGGTGTCTTCCAGTTAGTTACGTTTCCACTTTTACTGGATCTACTTCAATTCCTTGGACAGTAACTACATGACCGAGGAACCCAACTCGCTCAATCCAAAATTCACACTTTTTAAATTTTGCATATAACTTTTCCTTGCGCAATATTTCTAACGCTATTCTAAGATGTTCCTCATGCTGATATGTACTCTTAGAGTATATTAAAATGTCATCGATGAAGACTATGACAATTTGATCTAAATACTTGTGAAAAACACGATTCATTAAATCCATGAATACTGCGGGAGCATTTGTCAACCCGAATGGCATAATTGTGAACTCATAATGTCCATAACGAGTTCTGAAAGCCTCCTTGGGTATATCGCTAGCCCTAACCTTCAATTGATGATATCCAGATCGTAAGTCGATCTTGGAAAATACTTTAGCCCCTTTTAATTGATCAAACAAATCCTCAATTCTCGGGAGAGGATACTTATTCTTGATGGTGAAACGGTTCAACTCCCGATAGTCGATACACATCATCAAACTTCCATCTTTTTTCTTTACAAATAACACTGGTGCGCCCCAAGGAGATACACTTGGTCGGATAAAGTCATTGTCCAACAAATAACTGAACTTCCTTTGGAGCCATTCTGTATGGAGTTTTAGATACTGGTGCCGCTCCAGGAACCAGATCTATGGTAAACTCTACTTGTCTATCCGGTGGGATACCAGGTAGATCTTCAGGAAATACATCTATAAATTCTTGTACCACTGGTACATCCTCAATCTTTATCATCGCTTGTTTTTCTCCTAAGATGTTCACTAGTAACCCTTGAGATGTTTCTTCTCTCAACATTCTCTCGGCTTGCAAGGTAGATACCAGTTGGAGATTGAGTTTGGTCTTTATTCCAGGGAAAGAAAATTGTTCTTCTCCTGGTTTTTGAAAAGACACTTCCTTTTCCCTACAACAAATGGTTGCATAATTACGTCCCAACCAATCCATACCCAAAATCACATCAAAATCTTTCATCTCTATCATATATAAATTAGCTTCTAATGTTTTTCCCTCAATATCAAGATTCACCGACTTGGCTAACTTATCAGTGGTCAATGTTTCGCCCGAAAGGAATGCTAACTTCTAGTGTACTCTCTGACTTATCACAACTAATACTAGTTTTAGTAATGAAAGACGTTGATACAAAAGAGTGAGTAGCTCCCGAATCAAACAGTACATAAGCATGTATATTGGATATAAGTAAAATACCTGCTATTACATTTGAGTGCTCATCTGCATCCTTCTGAGTGAGCGTAAAGACTCGTGCTTTGCCCTTCTTGTTCTGATAATTATTATCATCCTTCTTCTGAGCAAAGGTGGGACAATCCTTAGCAATATGCCCTGGTTTACCACATCGAAAACATGCATTCTTCCCGAACAAACATTCACCACGATGATGTTTACCACACTTAGGGCACGATGCTACTAGTACTATAGCCTTACTAGCACCAGGTCTGATATTGGTTTTCTTATTTTGCCACTTGCTCTTTTCTTTTTCTTGACCATTCCACTTTCTCTTCCCAACTTGTCCTTTATCCTGCTGGCCGAACAATTGAAAGTGTTGCTCTACATTAGCCTTTTGATACCAAATAGCGTGAGCTCGTTTTAACATTTCACGGTATGATGTAAAACGATGTGACATAAGAATCATGCTTATGTCTGGGTTTAACCCTTGCTCAAACCTTCGAGTCTTCTTAATTTCCGTGTCGACCAGGTGTGGAGCAAACCTTAAGAGTTGATCAAACTTTCGCTCGTAATCGGTCGGGGACATATTACCTTACTTAAGCTGAAGGAATTCGCTTTCCTTGAAATCTCTTAGAGATTGAGGAAAATACTTATCCATCACTTCCTCCTTGAACTGTTCCCAAGTTAACGCCAATTGCTGCTCCGGGGTCCTAGTTCAAGACATCGAATCCCACCAGTGACTTGCATCACCGGTAAACATAAACTCTGCACACTGGACTTTTTGAGCATCAGTACAGTTTATAAGTCGAAAAATTCGTTCCAACTTACGAAACCATTCCTCAACTACCAGTGGACCAGATGCTCCATCGAAAGTAGGGGGCTTATGCCTTCGAAATAACTCAACAATCGAGGCATGGGTAGGGTGAGCTACTGGAGCTGGTGGTAAGGGTGGGGCTTGATTCTGTTTCTGCCCGCCAAGATCTTGAACCGCTTGCAGGAAGTCCCTTATCAAGTTGTTCTGATTTGCTCAAGACATTTCCTTTGAGATAAGAATAATATATCTCATTAATTTCATCTACCAATACCAGAATACTAAGAAAAATAGAGAATTATTTCTCAACTTCATCAGAATTATATACATGTATTTTTTCAATACTAGTACATTCTTCGCATGTGATTGTCAAGGTCTACAGATTCATCTACCTCAAAATCTAGGTAAGCTTGAATATCTATCTCTTATTGACTAATATGATTCCTTTCCTTAGAATTTGTCTTTCCTTACCATATGCAGTCCACAACCTTAAGTTCTAACCCAATACATGTCTTTTGAATAACACTTTTTTTCTTTTCATAGTACATTTATCTTTGCATATAAGGTATACATAATGAAAAATGTAAAACGTAGCGAAACATGGAAAACATAACTATAGAATCATAATATTTTCATAACCAGAATTTAAACTTTGCTTAGTTAAACATACCTGGGCCGTAGGATGAGGTCGACTAATGGATGCAAGATGTTATGGAGAGCCGTAATTATTTTATCATCTCATTTTAACTTTCGTACTTGTACTTAAAATACACATTCATAAATTTTTTTTCAAAAAAAAAAAAATGTCGAGTCTACAGAATCGACTAAACATGTCGCTCTGATACCACGCTGTAACGTCCCGACCCGCATGGATCGAAACATCACTAGATTAACTATACTTTAGCCGTTGACTTAATAGAATTAACCTTACCCTTAGCGGAAAGCTTCAACATTTAATTTATGAAATTTAAATCAACATAATTTGTTAAAAGAAAATAATTCAATACTATAAACAAAATAATTCAAAAAAATGTCTTTAGAATATCTTCCGTGCATGCATCCACAATTGACGTCAATTTTAGGCAAAACTTTAAAAATAATGCTGCTGTTTTTTTTTCTATCTCATATGGGTAGTGACAAAATAAATACGTTTGCATAACTATCGATCTCGAAACTTAGTGAACCTTTAATACAAGGTAGAAAACTCTTTATAATATGACATATCCAAAAATTGGGCTCCGTCGACAAGAGATATGGTATTAAAATATTTTTCGAAACCCCACAGCAATTCAGGTTGGGAGGAAACCCAGCACAGTTCACTTAAAATATCATATAAAATTTACACAAATCGAACTGACATGAATTTAGCTATATCCAGTAGCTAGCCCCGGAGACTATCATATCCATTTTCTTTCGTCCAAAAACATCAAGTAACGGGTGAGATATAAATTTTTGAAGCCAAGAACAGAAATTGAAAAACAGCAACACTCACCCGTGCAGTTTACTTAACATGACATATAAAATCCTACCAACATCAGATTGACATGATTTCAAGTTCATTCAGTAGCTAACATGTAAGTTTATCCAATGCCACTGATTTTGTCTAAAATTTCCAAATAATGAGTGAGTTATGATTACTTGAAATCAACTACAGAAACTGAAAACCGAGCAACACTTTCTAGTGCTGTTTACTCTAAGTGACCTATAAAATTTTACCGACACTGGATTGACTTGATTCCAAGTTTATTTCGTAGCTAGCCTATGAGGCTATCAAACGCCACTAGTTTCATTGAAAAATTCCAAGTGGATTTTTGAAGTCAAGTCAGAAACGAAATTTCTAGAAAACAGCAACGTTACTTTGCTAGCATTTTTTTTTTAAATATAAACCAGCGACTTGTAAGATAATTTCCATAATGCATAACTTATTCATAAATAAATGTGTTTAGAACAGTTCCATAAACAACATTTCATAGGAAACAAATTATTTAAAGTAAACATTTTCGTAGTAAAATTGAAAACATTAAATCACCGGCCTCTCCATAGCACGTTGCATCATTCTTTACCATCATCCACGTCCCAAGCAAATCATATCAAATCAACCTGTAGAGAGGGAATTAACCCATGAGTTTGAAACTCAATAGATGTCATTGGTGCGTTTCGTTAACAAATTATAAAATTTTCGAACTGTAGAATCATACCGTCGCGTAGTAGGATTTCCGGCAAAATCCAATTTCTGTAGAGTTATGAATTAACATAACGCGTAGAGCCGGAGAATGATCATTCAACTATAGTGGTGCCAAAACACCGTACCCGAAGGTACCATTACATTCATACTTTTAAATGGAAAATCATAACTTGAAAACGAAACCAACACTTGCACCTCTTCCTACCTTTGTTAAAAGCTTTTGAAAGTATAATGTTGGATGATTGTTGTTGCTTCCCGACGGTATCAGAACTTTTAGAAATATGCTCCTCTCCTATTCTTTTGAAAATCTTTTTCCTTGATCAAAGTGTGCACTCTCCTTCACACCCTTACTATTCTTTCAAACTTTACTTAACATAAAGATTTTTTTTTTAGAGAACATAAGTGTAATCTCGGATTTGAGAAAATGTGTAGTTAAAAAATGCTTTTCCTCTTCTTGTAACCTCCCTTTTTAATGAAAAACTAAATGGAAGAATTATATTATCATTAATCTTGTTAAATTGAGTCTTTAACTAGGAATTTGAAGAGTTTTAAGTCCAAGAAATAATTTTATAAAATACTTCATAAAAACATCTGCATGATGATTCGAACATGGGTGGCCAATAGGAAATACCATGCAAATGACCATTGTGGCAACCCAGTTATTCATTAAATCTTTGAAATCAAATTTACTTAAACTTAATGTCTTAAAGTATTGGACTTATAAATAACTTATGGCTTGTACTTACATAACCCTAAATGGGCCGAGATTCCATAATTTATTTCTTAAATGGACTATACCAACCAAATTAAGAATATAAAATCTGGGACATTACACTTATTCTTGATCATCAATTTATTTAGTTCACGATAGTCGATGCACATTCTCATTGTACCATCTTTCTTCTTTATAAAGAATACCAGAGCTCCCCATGGAGATACACTCAGTTTAATGAACCCTTTGTCTAGAAATTCTTCTAACTGCATCTTCAACTCTTGTAATTCCTTTGGTGCCATTCGGTATGGGATATTGGACATATGAGTAGCTCCAGGTACCAGATCTATTGTGAATTCCACTTATCTATCGGGCGGAGTACCCGGTAGATCATCGGGAAACACGTCAGCATACTCACGTACTATTAGCACATCATCTAATACTTTCTCTTGAGATGAGGTACTAATATGACTGACAAGATAACCCTGACAATCAGGCTTCCTCAACATGCTCTCGGCCTTTAAAGTAGAAATAATGGGAGGAAGTGCTTTAATCTTCGATCCATAAAATCTGAACTCCTATTTTCCCGGTTTTTGAAAAATTACCTCTTTCTCAAAACATACAATCGTGGCTCGATTTTCACCTAACCAATCCATACCTAAAATAATATCAAAATCCTTCATCTCTATAACGTACAATGGCAGCCTCTAAAGTCAATCCTCAAAATTTATTTGTACCCCCTTTATTATCCAATTTGTATCAATAGTTCCCCCTGATCGCATACTAAAATTTAGTACACTATCACTCTTCTGACATGAAACATTAATCTTAGCTAGACATACATTAGATATGAATGAATGAGTCGCACCAGAATTAATAAGGACGTAAATTGGATTACTAGATAGATAAAATACCTACGATTATGTCCGAATTTTGTGCAGTCTCGTCATGAGTCAAAGCCGTTCGCTTGAAAACATATCGTAAGTGCACGGGTCGCGTACAAGTAATAAAGTGGACTTTTTCATTCCGAGATATTGATCCCTCGAGGAATGTTACTTTATATTACACGACTTTAATAAATTTAATTCTAACAATCAAATGAAACACACACAAGTAAACATTAGATTTTAAAAGCGGTAAATAAACTAAAAAATCTACAAAATAAGAAAAACATAAATACTTGGAGCTTTCAGATGAAGAACATGGTTGGGATTCATGGTTTCGTTTAACCATCGCCTAATTAATTTCTCTACAAGCCAATTAATGAATTACTTATTTACTATGTTAGACCCGATCTTCCAATTTTAGTTAATTACCTCTCTCGAGTGAAATTAACCCTAATTGATTGGTTTAACCTACTATATCTCTATGTCGATTACAACCAAACAATTGCATTCAATCATTGTGAAAATAGCTCATTGGGTCACCTAGGACTAATGGTATATCTCTATCCATTACACAAACCTAGGGTTCCTACTATTTGGTTTAAAATGCACAATATTCTCTCGAACGATGTACAAATCACTAAACACGATCATCTATTGGCCACATAAATGAAAATGTATGGAAAACAATAGTAGTAACACATGAAAATAAGCAACTTAAAATCAAATGGCAAATATAGAAATTAATCAAAGCTAGGTCAACTAATTCAACAAATTCCAACACAATCAATTAGCCCATTTTATACATTTGATAACAAAGGATAATATACATAACATTCATTACAAAAATAGCAAAATAAATGAGAAAATACAAAATATAGATAAAACCCTTTTTTTAAGCTTGGCTTTGATTTTCCCAAATACTTCTCCAAATATTTGATTGATTCTCCTTGTACTCTTTGATTTAATCTCCAAAATTCCAAGCAAAAATGAAAAGAAAAAGAAAAGAAGAGAAAATGAAGGAAAAAAGAAAGGAGAGAAAGAAAAGAAAAGAAAATGGAAGAAAAAGAAAAGAGAGAAACCAAAGAAGAGGAGATAGAGAGGAAAATGCAAAACTCTACCAACTAGAACTAGGGTTTGAGTCATAGGATTTGGTCCTTAAATACCCCCAAAACCGAGCACAACCAAAAGCCCAAAATGCCCTCAAAATTTCTGGCCAGAAGTGAAGTACGCAGGTGCGCACTAAACGTGCGCGGGTGCGGTCTTTTGGTGAAATCTTTGCCATTTTGCAGTTAAATCCTCCAATATTTGCATGTTCGGTCCCTCAACTATGATGTTATACAATTTGGTCCTCGAATTTGGATTTTCATTTCAATATTGCCCTCTATAAATTGCATCCCAATGTCCTCCAACTTTCGGCACTTGTGCAACTTGGTCCCAAACTTCACATCTTTGTACGTTTTTGGTCCCTTTTTTTTATTCTTTTGCCTTGTTCTCTTACATTTGGGTATTTTTGCCTATAAAAGTAATAATTACATAATTATGAATAGAAATTCGCACATTTTAATCAATAATAAGTATATTTAAATATTAAATAAGTGTGCAAAAACACACTTATCAAATACCCTCAAACTTAAACTCTTGTTCATTCCGAACAAGAATATCTATAACACAATCAAGTAACATGTGATAACGGCTAACACATTAGATAGCTGGCTATAAATATCCATGTGTGTAAAATTGTATAATCAATCAAATATGCTCCAAATAATGCTAACAAAAGTCATTTTAGTTTATCCAATGTTCGATCGGTGTGTGGGTGCATAGTTACTTTCAATCATCATCTAAATTAGGAAAAAGTTATCAAGACGGAAAAAATTTAGATTGGATCCAACCCAACCCTTAGTGGTCAAACATATCCTTTCCCGCTCTTGAAATTCACACTCCCAAATAGATATTTCATTTATTTCCCGAGGTGTGAATCTAAAAGTTGTTCTCAATCACTCTTTTCTTTTATTCGCTCTAGTTCGGTTGGATCTAACCGGCATTTTCAACATCTAGAAATGTGATAATTCTCCACTAATGAGTGCTTTCACAATCAAGTTTATACTAAGTAAGTCAAACCCACTAGTTATCTAAACCCAAAATCAATTACAATTGCACCAAATCAAATTTTTCAATAAAAACTGAAGATTGACCTCACTCCCTTAAGCTTTCTTATTGACCCTTGTGGCAAGTTTTAGGTCGATAACTCCCCAATTTTTTAAACCAAAGGGTATCGGGTTTTGAGATACCCCAACGGACTTAATAACTCGAGTCAAAAAGGCTACGAAATGAGGCCCAAGATTCAACAAGTGCACTATCAATTTTTTTTTATCACAACATAACACCATGGTTTAGATTCCTAGCATATGGTCATTGCCTAGCTTATACTTGGCAAAAAACACTCCACACAAATTATTTTTTCAACACGCATGGAATCAACACACTTCTAGATAATATCATTCACCGGCTCGACCACCCCCAAACTTATCTCACAATATGATTAAGTGAAAGAGAAGAGAATCTAAGATTGATATATTTAAACACAACTCACAACTTACCAATTCAAAAATATCTCCATCAATCAAAAATCTCCACATCTAAATAACAATTAATCATGACTATTGTGCTCAAAGTGACTTAGGATCTCACATGGATAAGCAATTTTTGAAAAATTTAGGCACAAATAGCATATTTGGTCATGGACCTTGCTATGGTAACATAAAGGATGACCTAAGGGATGACATAATCTGATAAAAAGACATAAATGCCCTACTTCTATTATCTACTCAAGTCAATGTTCTCTATTCCTAATATAGGATAAGTTTGGTTTATTTCTCCTAATAAATAAAAAAGCTAATTATGCTCGTATTTGTCAATATATTTTTTATTAAAACAATAGTTTAATATTCTAATTTTATTTTCTAATTTATTAATTTCTTTATTAATTCTGACTATATTTTCTGTAAAATATAAAGGTACATGTATATTTCTACTATTTTTCAGAAAATAATCAAGCACAATATAAAACGATTTAATTTCTTCTCTTTTCCTTTCGCAATCAATTTCCAAACACTGAATAATAGTAACTAAAACTTCATAAATAGAATAAGTGCAAATATTAATACAAGTATTAACATAAATAAGAAAGATCTTACAGTATTGAAGTAGAAGGTAAATGCAGAATAATATCAACGAAATTTCCCTCGAGCTTGCCCCCGTATGTTTGTATACTCAGATATAAGTGATCAATGTTATTTGAGTTTAAGAAAGTGGGTTATGGTCCAACACGACTTCCGCACTCTTATTATTTTTCTCTCGACTCTTTTGCATATCTCACAATGGATCACACAGAATTACAGTTTTCCTTTCAACTCCTTGTTAAAACGTCACCTTGAAAGGTAACAGGATTCTAATGGCTTTCTCTAACAACGCCTCAAAAGCCAACACACAGCTAAACGGCTATAAGATACTTGCACAACCCTCAAGGTTCTCACCGTTGGAATATAAGTAAGATAAGAGTTTTTTTAGAAAACAACCCGAATAGAAAGACAGTATTTTCAAACAACTTTGATTTCATAAACACATCACACTAATATCTCTTACATAAGAGTATACATACATATTTCGGCTACACTCTTGGTACTTTCTCTAAAGAGATAAGAACTCCATAGAGATTACCTTATTACAAGCTTCAAATGAAAGAGAGAAACTGAAATGGTTACAAGATTCGAAAAACTAGAGAGAGAGATAGTTTTTTGCTTAAGGATGGGATGCCTTCTTCTGAGAATTAGTCTTTAATTTTTAGACTCAAAAAGTTCTCCAGCTATCCTTCATTATTGTGGTGTTACTGTGTAAGATAATGAGAATCTTACTGTGGCCTAAAGTTCTTTTGTCTTAGTATGGAAAATTATTTGAGGTGAAACCCCACAATTTTTCTTTATCAAACTAATTCTGATAAAGTAGTGATAAAGTGGTCCTCTACGTTTTCTATATGAGACTCAAACCATTCATCCGGAAATTCTTCTGGATCTAGTGAAATTGGTGAGTCATCTTCTTCATTGCTACAACACTCGCACTTATGGTTTGGATAATGCCAAAATTGTTTATACAGCTCATTTTTTGTCTTCTGTGTCCCACAAGCGTCACCTCCAAAAATATGATCACACCATAAATCAAGATAGTGCCAATCTTCTTGTTTAGTGGGTGCCACAACCTTATGGTAAATCAAGTGGTCTTGTGATTCATACACCCAAATATTCTAATTTTCTTCAATAACTTTCTGGATATGCTCAAATTACTCCTTATATCCCTGGCTCTACGGAAGGTTGTCATCTTGATAACATCTTCTGGTGAAGTTTCATGGACTTCACTCTTCTCAGGCTGAAGATGCTTGGAAGTAGTGGTAATCCTTATGACATGGCTAACTGGCAGTAGCCTATCTTCTTCATTATCCCATTTGGGACAGGCAGAGAAAAACCTGATATATATGTTCTTATGTTTAAGAACTTGGCAATACCTTTCAACAGTTCGGACTACTTCTTTTGGTAACAAAGAAATTTCTTTTAAAGATTCCGATGGGTAAATACAAATTATATTTCCCATTTCGTAAAGAGCACGAACCCAATAAGTTGGGGCTCCTGGATAAAGGTTAACTTTGTTGTAGGTTCCATATGTTATCGTTTCATCCATCCTCCTAAACTGGTGAACCAGCAGCAGGCTAGATTGAACAATACATATGCAAGCATAAAATCGTCTTTATTTTTGATGTCCATAACACCATGAGTGTTACAGGCTTTGATGATATTTGAGCTATTAAACTCTGGTATAGAGATACGATCCTTTGTAAATATTTTCTCCTATGAGAGAGACAAAGTAGTATTCTCTCTAACTGAAAGTTTATGAAGCTTCAATGCTTCTGGTTCAATATTGGCACAAATGCCTTCAGAATTATTGGCACTAGGGCCTTCAGATAATATAGCCTTGTTGGCTTTCTCAGATATCGACTTGACAGCAGCCATTTCCATCAACGTTATCTTGGACTCTATCGCAGCAATTTTTATGTTCGTCTCGAACTTCAATGCTTCGAGCTCCTTCTTGATTTGCTCCATTCCTGGTTAAGAAATTTGGAATAAAATTGTCTTTTCCTTTAATATGGATAATATCAAAATTAAATGGTGCAAACCACATTTGCATTCTAATAAGTGGTCTTTCAGCTGCACTTGTTCCAAGTTTATTTGTTAATATGGTTTTACCTGAATATTATCTGTTCTAATAAGAAATTTTCTAGGTAGCAAGTATGGTTCAAATTTTGCTATTCCTTTTTTAACTGCTAAACATTTTTTACGATTAATATCATACCTGGTTTCGGCATCTTTGAATGTGTCTGAAGTATAAGCAACAAGCTCTTCTGGACATTTACACAATGGACTACAAAGAAACTCTTTATGGTTTCTTTTCTTTTAATTATTACTCCCCAGTGTAATAGAGAGGTATCAGTTTCTAAAATAAAGAAATCTTCTTCATTTGGAATATTTAATTCAGGTAGATTTTCACATATTTTCTTAATTTTGTTTACCATTTCTACATCTTCTTGTGTTCATTCTCATACAACTCCTTTTTTAAGCTTTTTGGTAAAGTGGACTTTATATTTAGCACAATTTTTTATAAATTTTTTGGAATAATTTAATAATTCGATAAAGCTTTGCAGTTCTTTCTTGTCTCTAATCACTTCTGAAAATTCAATAATTTTCTTACCAATATGAGGTTGTTGAAGTATTTTTTCTTCTGTAAAAATATATCCTAAGAATTCAATTTTAGTTTTGAGCTATTTCTGCTTTTCTTTTTGATAAGGTTAATCCATACTTATTAGCAATATAGTTGAACTTCTTAAGATATTCAACATGTTCTTTTAAATTTTTACTATGAATAAGAATATCATCTACATAAACAATGCAGAAATTCTTTATTGGTCTAATAATTTTATCCATTCTTTGTTGGAATATTGCATGTGCATTCATTAATACAAATGGCATAACATTCCATTCGAATTGTCCTAATGGATTAGGGGTAGTAAAACTAGTTAAAGGATTTAAGGTTTCATCTAACTTCATTTGCCAATATCCTGATTTACAATCAAATTTAGAATATATTTTACTCCCTTGTATTTGTTTAATTAACAAATCTTTTATTGGTAGCTTATAACTATTTGGTATTGTTTTAGAATTTAATTCTCTATAATCAATTACCATTCTAGCTTTTCCTCTTTTGATTTCACTATGATTTCTAACCATAAATACTGAACTATTATATGGACTAGTTGATTCTCTTATCACTCCTAATTGTAAGAGTTCTTTAATTTGTATTTCAAATTCTTTTTTATCTTTTTAGCTATAAGGAAATTGTTTTCCTGATATCTTAGCATCTGGGATTTTTAGTTCAATGGTTGTCATAGGTTTATCTTTATCCCATTTAGCTAGATGATGTTCATGATAATATTCTTTTAGTTCTAATTTAACCTTTTCTAATTCTTCTTCTAAATTTTCAATTCTTAATACTGGAATTTTTTGTTTTTGATTAATTTCTGTATAACATCCACCATGATTACTTGCAGAACTCTGATGTCTAGGTCTATAATGAATTGGTTGATGTGCAATTCCAATAGCTTTATAGATTTTTGGTATTTTTATTTTGTGATTACAAGGTGTAGTGAATTCAAAACTATCTTTATATTGTGTAAAGGGGCTATATGTATAAATAAAATTTTCTCCTAAAAAGATATCACATCCAATTTTATCTGTTGCATAAATTCATAGAATAAAACATTCTCTATTTCCTATAATGATAGGAACATTCTCTACAAAATCTCTATAGATTTCAACAATATCACTGGCTGTTTGACCATAAGTTGTTTTCTTATAATCTCTTTTATAATAATGTTCTGGGAACACATTTTTTTTACATAGACAAATACCTGATCCGGTATCAATTATGGAATGGAATTTTATCATAAAATAATCTGGTAAATTGAGAATTATCTCAATATATAGACTAAGTATACTAGTTTTGATTGATCTAATTCCTTGTATCATATAAATTGGTTCCTTGTTTTTTTAGTAATTCTAGGAATAATTTTTTGTTTGCCTTCTACAGTTATTTGTAGAGTATTCTTTTGTATATGAAATTGTGAGACTTTCTCAAGAAAGTTCATTCCAAGTAATATTGGACTAGTATCTTTTCCTTTTCTATAATCTTGATGGATTTTAAGGTTTAATTTAAATTGTTCTCCTTCTATGTCTGTGAAACTTAGTTCGAGATTAACAAATGTTTTAATTTCATATTTAATTTCATGATAATCGGTAAGAGTTATTCCTTGTGGTAAATTCTCTTCTGTTAAATGTTCTACTAAGTATGCTCTTATGTGACTAGTACTGGCTCCTGTATTAACAATGGCTATAATTTCTTCGTATTTATTTTGATTATTGATATATTCTGTTAGGATAAGAAAATTAGCTTCCTCACACCTTCTAAGGTCAATATCAATACTATTTCTAGGCATTATTGGATAATTTCTACTGTAGATGGTCTACTAGAGCTTAAGAGTTCTCTAGTACTAATACTTCTTTCTATTCTTCCGCTAGGCATTCCAACAAGAAGTTGTCCAGAGGTATTCAAGGTGACTAATCCTTGATTTCCTACATCATTGTCTATTCTTCTAGATTGTTGATGAAAATCAAGCAATATGTCTTGTGGTAATGAAATATTATTATTACTTAACATTCTTGGCGGTGTAAATTGCGCTAGATCTTTAAAGTCTTCATGGATTTGTATGAAGTCTCCTGAGACTTTATTAATTTCTTTTTGGTGCGTAGTAGTAAAAGCATATAAAGCTTTACAATATAAAGTTACTGCTTTACTTCTTAGTGGCATAATTAATCTATCAATTTTGTGATATAGATTTAATCCTAGACTTAAATTTTCATCTAATAAAGACATGGTAAATCCAGGTCTTATAGTAAATATAATTTTCTTATATACTAGATTTTTAGATACAACTCCTAATAAAACATCCATAGGATCATGAAGTATTCTGTTATCCATCAAGTACATTTGTATAGGAATATCCATTCATTCTCTAAAGTATCCTTTAACCATGATTTGTACTCCTCCAATCACAATATTTTTTAATCTTTATCTAGTTGAGGGTTTTATCTTAACTAATTCTTTATTAACCCATTCTCTGGTTATTAGAGGTATAATAGTGTTATCTTTAACATTTTCAATGTTAATGGTACTTCATCATATTTGGCAATATATATGATTTTGTTAAACCAAGGTAGTATTGGTCTTACAAAAACATCTTTATCTTTTAAAGATATTTGTTTTTCTTTTATGGCTCTATATCTTTCTTCATCAAACATAACTGTTTGTGAAGTTCCTTTTTCATTATCTAAAGTATTCTCAATGGTTTCCATAATCTCTTGATTCATGTAAATTTGTTCAAACTCTGGTTCTTCAATTTCTTCTATGTGAAGCTCATAGATTGAGCCTGTTTCAGATAATTCATCTAAGTCTTCGATTATTTCATAATCTGAGTCAGATTCTATTTCTGCCATTAATCTAAGGGCTTTAACATTTTCTCTTTTATTTCTATTAGGACAGTTGGGGGATATATGTCATATTTCATTACATGTAAAACATTTACATTTTTTATAAAATTTTTCTTTAGATTTCTTTTGAGATTTCTTATGTTGATTATATTCATTTTTCTATGGCTTTTTCTTCTTGAAATATTTCTTGTGGCTCTTAAATCCTTTATTTCTCTTCTAAGGTTTAAGATATTTCTTAAATTTCTTTTTATAGTATGGTTTCCTAGATGGTCTGTGAAAACCAAATTGTAGTACTGCTGCTATCTCTCCATAGCAACATAAACTTGCTTTCTTATCATGTTTCCTAAATAGGTGTTGATACATAAATTTTCTACACTATTCCTATATTTTTCTTTTAGCGAATGAAGTTTTCATTCCTAAGGTATCAGCTCTATAATTAGGATCTTTCCATTCTATTTTATTCCAATAAGTTTGGTAATCTTCAAATAATTTATGTCCCCATGGCCAAGGTAGTTTAAGAAAATATCTATTAAGTAGTTTTTTATCTTCTTCTGATAGATTCCATTCTTTTATGGATTTAGATGTTTGATGTATATCTTTTCGAATTTCTTAGTATATTCGTTTAATTTACATATATCACAGATTTTTAATAATTTCATTTTTCTTTATGCTTGTAAGGCTTCTTGAGTGATCATATCTATTTTAGTTTCTGGTATAACTTCTCCTAAGAGTAAGTGTCTAAAGAAATTTTTCATTCGTTTTAAAATTTTCTTAAAGTTTTCAGCATCTAAGCTTTAATTGTTATCTATAGTAGTTGTAGATTTTTCTCCATATTTAATTTGATTTTTAGTTTTTTGAGAAGTTCTTCTCCAGATATCTGAAGTAATTCTTCTAAAGGTGTGGATTATAAAATTGTATGCTTGAGTGGTATTCCATTTATGAAACGCGACCGCTAAATTAGTAGCTTTTGCTCATGAGTCAATACTTTCACTTTTATTATTGCTATCATCAACATCTAGCCATATTCCTGTTGTGGGAATTTGTTCAGTAAATAATTTAATTGGATTATTATCCCTAAGGTGTATATGCTTGGTTGACGTAGTTCTAACTCTTTTTCTAAAATTGTAATTTTCTCTTTCTTCTACTAATCCATGTTCTTTCATTCATTTAAAATTCCAGTCATCAGATTCGACTTGAGTTCAATCATTAGTTCTACTTGTTTCTCCAACTAATGTTTGTGTTTCAACTTGTTGATTTAAAGGTGGAGTATTAATTTCGGTGGTTTCTTCTTTGGATGGATCATTCATATAAATATTCTCAATTTGAATAACTAATTGTTCTAGACTCTATTTATAAGCTTCTAATTCTTCTCCTGTGGCTTCATAGAATTTAGTTTCTAATTCTTCTATAACATATGCCGGTAAAGGTGGTTCAATTGAAGTATAAGAATCCTTAAATTTTGATTCTTTAAATTTAGATTCAATTTGTTTATATAGGATTTTTGGTCATATTTTAATATTGTCATTCACAATTTCCAAATTAGACTCGATATTTTTTATATGAGTTAAAATATCTTGGTTTAAAATATCCGTTTCTCCTAAAGGTTGAGCAAAATTATTATATTGTTCTAAAAATTGATTTATAATAATATCTTCTTCTTCATTTTCAAAAAATTCATCTACTAATATTTGTAATCCTTTATTTTTTATTTCTGCTAAATGTTGAGGACTATTTACTTGTTTTATCTCTTCACTTAGAGATTTATATTTAATACTTAAATTTGTTGCTAATTCTTGTAATTTAATTCGATTAGTATTAGTTAAAATATTAATATTTTGTAATTCTTCTAAAATCATTTTATCTTTTTTATTCATTTTAAAAAATTTCTTTAATTTCGTTACTAGACTCTGATACTAGTTATAGGGTCAACAAGTGGAAAACAATTAAAATATAGAGATAAGGGTAAAATAGACAATTGTCTCACAAAATGACAAAATTAGGTCAGGGCTTAGGTTAGAGCTTCTGGTCGTTTAGCATTATTCTTTGGTCATAGCTCATGAATCAACAACAATTTTAAACATCAAACCATGCTAAGCCGGTAAGGCTATCTATTATGTCAACACAAAATCATGACAATTAAAGTACAATCACCCCCAAACTTAAATCACACATTGTCCTCAATGTGTAAAAGAACAAGATAAAATAAAAGAGAGTGGGGTAACGAAACTTCCCCGGTTTGTAAAGAGGTACCAATGCTCTACTTGGATTTGTAATGCGTTTACACTTGGGCAAGTGACCTTCTTGTACACCAATCTACCCCCAAACTTGTGAGGAACAAAAGATATGTGGGACTTCAAAAATTACCTATAAAAGATGATAGCTAATCAAATAAAAATAAGAAAAAAGCCTAAAATTAAATAAAAGACTAAAAGTTAGAAAATTGGGTTGCCTCCCAATAAGCGCTTTTTTATAGTCTTTAGTTCGACTTTGACAATTGGCTCATGGGCATCTAAAGAAGCCTTTGGATGCCTTGCCCATTTTTCTCCTTTTGGTTTTGATCCACTTTTCGTTTAGTCTCCAACACTTAACAATGCCTATTTCCATATAATAAGACTTGCATATTCCTTCAGATTCAAATCCAACTATATAGACTTCCACCACATCATCGAATTTAATCACAAACTCAATTTTCGGGCAATTAATGAAGTCGGAAAAATGAACATTGTTTTCATCTTCATTGCTTGCTACATTTTCATTCGGCCCCTTTGTGGTTAAATTGTCATTCTCTTTGAGCTCTTTGTCCATAGTGGATATATCTTCGGATTGAATGATCGGTCCACAATTCAATTCTACGGGCAATGAGAGGACGGTCCCGTCAACTCTTTCAAGTGGATAATACCCCCATTGTTGAAATTCATCCCAGTACATATAATCTCCCATAAGCATGTCGTTTTCATCCAACCTGGCAAGTTCTTTAAAGTACTTTGCAAGTTCCTTCTCATTCAGTAGGGGAGGACCATCTCCCATAAGTTTGATGTCATCATCCCAATCATAAGGCACAAAATCTCCCACGAGCATGTACTCTTCATCGTTTTTGTCAATGACTTGTTTTCGACACCTCAAATATTTTCTAAACCTTAGCAATTTCGGCGTTTGTAAAGTAGTGTACGAGAACAAGCATGGCCCAGTACAATGCACCATGCATCAATTATCACAACTTAGATGTCCTTCAAGCATATCTTGACTGTCCATAAAGAGATTTGTTATTGCAAAATTTTTATTAATTTACCAAAGTGAGAATCAAGCAAATATTTGAAAAATACGGGGAGAAAATTCAAACACAAGGTAGATTAACAATATGAGGGTTAGCCAAAAGTATACAAAAAAATAAAATAAAGGCAAATAAAACTAAATAAAAAAATTGTTAAAATTAAAATTAACTAAAGTGGTAATCAAAGTAAAACATTCCCGGACAACGGTACCAAAAACTTGTTCGCTTGAAAATATACCGCAAGTGCACGGGTCGCGTACAAGTAATAAAGTTGACTTTTTGAGTCCGAGATATCGATCCCTCATGAATGTTACTTTATATTACACGACTTTAATAAATTTAATTCTACCAATCAAATGAAACACACACAATTAAACATTAGATTTTGAAAGCGGTAAATAAACTAAAAAATCTACAAAATAAGAAAAACACAAATACTTGGAGATTTCGAATAAAGAACGTGGTTGGGATTCATGGTTTCGTTTAACCATCGCCTAATTAATTTCTCTACAAGCCAATTAATGAATTACTCATTTTCTATGTTAGACCCGATCTTCCAATTTTAGTTAATTACCTCTCTCGAGTGAAATTAACTCTAATTGATTGGTTTAACCTACTATATCTCTATGTCGATTACAACCAAACAATCGCATTCAATCATTGTGAAAATAGCTCATTGGGTCACCTAGGGCTAATGGTATATCTCTATCCATTACACAAACCTAGGGTTCCTACTATTTGGTTTAAAATGCACAATATTCTCTCGAACGATGTACAAATCACTAAACACAATCATCTATTGGCCACATAAATGAAAATGAATGGAAAACAATAGTAGAAACACATGAAAATAAGCAACTTAAAATCAAATGGCAAATATAGAAATTAATCAAGGCTAGGTCAACTAATTTCATAAATCCCAACACAATCAATTAGCCCATTTTATACATTTGATAACAAAGGAGAATATGCATAACATTCATTACAAAAATAGCAAAATAAATGAGAAAATACAAAGTATAGATAAAACCCCTTTTTGAAGCTTGGCTTTGATTTTCTCAAATACTTCTCCAAATATTTGATTAAATCTCCTTGTGCTCTTTGATTTAATCTCCAAAATCCTAAGCAAAAATGAAAAGAAAAAGAAAAGAAGAGAAAATGAAGGAAGAAAGAAAGGAGAGAAAGGAAAGAAAAGAAAAGAAAATGGAAGAAGAAGAAAAGAGAAAAACCAAAGAAGAGGAGATAGAGAGAAAAATGTAAAACTCTACCAACTAGAACTAGAGTTTGAGTCATAGGATTTGGTCTTTAAATACTCCCAAAACCGAGTACAACAAAAAACCCAAAATGCCCTCAAAATTTCTAGTTTTCGACAATTCTTAACGCACAGGTGCACGGGTGTGCGCTTCAAGTGCGCAGGTGCGCACCATTGCAGAAGTGAAGTGCGCACTAAACGTGCGCGGGTGTGCACTTTTGGTGAAATCTTTGCCATTTTGCAGTTAAGTCCTCCAATATTTGCGTGTTCGGTCCCCTCAACTATGATGTTATACAATTTGGTCCTCGAATTTGGATTTTCATTTCAATATTGCCCTCTATAAATTGCATCCCAATGTCCTCCAACTTTCGGCACTTGTGCAACTTGGTCCCAAACTTCACATCTTTGTACGTTTTTTGTCCTTTTTTTATTCTTTTGCTTTGTTATCTTACATTTGGGTATTTTTACCTATAAAAGCAATAATTACATAATTGTGAATAGAAATTCGCTCATTTTAATCAATAATTAGTATATTTAAGTATTAAATAAGTGTGCAAAACACACTTATCAAAAGCAAACACCCTTACTTTTTCTTTCTTCTCCTATTCGGTTTTTTTAATCAATGGGCATGAGGAAACCACATGATTGGGTTAACCACACATGTAGCAAACATACTTTCCAAACAAACACTCTCCTTTGTGAAACTTGTTACACTTAGGACATTGAGGTAAATGGTTGCTTGTCTGACTCGTATTTGTTTGCTTCTTAAACTGTCTAGTATTCTTATTCATATCTTGCCACTTCATTTTCCCAAAGTCATTACGAGGTCCGTGATTCACTAACTTTACCACCGAGTAGGTCACTGTCTGAGCTTTCTATACCATTGCCTAAAAGGTGGTGAGATCGTGTGACCTCACAATCTACCTGATATATGGGCATAGGCCCCTCTCGTAACGTTTTGCCTTCATGAGCTCGGTACTTACAAGGTATGTGGCATATCGGGACAATTCCTTAAACTTGCTCTCATACTCAGAAATTTCCATATCTCCATGTACCAGTCTTAAAAATTCCGCCTCCTTATGGTATCGCAGAGCTTGCGGGAAATACTTTTCTATTAACTTCATCTTGAATTGAGTCCAAGTTAGATTACGTTGTTTCTCTTCGGTGCGAGTGCGTGATGAGGATTCCCACCAATGGCCTATTCTTTCACTCAGCATAAACTCGACACATAATACCTTTTGATCTTCTGGGCAAGAGATATGCTAGAAGATCTTCTCAATAGTATGTAACCACTCATCAGTTGGCAGGTCTTTCTCGCCATCAACGATATCTACGAAACTATTCTACCATCGAAATAGGTGGTGCAGCAGAGTATGTTGGCGACACGGGCGGTGCTGGAGGCGTAGCTTGAGCAGCTAATGCCTGTTTCAGCTCATCAATCTCCCGCCTTAACTCTGTAATCGTCCTCGCTTGCGCCATATTCTTATATGCCATAATAATTACAATCTCACTTAGAAGAGTCTACGATACTTGCATAAAGTAGGAGGACAAAAAATTTATAACCCAACATCTTTTATTATTATCTCAAAATAATCCTTCAAGAGGAATATAAAATAATAAAAGAGCTTTTGGCGCAAATCAACAAGGAAAAAAAAAAGAATCATACTAGGCATCAACAATAATTAAACTTAATAAAAACCACAACAATTTCACTCCTCTATTCATCGTTGCCATGCACAACCTCCATGAACCCTAAGTTTCTAAGAAGGTTGTGCATCATCGTCCGAAATAGGTGGAGGTGCATTTTCATGAATGTACATCTCAGTAGGTACAATATCGTCCTCGGGAATCGCAAGCCCGGCCAATTCGCACTGTTCAATCAGCTTTGCATTGAAAGCCTCAAAATCAATCTCTCGATGCAAGGTAGACAGACAACTTCCCATAAATAATTATAGATCGATTCGGCCACCTCTAGCCACTCTTCTGGCAAAGCATCAATAAAAAGACGGGTGGCCTGACGACCAGTGACCATATGGCCAAGTCACCTCACTTACCTCCACCTTACTAACATATCCCAAATATGCTGGCCATATTGTGTGTTGGATTCCATCGATACTCTTCATATTGCCTCACGATCTCATATTGACGAGGTATCGATGAACTCGTCTTCCTACAAATTTTCTTAATTCGTATCATTTGTGTCATACCAATTATTCGAAGTCCAATTATGGGTATCTAATAATTTTTACTTAATTTTTGAAGACTTAAATAAACATTGAATTTGGTCACATTATTAAAATACTTGGTACGATAATGATTATCTACAAAAAGTATTCAAATTCCAACATATATTAATATTTATACATACATTTCGAATGTTGTATCTAGAATAAACTTTCTCATTCTCATCACATAGATACAAGCATATTTATAAAACTTTTTTTACCTCAAAATCGGCACGGCGCGGCTATGGCAGGCACAGTGCTCAGGATCCTTGTAAAATATTTTTATCACATTTGTATGTGAAAATATGCACTAAGATATGATTTTTAATGTAAGTCTACAGAAAATAAACCATGCTCTGATACCAAATTGTAACACCCCAAATTCTCAGAACTCGAAGAGTTAAAAAAAAATATTCTTCTTTGTTTGACCTCTTTAATACTAACCAAAATAAATTGTAAATAAGAAAAATTTTGGAGTTTGAAACATATAAAAGTTATAATGAGAGATATATGTCCATATAGACTTTAGAAAATTATGGTGTAATTTGATTTTTGAAAAACATTGGAGAAATTTCAGCAAATACCATTATACAGCAGCTGAAAGTGAAAAATATGATTGACTTAACAAACGTTGACGAAAAATAATGAAATTTTAACAGGGATTATAACATTCATATACTTACATCATATAAACAATTGGGGTCTCAATGATAATGTTTGAAACATGAAAATATTGTTCATCTATGCTGGATAAAAAATTCGGAACTAACTCGACGCTTTTTTCTAGATAATATTTTAGGGTAATTCCAAAGATTACTATTAGAAGACTTATATATCTTTGAAACCTCATTAATTTCACTCTAAAATTTGTACCGTAGTCCAAGTTTTACCACTTTCAAATAGAATGACAATATCAAAAATTCAATCCAGCAATAATTAACTTTCACGCGTAGTCATTCCAACGTTTCTAAATTATAGTTGACATGCAAAATGTAAAATTAGGCCAAAACAGAAAATTAAACATTTTAAAAATATCGTCTAAGGATTCATAAGAATTTACACGAATGTAAATTTTACTAAAAATTCAAAGCATTTCAAATCGTCGAGCACTTGCCACCATGCCAAATCCTTGCCATGCATTCAATTAATCTATAAATTTTGTAGGAGTGAGTATCACAAGTAATACTTAGTAGGAAACACTTAAATAAATAGATAAAAAAATATGTTTTTTAGAATTGCAAACTTTGGTTATTTGTTTCACCGTCGATTTCAAAATGAGCCGGTGATCATTCAGTCCGCATACTCTTAGGTTTTAACAACCCCTTTTCATGAATCAAAATTCATCTCTTCATATCTTATTTGAACCACCCATAGGGTGCTTCCATTTTCTCATGAGTAACACAATAACACGTTAATGCAAGTCGAAAATAAAATTTTTTACTCTATATACAAAAGTGTTGTGAATATCCCTACCTTAAACACTTGGAGTTTGAATATTGTCTTGCGCTCAATAAAATACAGTGTTCTCTTCATTTCTTTTTTTAAATTTTTTTTAGATTCAAAGTGCATCTATGGGAAGCAAAGCAGAAAAAATTATGTGTGGGTAAAATAGTTTGGGGAAGGAAATGTGGCCTTAGAGGTTATAAGAGATTATTGTTTTTCAAATGATGATGGTAATTGGTAGTAACCAAAATGGAATTTAAAACAATGGTAGTGAAATATTAATTAGGTGTATAAATGGTAGGTTATGGGTTTAAAAAAAACCGTTTAGGCACCCTTTCATATGAATGGAAGTTTTGTTTTATAATTACCGTAATTTCATTAAGTGATTTGGAGGTTATGACAGTTAGTAAATGAATTAAATGGTATGCTTAGTGGAGAAAAATGAATAGTCAATTTAAGGGATAAAAAAAAGTAAATAGGAATGCATTCGTGTGTCATCAACATAAAAAAAATTATTGTTTGAGAGAAATTCAATACCTTACAAAAATTTTAAAAACAAGTGCGCAAAACTTTACTATCGTGATCAAAACTTTAATTTGAACTCTTAGAAAGGGTCGTAGCGACTTAATAATATAACTCAAATTATTTTTTCGATTTATACAAAAACAGTTATTTTAAAATGAATCGCAATATTTTATTTTATTTTATTTTCTTGGTCGCTACACACGGTGTGAGGGTTGTGCCTTTGGGTGTTATTATCTCTTCTATCATTTTTTGTGAGAGATGCACAACTAGTCACATTAAGCTCTTGTTTGGTATAAATTAAAATCAGATTTTTAGTAGAATGTGATGAAATATATGATTAAAAAGTTGTGAGATTCATAAAATATGTGGTTAAAATTAATTATTGATTTTAATTTAAATTAAAATTGAAATTTTAATCGGTACCCAACAGGGGCTTTAGGGTATTCTGAACATTGTCAGAAAATATTTGACATTTTTCGCTTGATTATGAATAGTAGAGATTTTTCAATTTTAGTTTGTAAAGAAATATTTGCCTAAATTTCCTCTTTTTAAACACGTTCACCTTTTAATTATCGTTCTTTTTTTATTTATTTATTATGCCGTGATTACCTCCCATCTATGGGCAAAAAAAAAAAAAAACAAAAAAAACTCTCCTCATGGGTAGTCTTAAAGGTATTTTGGGAAAAAGATTCACAAGTGCAACAAAGATAGAAGGTTGTAGATCTAAAGTGGACGGTGAGAAACTCAAAAGGCAACTAGAGAAACGAATCAAATATTATTCATAATCAGTGATTGCAATATTCACTTCACATGACATGTTATGTAACATAATCTTAATAATTAAAAAAAGGGTTAAAAAAAACTCTTATTTTATAATTATTAAAATTATGTCACGTAAGATGGTTACTATAACTCCTAATTATAAATAACACTACTCAAGAGAAATATATTTTGATGACGAGACAAATTCTTTAGAAGTAGGTTTTTTTTGGGTTTTTGCAAGATAAAAAGCCCTTTAAACCCTTGTTTGGTGGTTATTTTTTGAATAAATATTATTTTAACTAGTGTTTTTTATTTTTAAAAATGTGTGATTAAAAAATAAAAAAAAGTTTTGAATTTGTGGGTAAAATATTTTTTACGTAAACGTGCCATTAAAACTAAGTACATAAAAAGAGTTTATTTAAAGAACAGGAGACGCTAAATGAAGAATAATGCTATTTTTATTATGATAATGAAATATCGAAAATACGACAATTCACTATTCCTCGTATTTCTCTCTCCTCCCCTCTCAAATAAATTTTGAACAATCCAATTACATTATTCCACAATGTCTGTCTCATCCTTCTCCCCTAAAAATTGAACTACTCCATCCCATTATTCAATTCATTATTCCACTTATACTACCGCCTCATCTATATTTCGTGGTAACGATCAATAGCATTATTCCTAAATAAATTCGTCCGGTGGCACATTTTGAGCCTGTTTGGTTGTGATTTTCAAAATCAATTATCAAATCAATTCTCATTTTTAACCACACATTCTTCAATAAAATAATACTTTCCATCACATCAATAACTTTTTCTTCTTTTTCAACCACACATTTCCCATCATATCACTATTCAAAAATCAATTCTTCCCCCAAAATCTCTACCAAACACACACTTTACCTTTGTAAACCCCAATTGACTCCCCGTTGTCTGCTTCACTAGGCAAAAAAAACGAAGGAGCGGAAAAACCCACAATTATGTACGGGGGAGGTCAGTGTATCTCGCAGAATCTCCTATACACACACACATTTACATGTTTACACAAAACTTGGGTATAATTTTACCCTTTTTTTTACTGCAGATGAAGTTTCGGCTGTAGTGGTGGACTTGGGTTCGCATACCTGCAAAGCTGGTTATGCTGGTGAAGATGCGCCCAAAGCTGTTTTTCCATCTGTGAGCCTACCAATTCTCTTATAAAATTTCTTTTTTCTGTTTTTGAACTTTTGTTTTGGTTCCTGGAGTTTTTCCGTCTGTTCGTGTTTATCTTTGAGTGCTCGATTAAGAAACGGACCATCGATCTAAAAAAAGGAAACGGGCCATTGCCCCAATTAAACTAGTTGTTTGAAGTAGGTGGAAGATTTGCCCTTTGAATGTAGTTGAAAATTTTGAACTTGAAGCAATATGAGTGAGCGGAAAGAAGCACAGAATGTTGAATGGCAGGTGAAAGAATTTTCCAGATTTTTGTGGCCTTTACAATTTGTAGGCTTTCCTCTGGGAGGATTATCTATTTTCCATAGCGTTTGGGTCTCCTTGGGAGGGAAGATTAACTCATATCCAATAGGTTTTCTCAAATTTTTATTTTATTTTATTTCCATGTCTCAGCTCATATTTGGCTAATGTTTATTAACAGTCAAACCACTTTTTATCTACATTTTCGTCAGACCTACAAGTGCTACCAAATTCTCTACCACTCATTTCTGTCTATTTAACAATTTAAAATTTACAAGCTGTAAGTTCAGGATGCCAAGTAAACTTATGGATATTCTTGAGTAACTTAAGATAGACTTTCTGCAGGGCGAGGATGTTCAAAATGTTTATTGTAGCTTGGAATTTGTAGCAAGAAGTAAAGTAGAGGTGGTTTAGGAGTTGCAAATCTTAGAAAAAAGCTTGGCTCTGCTTGGAAAACAGCTTTGGAGTTTTCCTTCCTGAAGTAGAGTGGCAAGAAGACAGTATGGTTTGAACCAAAATGATTGGGATTCCAGAAGATCTGTGAGGGGTTCCCTTAGATACTCATATCTATAGATTACTTCTTTTATTCAGTTGACAAAATAGGATGTTGGGGCAGGGGATATAATTTGTTTATGTGAAGGTTGGACTGATTCATGACAACTTGCTTATTTATTTCTAAGACTTTGTATTCTTTCATTTCCTTAGAATAGCCCCATAATTTCGATTGGTTCGTTCACTAAAAAAGATATAATTAATTCAATGAAATTTGAGGAAAGTGAGATCTTATACTTCAACATCTTTATTAGTCATTCATGAGAATGTTTGAAGGACTTCTTCTGAACTGAGAAAAATGAAAATTAGGGCATCTTTATCGACTAATCATGAGCAGGCGTAATGGAAATATAATTGACTTTGATAAGTGTAAAATGGGTGTGAAATCATGTAAAAATCAATAGTTTGAACAATTTTTTGGCTGATCTGGAATTGTGAACCGAGAGAGAACAATGAGATCTTTGAAGAAAAAGAGCTAGAAGTTTCTGAATAATGAGACACACATGAGATTCAATCATTCCTATTGATATCTATGTATAAGGAGTTCAAGAGCACCCCTTTCTCTTGTTGACTTGACTTTATACTGATGGATGGTTAGAAGATTCCTTGTCTGCTTGTTCTTCTAACAAATTTAGTTATGCTTATATAATTAATAAATTCAAGTTTCTTATTCAAAAGAAAGAAAAATGGATTTTCCGAACTACAAACAAGAAAATAAGAAAGAGTAGAGATCACGTCTAGAATCTGTAAGGATTAACTTGAGGTCAGCCTCACCTCTTCCGTAAGGTATTTCCAGGAAAATAAATATAAAGGAAAGAAATTGTTGGACTAATTTGTATGGTATAGGCATCATTTCTAGTTCCACACGTAACGTGTTACTCTAATTCTTTTCATTATTTACAAATCCGTAGGATTTTAATTTTTGATTGAATTTACTCTTTCCTTTATCTTTGTATTAATATGTCTTGGATTAGGTTGTTGGATCACTTGATCAAATGGAAGTTGATGAACCTGATATTCCTGACAAGAATTCAGGATCTGCTTCTGATACCAAATCCAAGGGTAAGCGCAAGTTTTATGTAGGATCTCAAGACTTGGGATTCCGACGCGATCACATGGAGGTTAGTTGGTTTAGTTGCACACAGGTTTTTAAAGATTTGGTTATCGTTCTATGTTCTTGAGTACTATCATAGAGCCCACTGAAATATCAGGTGCTGTCACCCTTCAAGGATGGAATAGTTATTGACTGGGATATGGTTGAAAGCATATGGGACCATGCCTTGAGGTAATTCTTTGTTCACCTAACAAATCTTTATGATTTCCAGCTTTTCAGTACTTTAGCAGTAGCTTTGTCCAGGTGTTGAAGCCTACAGTTCTCTGTTAACAGGTTTTATGCATTTTCGATATTTTTGACATGTAATTTCATAATTGCAATGTTTTAAATTGTAGGAAATGCCTGTTAATTGATCCAAAAGAGCATCCCATGCTACTTGCTGAGCCATGTTCTAATACCCAACAACAGAGAGAAAAGTAAGCTAACTAAAAGTCTGAAGTACTTTAGTGGTTCCATGACTTGTACTCCTGTGTCTGCATACTTTCTTGTTTTTTTTTTTTGGCATTTAAATTTCCTGGCTCCCATCTAATACAAAAAGTAAAACCCATCCAGAGCATGAGTCTATGCAGTTGTTCTTTGTGGCATTTGTATCTCAATTAAGTGATTATTTGTTTTAACTTTTAAATATTATAATTTTTACCATGCATCTTGTTAATTTGTCCACTGGTAATCTTTCCAGTTTTCCTTCCGAGGGGCAGTTAATTGTCACTATCTTTAAACATAATCCACTTTAAAATCACTTTCAGTCTGATGTTGAATCAAAATTTGGGGACGTGGTAGGAAACATATATAACATCTATACACATGGTTATCTAAAGTACTCAAGATTTAGGTGAAATGTCCTTGAAGAGGTGGGTAGGATAAATTTGCTAAGTTTGTAATTTATGACATATGACAGTGAAGACTTTCCAGAATAATGGCTTGGAGAAGAGAAGCTTAAAACTAGATTCCTTAATCTCTGATACAGGAGTGGATAAGTTCGAATGTGAAACAAAAGTAATGCCTTGAGTCAATCTAGTGCAAAATGTTCAGTGCAGATGTGTGAAAAAGAAAAATAGGTCTAGTAAGACTCCTTAATCCTTATTGGCCCGCTAGAGACTTGAGCTCTTCATTTTCCTTATGATTTGTTAGTTAGAATTTTTTATACATAGCAACAAGTTCATTTCGATTTTAATAGTAGCACAGTTACTAGAAGCATCAAGTTTATTTTTGTCTTCTATCATATTAGGGTAAAATTGTTTTTTTTAATCACTATAAAACATTTAATATCATTTTGTCACATATCTGCCTACTTGAGTTTTTGGTAAAATATGACATTATGAGCTCGCTTGGCCTTCCTTAAATCCTAGAAGCGAATTTCTCACTGTTGCACTTTCTCTTCATTAGTCTGTTTTACTGCTTTTCCTGCACCAAATCCATGTTTCTGCTTCATTCAACTAGTTTCCATGGTTTGCCTTAATAGAGCAAGCTTCACCACCGTTTTGCCCCCGTCAAAATTATAATTCATTTTTCTCTCTTTTCTTATCAACCATATATTCTCTAATAAAATAATATGACACATAATCCCAAAATCTTTTCTTCATTTTAAACCACACATTTTTCAAAAAAACATTATTCCTACCATTAAAATTACAAATAATGGGGGCCAAACGGGGACTTCATAGGTAGAAGACACAAATTAGAAGCTGTAGAGATGTTAGCTGTAAGATGTATGGTTGAGTAGTTGTTTCAAAGTTTTCAGGTTCTTCAGTGGCAGAAACTTGTTGCTGTCTGTATGGAAGTTTCTCAGGTCCAGTAGAGAAGTTTTAGCATACTAGATGAACTAGATGTACCCATGGTATGAAAAGGCGGCCCTGAGGCGCGCCTCAAAGTGTGAGGCGTACATGTTTTGCCTCAAGGCGTTTGTTTTTGAGGCAAAAACAGGAGGGATGCGCCTCTAAAGCTGAGGCGCACGCCTCACGGCTTGCGCCTCACGGGGCATGGGGCGTGCGCCTCTCTTAAATTTTTTTTTTCCGGTGACTGCACTGACTGGTGAGAGGAAAGAGGAGGAGGAGAAGAAGAAGAGAGGAGAGAGAGGAAAGAGAGCCGTGTTTTTTTCAAAATATTTGGGCCCCGTTCTTTTCAATATTTTTGGTTGCAGTCTCATTTTCTTCCTTGTGGGGGCCACGCATGGTGCATTGTCAGTTTTTTGCAGACAAAAACCCTCCATTATTGACTTTTGGAATGTTTTGACAGGTACCAAATTCAGATTTCCCAGTTTGTCCTCCAAATAGATGGTGGGAGGTTTTTTAAAATTGAAAGGAATGTTAGGGATATTTTTGGGAAATTAGTGTCAAACATACCTTTTAAATTTGACATTTTTTTTCAGCATTTTACGGTGCCTGTGTGCCTGACCAGTGACCACGTCCTATTACTTCTAAAATGAGAAATCTCAGAAAAAATTGAAAGAATGGGGCTCAAACATGTAAAATTTTTATATTAATTAATTCTTTTACCATTTCACCCTATATATGATGTAATAAGTATAAAAAAATTATTAATTTAGACTAATAAATTAAAAAATAATATTTTAATTTAGATTATATTGATTGCTAACTTTTGTAATGCTTTTTTTTTTTTTTTGCTAAACATTTTTTTTTTTTTTTTCTTATTCTAGTTTAAATTTTTTGTTTTTTGTGAGGCTTACGCCTCAATCCGCCTCGAGGCTTACGCCTCGCCTCATAAAGAAAAATCACCTCAATACTTAGTTCCGCCTTTTTAAACCTTGGATGTACCACAAGTTAGGCTTAAGGAAATTTGAGTTCACAATGAAGAAACAATCTCATGTTCTGAAAAAGTAAGCTGGTGTCTAATGAAATCTTGAATTGAGTTTTTTTGGAAGGTCATATCTTATCATTGTTTTGAAGTCCTAAAAAAGCATTAAGGAACACTTGATGAAACTTAGTAACTGAGTGAATGTACTAGCGTCTCTTTTTGAGATCTTTGCAAATTCTGGTGAATGTAACATGTTCAATAAAAGTTTTGAGACGATATGTTCAGAAAGCAACCGCAAGATAAGTCATGACGACCTCCAATATATGACTGTGAGATCAATTCATCACAGGAAAAGTGACTATAATGACCCGGACCTCTGTGCCCAAGCCGATATATCTTATGTATTGTTCACTTTGAGAGAGTCCGTGGTGCGGAAGCGTTTAAAAATTCTTGTAATAAGAATTGAAAATAATAATTATATTGGAATAATCTTGCTTTGTATTGATATATGATTGATTGATTAAAAAGTGTACAATACCCCTATATTTATAGGCCAAATTATCCCTAATCCTATTAATAAAAGGAAATTAAAATAAGGAAACTAAATTCTAAAAGGAAATAAACTAATCCTAATCTAAATAAAATTTAAGAATAAATCTATTACAATTAGAAAAGGAAATTAGAAAAGATAATTTAAAAAAAGACAAACTCCTAGATAAAGTGAAACTATCAATTGTAGTTGTGATGTACTACATCAATCTCCTCCACTTGAATAAAACTCGCCCTCGAGTTTTGTGGGTGTAAGGAAAACTCATCTGGAGGAAAGTATTCGAAGATATCAGCAACATTGAAAGTATTAGAAATGTCCATATCAGCGGGAATGTCAACTTTGTAAGCATTATCACCAATCTTTTGAAGAATGCGAAAAGGACCAATCTTCTTATCTTTAAACTTATTGTAAGTGCCAACAGGAAAACGATTTTTGCGGAGATGGATCATCACCAAATCACCTTCGTCAGCTTAAGACGTCGATGTTGATCTGCAGCAGTCTTGTAATGAATGTTAGCATCTTCTAAATTTTGTTTTACTTCGTAATGAATTTTTTGAATACGTTCAGCAAATTCTTCTGCATTAGAATTGACATTCGGAAGTCGAATCAAATCTACTGTATGTCTTGGAACACTAGTCTAAACGACTTCAAATGGAGTCTTCTTGGTGGATTGATTAAGCATACTATTAAAAGCAAATTCAATCTGTGGAAGGGCAACATCCCATTGCTTTGGTTTATCTCCACTGACTGCTCAAATCATATTGCTAAGAGTTCGATTAGCCACCTCAGTTTGTCCATCCGTTTGTGGATGACTCGCACTACTAAACTTTAAAGAAGTGTCGAATATTCTCCACAGTGTCCTCCAAAAGTGACTTAGAAACTTGACATCTCTATCAAAAGTTATAGAATGAGGAATGCCATATAGGTGAACGATCTCACGAAAAAATAAATTAGTCACGTAAGAAGCATCTGCAGTTTTCTTACAAGGAAGGAAGTGAGCCATTTGCGAAAATCGATCAATTACAACCAAAACAGAATCAACTCCTCGTTGAGTTCGTGGAAGATCGAGAACAAAATCCATAGTGAGATCTTGCCATATTGTTTCTGGAACAGGTAATGGGGTATAGAGTCCAGTATTTTGAGCTTGTCCCTTAGCTTTCTGACATATTGGACAACGTTGAACAAAACGACCAATGTCTCTTTATAGCTGGGGCCAATAAAATCTTTCTTCAATCAAGCTGATTGTCTTATCTCGACCAACATGTCCTCCTAATCTGCGTGCATGCAATTCTCGAATCAAGTGCTCACGCAAAGAAGAACGAGGAATGCATAATTAAGTTCCTTTAAATAAGAATCCTTCCTGAAGTAGGTAATTGGGTATAAATTCTCTATTACTGCATCGAGTCCATATATCGCCAAAATCCGTATCAGTTGGATAAAGTTCCTTTAAGCAATCGAACCCAACTACTTCTGTACTAATTGTAGCTAAAAGAGATGCTCGTTGACTTAAAGCGTTTGCTACTTTATTCTGTTGGCCTGATTTATGCTTTATAGCAAAAGTGAATTTCTGTAAAAATGTGATCCACCGAGCGTGCATTTGATTCATTGTTTTTTGAGAATTGATAAATTTCAAAACTTGATGATCCGTAAATAACACAAATTCTCGTTGTATCAAGTAATGTTCCCAATGTTTTAAAGCCCGATAACGGCATAAAATTCTAACTCATAAGTAGTCCACTTTTGCCGAGACTCACTAACCTTTTCACTGAAAAATTCGACTGGGCGACCTTCTTGAGATAATACCGCTCCAATTCCCATGACTGAAGCATCACAATCAACTTCAATTACTTTTTCGAAATTAGGTAGTGCCAACACCGGTGTAGTGCATAACTTGGTTTTTATTGCCTCAAAACTATTTTCTTGCGCTTTACCCATTGAAATTGACCATTTTTCAAACAATCGGTAATAGGTGCCATGATTGCACTGAATTCTTGAATGAAACCCCTGTAAAAAGTTGCTAGTCCATGAAAGCTTTGAACTTCTCTCACGGTTTTAGGAGCTGGCCATTCGCGTATTGCTTTCACCTTTGTTTCATCAACCTGGATACCATCTTTTCCCACCATAAAGCCAAGAAATAAAAGTTGATCAGTCATAAATATGCATTTTTTGAGATTGATATACAATTTATTATCTCGTAGGACGGAGAGAATTTCTTTAAGATGTGACAAATGCTCATCTTCATTCTTGCTGTAGATAAGAATATCATCAAAATAAATCACCACAAATTTTCTCACAAAAGGACGAAGAACTTGGTTCATTAGTCGCATGAATGTGCTTGGTGCGTTCGACAGCCCAAATGGCATCACTAACCACTCATGGAGACCATCCTTGGTTTTGAAAGCTGTCTTCCACTCGTCGCCAGTTCGAATACGGATTTGATGATAGCCACTCCTTAAATCAAGTTTGGTGAATACCACTGTCTCTTGTAATCTGTCGAGCATATCATTAAGACGCGGGATGGGAAAGCAATACTTGATTGTTATTTTATTAATAGCACGACTGTCTATACACATTCGCCAACTGCCATCCTTCTTTGGAGTGAGTAAAGCGGGAACTGCACAAGGACTCGTACTTTCACGGATCAATCCTTTATCAAGTAACTCATTAACCTGTCGCTGCAACTCTTCATGTTCAACTGGGCTCATTCGATAATGTGGTAAGTTAGGCAAACTAGCTCCAGGTGCCAAATCAATATGATGTTGAATGTTTCGCATAGGGGGCAACTCGCTTGGTAACTCATCAGGTGCTATATCAGCAAAATCAGCAATTAACTTTTGAACTTTGGCGGGAATCTGTATATTTGCTTCCAAGTGACCTTTAACTACTAATGCTAATATAGTGCTCGGCTCTTTTACTTGGTCGAAGAATTCTGGGTCTGATATATTGGTAAAAAGTGGCTTATCTTCCTTGATAGCAGGATTATTTTCCAAAGGTTGAGATTGTGGTACTAAAACGATCTTCTTATCAAACCACCAAAATATGAAAGTGTTATCTCGCCCATTATAAGTGGCATCAACGTCATAGTGCCATGGACGACCCAATAATATATGACAAGCATCCATATCCACCACATCGCACATGATCTCATCTTTGTAATATTTCCCAATCGACAAAGGAACCTTACAGATTTCTATAACTTGAACTTCTGGGCCTTTTTTAATCCATGCAATCTCGTATGGAGAAGGGTGTCTCTCAGTCTTCAGATTTAGAGCTTTTACCACTGCTTTGGAAACGACGTTCTCACTACTACCGCCGAGAATGATTACGTTGCATACCTTACTACGAATAGTGCACCGAGTCCACAAGATTTTGTGTCGTGAGTTATCAGGCTTTTTGGGTGCAAGTAAAAGGCGTTGGACAATGCACGCCAACTCTTCCCCAGTATCTGCATCTGCAACATTACCACCCTCATAGTCACCATCTTCAAAATTTTGTTCTTCATCACTTTCGCCCTCTTCTACAATGTTAATGGATCGCCTGTTTGGACAGCTATTTGAAAGATGTCCTGGTTGGTTACACCAATAGCACTTTCCAAGATTAAGACGCGCATAAGGGTCATTATTTGTTCGTTGCTGTGCTTGGTTTCTGTTTTGGATGTTAGTTTGAACAGGAGCTGAAGTTCCACTTTGATTCTGTGCCGAATTCTGAATTGGCGTGGTACCCTTACTGTTATTATTATTGTTGCCTGATGTTGTTGCACCCTTTGGAGTATAATAAGTTTCTTGAATTGGTCGTCGAAAATTGCCTTGAGTACGGGCTGTGGTCCTATTCATCTGATTTTCTACTTTCATTGCTAAATTGACTGCATCTGTCATGGTCCACACCTCTTGAAGAGCTAGTCGATCTTGAATGACTAATTTTAGGCCTCCTATATATCGAGTAATTAATTGAGCTTTTGTTTCAGAAAAATTAACTCGGGCATTTAAACGATAGAATTCCTCTGTATACTCGTTTACTGTTCGATTGTGCTATCGACAATTCTGATATTGTTGGTACAAAAATTGCTCATAATCTGGGGGAAGAAATCGTCTTTGCAGTAACCGTTTCATCTTAGGCCAAGTTTGCACACGTTTTCCTTGTCGTTGACGATTAAATTAAAGTTGTTTCCACCATGCCGAAGCTCCACTCTTTAATTTATACGCCACGAGCTTAACTTGACTTTGTTCCGAGATATTCAAATAGTCGAAAAAATTTTCGACGGTATGGATCCAATCCAAAAAATCTTCAATATTTAATCGGCCATCAAAACTTGGCAAGTCCATCTTCATCTTAAATTCTTGAACATTTGTACCCCGATTATTAGCCCTTGGTCGAAAATTAACTTCTTCTTCGGATGAATAATCGAAACCCCTTGGCCTTCTTTGTTGAAAGCCTCTATCCCTCGGCTGAAAATTAGGACCTCGATCAAAATTAACTCCTCGGTCAACCTTGTAACCACGGTTAAAATTGTGTGGGTCAAAATTGATTCATTCCCTGAAATCAAATAGCGTCTCTGCCTCTCACTCCAGATTTTTCGTCGGAGCTTGCGATCGGTCACTGAGCTTCTCGTCGCCACCGATTGGAACCCTCCGCCGGAGGTTACCTTCATCTCGCCTGTTTCTTCGCTCGTAGAACCGTAGAGGGTAGCTTCGCAAGGGTCACGATTCGCGACTGGGTTCGCGCGCCAGGCAACTCGATCATGAATTTCTGGGTTCTGCTGCCGAAGTCGATTATCTGCAAGGGGCCGGAGTCCTTCCCCCACACCTGGGTCGACGTGGGGCTGGGTAATAGGGCGCGTCTCCCTTCTTGCTGGAACTCCATGATTTCTTACATTCAAATTAGCATCTTCTTCCTCATCGTCGGAATTTGAGTTGATCTCTTTGTACATATTTCTGCCCACCCATCTGTTTTGCCCTGGGTGCATGATGCTTCTCAATAGTCATCGCAGTTAGCATCTGCGTGATATTGCGAAGAGTTTCATCCATCCCTTCTAGTCGTTGCTCAATTTTTTCAAACCTCCGTTTGTTGTCGGTGGTTTGTTTGCCACTCGAACCGTCCTCAGCCATCAGATTGAGGTGAATTCCTTGCTCTGATACCAATTTTGGTGCGGAAGCGTTTAGAAATTCTTGTAATAAGAATTGAAAATAAGAATTATATTGGAATAATCTTACTTTGTATTGATATATGATTGATTGATTAAAAAGTGTACAATACCCCTATATTTATAGGCCAAATTATCCCTAATCCTATTAATAAAAGGAAATTAAAATAAGGAAATTAAATTTTAAAAGGAAATAAACTAATCCTAATCTAAATAAAATTTAAGAATAAACCTCTATTACAATTAGAAAAGGAAATTAGAAAAGATAATTTAAAAAAAGACAAACTCCTAGATAAAGTGAAACTATCAATTGTAGTTGTGATGGAGTACATCAGTCCGAATCCATTTTACCATTCGTGAATTTCTATCGCGTCCGCAAATGTTGGAAGGTTAATGTACTACACTAAAACTTCTGTTTTGGAGCTTCATTTCCACGCTATGAAAACCATGGAATATTTACTTTTAATGGTGAACATCAACTTTTATTAGCTTTTTCGAGAGGATTACCATCCAAATGTTGACAGAAGTTTAAAAGAGCCTTGTTCCAGTCATTATAGTTGATTTATATTGCTACTTCCTTATATTGATGGTATTAAGCTATGGTCTGAAACATTGACATTATCTTTGCATATTGGATTAATGCTTTTTGATTGGGAGGACATGCGATTTGACAATATGAACATTAAGAAGGATGATAGCTGACTTACTTTTTGTTAAGATGGTATTGTTGCTTTAAGTTTTGGAGTTGCTTCTCTAAAGTAATGCACAAAGATATGAAGGCTAGCAAATGAAAAATGGAGGAGCTACTTGCCATGCCAATTTAGATTGCTGTGCAGGTTGAAGGACAAAGGAAGGTGAAACACAAAGAAGGATCGGAAGGATTGTTTGAACATCATATCAATCATGAGAAGTTGAAATTTGGTAACGAATAATAACTCGGGCAGGTTATTTAGGAGGCTTCCTAAGGTCTTCACATGCCTACTGCCTACATCTGGCTCTTGATTTTGTTTATGACCTGAATTTTCTAAAAAAAATCTATCTCCACTAGCAAGTAAAAATACTGTCTTGTGTGAACATCACCGCGGGTATTTTGTTTATTGTCATATCAGGACAACATTGATGTTTATACTATAGACAGCTCATTATCATTTTTGTAACAGAAGCTTATTTGAGATTTTTCAGTAATGTATGAGAATTTGAATGCTCATGTTTTCCTAAGATCCTTGAGGCTTGTTTCCCTTGAAAACTATTGCACTTTCTCTTTATTAATAATCTTTTGTACAGCAGTTTAATTGCTTCCCTTTGCACTATGGCTTTATAGTATTTGGAATTAGACTCGCTCCTTTCTGTTTTTAGCTATCTGCATTGAATAGGAGTTGCAGTTGATTGGGTAGACAGGAAGATTAAGTGATTCTTTCTCATGGCAGTAATATTTGCACAAAACTATATACAATACCAACTGCCTCATTTTTGCGAGGAACATTTAGAATTTAGTGCCCATTTAGTGTTAAGATTTTGCCTGGGAAGCTACTCATGATGCATTCCTGTGGGCCCTTCAATATGTTCAGGAAGGGACCATACTGATGATCTGTTGCTACAGTGTCTAGCAGTGTGGAATATTCATAGTATCTTGGTTTGTTCTGTTGAAATCTCATGGGCTGTAAGTCAAAATTTCGAGGAACTCCTGCTGGCAGCTGAGATGGTTACAATTATGATGGAGGAGCTTTGAGGTGTTTAAAGGCTTATGTGTATATTGAAGGTGTTGTTTTTGATACATCTAAACTTGGCTTACTCAAGGACAATCATACGTCCATTATTTATTTTTTATATTAAGGCCTTGTATGGGAGGGATTTAAATCGGATTAAAATTGAAAATATAGCCGTTATTGTTGACTTTTATTAGACGGGTGGGGCCCAATAACGGTCATATTTTCAATGTTAATTGGATTTTAATCACTCCCGAACGGGGCCTAATTATTTAGTATTGTGATCATACCGATTGACTTTCGCAATTAGGTATAGAATTTCTGATGCCATTGTAGTAATAGTTATCAATGGAAAGGCACCAAATATATTCCCCTCTTGCTTTGAGAGTTGAGAATTCTCATGGATGGGAAACCGTTTATAGACTGTATGCTGTTTGAAGGGGCGTGAGATAAGAATAAAGAGGAGGAAGGATTCTTTGGTCAATTGTGAGTCAGTTAAGGTGTACTAAGTCATCTTGATTTCAGTTTAAATGTTTTGTGAGTTGATGGTTGGATAAATTTGAAAGGATACATCAATATATTACCCCTCTTCCTCTCACTTTCTCTGTACTAAAAGACCTTAAGCTCTTAACAGTCCACTCCCACAAACTATTGCTCTTATATAAATACGTGAGAGCAAATTTTGAATTCAAAAGAAAAAAAAAAAGAAAAAGAAAAATTAGCCCCCGTTTGGGCTTCCATTATTTTTCGTTAAATTATAATTTATTTTTCTCCCTTTTCTTATCAACCACACATTCTCCAATAAAATAATATTACACGTAAATTAAAAAAAAAAATTCCTTCTTTTTTAATTATACATCCTCCAAAAAATTACTATTTCTCTTGTTATAATGTGGAATAATGGGGGGCCAAACAAGTGCTTAATTTATTTTCTGTTGGCATTAAGACTGCAAAACTTCAATTACATTGTAATCTTCATTCCCAGTTGATTATACTGTATTTTGTTCTACGGTTCACATTTTATTGGTTTTTGCTTATGCTAATTACTAACTGTTGACTGATGACATGTTTGACAGAGCTGCAGAGATTATGTTTGAAAAATACCAAGTTCCTGCATTATTTTTGGCCAAAAATGCTGTGAGCTCTCGTGTCTATCTTGCTATCTGATTTAAAGGAAAATATTTTTGAGCACATTTATAAAACAATTGTTGCATTACTTCCTATTTATTTGAGACTCTTTATTAACTATTTACTCACTATTTGCTAGGTACTCACATCTTTTGCATCAGGCCGTGCAACCTCTTTAATTGTTGACAGGTTCCAGCTCATACACAACTGTTGAATTATCACCTCTTGCCTTCTGTGTTATGTAATGTTTTACTGACAGTGACTTCCACTTTAGGACAGCATTATTGGGCTTTTGGAACTTTTTGCCACCACCCTTACCTATTTCTTGGCAGAGGTTTTACCCCATTGCATATTAAGCACCTGTTTGAGCCACATTATTTCCACAAGAATGCATTTTTTTGTTAGATGTGATGGGGAATATGTGGTTGAAAAGAAGGAAAAGTTATTGATGTGATGAAAAATATTATTTTATTGAAAAATGTGTTGTTGAAAATGGGTAGAAGAATGATAATGAAAAAAATAATGTGTCTCAAACAGGGCCTAAGGATTGTGTTTGCTGCCATTGTTGTAAACTTGATCGAGGCTCTATTGATGCTCAATTCCTGATGACTCGTGCTCTTTCAATTGTTTTTTTGTTTTTTAAATACACTTTGGATTACCTTTGTGCCCATAGGGTTTATAAAACCATACAGGGCGTATCCTGAGTACTGAAATGTGCATCCACAGATAATACATTAAGTGTAGGTTTGGCAAAACTTAAATTATAATTTAAGTTAGTCAATCGTATTTTTTATGTACACATTTTGTAGGGTCCACAACTACTATCCACTTATTATATATCCATTTGATAGGACCAATAGCTTATAATTACTTAAATTTTAATATAAGCACTACCAAACATGCTCTTCATAGGGATCCACAACTTACTATCCACTCATTATTCGCACATTCTTTAAGGTCCACAACTGATAGGAACTTTAAAATACCAACAAATATTCGGTAAAACTGGTCCCTATATGCTGTACATTGCTCAAGTATATAATAATTGAAAATTAATTTTTAACTTTGTTTATTCTTAAAACCTATCTTTTGAACAAAGTAGGAGTTAGTGATTGCTCTTGTATTCAAAGTTGCAACTGAAAATTAAGTATAACCTGCATGGATAAGGTGATAGTGAAATTGAAAAGGTCCGTACAAGGAGAAATTAAATAAGATATGATATCCATGTTTTTGTTCTTATGACTTATTCTTCCTGCATGCAATTTAAGTTTTTTACTTTATAGCAACCAAAAATTTCAGTCATCTATTTTCTTTCTTTAATTTTTCATGTGTGATTTTAATAAGAGTACTTACTAACTCATGAAACTGTTGGTTGATACAGTGGTGGAGGGTCAACTACCGTGGCTGCGGTACATGATGGATATGTTCTTCAGAAGGTACTCCTTTTAACCAAATGTGGAATTGTTAGTTAAATATTTGTTTTGAACTAATTATATTATTTTGGATATGAGGTCATTTCATATCAAATTGGAAATTATATTTTGCCCTTTATTCTTTGACAGAGCTCCTTTGTCACTCTATCAAGTTAGAATTTGGTAAAAATGGAAATACATGAAAAATCAGCTCTTTTTTAGAAAAATTAATATTGGTCCATATTGCAACTTTATTAACTATTATTGAATAAAACAATGGAAGATGCAATATGAATTATACGAAGTTTGTTAGATATATACTGAATAGTACTAGTGTAATTGAGCAATGTTAAAAGATATTCGTAGTGCTATAGTTACTTGATATCTTCATCTTTTTTTGACTTATTGTTAAAAAATGTAGCAGTTTTTTTTTTTTTGCCAAAAGCTAAATTTAAGCTTAACTTTGTCTAGGGACTAAATTAATTTAATGACCAGAAGTTTTGTCTATCTATTTGTATTAGAAAGGTCATATTTAATCATAAAACATGCAGGTGCATCGTTTGTGATTTTCTGAATGATGACACATACGTTTCTTCTTTATCATAGGAAACCAAAACTACTAAAGTTGGAACGTAGTTGGATCTTTTGTGCATAACTCATTGTCTCTAAATAAATTAGGCATTTAAGAAGTAGAACAAAAATCTCTTTTTTGCTGTTGTATTTATTTAGTTTTACTTGAGGAATACAAATTTTATTTGTGATCAATGGTTGAAATAAGAATTTGATATAAAATAAGCAAAAACTTCTTTGCATATACCAAAATTTGGTAATGAGAGAAGGTCTGATTACTAACTTCAATCTTGGGAAGATCTTCGACTCTATACCAATTGGTTTTCTTATGCCATCAAATAGATGAGTTATGATCTGCCCCATAAGAATTTGCTTTTCCTTGCAAACTATTCTATACCTAATAGAGTGATGACTAGTCATCCATAATATCAAATAAATCATTTTCGTCTTTTGTAAATTTACCAAGGGCTATAGCCATAGTGATCATTCTATCAATTACTTTGATCATTTTCAAGCACCTTATAGTTTTTCGGGTGTCCGAAGATTCGATCATTTCTCTATGATTTTTCTTGCACTGCCCCTTCCAATGGTTTTAAAAGCTAAAGTCCTTTATTGACTGATAAACCGACCTAGGGAAATTCATGAACTCAATTTGATTATTCTCTGCCACCACTTCACCCAAAAGCTATTGTTCATGGCACTAATGCAATTCTTCCCGTATCACCTGGAATCTAGCCTGAGAATCCACGCTAAGTCCACTCTGTAACGACCTAAATTTTATCTTTGAAATCATTATACATGTACCGTAAAAGAGTACTTTCATAATAAAAAAAGGATAATGTTTTCTTAATATACAATGAGCATTATTAAAATCTTTAACCACATAACTTATTCTTCATTTTTCACCAACGCAAGCACCATCTGCCTCCGATTGCCTCGAACCTACCTTTTTTGTTACATATAAAAGGTTTAACATATACGTGTGAGACATAAATCTTCGTAAATGAGTAATAACGAATTTCATCTCATATTTAAATGCGGAAAATCATAACATACATATGGAGACACGGGGAATTAAAATTCTAACTTCATGGCTATAATTCCCGTGTGTAGCACTCAGTGTTCTAAAATGCGTAATGCGTTGCGATGCGTCGAGATCGAGGATCAAGAATCACAAGTTTAAGCGTGTCAAGGCGGAGAATATGCGTCATAATGCGTTTCGTACTTTTAATATTATTTTAATATAATAAATAGATTTTTATATTAAAAAAATAATTTTTTATATTATATCCGAAAAAAAAAAATGTAGGTGACTTAATGCGCGCCTATGCACGCATTAGCGAGCATTGAGACGCCTAGGCGTGCCTAGGCGGTCAACAAAAACTGTTGACCGCATTTTTACGCGCATACCACAAAAGCGACCCGTTTTTGTCGCCTAGGCACCGCATTTTGAAGAATTTTAGAACACTAGTAGCGCTACTAAACTCCGGTCCTTTGAACTTACACATATAGGACTCTTATCATAATCATAACTTAGATTTTCGTATCATCATATTCATAACATAAATTTTCGTAATTTAAATAATGAAAGAATAATACATACTACTACATTTACAGTTGTATAGAATAAGATAAAAGCAAATCGTGGAGATCGTCTTGTTAGACTTTCACTCCAAAATTCCTTGGGCACCGTGTGTGCTAAACTTTGTAATGTGAAAGTGGGTAGAATATGAGTTAAAAGAAAGAAAGGTGTAAAGTATAAGTTTAGCTGTGTGTGAGTGTAAGTGATATGAAAGGGTATAAATAGGGGTTTCTAAGGTTTGACTCTATTACGTATTTTGGTACAAATATTCATTCCCTTATTAATACCACACGCTTTTCCATATAGAGTGTAATCAATCACTCAACTAATTACCCAATTAACTATATTAATAAATATATAATTGCTACTAATAAGTTATTACCATATATTTAAATATTTGATTTAAATTATGCCAAAATAAATATTCTAACATACCATATAACATTATTAGATTGCTAATTATACAAGCATAAATAATACTTCTAATTTTAATAAATGAAAGTTTCTCTAATTATAATTATTAACCAATTAATTAGGTTAATTGACTTACAATATTTAAATCAATCATGCAATCATATTACTAAGATTTAGCCAAGGAAAAATCTGCACATGTATAAAAGAAATTGCTCCATGGTCCTAATAGGTTAACATTTAATTAGGTCTCCAAATGAAAAAAAAATTACTTCTAGCCGCTAAATTCAATTCTAATGGCTATCTCAGTTGTTTCCGGATGTTACACACTACCCTTGGATCCATCTTGTTTCAAATATGCTCCTATATTATGGAGCCCGTGAGAGACTCTAAAGGCTACGAATGTTTGTCCAACTTCACGCCATGTGGATAACTTTCCAACACCTGAACCAGCTAATAACATTCATCTTTATTTTCAACCTTCTAATGACTTGTTACTTTTCTCTATGTTTGCTATAGGCTGTGGCAACATCTCCCATCGGGGGTGAATTTCTTACAGATTGCTTGTTGAAAAGCTTGGAACAGAAAGGCATTTCCGTGAGTTTGTTCCCTTCTCTCCTCTTTCTTCTGGAATTGCATGATGACATAATTAATAAGATAACCTGATTTTGTGATATGCTTTTTTTTTTTTCCCTTTCCCCTCCTTACATTTGAAACTGCAGATAAAGCCACGATATGCATTTAAAAGGAAGGATATTCGCCCTGGAGAATTCCAGGTTTACTATCCTATCTTAATATTAATTCGTTATTTAATCGAGTAAACTTCACTTTTTGTGACCTAGTTGAATGTCATGTATGACTTAGTCTATGCTTCTAGTTTTATTAAAAGTTGGGGGGGTGGGCATGGAAGAGAAAGTTTCGAGATAAGAATAGCAAGTTTGTTTGGGATCTCATTTTAGGATACATCGTTTGGTGTGTGTGGGGAGAACGAAACGGCAGATGCTTTGAAGATCAAATACGGATGACAGAGCAATTTAGGGAATTGTTTTATTTGATTTTGTATAGTTGGTTTAAGCCTATAACCATTAGTCTGATAGAAGGGTTGTCGAATTTTTTATCGTTTTTATCTTGTTTAAACTGATAATGTACTCCTTGTGTATTATCTTTTGATTTCATTTATTAAATTACGTGATTACCCATCAAAAAAAAAATTGGGGGGGGGGGGGGGGTGGGTGGGGCTGAGGGCTTGCTAATGAATTCTAAAGTCAATGTTTCATTTGCTTGCAATCACAATTCCCCTTGATGTTTCATGCCTTAGTGCAATGATACATCTCAAAAAGAAAATATCTCAATGCAATTCTCTACTTGGTCTGTTTTCTTATGACTGATAATAGTTTTTTCCCTTGTATGTCACAGACAGTGCACCTTGACTTTCCAAATACAACTGAAAGTTACAAACTCTATTCCCAGGTTACTGGCTGACTTGAGCTTTCTTTAGTTGCTGTACCCCACCTTTTCTGCCACTAATTCTTTTTATTTGTTGCAGAGGGTGATTGTTAGTGACATTAAAGAATGCGTGTGTCGAGCACCAGATACTCCATATGATGGTTTGAACTTCTCTCAGTTTTAATTTTCTTCCTGATACTGACTTCTTCTGTGACATAGTTTTGACATTGATGTTCATGACTAGTAACTTTTGGTGGGCAAAAAGTTTTAGAACAATAAAGAAGTGAATGGCCAATAAGTATTTCCATCACGAGTTCTCTTAAAGCAAAAGATAAAATCTTAACCTATCTACTATTCTTTACGTTTGCAGGCACTGTAATGTCAGCATTCACCAAATTATGTATACAGTAGTTTATTGTTATCTCCATCTATTAAGGATCATTTTCATTCATGGATTTTGGAATAGCATTAAAGGAGTAGTTATATAGTTTGTTCAGGATTTTGTTGCTTTAAATCTCTAGAATTTTGACTACTATGGAAATTGACAGGACTGCTGATCCTGATCTGCTATGATGTAGTCTTGATTCTATACTGCTTTTTGATTCATTTCTGTAATGTGATACTAATACCAATTTATATGTATTTTGTTGTCAAATTTGTGGGATTACATAACCAAAACTTTTCCTGGGTTTTAGGATAAAATAAAGTAATAATAGATGTAGTCATGCCTGCACTCAAAACTTCTTCATGTTTCCCCCTCCAAAACTGACCCCCCTTCAGCTTACATCATGTCCTGTGGCCACCAAATCAGCTACCACCTAGCCAGCTTGAAGGTACTGACATCCCCTCTCACCGTTACGATTCACAGTCATCTCTTTCTAAATGCCAACAACTTCTCCACCTACCCGTCTCTAGATCTCGTGAGCCCACATCAACATTCTATCCACTGGCACCTAAAACCATCATGCCTGTCCTTGCGAAGCCATCAACACTCCCAGCCCACCAACAGTCGAGCCAGCCATAGTTGAAGTCTTTTATAATCTTGAACCACCATCTCTAGTCACCGTCATCATCTCCACCCACCAGCGCCATGTGCTGTTTGTCTTCGTCACCATATCCTCACACCAGTACCACCATCCTTAGCCTTTGCCAGCCTTCACAAAGCCTCCAAACCTGTTGATAATCTGGTAAAAATGGGTCCTCTCAGACTGCTAAATAGTTGGACTCTAAAGTACAAAAGAGAAAAAAAGAACAAAAGATGTAGAAGAGTAGTCAGGGGACATGAGAGGCAGTTGTTTATGTTGCAGCAGATGTCATCAATTGATTATGGTACTAGAGATGAAAGGTTGCCTTTACCCCTACCATTCCCCTGGTGACTTGTCCATTTAGTTTTTGTTCTACTACTTGATTTTTTAACTGGTCCCATTTGAAAATTATCTGCTGGAGCTGTGTATTGTACTCGGGAACTTTTTTGGTTTGTTATGTAAAAAAGAATTACTTGTTTTACATTAGAAACCTGTACTTGCAAAACTAAAAGTGCTGATACCTTCCTTCTTCTCAGAAAGTTCGTATTCAAATATCCCAATGACATCTTATGAGCTTCCTGATGGACAGTAAGTTTCGTATCAAGTTGTTAGTTTAGTATTTTTTTTTTCTTTAGATGAGTAGGCCATTTGATATATTTTAGATAGCTCTTGAAATATTTATCTTCTAGTATCGCTTAATCAATCTTTATCCCCGAGTAATGGTCCTGAATATGGATGCATCTCAGTGATGGTATCAAGTTGATTTACCTCGTTTCTTGACACACGATGATGTAAATTTATATTTCGGATTGAACCATTTGTTTTCGCTCCTTGAAATTTTATATAAAACATGTCACTAACATTCTCTTATCTTCTGTTCATAGGACGATAGAAATCGGAGCTGACAGATTTAAGATTCCTGATATTCTATTCAATCCATCATTAGTTCAGGTTGCTGTCTGGATATGCTGCTTTTACATTTTGTCTTTTAAATTTCTTTTGATATTTCCCATATTCCTATGTGTTACATATGTCAGTTCTTAAATGCAATTACCATCAATTTTTTCCAGGCCAGTGTGCTTGCTTTGTGACTCATTTCAGTTTTATGCTAACTAATTTTTCCTATTTATGATTGGGTATTCTTTGGTGCTTTAACATCTGAATTGTTCTGGTTAGATGTGTCATTCATGAAGATGCTCAGATTTGCTCGTCTGCATTCATGAAAGTCTTTGCTGAATCTTCTTGCTATTGCTGTTGTAAGATTTAGAAGCTGTTGTAAGATGTAGAAGTGGAAACTATGTGCCTGTAATAGGTTCAACCCATATATAATTGTCATTCGTTGAACTGGTCTTAATACCTCTAGAACCGCATCCAGAACTTCCAGAAGAACAGTTTAGGGCCAGAACTAATCTGATAAAGATGAAGAATTGGCAGTTATGAGTACTGCTCAAGCAAATGTTGCATGAGAATACATAGAAGCTCAATTTTATGTTTAACCATTCTCCAGGTCTGGTCTGGTACTGATGGGAATCTAGTAGAGACCAAATTAGATAATTTAGGAAACATAATTAGGATCTTACTTAATAGATTTTCTAGTATTTTCCTATTTAAATTACGCTAGTTTAAACACTATGCCCCTGTTTGGTACGGATTAAAATCTAGATTTTAATCTAAATCAAAGTCAACAATTAATTTTGACCACATTTTATGGATTTTACAACTTTTTAATCCCATATTTCGTTAACTTCTATTAAAATCTATTAAAAATCTGATTTTAATCTCCACCAAACAGAGGCTATATAAAGGGGCATTATGCATTGTACTAGTTACACTTGAATAAATTGAAATTTTCTCTTTTAAATTCTCTCTATTTTCTCCCTCCTCTTCTCCTTCTCCTTTCTCTTCTTTCTTTCTCCATCTCGTTCATGTTTAATTCTGTCACACATCAGGTACACACTCATAATTTTGTTTAGTTTGGATGACATCATGCTGTTGAAGAGAACTGGGATTTGAAAGGTAGCATCTAAGTTAACAACAGGACCATGTAAATATGGGCAAGTCTGATGGGTGTCTTCAGTGAGGAAATTGGTCTTCCCTAGGTTTACAATTGCTTGTAAAGTGTCAAAAGAAAATAACTTTGACTTGGGATGGTGTCACTAGAAGACGGACATATTTACAGATGATGAGGGGTTGGATTGTGATGGAGATGGGGGCCAAGCAAATTTACTCTGGAACACTTGTGATGAAATGTCATGATTGAGAAAGAAAGTGATGGGTCTCTTCTCAGTGTTCAGGTTACTCATGGCAGCAAGCGATACCTATAGTAGTTAGACATGCAAAGCAAAATAGTTGCTTGGGGGAGTGGGGAGGGACTCGGAGGTGTCAATGGTATTAGAAGGTTTTGGCTGCTTTCTCAGTATGCTGATGAAAAACCATAAAAGATGCCCGACTCACTAATTGGACTGTTAAAGATAATGCACTGGATGAATAGAACAGAGCCTCAGTTGAGACCTAGACCTTATGCGATTGATTATTCAATTATCAAGCATGGGATGGGAGATTATGTTAGAGGGAAAGGAAGGAAACAATTTTTCCCAAAAATGTACCTTTCGTTTGTCTTTGGTGGTTTGCAATTTTGTTTTTGTAATTGGGTTGCATTCTATTTGATTTTTGGTCATTATGGGTTTAAATATACAAATAGAAAATGTTGAAAGTGTAATTATGGACATGTTTTTTCCTATGTATATGAAGGCTAGTCGTGATAAGAATGCAACCTATGTTAATGCTTCTGGTACTTTCATGGCTTTAGTACCTTGTGCATGTTCTCTTTGCTTGATATGTTAGAAGTGATGGTGGACTCTCAAAAACACGGGCACTCAAACTCGCAATTTTACTACAAGAGAAAAAGGTTTATTTTCTTGAACAATGTATTTCTTTACCATGTTTTGTTGCCTAGCCCAAGTAAACAATCCTGGGACTTCTGTTTATGCTAGTAGTAGAAGAATCTTACATGTATTCTAGGCTAGTTTGTTTGATGTAGATACATGAATTCATTATATTCATGTTCTTACTGGAATATACTATGTGGAATACTAAATGTTGATTACTATTATACAGGAATTATCCAAATTCATGTTCGCAAGCTAGATTAATTTTCTAACGTGCTGTACCTGCACCTTATGTGTATCATAAAATATGGCTTAGTTAGAAACACCATAATGTTGTTTTTAAATAATTGATCATTTTGAATGTCTTTGACTCTTGATACTCTTATGCCAGGCCGTCAGTTCGTTGTCTTTTCTTATTTTGAGTCGAACTATTATATCTATTGTATATGTGGTATTCTGCACTTCAATGTAGCGGTTTGCAGCTTACTAAGCTCATTACTGCTTTTCTGCTTCAAGTTCATCCATCTGAGATTATCTACATCTTTGGTTTGGTTTGACATGCTATATTACATTCTGGTGTTCTCAGAGTATCCCTGGCATGGAAACATATGCAAAGACTACTACATCTGTTCGTGGTTTGCCGCAAATGGTATATACTTATTCTTTAAATCCCGTGGTTTTGTTTCCAAATCTGAGTTATATTGCTATGGTTTCCTTTCTGTTTCAAGCTTAAAACAGTTACTTATGTGGAAAATATATCAGGTTATTGAGAGCATTAACAAGTGTGATGTTGACATACGCAGAGAACTATTTAGCAGCATATTGGTAAGATAACTAGTCCTTTTGTCTAAAACTGACTTCTCACCATTTATACTCTTTCAGGCAAGGCTACGAAATAATAATTTTATTTTGTTTTTTTTCTGGTGTTAGATTATTATGTTATTTTTTTAACTCTATTTTTTTTTTCATTCTGTCATTTCCTGTGCTAATTGGGTCATTTAGGTTATGCATACTCTTTCTTCCTCATTATATAGATGTCCATGCATGAGATTTTTTCTTGGGTTTCTGTTCTTTTCTCTTTCTGTCTTTTCTTTCCTCCCTTTTCCTTTGCTACCCTCTGAAGGGAGATCTGCATTGGGTTTTCCTTTGGGCATGAGTTCCTTATGTCTGCCAGTTCTCAAAGAATATGCCAGGTTAGTTTTCATCTCTATGGCACGATATGCACCAGACAACAACATGCTTGGACCCTTTGGGACACGAGTCCGATTGGTTGTTTTAAGCTTTCGACACTCAACAAATACAACCTTGACATGCCTCAAACACGTTTATGAGATGTCATACAGCATGCCCTATTCATGTGTTTCAAAATCTTATAATGCGAAGGACATGACTATGACAAGTTCAAATGACTTCACCAGCAAAAAAATTAAAATCAAAACCAAAAACAAGAATTTTATTGAATTTATAAAGTACGGAGATAAAGAACAGTATTTAAATATGTATTTTCTAGTATTTTATTTGATGTGTTAAGAGTTTGTTTTTTGAAAAGTTACAAGTACCTTCCTTGCTTCATAGGTTTCTGGTTTGTTCTAAACAATTTGGATATGTCAAGGCATCAATGGATAATGTCAACTATATCAGTAATACTCTGAAGAGTAAAAATAGCTCTTCTTAATTTGTAATTGAAGTTATTGATTTTTCAGCAATCTATTCCTAGTAGATCCTGCACTCTTTTCCGTTTAGGTTATTACTATAGCACATTAAGCTGATGCTTATGTCTTAATTATCAACTGATATATTTGCTGTTCCCACTTTCATGAAAGTTGACACCCTTCTATGTGGTACATCTTGTATAACCAGATGTAGTTGATTTAGATTGTCCAAGTATGTTGAGAAAGTACTGCTGTGGATGACTGTTATAATGGGATAGTGTGGAGTGAATTATTTTCATTCCATTTAAACCAAATTCCTTTAGCCGCAAACATTTGGTCACAGCAAGTCCTGATGTTCATCAATCTCGTCATGTAGCTTGCTGGTGGCACGGCGTCAATGCAACAATTGAAAGAACGTTTGGAGAAAGATTTACTTGAGGTATAATCTCTCTTTAAAAATATCTCTTGCATGTTTTGTGACTCCGCTTCTAAATCAACTAAACAAAAAGCTTCTACCACGATATTTCATTCAGCAGAAGCAACCTTCACATCTTAACCTTTTTTTTTTTTTTTGTATTGGGCAACCAAAAAAGGTATTATGTTTGTATAGAAGAAAAATGGAAGTTCATAATCACTCTCTAAACGTGGTTTACATCTTTGCTCAAGGAGTTTTTCCCTATTTATCTCGTACTTAGCTCTTGTGCAACTACTTATCTATTTGCGTGCCTTCATTGTTCTCTTTTTCTCACACATATTGTACATATTTTTGTAAAGGAAAAATTAAGCAACTGTATTCATATGAGTTTTTGAATATGTCCAAACATGTGCCTCAAGTATTTTTTGTATTTATATATTTCGAAATAATTTAACTCTCATTGAATTTGGAGTTGGTTGTGTGATCTACTAGATCCAATTTTTAAGAAGGTGGAACAAGGTACTAAGGTGTTTTTCCTTTATGAGTTGAGGCGGATTGAGGTTTAAGCCTATGAAAACCAAAAAACTAACTAAAAAATGTAAGTTAATACAAAATAAACATATAATAAATCATAAATAATGATGTAGTACATCATAACTATAATTAATAGTTTCATTTTATTTAGGAGTTTGTCTTTTTTAAATTATCTTTTCTAATTTTATTTTCTAGTTGTAATATGTTTATTCTTAATCTTGTTTAGATTATGATTAGTTTATTTCCTTTTAGAATTTAGTTTCCTTATTTCAGTTTTCTTTTATTAATAGGATTAGGGATAATTTTGCCTATAAATATAGGGGTATTGTGCACTTTTTAATCAATCAATCATATATCAATACAAAGCAAGATTATTCCAATATAATTTTGATTTTCAATTCTTATTATAAGAATTTATAGTGCTTCCACATCACAATTGGTATCAGAGCAAGGAATTCACCTCAATCTGATGGTTGAGGACGGTTCGAGTGGTAGACAAACCACCGACAACGAACGGAGGTTTGAAAAAATTGAACGAATAGAAGGGATGGATGAATCTCTTTGCAATATCATGCAGATGCTAACTGCAATGACTATTGAGAAGCGTCATGCACCCATGGCAGAACAGACGAGCAGACAGAAAAATGTACAGGGATTCCGATGATGAGAGAGAAGATGCTAACTTGAATGTAAGAAATCATGGGGTTCTATCAAGGAGGGAGATGCACCCTATTACCTAGCCCCACGTCGACCTAGGTGTGGGGGAAGGACGACGGCCCATTGCAGATGATCGACTCCTGCAGCAGAACCCAGAAATCCATGATCGAGTCGCCTAGCGCGCGAACCCAGTCCGTATCATGACCCTTGCGAGGATGCCCCTCTACGATTCTACGAGCGAAGAAACAAGCGAGACGAAGACGACCTCCGACGAAGGGTTCCAATCGGCGGCAACAAGGAGCTCAGTGACCGACCGCGAGCTCCGACGAAAAATCTTGAGGGAGAGGCAGAGACGCGATTTGATTTCAGGGAAGGAATCAATTTTGACCGATGTTATAATGTTGACTGTGGTTACAATGTTGACCGATGAGTTAATTTTGATCGAGGTCTTAATTTTCAGCCAAGGGATACAGGCTTTCAATAAAGAAGGCCACGGGGTTTTGACTATTCATCCGAAGAAGATAATTTTCTACCAAGGGCTAATAATCGGGGTACAAATGTTCAAGAATTTAAGATGAAAATGGACTTGCCAAGTTTTGACGGCTGATTAAACATTGAAGATTTTTTGGATTGGACCATACCGTCGAAATTTTTTTCGACTATTTGAATATCTCGAAACAAAGCCAAGTTAAACTTGTGGCGTATAAATTAAGGGGTGGAGATTCAGCATGGTGGGAACAACTTCAATTTAATCGTCAACAACAAGGAAAACGTGTGCAAAGCTGGCCTAAGATGAAACGGTTATTGCAAAGACGATTTTCCCTTCAGATTATGAGCAATTTTTGTACTAGCAATATCAGAATTGTTGATAGAGCAACTGAACAGTAAACGAGTACGTGGGGGAATTTTATTGTTTAAATGCCCGAGTTAATTTGTCTGAAACAGAAGCTCAATTAATTGCTCGATATATAGGAGGCCTAAAATTAGTCATTCAAGATTGACTAGCTCTTCAGGAGGTTTGGACCATGACAAATGCAGTCAATTTAGCAATGAAAGTGGAAAATCAGATTAATAGGACCACACCGTACTCAAGGAAATTTTCGACGATTAATTGAAGAAACTTATTCTACTCCAAATGGTGCAACGACATCAGGCAACAACAATAATAATAATAGTAAGGGTACCATGCTAATTCAGAATTCGGCACAGAATCAAAGTGGAACTTCTGCTCCTGTTCAATCTAACATCCAAAACAGAAACCAAGCACAGTAACGAACAAATAATGACCCTTATGCACGTCCTAATATTGGAAAGTGCTATCGGTGTAACCAACTAGGCCATCTTTCAAATAGATGTCCAAAAGGCGACCATTAACATTGTAGAAGATCGCGAAGGTGATGATGAACAAAATTTTGAAGACGGTGACTATGAGGGTGGTAATGTTGTAGATACGGATGCTCGAGAAGAGTTGGCGTGCATTGTCCAACGCCTTTTATTTGCACAAAAAAAGTCCGATAACTTACGTCGACATAAAATCTTCCGGACTCGGTGCACTATTCGTATGTGCAGGGTAATCAATGACAGCGGTAGTAGTGAGAACGTCGTTTCCAAAGCAGTGGTAAAAGCTCTAAATCTGAAGACTGAGAGACACCCTTCTCCACACGAGATTGCATGGATTAAAAAAGGTCCAGAAGTTCAATTTCTAGAAATCTGTAAGGTTCCTCTGTCGATTGGGAAATATTATAAAGATGAGATTATATGCAATGTGGTGAATATGGATGCTTATCATATATTATTGGATTGTCCATGGACTATGACGTCGATGCCACTTATAAGGGGCGAGATAACACTTTCATATTTTGGTGGTTTGATAAGAAGATCGTTTTAGTACCACAATCACAACCTTTGGAAAATAATTCTGCTATCAAGGAAGATAAACCACTTTTTACCAATATATCAGGCCCAGAATTCTTTGAACAAGTAAAAGAGCCGCGCACTATATTAGCATTAGTAGTTAAAGGTCATTCCCGCTCAAGTTCAAAAGTTACTTGCTGATTTTGCTGATATAGCACCTAATGAGTTACCAAACGAGTTGCCCCGTATGCGAAACATTCAACATCATATTGATTTGCCACCTGGGGCTAGTTTGCCTAACTTACCATATTATCGAATGAGCCCAGTTGAACATGAGGAGTTGCAGCGACAGGTTAATGAGTTACTTGATAAAGGATTGATCCGTGAGAGTACGAGTCCTTGTGCAGTTCTCGCTTTACTCACTCCAAAGAGCAGTTGGCAAATGTGTATAGATAGCTGTGCTATCAATAAAATAACAATCAAGTATCGTTTTCCCATCCCAGGTCTTAATGATATGCTCAACAAATTACAAGGGGCAGTGGTATTCACCAAACTTGATTTAAGGAGTGGCTGTCATCAGATCTGTATTCGAACTGGCGACGAGTGGAAAACAGCCTTCAAAACTAATGATTGTCTCTACGAGTGGTTAGTGATATCATTTGGGCTGTCGAATGCACCAAGCACATTCATGCGATTAATGAACCAAGTTCTTCGTCCTTTTGTGGGAAAATTTGTGGTGGTTTATTTTGATGATATTCTTATCTACAGCAAGAATGAAGATAAGCACTTGTCACATCTTAAAGAACTCTCCGTCCTGTGAGATAATAAATTGTATATCAATCTCAAAAAATGCATATATATGACTGATCAACTTTTATTTTTTGGCTTCATGGTGGGAAATGATGGTATCCAGGTTGATGAGACAAAGGTGAAAGCAATCCGCGAATGACCAGCTCCTAAAAGTGTGAGAGAAGTACAAAGCTTTCATGGGTTAGCAACTTTTTACGGGCGTTTCATTCGAGGATTCAACACAATCATGACACTTATTACCGATTACTTGAAAAAAAGTCAATTTTAGTGGGGTAAAGCTCAAGAAAATAATTTTGAGGCAATAAAAATCAAGTTACGCACTACACCGGTGTTGACACTACCTAGCTTTGAAAAAGTATTTGAAGTTGAGTGTGATGCTTCGGTTATGGGAATTGGAGCAGTATTATCTCAAGAAGGTCGCCTAGTTGAATTTTTCAGTGCAAATGTTAGCGAGTCTCGACAAAAGTGGATTACTTATGAGTTAGAATTTTATGTTGTTATTCGAGCTTTAAAGCATTGGGAATATTACTTGAAACAACGAGAATTTGTGTTATTTATGGATCATCAAGTTTTGAAGTTTATTAATTGTCAAAAAACAATTAATCGAATTCACGTTCGATGGATCACCTTTTTACAGAAATTCACTTTTGTTATAAAGCATAAATCAGGCCAATAGAATAAAGTAGCAGACGCTTTAAGTCGACAAGCATCTCTTTTAGCTACAATTAGCAGAGAAGTAGGTGGGTTTGATTGCTTAAAGGAACTTTATGCAACTGATAAGGATTTTGGCGATATAAGGACTCGATGCAGTAATAGGAAATTTATGTCTGATTACCTACTTCAGGAAGGATTCTTATTTAAAGGAACGTAATTATGCATTCCTCGTTCTTTGCGTGAGCACTTGCTTCGAGAATTGCATGCAGCGGATTAGGAGAACATGTTGGTCGGGATAAGACAATTAGCTTGGTTGAAGAAATATTTTATTGGCCCCAGCTAAAAAGAGCCATTGGTCGTTTTGTTTAGCGTTGTCCAATATGTCACAAAGCTTAGGGATAAGCTCAAAATATTGGACTTTATACCCTATTACCTATTCCAGAAACAATATGGCAAGATCTCACTATGGATTTTGTTCTCGATCTTCCACGAACTCAACGAGCAGTTGATTCTGTTTTGGTTGTAATTGATTGATTTTCGAAAATGGCTCACTTATTTATTTGTAAGAAAACTGCAGATGCTTCTTATGTGGCTAATTTATTTTTTCGTAAGATCGTTCGCCTACACGGCATTCCTCGTTTATAACTTTTGATAGAGATGCTAAGTTTCAAAGTCACTTTTGGAGGACACTGCGGAGAATATTTAACACTTTGAAGTATAGTAGCGCAAGTCATCCACAAACAGATGGACAAACAGCGGTGGCTAATCGAACTCTTGACAATATGATTCGAGCAGTTAATGGAGATAAACCAAAGCAGTGGGATGTTGCCCTTCCATAGATTGAATTTGTTTTTAATAGTATGCTTAATTGATCTACCAAGAAAATTTCATTTAAGTCGTTTACACTAGTGTTCCAAGGCATACGGTAGATTTGATTCGACTTCCGAATGTCAATTCTAATGCAGAAGAGTTTGTTGAACGTATTCAAAGAATTCATCACGAAGTAAAACAAAATTTAGAAGATGCTAATATTCGTTACAAGACTGCTGCAGACCAACATCGACACCTTGAGCTGTTCAACGAATGTGATTTGGTGATGATCCATCTCAGCAAAAATCGTTTTCTTGTTGGCACTTACAATAAGCTTAAAGATAAAAAGATTGGTCATTTTCGCATTCTTCAAAAGATTGGTGATAATGCTTACAAAGTTGACCTTCCAGCTGATATAAACTTTTCTAATACTTTCAATGTTGTTGATATCTTCGAGTACTTTCCTTCAGATGAGTTTTCCTTGCACCCACAAAACTCGAGGGCGAGTTTTATTCAAGTGGAGGAGATTGATGTAGTACATCACAACTATAATTAATAGTTTCACTTTATCTAGGAGTGTGTCTTTTTTATATGGATAATTCTTGTTGTACATCACCTTGTACATCAAGGTGTCCATAATGGACACCCGGCACCCTCTCATTGGAGGGAGTGCCAACCCCACCAACCCTTCCTCCAATGAAAGAGCGTCAGATGTCCATTATGTAGACCCTTATGTTAGTGGTGATGTGCCACTAGCATTACCCTTTTTATATTATCTTTCCTAATTTCCTTTTCTAGTTATAATATGTTTATTCTTAAATCTTGTTTGGATTAGAATTAGTTTATTTCTTTTTATAATTTAGTTTCCTTTTATTAATATGATTATGGATAATTTTGCCTATAAATATAGGGATATTGTACACTTTTTAATCAATCAATCATATATCAATATAAAGCAATATTATTCCAATACAAGATATATGGACTTGATGCAGTAATAGAGAATTTATGCCCGATTACCTATTTCAGAAAGGATTCTTATTTAAAGGAACGCAATTATGCATTCCTCATTCTTCTTTGCGTGAGCACTTGATTCGAGAATTGCATGCACGCAGATTAGGAGGACATGTTGGTCGAGATAAGACAATCAGCTTGGTTGAAGAAAGATTTTATTGGCCCCAGCTATAAAGAGACATTGGTCGTTTTGTTCAGCGTTGTCCAATATGTCAGAAAGTTAAGGGACAAGCTCAAAATACTGGACTCTATACCCCATTACCTGTTCCAGAAACAATATGGCAAGATCTCACTATGGATTTTGTTCTCGATCTTCCACGAACTCAACGAGGAGTTGATTCTGTTTTGGTTGTAATTGATCGATTTTCGCAAATGGCTCACTTCCTTCCTTGTAAGAAAACTGCAGATGCTTCTTACGTGACTAATTTATTTTTTCGTGAGATCGTTCGCCTATACGGCATTCCTCGTTCTATAACTTTTGATAGAGATGTCAAGTTTCTAAGTCACTTTTGGAGGACACTGTGGAGAATATTCGACACTTCTTTAAAGTTTAGTAGTGCGAGTCATCCACAACGGATGGACAAACAGAGGTGGCTAATCGAACTCTTGGCAATATGATTCGAGCAGTCTGTGGAGATAAACCAAAGCAGTGGGATGTTGCCCTTCCAAGGATTGAATTTGCTTTTAATAGTATGCTTAATCGATCCACCAAAAAGACTCCATTTGAAGTCGTTTACACTAGTGTTCAAAGACATACAGTAGATTTGATTCGACTTCTGAATGTCAATTCTAATGCAGAAGAGTTTGCTGAACGTATTCAAAGAATTCATCGCGAAGTAAAACAAAATTTAGAAGATGCTAATATTCTTCACAAGATCGCTGCAGATCAACATCGAAGCCTTAAGCTGTTCAACGAAGGTGATTTGGTGATGATCCATCTCCGCAAAAATCGTTTTCCTCTTGGCACTTACAATAAGCTTAAAGATAAGAAGATTGATCATTTTCGCATTCTTCAAAAGATTGGTGATAATGCTTACAAAGTTGACCTTCCCGCTGATATGAACATTTCAAATACTTTCAATTTTGCTGATATTTTCGAATACTTTCCTCCAAATGAGTTTTCCTTACATCCACAAAACTTGAGGGCGAGTTTTATTCAAGTAGAGGGGATTGATGTAGTAAATCACAACTACAATTAATAGTTTTACTTTATCTAGGAGTTTGTCTTTTTTAAATTATCTTTTCTAATTTCCTTTTCTAATTGTAATATGTTTATTCTTAAATCTTGTTTAAATTAGGATTAGTTTATTTCCTTTTAGAATTTTGTTTCCTAGGATTATGGATAATTTTGCCTATAAATATAGGGGTATTGTATATTTTTTAATCAATCAATCATATATCAATACAAAAGAAGATTATTTCAATATAATTCTTTTTTTCAATTCTTATTAGAAGAATTTCTAAACGCTTCCGTACCAAACTTTGATAGTCTTGGGGGTGGTGGCCGGGGACATTAGCATAACCCCTACATGTAGATTAACAACAGTGTAAAGTCTCGTAGTCTAATAGAGAGAGAGACTCACCGCTTTATCTCCATTGGTACCGGAGAAAAAAACGTAGGTATCAACTAAATCATAAATTTAAAATACTTACCTCAATGACATGAGATAATAGGAAGAGAATCATAAATGAGGAGGTGCTATCTCCCTTACTTAATTGACTCATCAAATTGAGTAATGAGGGTAAAAATTATGGAACCCAGTTTTGAGTGTAGGGAATAGGGGTGGGCGCGGGTCGGTTCGGTTCGGTTCGGTTCGGTTCGGTTTTTTTCGGTTCCAGAAATTTTCGGGTATTTAGTAAATGGAACCGTTGGTTCCAAATATAATTTTGGAACCATTCGGTTTCGGTTCGGTTCGGTTCGGTTCGGTTCCATTCGGTTCCGTTCAGTTCCATACTATAATTAAATTTTTTAACATTTAAAATAATACTACATAAATATACCTTAAAGTGGATATCAATATTAATAACAAAAAGTAGATACAAATACCAAGTTCAATCTTAACTTTTACAAATTAACGTAATCTAATTTAATAACATATAAATAATAAGTTGTCAAATACAAATACCAAAAAGTAAATATTACTAATAAAACTTCGATATTCATATCAATAATTCATTTGCTTCAAACCTTCAAATCTACATAAAAGTGAAATATAAATTAGAAGTCACAAATATAAAATATTTTAAAGTATTGATAATACTTACCAACTATTTAATGTAATTATTAGTTGGTTGACTTTCCATACTAACTATTAAGAAACTATATAAGAAAAATTGAAAAAAACACAACTAACAAACATAAATAAACTCTAAATTGTTCAACTAATAAGATTTAATAAGAAAAAAATTATTAATTTGTTTAGAAAAAATAAAAGAAATTAATTTATCCAATATAAAAAAAAAAAGTTCGGTTCTTATTCGGTTCTTCGGTTCTTGGTCGAGAACCGAGAACCGAACCAAACCATTCGGTTCTCGATTCGGATACCCGTTCGGGTATTTCATTTTAAAAAACCCGCTCGGTTCGGTTCGGTTCGGTTCCGGTTCGGTTCGGTTCGGTTCGGACATTTTGCCCAGCCCTAGTAGGGAATTTTTTGATGATCTAAGCATAAGATACCTTTAAAATTTTGCTGAGGAATGCTAGGATGCACCCACTTTCTATACCTCATCAGCTAACTAGTCTGACCCTTGAGTGCCTTTACGGAAATTGACTCGTATTATTAATTAGTGCTGTCCTTGTGTGAAATGCTTGATCAAGTGTATTTTGCCCCCGATCATTATGAAGAATACGCTGAACTGCCATTAATGAGTCGGAGTAAAATGAATACATGATTAACACTTGAACGAAGACGTGACTGAATCTGGTGATCCACCAAGAATTGCCCTAAGTTCCGTTTTATAAAAATCGTAGAAGGCCTCAAAAACTTTTAACCGAATCATCTCTGGTAACATCACCACCTGCTGCATGCCCTGGATTTCCCTTAGAGCGGTATCCATAATCAGTTTATACCAATCTTCATACAGTTTATTCCATCTGACAATTATAGGCTTTTCTGATTGTTGGTTTGATCTAGGAGAAGCCAGTCTATGAGCAATCTCTAAATCTCCTTTCCAGATTTCATATTTGAATAACCTAGCTTCATGCATTAGAGAGATTATATTTTGAACTCTCCAGATTATTCTATGTGCATCCATTTTGATATTACTATGTTTAGCATGGCTGTTCACTCCATATAAACCAAGAAATTAGCTGAGGTACAGTAGTTTGAATATGGACGTAAGTCACAAATTTTTCAGCCAAACCTAGAAACCTCACTTGTGTAGATGCCAAGGTAGAAATTTGATGACAAAGAGCGCAGCAATATAGTTCCAGATTATATCAGCAATGAGGCTTCTGATGATGATCACTTTAAGGATTCCACATTCAATAGTCTCCAGTAAAAGAATGAGATAATCTTTGTTAAGGTTATTTCAAATAAATTGCCATGAGGTCTGGGTGCTTTTAGCTTCTCTCATAAATTTCCATACACTTGTAGTATCACCCATTAGATTCAATCCTAAAGCAGCGATCCCTTCTATCCAGGAACACCAACACTAATATGATATGATGAACAAGATCCTTAGGCAATGTGTTATTCAGTATTTGTTTATTTCATGTGCCATAGAATGAAAAACTCCTTTACTTGGCAAACCAGGGAGCACTTGAGCCAAAGCATGCATCTTCCTCCAGAAATCATGCCTAAAAAAGATGGTTTGCATCGCCTAATTTCCATGAAATTTTCAGTTCACAAGAAAGCCACTCTCTTTATGCATTTCTATTAGGGGGCTTCATTATGTTTGAGGCATATACGAGATGGATGAGTCCCTTTGCAATATTTAATTGAGAAATAAGGACTGGATGGTAATTTTCCTCAAAACTCCATCATGGCTTCATAGAAGAGACTTAAGGTAGATATGAGACGTCGACATCCAATCCTCCTTCATATGTTAGACAGACCCTCTTCCCTTTGGAAAAATTCTAGTGCTTTCGAAGTATGGAGTACTCAATATTCCCTGCACTATTTAATTGATTTGTGTATTAAATAATTGAGATCCACTATTTAACTGGGACCCAAAAATGGATGCATGATACATTTGTCAATATTAAATAGTTGTAGGAAGTGATGAGTTTAGGAGGACTTGAAATTTTCGCCTTCACTTTGGTCCATAGATTTGTGTAATCCATCAGCATCACCCCCATAAGATCTTTGCAAATATACTCAATTTTTCAATTCCAATCTGAGGCTTGAGTATCTGTTAAAGGTAGATTGGCATGGACGAGCACATATTGTATGAGAGTAATTTTTGCTCTTGGGGACAGAATTTATTTACCCAGCCAGTTATTTTCCATCTAATCTTGTTTAATAAGTCATCATAGAGGATGCCCTTCTTAGAACCTTTATATACATAGGAACCCCTAAATATGTAATGACACCTATGTTTAAGATTAATGGGAGATAAAATTTTACGAAACATGGGGGAGACGATTTTTATTAGGATGAAGACCTTTAATTTTTATTTACGCCAAAGAAATTTCATAATTGTAGAGAGTGATATTTTGTGACCATTTGAGAAAAATAATAACATCACTGGCAAAAGCCAAATGTGAAGTCAGGTGACCAAAAATTAGGTTTTTTATTTTTAATAAATAGAAGTTATATGCAAATCGCTTTTTTTCTTTCTATATTTTTTCACCAATGTCTATAGGGGGTGAATGAATTCGGTATTTGATCACACACGCATAAAAAGCCTGTTCTCTAAAACTTATGTTACTAGATATTTGTGCGTAATTCCATTTTAGGATTCACGTCCTTAGTACTTTTATAGTTTTTACAATCTTATATATCTATTGACAATATTTTACTTTTTAAATTCTCATTGAATAATTTCGTTAACTGTAGATACCCATTTCACCTAGACTCTTCTATACTCCAATTGAAATTTTATTAACACCACCTTTCAAAAAAAAAAAAAAAAATTCATTAACACCATTTTTGATTTAGCATAATTTTCTCTAAGAGTTTGACAGATTTATGAGTCCAAGCTATACCTTCCATTAGCTAATTTGCTGAAATAGTTCTTCGCCTTTCTATCCACTGATTAATTTGAAACTAAAGTTTGTAATGCACTTAATTTGGTTTCTATAATTGTATCATTTTTCTCTTTGTTGGGATATGTAAACAGATTCTCTCTATCCTTGGTTATAAGTATTAGATAACTATGCTTCTTATGTTGTTCTTGGAACTCTTGAACCACTCTTGGCTTCTCTTTAGCTAATTTATGCTTAAAAAATTATACTCGTTTTCACATTCTAATAAATTTCTATAGCATTTGAACCTTTTGATTCCCCATTTGAACCCTAAACCTCTTGCTCTGTTTCTTTGGCATTTCTTTTCCTCTTCTTAATCACTACATTGAGCATCACTGGCCTCTGCTGGTTACACTTACACCAAGAGAAACCTTACAACAAGCATCAAGCACCACTAAGCTATGTGGTATTTTTTGGCTCTCACTTGTTACACCTTCCAAGGAATGATCTTACTATTCTTGCAAAACCACCTGTTTACCTCCCGAGTGAGAATGAAATGTTCACTTATAAATGTTATTAAGCGAGCCTCTCTTATTCAAACACATATTCACTTCAACAAAACTTCTAATTTATGAAATCTAAAATAGCATTTCTGTTATGAAGTCATACATGTAGCAATGATGGTGGGAAGCATTGTTAGAAGTCGGAACTGCTTTTATTTATTGCACATGAGGTTGATTTAAGGATTGGTGATTTCAATCAATTGGTAGTATTAATGGCATCTGATTTGAGTGTTTCCATATTCTTCCAGGAATCTCCTCAAGCAGCAAGAGTTAAAGTGCTGGCAAGTGGAAATGCTACTGAGAGGAGATTTAGGTTAGACATAATTGGCTTACTGCCACCCCATCTCTTTGCTCTGAATCCGTCTACTTATTTAATATTATTTCTGAATTCTAAAGCCCATTACAGTTTCTCAAATGCTTTATCCTGTGTGTATTGTACACACTTGAGTGAATTTATTCAATTTGTCCTAGGCTATTAACCTTATTTTCTTTTATAATTTGATATAAAAAATAGTTGTCTTGAAAGCTAATAGAAATGCATAGCACGACCTTATTCACAAATTGGCAGATTATGGTGGTGGTTGCTGTTGCAGTATCTTGAGTGTAATATATTCCACATATTTTTTGACAGTCTGAGAATCATGAGAGCACCTAGTACAAATATTTCCAATAAATTATCTAGAGCTAAATGTGAAATTTTGGTCTGCGATAGTGTTTAATCTAAACAATGTCAATTATAAAGAATTGGAAGGAAGATAAACCTTATTTTCTAAAGAATATGAAGACAACTAGGGACTGCTTTCATGGGGGTAAAACAGGCTTTCTTGCTAGAGAATCACTGTATTTGTTATTAGAGAAAGCTGGTAAAAACTAAATGTTACTCTCTCTTCCAAATTTGATGTCTTAAAATGTCAATCTGTAATTCCTTAAAGTGATTGTTAACAAGGCAAAATCAAAACGTGTAGTTCACAATTTTAAGGGCACTGTTTCTAGAAAAGAATCAAAGTGGATCCCTCCCCCCCCCCCAACCCCCACACCCAAACCAAGAAGAATGTTTTATTCAGAGAATGGTTATAGAAAACTATTCCTCAGTTGATGCTTCTAAATGATGGTTTATGTATTACAGTGTTTGGATTGGAGGGAGTATATTGGCATCGCTTGGTTCTTTTCAGCAAATGTGGTTCTCAAAGTCTGAGTAAGCAGTCGTTATCCACTCACATCTATATTTACTATCGACTTCTCTTCTTTTTTAAAAATTTGAACACAGACCTGCAAACTTATATTCTTTCAATACACTTGCAACAAATGTGTTCTGTATCATTCGGCTCATGACACTTGCATTCTCTTTTTTTGCTAGATTCGAAGAGCATGGAGCTTCGTATATTCAAAGGAAATGCCCGTAACGTGCATGCACTCCATGTACTGCAAAGCTGGAGCCGACTTTAGCTGTAGTTTCATGAATTTCCAAAAGATAGTCTTGGATGGTTACTTTTGTTAACAAGTTGGTGGAGATATGCATGCTTGGTGTCTAGAATTAAATTATTAGTTTGCCTTGCCTTGCATCAATCAATTTGCCTCCGTCCCAATCACATACATTAAATGTTGAATCCTGGAGGATGGGGTGATAACTTTGGTCTTCTGTGGGGGATTTGTAGCATTACATAATTTTATGGCTCTCTGCTTATTGTTCTTAACACTTGAGGATGAACAAGAATGGCCTATGAAAGCAGATGCCAATTTCTCTGTAATTTTATGATTCAGCTACATCTACATCAACATCATTAAAACCTACCTTCCTATTCTACATCAACAGGTGTACTCTATTTTGGTCATCCAACTTTGAAATTTCTATTTTTACCTCAGTATATGTATTTCAACCGTCTCTGAAAACCAATGGAACTTGCGCACAACTTCTTCGTGAAATGATTTCAGTGGTTAAGTGAGAATAGAACTTACATGAGATATATGAAACTTGGATTTTAGGGTTTTATTCCCCAAAATGTTTGCGTACGAGTTTGCGTACAAGTTTCATTTGTTTTCAAAGATGGAGTTGAGTTCACTACAGAGATAAAGAATTAGAAGTTCATTGTTAATTTACCAAGCAAATTCCCTTGTTTGGGCTCTATTTTAATGAAGTTTTGGGAAATATATATTTTCGAATAGTAGTTTTTTAGAGGATGTGTGGTTAAAAGTAAGGAAATTTTTAAAATTTACATGTAATATTATTTTATTAAAGAATGCGTGGTTAAAATGAATTTTGAAAAAATGTATTTTTGGTTTAATTGAACCCAACCAAGGGCTAAGTTTGGAGACCAAAATAAGGGAAAAATTCATAAATGAGGTGTTTACTTTACATCAATTCAAAAATCGGGTTTATAGTTTAAAAATTTAAAAATCAGGTTTTTTTTTTTTTAATATAATATAATATAATATAATATAATTAACCCACCCCATTTGCACTATCCCTTCTACTCCGGGACTATTCCGACGACCATTCCGATCACCATTTTTTTTCGGCGATTGTTCCGACGACCATTCCGACCATCACTCTTCTCCGACAACTTTTCCGGCGACTGGTCACATATTCATAATTATAAGACACAGATTTATTTACTGGTCACATATCGTCAAATTAATTGGTCACAAATTATTGCATGGTTACTGATCAAAAATTTTACAAGTCATATATTATTTCGAGATCACATATCATTCAAATTACAGGTCACATTTTTTTTATAGGTCACATAAGTTACAGTTTCTTGGTCACAAATTATTTTTCGTCACATACACCTAATATATACTCACCGACGATTAAATAGTTGGTCACAGACGCCCCCATCCATTACAGCCATATCCACCACCATCACGACAACATCCAGATCCGCCACAACCACCATCTGCAAAAATATCCAACCCAAACACCATCACCACCACCCAACACAGTCGACCCACACCCCCCACAGACAATCCACCAACACAGTCGATCCCCAACAGCCGACCAACACACCAACAGCGAGATGACCCACACACCACAGCCAACCCACTCACCTCGACACTAGCAGCAGCGACCCACACCACAGTCGCTAGCAGCAGCACCTCGAATTGTCGTGCGATTCACCGATCTTCGCGACTCGCATTGTGAATCGCAGCGATCGAGCTGCGATTCACGCGGCGTCGAGGAGTCTGCCACGGCTCGACCGCTAGGTAGGGGTGGGCGTGAGTTGTGTTGGGTCAGTTTTTGCCCAAACCCAAACCCAACTCAACATTGTCGGTTTGTTCGAAATCCAACCCAACCCAATCCATGTAAATGTTGAAACCCAACCCAACCCAATTATGTGTCGGTCGAGTCGGGTTAGATTGGGTTGGTCGGTTTGAATCATAAATTCCAATTTTTTTGACACATGTTGGAATTAAATGAATTGAGATCCTAGCGGGACCAGTAGTATAGCTTGGGAATTGTATGTGAACATTTCCCAATCTGATGTGAGACTAGAGACACGGCATCAGAGCTAATATAGCAAGGACATAAAAAAAATGAAGAGAACAAGAGTAGTGGGACGTAATTGAAAATCGACATTTATGTTACATTTGATTATGAAATAAGAATTATCGAACGAAATGACTTGACAAGACAAATATGGACATAGTGCAGTTTTAGATTATAGATTGAACCAAACGCGAACGATGGATCGAATTGAAGAAATTCGAAGTCACTTCATTTAACGTACTTCATTTTTTGAAATGTCTTGTGATCATCCATAATGATTCATACTCTATAATGTAATTTTTTATGATACAACGTGACTTTTTGACTTTATTGAATATAAAAAATTAGTAAAATAAATACTTAATTTAGCCTCTCTACTTCATCCCTAAATCTCACGCTGGTATTCCTTATCTTCAAGAAATTTTTAATTAAAATCCTCAATCAATTTAGAAAGCTCCAGTTTTAATAATAAAGAATTGCTAACAAAAACTAATTCCTAATACAATCTGAAAATAATTGAGAAAACTATTCGTCGTTTTTTCAATTTAACGTTTTTTTTTTCTTGGGTTGGGTTGGGTTGGGTTTAAGGTGCCACCCCGCAACCCGACCCGACCACCCAACCCGAAAACCGCCAAAAAAATGTAAAAAATCGACCCAAACTGATCGATTTGGGTCGATTTGGTCGGTTTCGTCAGGTCGGTCGGTTTTTTGCCCACCCCTACTACTAGGGAGGGAGGGGGAGGTTACAGAGAAAGAGGGGGAAAGAGAGGAGAGGGGAGGCGAGAGGAAGGGAGGCAAGGGAAATTGAGTGATAAATTAGGGTTAGGTTTTATTATATAGTACCTGATTTTTGAATGATAAAACTTAGTCCCTGATTTTTGAATTCCAAACTTTAAGCACCTGAGTTTTTATAATTTCCCCCAAAATAAGGCATGTACATAAGTTTAGGGCCCAAAGAAGTTTTTAACCCAAAAACCATTTGTATTTTGTTGAGGGGGAAAAATTTACAACTTGGGTATTAACTATTGGCCAATTCAATTTTCAGGCTTAAAATCTCAAAAGTCAAAACTCGGGTGATAAATAAATAGTTAAATATATTAAAGTTACAATTATACGATTAATTTTGGTATAGGTGCGTACTTATATGTGACAACTTATTTACTGGTCACAGATTATTTTTCGATCACAAATTATAGAATTTTTGGGTTGCAATTGAATGGTTGATCACAAATAACCAAATAGTTAGTTGATCACAAATTAACCAAATTGTTGGTCACATACACCAAACACCCCAACCCCACCTCCGATCCTGATCTCGGTCCAAATCCACTACCAATATTTGGTCACAAATCAATCAAATAGTTGGTCACAAACACCTAAATAATTGGTCACAAACACTCTTCATTAAGACCCATTCCTGTCGCTGCCAACAACCACAACAACACTGACACCGCCAACAAAAACCACCACCAACATCTAAACATGAAAAATCACCATCACTCCAAAAACCAAGAAATCTAACAAAAACTTCCACCACGACACCACTGTCACAAATCATGCACCATAGATCACAGTACCACCGTTACGCACCATTCTAAAAACCAACAAATCCAACAAAAAACACCACCGTCATAAATCACGAGCAGTGTTGTCGCGCACTAGATTGCGCCGAGTAGCGGCGACGGGCAGATGAACAACATATTCAAAACCAGCGCCGCCATGCACCAAATCGTAGCATACCAACCAAACCAGAAAAGTCATCCATTGATGAATCTACTTCGCCACGAGTGACCCCGTCTAGGTCTTACATTCAAGTGCACAACGACGATTTTTTCAATCATTGTCGCTGCACGTGAAGGCTTTATGAATGCCACCTCATAGATGGCTCTGCAAGAAAAGATTGAGATGGAGAGAGAAAACTAGGCACGCGATGGCAATTTTCCTATCATCATCGTTGCACACATCAACTATATGAATGCAGTCTCATAGGCAGCCTGTTAGAGAGAGAGAGAGAGAGAGAGAGAGAGAGAGAGAGAGAGAGAGAGAGAGAGAGAGAGAGAGAGAGAGAGAGATGATGGGAAATATTTTAGGTTTTGTAGTGAGGAGTGGGTGGGAGGGGTGGGGTGGGTAAATTTTATAATATTATTAATAATTTAATTGATACCTAATTTTTGGTTAAATAAACTCCATACCTGATTTTTTATTTGGAAAACTTAAATACCTGTTAATATGTAATTTCCACTTTGTTAAGATTATCAATCGCATTTTAAATGTTACTTATTATGTAGAATAGTGATCTTGTAAACTTAATATAGCTGCTCAAATTCTTGGTCAAACAGCTTCTTCTTCAAGATGTGAAAGGAATTTGAGTGTCTTTAAACGTATTCACAAAAAAAAAAAAAAGATTGGAGCATCAAAGACTAAATGATTTTGTATGTGTTACTTATAATTTGTGACTGAAGAATATGTATATAATTTCACTCTATTTACGTCCTGAGTTTATTTTAATGTCTCACTTTATTTGATTATTTTTTTCCTTATCTAACTACTCATTTACTAACTTATAGACTTAATTATAAGAAGAGATCTTATTATCCAGTTGATTATGAGTTTGTTACCCAAGACTTTTGGATAGAGGAAGAGGTATCACTTCAGGATTTCCAGTATGTAGAATTAAATCATGGTATTTATGAAGAAGATGCAACTTCCTATGTTAATGATCATGAAAATGATTCTTATGTTCAAGGTTTGTAAGTTTAACAATCTTAATTCATTGTTTTGATATTTATTATGTTAGTTAGATACATTTACCTAATATATTATTTCTTATCTTTGTACTTTAGATGACAACGAAAATGACGAGCTTACTCCAGAGACATGATTTAGGTACATTGGATATTATTCATTGTTTGGTGGTTCAAGAGATCATGAAAGTCAAGGATTGGATTGGCTTATAGATGAAAACAATGAAGACAAAATTTAATTTTTTAATCTTTGATGTTTAGTGCACTTTTTGGATTCAATTATTCTTGACATTTTGTTATTGGAGATAGATGGTGCGAAATTTTGAAGTTTTAAATTTTAACTCTTTAGGTTTTCATGTTGTTGACTAATTTATTTACTTAATGTTATTGGCTTATTTAAGTTATTTTTTACATTATATAATTGGATTGCGCAGCAAATTACTTTGTTGATTGTATTTGATTATTTTTGTTAATTACATGTGATGAGTAGCTAATGCAATTTTTGAGATTTGATTTCAAAAAAACTTGATTTTCATTATTTTCTTTCTTCGTGAATTTATTTATTTTTCTTTTTTTAAAAATTACCGATTCGACCCTTTGGTCCATAACCCTTTTTTTTCTTTTTTCGGGTCCTTGCTCTGGTCGATTTTCAAAATATTGGTCTAGATAAATGAGAACTTTTGTTTACACATATTCAACAATCTTTCAAAACACCAAATACCTCGTAATCATGCTTCACAAATCATCACAGCACCACCCTATACCTCAAGTGATGACAATCTACCTCATCTCCACTACGCTAAGCTCGTGTTACAATCGAATCTCCATCATTGACCATCACAACTAATCAGGATCTACACTTTCGTTCGAATTTTCAATAAATGTTTGGAAATTCTTTTTTTTTTTTTTTTGCATTCACATTGCTAGCCCATGCTATATCTCTAATACCATTTTTTAGGACTTGAGGTGTCGTATCAAAAGATTAACCTATTAAGGGTAGTTCAATCTCCTTATAACCAAAAACATCCCAATGTCTAGCCATACACATCTTCAACAATATTCAAAATATTTTGAGCTCCTTTTCTAATCATCTCACACATTACAACTTCATCATGTGCAACTATGGTTTTGATTCTTATTCCAAATATTGATATCTAATTTCGATATAATTAAAATCGAATAAATTACAAAAATCTCGCATCAGCGTTGTTATGACAATGCGTATATTGAATGTAGAATGTCATGGCCTACCAGTCAATTATGGAATCTATATGAATAAATAATATCAAACTCATAGATTACATTAGACATCCCGGACCTCCTTCACAACACTCGAAAACAATTGTATGTATAATAAGCCCACGTTTGGCCCCCATTATTTCTCATTAAATTGTAATTTATTTTCCTCTTTTATTATCGATCACACATTTTTTAATAAAATAATATTACACGTAAACCCAAAAACTTTTCTTTTTTTTTTTAACCACACTTCTCCAAAAAATTACTATTTCTCTCATTATAATTTGGAATAATTGATCAAAACAGTAAATGAACAAGCACATAGAAAGAATACTAGAACTCTTCTTCTTCTTTTCTCTATACACAGTTCTCAAATAGTTTCAATTCTTAAAGCTAATTTTATGATTTGATTAGGCCGAGCCACTTCTATATTCTCAGGGGCCCTTCCACTTTTTTTTTTTTCCTCATGGATGGGTATACATTAAACTTTGATTATCCTTGCAACTAGGTCACTAACCTTCGATTTGGCAAATTGATGCTTAATTTACGAGCAATCAAGCCACTCCATTCGTGTTTGGTCAATGGTCATACCTTAGCTGATTTTAAGAATAATTAATTTAGTGGATGAGTTGATTTTATAGTATGTTTGGCAAATCATAATTTTTTGTGCTAATCAAACATACTTGTCATCCATTCATTTTATAATATCAAAACTTATTATTCAGTTACTATCCACACATTCTGTAAGCCTCACAACTTATAAGCACTTCCAAACATATACTTAGAATATGAACAAAGAATATGAAAACACAACATTACATCTTATGTGAAGAAGACATTTCCCTTTCACCCCTTTGCTATACCTATTTCCAAGATATCAACTTTCCCCAATAATTTAACCTTACGTCCCTGGATCAATGATGAGGAGAAAACTTCACATCCGCCATCAACATATAACACAATATAAAAAAGTTTCGTCTTTCAATATATGTTGACATGGGGCATACGCAGCAGGCAAATAGAAGATTATACGTAACTGCAATGACGTGAAATCACCTGTAGAAGCTACACATACACTAAACAGGGCCATCCACATCGGTTCACAGAAGGTATTTATTATCTATATGCTTTGTCTTAGCAAGCCGATATAGTAATCACATGACATCATTCAGTTCCCAGGCTTTTTGTACATTATGCAGCGACCTAGTTTTTTACGACTACTTCTACAATGTAATTTAAATGAACTCAGCAACCACCACTGGCAGGTTCAATCGAGCTCAAAAGGCCATTACCTCTGAGCTGCATGCAGTGTTCTTCAGCATCTGCTTGAGCACATATTATTACAACTGATAGCCCATTATAATGTGCTTCTTGCATTATATTTACAGCATTGTCGAGCGTCATCCCAGGAATAACCTTCATTAGCACTTGCACAACATACTCCCTTTTATTGAAATTGTCGTTGTGCAGCATCACTCGATAAGGAGGAGCCATTTTCCTCGATTTCCTGGAAAATGGAAAAGAGAATTTATACCTCTGCAGATAGATGTTGGAATGTGCAGATAGGTTTACCCTCCAATGATAATTTTGAATCTTTGTTTCGACTCTACATATTATTGTGCCTAAACAATGCAAATATATGATGGAATGTTTGACCAGGATACATAAATGAAAATGATGCTTAAGTGCCCACATACCATATCAAAGAGCTAAAACTAAATATTTTCTCATTAATTTGTCACTGTAATTATAAGTAGCTATATGTAAAGTATATCTCCATATTATCTACACATATCAAAGAAAGCTATGATATACACATAGTAAGTGCAACCGTAAGTAGAAATTTGAATGGAAACACAAGAAGCAAGGCGCTTCTTCAAATTCCAACGGTTCCTTGTAAGAGTGACTGTAAGTGGTTGAGTTGCTGCTATTCCCACGCTTTGATCGGTCACCTTATTTGTCTTGATCTCTTATTATTTTTATAACTATTTATGAATTTAAAATCTCCATTGTACTATGTCACAGTACAAGCCCTATTTGAAAAAGCAACACACATACAGAGTTATAAGACCATCCATACCTCAGATCAAACTCAGATTCACGTCCTGGTGTTGTTTTCTCTATGATAGGCTTCTCCAAAACCCCACCGCCTTTTCCTAGAGCAGCTATTGGCATTGAGGTAAATGAACTCCGGCTTGTGCATTGTTTATGACATGGGTACTTATCCGCTATTGAACACATCAACCAAATATCTCAATCGAAGGCAATACTTCAACAAATCATCAAAACTTAACAGATTTGTAGTTAAGTGGCTAAAGGGCTTATAAGATTACACGTGATAACTAAAAAGGAGGCAGAAATAGAACCCGAATTAAAAGAAGTACTATATAAAAAGCCCAAAAATATGATTGATTCTCAATCTAAAAACAGTTTGTAATTTTAAGAGGTGTTTAAACGGTTATTAACACCAGTGACGATTAGAGCTTAGTGCATCTAACAACTTGCTAGTCCCCTAAATCATAACTGACTTCTTCCTCTGCATTTATGTCACACAAAAGGAAATTTAAGGTTATTATCGGATTCCAAATTATGTAAGCTCCCAGCACAACTCTGACACCATGGTTAATGGTACTTCCATTCCTGGGTTGTTTTCCGTTGATAAAAATTTCATGCCAGGCAGAGTTGAAAATACAGTATCACATAGAAAGGGGAAGAGTATATAATTTAAAGCGAAAGATTATCTAAAGTGGAAATCTTAAAATGTTCAAGGTATGTGAGTTGATGCACAATGATAGGACAGTTCAGAACTAATGGAACAAATTATGCGGTATGAGGGAACAAGAAAGTTGTTCACAAAGACAAACACCAAAGCTGATTCCAACAGTGATCCATCGTACAATTCAGTGAGTTCTGATTAGAAACAAACTTCCGATATCACCTCGTCTATATAAAAGTCTCGAGCAATAAAAAGGAGAAGGTAGTCATTTTCAATGTATTGTAAATATTCGTACTTGTACGAATGCTTCATAAAAATATGCATTCTCAGGATTACATTCGGTTACTTGCATTGCTTGTGTACTCTACCAAAACGGATTATTTTGGAACTTCATCGCATTGGACACCAACATAATACAAAAAATGGTATGGCATAGAACACAAAGCATCCGATAAATATTTCAAACTTCTCCACATTGGGCACCAACATAATACACAAATAGCATAGAACACAAAGCACCTGATAAACCATTAAAGCCTTTTCAAGTATGTAACAATTGCTCGTGAAAAGTCTGCTCCGTTTCATTCCACCAAGGCGGTATAAATTAAAATTTTCCTTCGCAAAACTAACCAATTATCACATGATGATACAGATATAAACTTGATAGATTACTGAAAGATAAGCTGTTAATAACAAATGAAAACAAGTAATTTAATATCCAACACCAACAAAATCAAAAAAAATATAAAAACTTTCAAAAACAAAAATACTAGAAATGAAATTACCGGGTATGGGTTGGAAGATTTGATTAGGGGAAAGAGGAACTCGTCCGCAACTAATCGCACTCTCCATTTTCCTCTGACTCTTCGCACCACTCACACCCACACGCACAAAATAAAAAATAAAAAAATGTGGCTCGTGGCGAACAATAATAGCCTCAGTTTTTTTTTTTTTTTTTTCCTGCAAAATCTCTGATATTTTTTTTTTTTTGGGTTTTGAGAATAGAAAATGTAGGCAAATAAATGGGTCTCACGTTTCAACGTAAAACGACAACGTATTGACGAGTCATGTTGGTACTCGCCACACCACAAATAAAATCAAATTAACCAAGAAAATTGGGCTTTGTATTCCAAAATTAGCCTCTTCCACATTTTCTAATTTCTACCCAGGGTAAATTTCATTTACGACTTAAGTGAAATCTTAATTAGGTCATTAAACTTTAATATAGTTTTAAATTCTATTACTATCATATTTTGTCACCTATCTCCAAACTCATGAAAATTACTTAGTTAGCAACATACCATATTTGATATTCCACATAATCACTAAGTGATGCCCCAAAAACTAAAATAATAACATTATATATGTTTTTAAATTTCCCAAAGAAGCAATACATCGAGAGATTTGTTACAAGGCTCAACGACAAATTGTACGACTCCGTCAAGATTAGACTAAGAAATTATAAACATTTATAATAAAAAAAACTCCTCAAACATTTCATTGATATAAGTGAAACTAAATAGAAGTTTATTAGAATTTTACTAAAAGTTTAGTTACCTAGATGATATTTACCCCCGTCAAACTAAACTTTGTTAGAATACTATCACAAGAACACTAGAAATTGAACAATAAAAGCGCACTAAGAAACCTTAGGACGTCATATAAAAATTCGAGTGTAGAAGAATGATCAAATTATTTTCATTTTGTTTGGAACTGAGAAAATCGAATCTCCAGTTATAAGATCTATGAATGTTAAATAAATTTAACTCATTAACAAGTCAAGACATCGTGTTCAATACCTAGTAAATTCAATGAAACTCTATGAATGAAAAATGAATTGAAGGAAAGAAGTAAGATGTGATGCTGTATATACATGCATACATAGAGAAAAAAATGGGGCAGCTTTGGAGAAAAAAAAACGATAGATACACAAAGCATACAGAAATAATAATAATAATAATAATAATAATAATAATAATAATAATAATAATAATAATAATAATAATAATAATAATAAAGACGGCGACACACATACACTCAGAAGACGAACGTAAAAGACGGCGACTTCAATTTGGAGAATCAATCTCGTTTCATCAATTTTTGGTGATGTCGTTCCACTTTTGCGTGTTTAATTTCGACATTATGCTATGTTATATTTTTAAATTGCTTAAATATAGATATAGATTAACTCTTAATTAATTTTTTGGATTTTATTATTGTTTTCACCGACTTTTCAATTAATTAGCTACTAATTGAGATGATTTATCAGAATATATTATTATCGAGAGAGATAATAGGTTTTTAGCAAAAAATAATAAACATTATAAAGTCTAATAGGGGATAGAGATATACATTTATGATTTACATGATTTTCATAGGTACTGTTGATCGTTTAATACATTTATCATTCGCATCTTTTATCGAGAGATAGGAATGTCACATGAGGGGAATGTATTTGATAACTATCGAGCGATGTTTTCAATTACATTAAGATCATTGACCAACATCAATTACATTACGAACATTGACCAACAAGAATTATTACAAACTGTCACTTTAATTTGTTGTGTTAAAAATGGATTAATAAGGGGGATTCGATATCATAGCAATACTTTCACATATTTAAAAAAAAATCAGTTAAATTGCTTTCTAGTTTAATCAATAATTTAGATATTAGTATAGAAAACTCAAAATATATTTGTTATTCGATTAATGCTGCTATTAATTTGAACTCGATCGAATACTTAATTCTCGTGTATTTGACACTCTATACACTGCTATGTTACTTATTCATAAATCCATTCACTTGTCGGAAATCAAACGACCAAGTTTAATGAGAAGTATTGCATTGATCAAGGCATAAATCTTTTTTAAAAGTGAAACTTCTCATCGAAACTTTTTTGACTTGCGTTATTAAACATGTAAGGGTGTTTAAAATCTGGTGCTCAAAAGTCATCTGATTTGGGAGTTATCGGGCTAAAGCCTGCTATATGGTTAGAGAGATTAAGGGAGAAAATACAAAAAGAAAAATAATTTTGAAAATCAGGAAAAGCAAGTGCATAATTACAAGAGAGAGAGAGAGAGAGAGAGAGAGAGAGAGAGCACTAAATGCCTTAGTTATGCTCCAAACACTTGTTTAAGGGAATTTGACTTTTGATGAGGGATTGTCAGCTTAATTTAGTCTTAGAGGTTGAAGCAATCAAAGAATTGGAGAATCTTTGTTTATTGATGTGTTGACTTACAATTAGAAAAGTCCACCTGAACTAGAGTGGGTGAGGATAGTAATGAAAAATTCTACCTTAGATTACACACTGAGAAAAGAGTGAAAAAAGAACAAATTTGAGGGTGTATGAATCATACAAAATGTGAAAGGATATACTTGACAATAGAGAGTTGGGAATTGAAGCAACTTGTAAATTCATGATTGTTTATTTAGTTCTTCACACACGTCGATTTTGCATTGGAAAAGTAAATATTTGTTTGGTATTGTGACTTTGAAGCGGTTTGTAGATTTAGTACTATAATTTCAAACACTGAGATAAAAGGCTAAATTGTTTAACCAAATACTTTTGTATGTTGGTGTGTTTGTTGTTATTTATGTTATAATTTTGTTCGAGAACAAACAAATGTTTAAGTTTGAAATATTTGATAAATATATTTTATACACTTATTCGGGGCCTAAAATAGAGATATTTGATAGTTCTTTTGAACAAAATATATTTTAAATTGTTGTATTTTATGTTTAATAAGTGAAACTCTGTAAATGAAAAATGAATTGAAAGAAAGAAGCAAGAGGTGATGCAAAATGGCAAAATCTAAAGTACGAGGACTAAATTGGCTTTGGTTGCGTAATTAAGTAGACTCAAGGATTGAATTGAAAACTTAGAGAAAATAATTTATTAATGGACCACAAATTAGGGACTGAAATTATACATAGATTGTGGTTGCAAAGGGAAGATATATATTGATACAGACAACATACAGAAAAAAAGACGGAGACACACATATACACACAGAAGACGAGACGACAACTTCAATTTGAAGAATCAATCATGTTTTGTCAATTTTTTTGTGATATCGTTCCATTTTTGCGTGTTTAATTTCGACATTATGCTAGATTAGATTTTTACATTACTAAGATATAGATGAACTCTTATTTTGAAATTTTTAATATTAACTAATTATTTTGACGACTAGTATGTTTATTTTCTTAGATATTTATTATTTTTTTACCGACTTTTCAATTAATTAGATACTAATTGAAATGATTTATTAGAATCTATTATTATTGAGATAGATAATAGGTTTTTAGTTAAAAATGATAAAAATTGTAAAGTCCGATAGGGATAGAAATATACATCTATACTTTACATGATTTTTATAGGCGTTCTAGATCGTTTAATGCATTTATCATGTTCCCATATTTCATCGAGAGATTCTAGGTCACATTAGGGGGATAATTTTGATACTATCGAGAGAGGTTTTCAATTATATTAGGAACATTGACCAACAAGAATAACTACAAACCGTCACTTTAATTTATGGTGTTAAAGATTGATTAATAAGAGGGATTCGATATCTTAGCAATACTTTCATATATTTTTTAAAAAAAATCAGTTAAATTGCTTTCTAATTTAATCGATAATTTAAATATTAGTATAAAAAATTTGAAACATATTTGCTATTCAATTAAGGCAACTATTAATTTGAACTGAATTGAATACTTAGTTTTCGTAAGTTCGACACTCTACATACTATTATATTACTTGTTCACGAACTCGTTCACTTGTGGGAAATCAAAGGTCAAATTTTTGGCGCCGTTGACAAAAACTACTGTATTTAATTAGTTTTAATTAATTTTAACTTTAATTTGATTTTTTATTGCTTATTTATTTAGTTTTATTTATTAGAAAAATATTACAGTATTTGCTATTTTTTTCCTTTTCAGGACTTTGTATGCAAAATTCGAGACACGGTGATCTTGATCAATTTGATACGAAAATTGAATGAACATTTAGATTGAGAAGAAGAAAACAAATAAAAGCACATAAAAAATAGCAAGTAGGGCTTATGGCAGAACAAAATCAAAATCAAATTATCATCGGGGCGAATGAAGAAGCAACACATCCAATTACAACGGCAGGAAATGAGAATTCTAGGTTGATGGTCCCACCAGAAGCAAATGCAGTATTGTGTATCCGACATTTAGTCATGTAAATTTTCAGTTGAGGACGGATGTGATCAATATGTTCTAGAATGCACTATAATTCTTTGGGAGGGCTATTGAAAATCTCAATACTCATATCTCTAGATTTCTGGACATGTGTGCGATAATAGAATATCCATTGGTTTCAAATGAAGCAATCTGGTTGAGGCTTTTTCCTTACACTTTGAGAGATTCAGCTAGGGAATGACTGGCAGGGCCGGTCCTATGATTTTCGAGGCCCGAGGCGAATTCCCAAAATTGGGCCCCTCAAAATCAACGTAAATGCAAAATCCAACAGTGTGTTATGCAACGTATTGCTAACTTAACACTAAATAGTAGAACAACAAACAAATATAAAGAAAAAAATATTTATATTTCGTTTCCTTTTTTTCTTCATAACTCCGTACTCATATTTAGGAGGCATTGTGTATGAGTGTCTATATCTAATACACAATGATTAGCCTAAAAGACAATTACAATATCTCAATCATCTAACAATTAAAGTATTCAATACAGTGACTACGTGTGCCTGTACAATTGATCTTACAAGCAATCTTTGAACATCCATATAAGCTGACCAGACAACAATTTTATAAGCCGACAAGGCTTCAAACATTTTCAATATATTCAATATCAAGTTAGGGCAAGCCATTGCTTACTTGAGAAGTAGAAAATCGACTAAAATTATGGAATCACTCCCTATTCCACCATCGCATGTCACAAGCCTGAAATCAAAAGTTCACATTAACCACGACATTATCACTCTTTCATGTAATAGACATAAATACATTACAAGTTAAAATTATGAAATCAGAACATTGGAGCTGGGGGTCAAGGGTGGTGGTGAAGATGGTCACGAGTATGATGGAATTGTTATGAAAAAAAAATTTGCTAGCCAGTGTTAATTGATGAAACCCTTTTGCCATGTTAATGGAGGACTTGTATGATTACATGCCAAATAGAAACTAATTTAAATGAAAACACATGCCATGTTCAACAGTAGGCTACAACTGATAAATAACATCATCTCAAATTGATTTCCATGGATACAAAAGTAATTTTTGAAACTACTAACAACAATTGAATATTATAACATTTCTTGTTTGTAATGTATTTTATTTTACAATTTGAAAAACATGGAAAAGCAACTAGTTCTAATCACTCCATGTCAATCCTTCACCATTAAAATCTCTTCCAAGAATGAGCAAGTTCCATACAGCAAAAACTAAACCAAAAACTATGAGTGCCACATCCATAGCCATTACAAGCCAACGCATAGATTCTTCCTTGAACACCAACAGATGAAACAAAGCAGGCAACACAAATCCCAAAGCAACACACATACTGCTCCCAACAAGAGACAAGAAATCAGCAAAGTTTGGAACTAGTAATGCCACTAAACTCACCACAAAAACCAGACGGCAGATTTTGGACATCTTGACAATACCGGCGGCAGCAGCAGCAGACTGAGACCGCAAACGATGAAGGCGCACGGTTGACAATTTTGGCGGCAGCGCGGAGTGAAGTCTGGATTTTGGAAAGGGAAAGGGAAGGCCGGAAGTGAAGAAATTTTGAATTGTTGAGACTTGAGAGGGGAGGAGACGACGACAAGGTGAAACTAAATTCGATTAGGCTATTAAAAAAAATTGGGCCAAAATTGCGTGAGGCCCTCCCGGTGTTGGGCTAGGCCTCACTTAAAAAATGAGGGGGCCAAAAAATGAGGCCCCCTCCACATTTTGGGCCTGAGGCGGGGGCCTCATTGGCCTCGCCTCAGAACCGGCCCTGATGATTGGATACTTTTCTTCCTCACAGTATCACCAGTTGGAATAGTTTAAGCCAAAAATTCCTGAACAAATATTTTCCACATAAAAGTATTGCTAGGTTGAGGGATGAAATCAATACATTTTCTTAACTCAACTCAGAGTGCTACTATGAGGTTTGGAAAAGGTACAAGGGGTTGCTCCGTCGATATCCACAACATGGGCTGGAAAAATGGCTCCAAGTTCAATATTTCTGCATTGGGCTAAATTCAACAAGCAGAGCTAATGTTGACTCTGTATGCGATGGTTCTATTACAAAGAGGACATCAGATCAAGTCTATCAGATCATGGAGGATTTGACATTCACTAGTGCATTGTGGCCAACAGAGAGAACATGTGTACAGAAAGTAGCTAGGATACATGAGGTGGATTAATCGACAGTAATCTCAGTGCAGCGACAACTTTAGCTCAGAAAGCGGAACAGATGAGTGCAATTCAAATAGCCGACCAAGATGCAAGCATTGTGGAATGAACCATGAGAGTGTAGATTACAATTTGGGTAGTCCATTTGTCCAATCAGTGGAACATGTTAACTACATACGAAACTTCCAAAGGCAGCAAAATAATCCCCATTCCAACACATACAATCATGGTTGGAGAAATCATCCCAACTTTTCATAGAACAATAATCAGGGAGCTCAGACCACACCATAGCAGACTACATCGCCAAGTTTTCAGCAGACTGAAAATAAATCTTCAATAGACGATCTTGTTACTAAAATGGCGGAAATATCTACTCAATACATGCAAAGAACGGATAAGAACTTGCAAGTCCAGGGAACTGCCATCAAGAATTTGGAAAACTAGACGGGAAAGATAGCTAAGGGACTCTCGGAAAGATAGCTAGGAGCACTGCCAATGACACTGAGACAAATCCCAAACAATAGATAATGACAGTAAAATTTGTAGAGAGTGGGGAGATTGAAGCAATCACTACACATCAACTTCTAGAAATCATAGTTGAGAGACATGAAAATTGCTTTCCACGATCAAGGAATACTTGGAGAAATCTGAGCAGAATATAGAATCAGAGAAAGAAAAAAGTATCAAATGATCCAAAGGTTAAGATAACAACTCCTACCAGATAATATGCTCCACAAATACCCTTCCTACGGAGATTGCAAAAGAGGAAGCTGGAAGAACAGTGTACAAAGTTCTTGGACATCTTCATGAAGCTTCATATCAACATCGCACTAATTGAACCTATATCTCAAATACCCAACTATGCAAAGTTTTTGAAAGAGATCATATCCAAAAAGAGAAAGTTTATAGATTTTGAGACCATCAAATTAAATGAGGAGTGTAGTGCTATCTTGCAAGCCAAATTACCTCTTAAACTAAAAGATTCAAGGAATCTCAAAATACCTTGCTCAATAGGAAGTGATTTGAATTTTAATTGTTTATTTGATTCAGGAGCAAATATAAACCAAATACCTTTTTCTGTCTACATGAACTTAGGTTTGGAACAACTGAAGGACACATCTATCTCACTTCAATTGGCGGACACATCAATCAAATACTCGTGATGAGTGGTTGAGAATGTGCTCATTAAAGTGGGCAAATTCATATTCCTGATTGATTTCGTTTTCCTAAATATAGAGGAGCCATGTGATGCTACATTACTTATCTTGGCCAGATCTTTCCTATCAACAAATAGAGCTACCATGGACTTTGAAAGTGGGGAACTGACATTGAGAGTGGATGATAAGCAAAAGAAATTCAAGATCTACACTACTATCGAGAACCCATTATATGAAGGGATTAGCAAAAAAGGTTAAGGAAGATTGCAATCATATTGCTTAAAAAGTGTAACAAGGTTCAAATGAGACAAAGCCTAAAATTTTGGGGAGCCTTGGATGAAATGAAAATTGAGAGTTCAAGGTTTGGATGGAAAAAAGAGGATGCAAGGGTGGAAATTACAAGGAGTGTCTTGCAAGATTCCAGGATGAGCCACCATGATCAATTTATCCATACAGTCTAAGTAAAGACTATAAATTAAGCGCTTATTGGAAGACAACTCAATTTTCTAACCCTTTTATTATTTTATGTATCACATTGCATATAGATTTATGTTGATTATTAGTTTGCATTAGATTTAGGCACGTTTCAATTTAGAGGGTATCATTATCTCATCATGTTTCCCCTTACACTCTTGAATTTATTGTTTGTTATTTCGATTGTTTGGACTAAGTAACACATGTTCTAGGTTATTTGATCTTTAATATTTGATTTGACTGTTATGTGTAGGAACATGATGTCACGGAATACTCAAATCAACATAGACCAAGGAGAAAGTATGATGAAAACGATTGTCTAGCCGTTACACTGCCTCACATCTTTAACAGAAAAGTTCGGGGAGTACATTCTTCCTTTTCTTCCTCGTTCCCTTATATTTTTATTTATAATTTATGATATTGAGGACAATATCGATTATAAGTTTGAGGATGAAAAATACTTTAAGTTTTTACTTTTCGTATGTTTTTGAGTGTTTAACGTTCTTCATTACTACTTTTATATATAATACAAAAATACAAAAAATAAAAAATAAAAAAATTTCAAATTTTTTTTAAAAAAATTATATATATATATATATATATATATATATATATATATACTATATATATATATATATATATATATATATATATATATTCTTGTTTGAGGTTGTGTGCTTGTGTAAGTTAGAAAGTCGGACCGGCAATTATGATTAAATTTGAGATTTTGTGTTGATTTATGAACTATGTATATGATGCATGCTAGACTAATTAAGGCTTAACTTTGCAAAACTTGATATTATACTTGCACTAGAATTAAGTTGGGCAGTATGATGCTATGAGTTAATTTATATAATTGATATATTGATATAGTTGGACATAGATGTTTTACTCAAACTATATTAAATTACTTATCTTTAGACCAAATTTAGCACAGTTTGTAGGTGATTTTACTATTGCAGGAAGATACAGATGTGGATAGGGATTCAATGTGTGAAAACTTTTGTGTTGATTGTTTTAAATTAATAGGATAAAATTGAGCGAAAATCTTAAGTTGGAGGTTGGTTTGCTTGAATAGGTGTTTGATATGGGGCATTGCACTGACCAAAGCATAATTTTTTTTAAATGTGAAACTTCTTTTTGAAATCTTTTTGATTTGGGTTATTAAGTCTGTAAGGGTGTTTAAAATTCGGTGCCCCTAAAGTCATCTGATTTGGTAGTTATCAGCCTAAAGTCGTTAGATGAGTCATTTAAAAAGTTTAAGAGGGATAATGCAAAAAGAAAAATAGTTTTGAAAATAAAAAAAAGTAAATGCATAAAAAAAAAAAAAGAACACTTTTAGCCTTGGTTAAACTTCAAACACTTATTTGAGAGAATTTGACTTTCGACGAGGGATTGTTAGCCTAGTTTAGTACTAGAGATCGAAGCAGTCAAAGAATTGAAAAATCCTTATTTATTGATGTGTTGACTTACAATTAAAAAAATTCACATGAACTAGAGTGGGTGAGGATAGTAATAAAAAATTCAACTTTAGATTACACACGGAAAATTGTGAAAAAAGAATAAGTTTAGAGGTGTGTGAATCATACGTGATGTGAAAGGATATACTTGACCATAGAGGGTCGGAAATTGAAGCAACTTGTAAATCTATAGTTATTTACTTAGTTCTTCACACACACACACACACACGTAGATTTTGTATTGGAAGAGTAGATATTGGTTTTGTATTGTGACTTTGAAGCGGTTTTTAGATTTAGTACCATAATTTCAATTACTGAGATAAAGAGTTAGATTGTCTAATCAAATACTTTTGTATGCTTGTATGTTTGTTGTTATTTAGGTTATACATTTGTTTGAGGACAAACAAATGTTTAAGTTTAGGGATCCAATTGAAATTTTACTAAAAGTTCAGTTACCAAGATGATATTTACCCCTTGCAAACTAAACTTTGTTAGAATACTATTACAAGAACACTAGAAATTGAACAATAAAAGCACACTAAGAACCCTTAGAATGTCATACAAAATTCGAGTGCAAAAGAAGGATTAAATTGTTTTCATTTTGTTTGGAAATGAGAAAATCGAATCTCTAGTTGGATCTATGGATGTTAATTAAATTTAACTCTTTACGAGTCAAGACATCATGTTCACTGCCTAGTAAATTTGACTGTATTCGACTAAGGAACGTTAAAAATAAAAAGTCACCTTTCATGATGCTATAACTTGTCGTCTGTACTCCTTTTTCTTAGAGATTGCATTTTACGTGCATGTTGATAATTTCCATTCATGTGAAGATTGTTGGAAAATAGTAATAAAAAGTTGAATAAAAAGCTGTTTTTTTATCAAACTTTAACCAAATATTTGGAAGGGTGTCACTACTCGAATTTGGCAAGAAATGTGTTAATCATGTTCTACTTGCCGAGTAAATGAATTTAGTATATTTGGATGTTGAAAACTATTCTTGAATGAATGGGAAATTAGTAAATGAAGTCAGGTTGGAAAACATGATTTTAACTTAGAAAAAAATCAAATTGCCCATCTAAGACTGCCACTCAAGCGACGACCTAGCGCCAAGCGAGCAACAAATGAGTGTATTTTATACACTTATTCGAGGTCTAAACAAAATATATTCTAAATTGTTGTATTTTATGTTTAATAGGTAAAACTTAATGAATAAAAAAGGAATTGAAAAAAGAACTAAGAGGTGACGCTATATATACATGCATACATAGAGAAAAAAAAGGGGGCAGCTATATATATGTGTATATATATATATATATATATATATATATATATATATATATATACACACACACACACACACACAACATACATAAATAATAAAATAAAAAAGACACACACATATACACGCAGAAGATAAACGTAAAAGATGACAACTTCAATTTGGAGAATCAATAGCGTTTCGTCAATTTTTGGTGATGTCGTTCCATTTTTGCGTGTTTAATTTCGACATTATACTATGCTATATTTTTACATTGCTTAGATATAGATATAAATTAACCCTTGTTTTGAAATTTTAATATTAATTAATTATTTTGACGACTAATATTTTTATTTTCTTGAATGTTTATTATTGTTTTCGCCGACTTTCAATGAATTAGCTACTAATTGAGATGATTTATTGAAATCTATTATTACTGAGAAAGATAATAGATTTTTAGCTAAAAATAATATACATTGTAAAGTCCGATATGGGATAGAGATATATATACCTTTATACTTTACATGATTTTCATATATATTCTAGATCGTTTAATACATTTATCATATTCGCATCTTTCATCGAGAGATATAAATGTCACATGAGGGGAATATATTTGATAACTATTGAGAGGGGTTTTCAATTACATTAGGAACATTGACCAATAAGAATTACTACAAACTGTCACTTTAATTTGTTGGGTTAAAAATGGATTAATAAGGGGATTCAATATCTTAATAATACTTTCACATATTTTAAAAAATCAGTTAAATTACTTTCTAGTTTAATCAATAATTTAGATATTAGTATAGAAAACTCAAAATCTATTTGTTATTCGATTAAGGTTGCTATTAATTGGAACTCGATTGAATACTTAGTCATCGTGGATTCAACACTCTACACACTACTATATTATTTGTTTACGATCCCGTTCACTTGTGAAAAATCCAACGGTCACAAAGTCTCTAAAATTATCGCTCGATTTTGTTGGCAAGCGATAGTAAATCTAAGCAATTTTTTTGTGAAAAAGTTGAATTTAGCCCCTATTTGGTACACATTCTTTTGAAATACATTCTTTCAAAACTTATTTTCAACAACATATTTTTCAATTGAATAATATTTTTCATCATATCAATAACTTTTTCTTACTTTTTAACTACATATTTTCCATCATATCACTATTTAAAATACATTATTTCTTCGATAATATCCATCAAATATACCCTTAGGTTGTGTTTCTCCTATTTGCAACCCTTGTACACCTATAAATAAGACTCATTGGCGTTGTTTTTATTTACTCCTATCTTATACAATCATAACTTAACATATAATCATCATTTAGTTGTCGAAATTCTACATCAAAACTTTTGCTTTATTTTCATTAAAGAGGAGTACAACACAATTTTTTGGTTCCGTGTTCTTGTGTTTTGAAACGTTGCAAACACAAGACGTTGTTCGTTGTATTTTGAGAGTTGATTGTCTAATCCGTAAGCATCTATATCCGGCAAATTTGATTTAAGGATAAATAGTTCAACTTTTGCTTCGATCCTTTGCATTTCATTGTGCATTTATAGTAATGAGTATTTTATGCATTTTTTTAAATCTAGAAATTGACTTCCATTTACGCATTTGATGCATACTTTCTGTGCAATTACAATGTTACAACACTGTTTCTAATATATCTAATCATTAAAAAGATTAACTATTACTTATACATAATTCAGGTGCGAAGCAGATACTCCAACTAAAAAAAAATGTTGTCTAATATATTGCTTATTGGACATTTACTAAAGCAAAGGAAAAGATGACTACTCAAGATAAAATATGCACAACGAAAATGGCTCCTACTTTGTGAATGCCCCTGCTTTGATTCAGACGACGTTCTTTAATCTTAACAAATTATTCTTAAGAATATTACTTAAATTCCAATTGTAAAATGCTGCTGAAGGGAAAATAACATGTGATGAATAAATTGTAGTTCTTGAACTGCCACAATTAAAAATTTAGATTTTACATGAGATGACATGATATTAAAGTAAAATTTTTTAGGTCAAGTCTATATATTACCGCCCATTAAGAATTAGTTGTTATACTTATCAGAGTTCTAGTGCCATTTAAGCTTCTACATGATATATGTTTGGCTTTAAGTTGTATTGACTATTTTTTAGACAAAAGAAATATTATAAAAGAGCTGTAAAAGTCAAGTAGTCATTTGGAATGTTGTATTGATGAATTAAGAGTTTTTGGGTTTGAGTATGGAACATAGAGAATATGTCGTTGGAATTATGCTAACCCGTAGTCAAGCTAATGCTCGAGCATCCAAAACAGAATCATTATCGCCCACATGTCCCTCGCCAGCGCCAGTCTGCCACTCGAGCGACGATATTTTTCGAGAAACCTAGTTCGTGATTTTCAAGAGTTATATTTATCCTATACTACCACAATGCCTCTATATTATAAATATCCAAGCCCCACTTTGTGAAAAAGTGTGGTGGATCATTATTTTCTACCTTCATAACATCTTTTGAGGATCACCCAACAATTCTACATTTTGAGATCAAACAACGATAAGTTGGAAAAAACATCAAAATCAAATAATCCAAAACATCACTTCCTAATTATAATCAGGAATGTACTTTCTCAATAGTTTTCAGAGATTGCTGAAAATTGAACTAAAAACACAAGAAGAATACAAGAACATGTGTTCTTGGTGATTCACAGGAATTAGATAATTTCAGAAGATCGGAGCAAGTGTGAGTGAATTACAATTCATCGGGTCTTCAAGATTGCAAGAATTAGATCAACGAATCTAGTGAGTTTCCAGGTTGGATCATATTGTAAGTTTTTATTATCTATAGTTGAATTACTGGCTTGATTCGGAAATTTTTAATCGTGTAAAGGATTTTCTTCATCAACAAATCTTGTGTTATTTCATACTTTATTTACTAATGTAGCAAATAAACATAGGATAAAATTGACTTAATTGACTAAATATTTAGAATAATTAAAATGTGACTTGTTATTAATTGGTAATTTTAATTCCGCGTTATTCACATATTTACCTCCTCCAGGTGATTTTAGAGTCGAACTCGTAATTTACAATATATTTCAAGAATAATAATATTCAATTTTACTAGAGTTCATCATTTATGTAGAAATGGGATCATTGCCACATTTTTCAATGAAGTCATGGTGCAATTTTATTAGTTTTATAACTTGTCGAAAATTCCAATAAAGATAAATAACTTTAACATACATATTACATAGCATTATTCATATTCCAAATTGTTTATATACAAAGAATAATACTACTTGTAGTTGTTCATTATCGTGATCACCCTACGTTATGACGACTAAGGTAGTCGTGTATTAATGATCCAATCTTGGAAGGGACGAAGCTACTTTATAGCAGTATTTATGGTAGAGTGGCACATGATATGCTACACTTTATTATGGAAAGTAGGTTGTAGATGCTAGCTAGGGCGTACCACATTCATATCTGATACATAATTTTGCTTCCCACTTTAATTTTCTTTTCAATATTTTCTTCTTTATAGTTCCTTTTACGACATGTCCATGCAAATACGTTAAATATGGAGACTTTGATTCCATGATTTTGTCTGTAAAGATTAATTTGGATCGGTTTTCAAACACTTGAAGCATCGCGAAAAAAAATATTTCAATTCAAAATTGATAATTGAGGATAGATAGTATTTACATAGGAGAGTGTTATGCTAAATTACAAGTGCTAATTATCATTTTCACTTGCACAAATTGTATACTGAATTAATTAAATTCTAGCCAACTTAAGAAACGCAAACATAAATGGAAGTACTTTTGATTTCACTAATTAATCCATTCTCACAAATTTATATTCTGATTCAAATGTTGTGTTGCCGATCAATAAATTCAAGTTAAAATATTAAAGTTCGTCACTCGAGTGCTAGTTTATAGCCTATTCCTAAGTATAGAACTTTTGTTCTAAACTAATAATTTGATGCATAAATGAGTAGGAGAACTGCAAGATATCTCAAATTAATAACCAATTCATGAAAAGCAATCTCTCGATCTAACATGCAAATATATGTAATGATAATAAATCAATCAACCAAATTTAAATAAATTATAAGAAAAAATCAACAATAATGAATTAAAACACAAGTAGAAGTCAATTAGGTAGACCATTAATCCTAACAAATAATTTAAATAGGAACCATTTAATAGAAAACCACAAATATTAATTAGAAGACATTGCATGACAATTAAAGAAAACAAAAATAAATATATTGTTGTCCGCAACATGTGCGGTTTCTTCAAAAAAGGGCCACGAAGAAATTGAGGTGCCCATAAGGCTGTGTGGCCGCAGAGCCATGCAGTGTGCACAATTTGCACCTTATGTTTTTGAACTTTCAAATTTGATTTTGCTCCCTAACTCGAATTTTCTCATTTTCTTCTCTTCAATCATGAATGCCCGACTTTGTTTAGTCATCAACAATTTAGCTCCTTTTTGGCCCATTTTTCACTCGAATATCTCCAAACACAAAAGTTTACCTAATAATACAAATACAAAATAATTCAATAGAAATGTAGCTTTCAAACTTGACAATTATGTATCAAGGTCAAAAATAAATGTAGAATATAAATTCGGAATAACTGCTGAGCAACTTAGAGGTACTGCACTGGCAGCATCTGTATGATGGTTTTTTTTTTTACCAATGCCCAATGAAAATGTATAATTCTCCGGCAGTTTTTCTCTATATACATAGCACGGTTGATATATATTTATCTGATTTTCCAAAGAACAATCCAACCAACAAGCCAAGTACGAACCAATCTATCTCCGAAGATAGATCATGCAGTGGATAAACAGGCCAGAAGAAGCATTCGTTGTCGAGTCTAAGGACTCGAAAGCAATAGTTCATATTTGCTCTTTTCAAATTTTCCTTTTTAAAAGATTACAAAATGCAAAATAATTACAAAAAATTAGCACAGTAAAATACCTCAATTAACTTTACACCTCTATCGAGAGGGTTGCCACTGGCTTCCATATCAGTCTTTTACACACACATGGGCACATGGATATTTTCTAGCAAAGAAGCAAGCATGTTTGGGAGGTAATTTTTTTTTTTTTATAATCTCTCTTAGTTAAATATATTTTTATTCACATATTTTGTAAGTTTCGTAACTATTATTACAATCCGCAGATTCCACAACTTATAATCGCTTAATTTTAATTTAATCACTTACGAAGCATGCAAAAGCCTACAATTCAATTCATGAACCTTTAGGCATTGGAAAAAGAATAAAGATAGACCTTTACGTTATACTGAATAAATAAAGAAACAAATTAAATAGCCAGAGACTTTCTATTTATAAAGAATGTCTTATATGTAGTAGAAATGATTTTTAAATTTAGACACTAAATTTTTTTATAAACTCCAACTATAATCTCTATTTCTGCTCTTCATTTTTCCTTTTTTATGAACATTTATTGATTATTCCTTATTTTCTATTTAACATATTTTTTTGTAATATTAATGATCAATTACTTTAAATGTGAGTTGGAATAGAGTGATTATATTCCCAGCACATGTTTTTTTTATAACTATACTACATTTTAATTTAATTGAATGTTATTAACCTTTATTCATTATTAAACTTATATCCTTAAATTTTTTCTACGTCATATTCTTATTTTTAATATTTTATTAATTAGAGAATATTGTTCTTGATCATGATTTATTTTTTGGTAAATATTTTTAACGTGCTTTAAAATTAAGGTAAAAAATTTAATCGCATTTTTGCATTATTATTTTTTTATTATGTAAAAATACAATGTACAAATAAATCTTTTTACTATATCTTAAAGAAAATTTTGGAGAGAAACACTAATCGGGAATAATTTATGTTAATTTGAGAATAAGAATGTGATGAAGAAAGTTTGAAACATAAATGAGATAATGTGTAAAGGTTATGAACTTTACATAAAATTAAAATGTAGTTTAGTTATTAAAAAAAAATGTGGTGTGAATATGTCCAGTGGAGATGCTCAATTGCCATTTATAAATATTCATGTACATGTGCTATTCTATTCTAATGCCTGTGGCCATACAATATTTCTCCCTTTTGTCCACACTATAACAGTTTCTCACAAAGGAAAAAAAAATGTCCAACGTCCTCTGGAAAAGTTTCAATCTCTGTTTTGCCAAATTCAAGTGCCTCCCCACCATCACTTTTTCGTCGCAGCCGCCACTGAAGGAAGAAGAAAAAGAAGTTGAGCAAAATCCTAAAAACCCTTCAGCCTTAATCAAGAATTTCAATTCTCTCTTTGATCATCATTTGAATGATTCTGATACTGATACTGATTCCATTCCTGACTTTGCTCCTGTCCTCGCCTCCCAACGCTTCTTCTTCTCCTGCCCCGGCCGCTCCAACGCAATCATTGAGCCACCAGAATCCCCACCACGGCAGGCGGTAGTCGATGGCGGAGTTGCGATTCAGACCTACTCTCTAAACCCGTATGCAGAATTCAGAAAATCAATGCAGGAAATGATTGAAGAGCGTGAGTTTACAGATGTTGAGGCCGATTTCGAGTTCTTGCATGAGCTTCTTTTATGTTATTTAACGTTAAACCCTAAACACAACCACAAGTTCATTATTGGTGCATTTTCTGACGTCATTGTATCGCTTATGTCGTCGTCACCATCTGTCGATGACTTTTGCTGGAAAACTCAAGGCTAGAAGCATTGGACCACCACTTCTCGGCGGTTGGTTTGAATTTTTTTTCCACTTTTTATTTAAGAATACATTTGAAAATGGGGTTATCTTGTTTGTTTATTTTTTCAGAAGATTTTATATTTGGTAGATGTAAATATAAGTTATTGAAATTATTAAACGATGGACGTGTCATTTAATGATAAGTTATTAGTCGAGATTTGAATGAAGTTGAAGAAGCCACCTGCTCCTGAAAATATCCACATAGCGTGTCTCCACTCAATAGGATCATAGCACTTTTTGGCATCCTGTAGTTAAAGTGGGAGTACGTACTGACAACTCCAAAACAGTGCTCCATAAGAAAATTCATTATATGAGTCATGCTACACTTTTGGTTTGCCTACTATTCCTAGGATTTTTGAGAGAAGCTTGTAGTCTAAACTTACAGAGGCTTGAAATTTTGCAACTTGTGAGCAAGAATGTTCCAAGGGACTTTGAAAGAAGAACAATGATGAGCAAAATTAGAAGATTAGTATATGAATTCCCTCGCTTTCTTTCCAAAGCCCCGCATTAGCACAAGCCAAGCTACTCATGCAAAGCAGCTAACTTTGAGACAACTAAGGGCGAACTTCGAACTAGAACTAATGGATTACTACACAAATTTTTTACACATATAGAGTTATCAATTTTTCACTGGTAATTAGCAAAAAAAAAGAAAAAAAAAGTTGCCAATCAACAGCACCTGCAAAAATTCTTGTGAAAACAAACCATGTACTCATAGCTTTTTTATTAACATATTTGATCAAACATTTTCCAACAAAATACTATTCTAAAATGTATGTTGACCCAAAAATGGGACTCAAACGGATATCTTATGCTACCCAGAATATTGTCATAATAAAAGCATATTTTTTTCTCGTGCAGGGAACATGATTTTTCAATTAAATATTAATTATATTTTAAACACTATTAAGCCCAGTTTGACAATCATTAAAAATAAAAATTTTTTTTCCTCAAAACTCATTTCCAACCACACATTATCATAATAAAATATTATGTACGTAAATCCAAAACTTTTTTATATTTTTTAACCACACATTCTCCAAAAAATCACCATTCCAAAACTCATTTTCCAAAAAAAAAAAATCATTTTTAATGGTTGTCAAATAGGGGCTAAGTTTAGTTCCATCCTTAATCTTGTAGTGATATGATTCAATTCACTTTTTAATTCATATTTAGTTTTTTAGATTTTTTTTTTAAAAAAAAAACACCATTGTTTAGTCCTCAATATTTAACATATATAGGATTAGCATGACTGATTGCAAAATTGCATGCATGTCGAACAAAAACATATAAATTAAACGTTACAAATTTTGTTACAAGATGATTCGCTTTGGTCTAAAGAATGCTCGAACGATGTATATGCTACCTTTGATCTACAAAATACCTATGCTAATTGGTGGATGTGTCATGCATGTTAATTAGTCTGTGTTGATTAGGGACAATTGGGGAACAATTTAGAAGAATCCAATAAAGAGATCCAACTACCATCCCATCAAAATGATGACAATTTAATAATGTAATTACCTAGTTGATTAAGTTAAGTAATTACCTAATTCCTAAAACAATAAAAATTATTTAATTCTGATCAGTAACCTTTTTCTCAGGTTTAGGTAGGATTTGCATATAAAGAAAAAGTTTTTCAATTTTCACCAACTATTTCGGGGGAGAGTGAGCTTGCATTTAGACAAACTGCGTTTCACTAAATTGTTTTATTTTCACTTAATCCCTATATGCTTAACTAGTTGATTAACACCCATTATTATAAGAACAATGATTGCTCCTTCTAATAAGGTTAACTTTTTAAGATAATATCAAAGTACAAAAGGTTTAGACAAACAATTGGTTTCGTTTATAGTTCAAGAAAATAGTGAAATATCAAGATTGAATTTCGCAAATGAGGCACTATCTCGAGGGTCATAATCAATATATAAGTCTTATGCTATTTCTCTTAACAATATTATCATATTTAGGTGGAACCAAGAATTAGGAGATGGCACGGGTTGGTTTTGGCCTCAACCCATGACCGTCCTTGAGATTTTGAGGTCCTATATGACTCATCACTTATGAATCCAGCTCTCGGTGAGTATCGGCGGTTGTCCGTATTGACTCCGTAAAAAAAAATTCCTTTATAATGGACAGCCGCCCGTGCTCACCTCTCATACTGGATCGTCACTGTGACTCATTATTATGATGCCTTTAAACATAAATTTTTTTCAAACGAAAATATAATTAAATATTTAAATAAATAATAATTTATATTTTAAACGAAATTTTGGTACAATCCAAAAGATGCAACAAAAAAATTGTATCTAAAAATTCAGAGAGACTAGGATAACATAATATTTAGTAAAATTATCCCCTTTATGAAAAAATATTATCATATTGTAAGTAATAATCTCCATGAATTATTAATTGAGAAACCCGAGTAAGGTACAACTTAGAAAACTTTAGAAGTTTAAGGGATTTATGAAAAAGTCTTTAAGAACTATAATTTGAAGTCTTGGGAATGTTGCAATGATGACTCATAAGGAGAAGAGTGATTTTCAGTTCTTAAACTTGAGATGAGGCTTTAGATATAGAAAGTTCAAAATTTAGGAATTAGACTGCAAAATAGAGAGAAATATATATATATATATATATATATATATATATATATATATATATATATATATATATATATATAGACAATAATATGAACAGTTAAGATTATTTAGTAATGAAAAGCATAACTAGATTCTAAGGATTTTGAATCGAGAACTTTTTAATAATTTTGAGATCTTAAGGGATTAAAGTGAAAATAAGTTTCGAAGTCAATAATGTATTTGAACCAAATGAGTATTTATTGGTCGATCGAGAACTATCCTACAAATATTGAACTCATTTCGAAACCCGTAATAAATGGTATATTATGGACTCGAAAAAAAGTTAATTTGGATAAATCAATTTGTAGTTATAACTCATTAAAGTAAAATACTTAAAATGTAATATTAGTTTCTAAATGAAACCATATTACCATAACAATATTGGGTTAATTTAATAGCGAATAATTAATCATGTATATTAAATTCGGAAAAAAAGTTATTTTGAATAAGCTCAAACTAAGTTAGAATTGATAAAAAAAATTATTGTTAAATGAATTTTTAAGTAATTCATGTTAGTTATTTTAGTTGGCCTTCTACCATGTAGTTTCTTGGGAAAATTAGGTCCAGTACGCCTTAGGCACCATAAAATTGATTAATGCACTTAGTCTTTTAATATTTCTTTCTCACGTATTAATTACGGTACAAACTTTTAGGTATAAAAAGAAAAATATTTAAGCCTTCATTTCAAAACCCTTCTCTTCCAAGATCACCTCTAACTGTCCCAATTCCTCATCTCTCGTTGCCTTCGCCTCCCTCAAATTCCCTGCGGCACTAATACTTCAAATCCTTGAAATCGCACATCACTCCCAAAAAATATGATTATTTATTTAATTGTCAAAATTGTGTGAATTATTTTTGTAACTATGGCGCAAAAAAATAGAAAAAAGCAGAGATGGAATTCAAGTTGTGCTGGAGACCATCACACTTTGTGTTAAACGTGGCGTTACAGGTAATTTCTTTTGCGCCGCCATGGTAAAAGAAGATTTCTTCTTTGGGAGTTGGGAAGGGGGGAGTTCATGGGAGTCAACTTGTATATGTTTATTTGCTTGTATTTTGTGGACCATTTGTAGTTTGATGGGTTTATCTATATGCAGCCAACTGGTAGTTTACGTTAGTTTCTCCCTAAAATATTGCAGGGTTTACTTCACTTTGTTGATCTTAACAAGTTCAAGAGTAATGAAGACTTTGTTCAGAATTAATGAGAAGAAGGTACAATACTTCATCAATAAAAAGTTAAATCAAATGCCAAACATTTAAGATCCTACAAATTAGACAAAACTTGACTCATCAATTGTATATCTATTCTAAGAAGAAACAAGAGAAGAATTATAACAGAGACAATTAATGGGTGTCAAAGGAAAGGGATTCGTGATATATCGATGAGGTAGGTCCAATTATTTGTCTACAATGAGGCTCGAGAAGAAAATTTGACAGATAAAGGCTTAATATTTAACTCTCAGGCGGGGCTACATATGCTCAAGAGATTCCAAATTACGATTCGGCCACGGCAAGCTCCAAGATTTAAACCAGTTCAATGGAGGCCTCCTTTCTATGGCTAGGAAAAAGTTATTGCAAATGGAGCGACATGTGGAAGCCCGGGGTTAGAAAGGAAATGGAGGTGTATTCCAAATGGAGGTCTAATTTGTAGGATTTAGGGATGTCAATGGGCCGAGCCGAGCCGGCTCGGCCCATACCCACACGAGCTCGGCTCGTGCTCGTGGCTCGTTTCCAACGAGCCGAGGTTAAGCTCGACTCGTGCTCGAGCTCGCCCAAGGCGAGCCGCTCGCTCGTGCCCACGAGCCTGCTCGTGGCTCATCTAAATTTATTTATTTATTTTTTTGCTAATTTTCTTCTCCTAACATTCTATAATCACCTCCTACATTTTTTTTAAAATAATAAGAACAAAATTTTATTTGTTGAGTTTTGTTTTTTGTTTACCCTTTTATATTTTATTAAACATAAAATATACACATTTTATAAATAATTTTTTTAAAAAATAAACCCTCCTCCTTTATCCGAGCTTGGGACCGACTACTTCAATTTCAAGTAGGCGGAGTTAAAAATTGTACACGAACAACTTGTTACGCGTACAATTTTTTAAAAAAAAATTAAAAAGGTATGAAATAATAAAAATAAAATTTTGTGATAAATGCGGTGAAATTAAATATCATTTACTTGATTACATGCAATTCCGGCATATTTATGTTGAATTCGATAATTAACGTCTTCCCAATCCTTCACACACATTAACGCTTCCAAAATATCTTCTTTTAGTCGATTCCTGACCTCGGAGAGAACCCTCTTCCCTGCACTAAAAGCAGACTCCGAAGCTACAGTGCTAACCGGAGGTGTTAATAGATCTTTTGCCATTGCATAAACTATTGGCCATCGGCGTTCGTTATTTCGCCAAAATTCAATGACCTCTTCTGAACTTTTCCCAACTGATTTGTTACTAGGCAAAGTATGACTAAAGTAATCAATTAATTCAGATGGCAACGCATTTGGATTAGACGGATTAGTACTCGAAGTTTGAGTACATGCAGTGGAAGTCAAACTACTGCTACTACTAGAGGAACCACATGCATATGCAGTTGAATCATATCTATATGAGTTCATGTTTTCGAACAAATTTAAAACTTCAGCATCGTCATCCGTTATATTAGTGAGATGAACAGTTGGAGATACACGAGTAATATGTGTACCTATTCGTGAAGCATATAATTCATACATTTCAGTTAACGTTTGTTCCAAATTCTTATAAGTAATAGGCATATTAAAAGTTAAAGTATTTGAAATTTGATCAATTACAAATTTAGTACTCGATAGATTATATCGGGGGTTCCTGACGCATGTTAAAGGAAATAACATAGGCAATTCTTCCCAATATTTTCTAAATTTTACTTCCATCGAATATATAACCGCTTCAAAATCGGGATCATTTTGAAATCTCCTAAAAGCCCTAACAGTTATATAAAGACGTTCAAGAACCATACAACTAGTGGGATAATAAATACCAGACAATATATTTGTAGACTTATAAAAACTTGTCAAGAAATTTTTAATTTTAAAAATTACATTCCAATCGGATTCATTCAAGATGGCATCGTCTTCATCTCTAACATGCCTATTGTTATAAAATTCGGTGATAAACGCTTCATAACCTTCACATGATTTTAATAATAAGTAAGTTGAGTTCCATCTATGGCCTACGTCAGTAATAAATGTTTTAGTATGTGTATTCTCACCTTCCTCACAAAATTCCTCAAATGCTTGTTTCCTACTAGGTGTAATCGTGATATATATAAGTGTATTCCTAATTCGGTTAATTTCATCCTTCACATGTTTTAACCCGTCTTGTACTATTAAATTAAAAATGTGGCACGCACATCGAATATGAAATAAATAACCACCGAAATCAGGTTGAAGTACTCTATACAATTTATCGATAACAACCTTATTTACAATAGCATTGTTGAACGTAAAAGAACGAATTTTACTCTCACATTTATATTCTTTAATTATGAAAATAATAGCGTTAAATATTGTTTGAGCGTTGTGCGGGTACTCAACAATTTTAAAAACAATAATTTTTTTATGCATGACCCAAAGTGGGTCTATATAGTGTGCAGTTGCAGCTATATAACCACTCTTATTAATCATTTCCCACATATCTGAAGTTAATGATATCACACCCCCATATTTTGCTAAATCTGAAATTAATAGTTTCTTTGAATTCATAAAATATTCAATTGTATCAGACCGAAGAGTATTTCGACTTACCCCAACGTACCTTGGTTGAAGATATTGTTTGACGTAATTGACGAAATGTTGGTTGTCAGCTATTGCTAGTGGCAACTCCGCCGCGACAACGAACTTCACCATTCATGTTCAAGCTTCCTCCTCCGAATACATCCACGTAGAAAGTGGCGTAGTTGTAGCACCGGCGCTTGGAGTGCCAAACTGTAGTTGCGTTTGACCAGCTGGAAGAAGCCCATGTTTGGCCGCACATGTTTTGTAGTGACGGTTGAGGTGGGTGGTTCCAATACCTCTTTGCCATGCCAGTCGTTGTTGGCAGTATTTACATACTGCTTTGGTTTCTGAAATTCCATCAACCACACGACCAGTTTGAACCAATTTGAAATGGTCCCAACATTTTGCCTGCTTCTTCCCCTTTCTCTTCCCTCTTGCATCGGGAATATTTAATGTAGGTTCTTCATCTTGTTCCAAATCAATCGGAACACTAGAATCAACATCAATGTCATCCAAATCAATTGGATTTGGATGACTACCTTCACGAACGTCGAAATCTTCAATGTTTTCTGGAATTGGTAATTCATTTAGACCGGCGAATTCATTCCCAAATTGATTTTGGGCATGTGTTTCGTCTTCCATACCGAACAAATTTTCAACAAATACTCGTGGGTCCATTTGTGATAACAGAAATTGAATTGTAAAATCAAGATAATAATGTAAAAAAATGTAGAAACGGATTATAGAATAAATGAATGAAATGGTTGATAATGATTTGTAAATTGTAGTAGATAGTAGAAAGTAGAGTTAAGTAAAGATTAGAGAATGAAATTGTGAAAATTTGGTGAGAAAAAATTGTTGTAATAGGTAGGTATTTATAGGAGAAAAAAAAAATAGTGACCAAACGGTCACTGAAAAATCAGTGACCCTTCTGGTCACTTTGTTGTTTTCAAAATATTTTTTTTATATATATACACGAGCCCACGAGCCAGGCTCGTGGGCTCGCCCCACGAGCTGCTTGGCAAGCCGTTCGTCGAGCAGCTCGTGAATAGTACAAGCCGAGCCGACGAGCCGCTCGGCTCGATTGACATCCCTAGTAGGATTGTTGTTGCCATTGTTGCCTTGTCAACTTTTCATTGGATAACTTGACTTGTCGTCACTTTTTTCAGTTACTTTATTGAACTAATTGTAATGTTTTAATTAGTATTTTGTCACTTTTTTGAATTTCTGTCACTTTTTTATGTTTGCCACTTTTTAAATCTTTGTCAATGTTTGTCACTTTTTTTAATCTGCAACTTTTTTCAGTCACTTTCTTGATTTCTATCATTTTTTAGTGGCGCAATATCAATTTTTAATAAAAGTGACATTGTATGTCATTTTTAATAAAAAAGTGACACTTCACTTTAAAAGTGAGAATGAATTCACATTTTCACTGTCACCTTTTTTTACGTAATCAGAATGTGGATTGACATGAATGTGGTGACTATTTTAAGAATATGATTATCGGTGTTGCACAAATGGATGGCGTCATTTTGGTATTTGTCACTTTTTTTAGTTTTGTCACTTTTTCTGAGTTTGCGTCACTCTTTAAAAAAAAAAAAAAGTAAAAAAGTGACTTTTTTTTTTTTATGAAAAAGTGACATTGTGTGACTTTTTCATTTTACACAGTATTTCTTACTTTTTAAAAACTTTTCACATGATTTTTCAAAACATCCATAATTTTAAGGATATTTTTGTAAGTACCCCTAGTTTCTTTCATTTTGAGGTCCCTTAGGATTAGAGGCCCTAGGCCATTGCCTAGATGGCTTTGGCCTAGGGCGGGCCCTATCCCAACCGTACCATCGAACTAAGTTTTTGGGTTGGGTCCAAGTCCAACCATAAAATCTAATTGATTCCTCATACAAACAAAATTGATTTGAACCAAACAAGTTTTTTTTGTAACATGTTCTCCACACCTATCGGCCAACCGAAACCACAAATAAAACCATCAGCAACAACAACCACTACAAAAATCACAAAGAAAATCATCGACTACTACAAACTACCTCAACCACAACTCCTTAGCTTCATTTTCAAAGAATACCATAAGCCAAATATAGATCCGATTTTATAGATACACATCATCCATTTCGTAGAAATCAAACTTAGAAGTAAAAAAAAAAGTAGATTTGGTGGTGCCAAGTGCACGATGGTGGTATGTGGCGAATTTGGGTGGATCATGGTGGTGCCAAAGGTTATACCAAGTTGGCTTATAGAAAAACACACCACAAAATTCTCGACCTTCATGGACTTTGTATGAGCTTTAGAAAGTTAAACAATATTGTAAACACACTATTATTGTATTTTTCTCCATATTAATAAACTTTTCATTCATTGTCAATTGTTCTTGTATGCTTCTGGTATTATGATTATTGCTTCATATTGTGTCATATAATCTCGTCCTTAATTTCTAACAAGCGGTATCATAGTTTAACGTTTGATTTGTTCGAGGTTTTTTGTTCTTGTGATGATAACCATGAAAGATGATATTTCCTTTTTGGATCGCAACACTAGATTTTAGTTGTGGCAAGTAAAGATGTGAGCAATGCCCATTCATATTAATTTGGATGACACTTTGTTAGGATTTGATAAGATGCCCTCAAATTGGTCAATTGTTGAGAAACAAAGTAATGATCAAAAGGTCCTATCACAGATTCATCTTCATTTTTCGAATAATATTTTTCAAAATGTTTCGAAGGAGAAAATCGTAGCTGTATTATAGTTGAAGTTGGAGTAATTATGCATGACAAAAAATCTAACTAGCAAAAATGCACTTGAAGCAGCATTTGTATTCTCACCGTATGATAGAAGTTACGTTTCTAAAAAAACACCTTATTATCTTTAAAGAAATTGTCTCTGATTTGGAAATTTTGGAGGTTAAGTATGATAAAAAAAGATTTGAGTTTGATTTTGTGTTCGTTATTCGCTTTATATATGTCATTTAAAGACACAATATTATATAATTGTGATACTCTCATCGTTGAAAAAGTATATGATGCTTTGTTTTCAAAGGAGAAGATGAAGCATCTTGTTGGATTTGAGACTCAAGAAGAAGGCCTCATTATTCATGGTGGTTATGAGAGTGGCAATTTGAAATCTAACTTCAACAATAAAATTTATAACTATTGTAAGAAAATGTGGCACAAAAATAAGGATTTCTATAAGTTGCAAAATGGAGAAAAATTAACTGCAAATTAGAAGGGAAAACGACCAGATATTTCAGGCAAAGTAGATATTGCAGAAAATTGCTACAGTGACAAAGAATTTTTGATTATTTCTGATGGCGACTCCAAAATTGACAAGAATTGGATTCTTGATACAACTTACACTTTTCATATGTGTCCCAATTGGGATTCGTTTTCAACATATGAAACATTTTTAAAATGTGTCATGATTATGGGAAACAACACATCCTATAAAGTAGTTGGTATTGGAAATATTAGATTTAAGATGTTGGATGAGACGGTTAGAATACTTGATGAGATGAGATGCGTTCCAAATTTGAAGAGAAATCTTATCTCTTTAAGTACTCTTAATTCAAAATGGTACAATTTCACCAGTGAATGCGGAGTTCTGAAGATTTGTAAAAGTGCCCATATTGTGTTGAAGGTACAACGAAAGTCTCAGTTGTATGTCTTGCAAATTTGTGCAGAATCTTCAAAGATTAATCAGCAGAGGTTTGGTATTTGGTGCACATTCAGTTTGGCACAGTACCATTGTAGTTTAGTTTGGGGTCAATGTTCAATAATACAGCTCAGTTGAGTTCAAAAGTTATAGATGACTTCTACTTTACCACCACTATCAGTGGTTCCATCGTATACAATTGCTAGATACAGATCCAGAAGAAATATTAGGCCTCCATATAGGTACTGGGAAACTAATTTAGTTAATTATGTCTTAGTTGAAGGTGTTGAGCTAACAAAGAACCTTCTATAGAAGCATTTTGTGGTGTTGATTATGTTTTAGGGCATGTTTTCGCCATGTTGGGTAATTTTTAACTTAGTTGTGATTTTATTGTTTGTGGTGATAATTCGATCAAATTTTGGTACCCGAGGTAGTTATGCCTAGCAGTGCTTGGATTCAGTTGATTAGATTTGTCATAGTTGGATTTTGTTGGATATTTTTTTAGAGTGAAAAGCTATTGATTTATTCCATACAGTGGAATTTGTCTCCAGGTCGAGAATTTTTTAAGTTTGTTCATTGAATTAAAATTTGTGTTAAGGTGGAGATTTGTTGAATGTGTGACCCAAATTCCATGTTGGTTCATGTTTTGGTTGAAAAGGAGATAAAAAAGGATCAAAGCTGAAAAATTGAAGTTTAGAGCAACAATTGGGCCCTGGACGCTTACTGCTCGAGCATCGCGCGCCTAGCACGAAGCTGCCGCTCGATTGGCAACAGTGTTTGGAAAAGTTTGTTTTCATTTTTCTAGCTCGCTTGGCTTGTTGGAATTATTAGATGGAGGGGTAGAACTGGTGTTAGGTGGGCGATAGTTGGGATTGGCATTGATTTTCAGGATGTGATGTGGCTACAAAGTCTGTACTTGGCGGAACGGGCTATTTTGATTTTTTCAAAATGGTAAAGATGTGTTTCAAAATTGATGAGTTCTTTTCATAAGCTCAACGAAAAAGATAGGGGATTGATGAGCACGGATTGTGGATGATATATCTTTATAGTAATTGGGAATGCCTTCGAGAGTTTTTAAGGTAAAATTTTCCATATGAATAGGAGAATTTTCATTTGCCATGCTATTAACAGTTTTGAAGAAATTCGGTTTTAGATTGGGGTCCTATAATGAGGCTAGAACATGGTTTTTTAGTTTCAATACACATCAATGGGATGGTTTGGCATACGCTGTTTTGAGGTTGTTCCAAGCTTCTTGAGAAGTCTTAGAAGAAGCTATGAACGGAATGATGGTAGCGAATAGAGAACCAATAACTGCATTAAAGTAAAAGTTGATCTTGACATATTCGGAATACAAAATTAGGATTGGAAATTGTTTCTCCATTAGATTTTATTGTAGCTGAATGATATGGACATAATCCATCAACAAAGTCGACCATATCATATCAAACAAGGATAGTATGAAATTGATGACACTAAAAAGGATAGATTGTGTTGGTGAGTTTGAGAAAACTTAAGAAGAGTTATTAATGGAGATGAGAGACAAAAAATAGGGAAAGAATATATACAATGACTGAGCAAAGGGTATGGAAACTAAAAAAAAATGTGGAGGAGATGAGCAACAATGGTAGAGGAATTGGTTTGGCCAACTATGGTTGCTGAGACAAGATTAGTAATAATTTTTTTGTTTGAGTTGTGCTCTAATATCATATTAAGATTAACACTTAGAGAACAAATAACCGAGAAACTTAATTTGCTATGCATATGGACAATATTATAATGTTACATATAAATAGTCCTAATACTATATAATTACATATTAAAAGTAATCCTGGTATTATTGTATATTACGATTGTAAAAAAGAGTTGTATGAGTTGTGTAGAACTTTATCTTTAACAATAACTATGGGTAGGTTTGTATAATATGCACAAGAGAAGAGAATCTTTATTATTTTCTATTTCATGTTATTAAACTAGTATATTTGTTTAATTAATCAAATAGTATAAATATATAAAATTATAATTTTTGTGCAATAAATATATATATTATGAGAGAAAACAAGATGCAGCATGTTTAAATTTTTAACATTAATATATTCTACCAATATAGTTGTTTGATTAATTAAAAAGAAAAAAAAAGATCATATAGAATTGATATAATTAAATAATAGTGAATGTGATGAATATGTTTGCTAATATTTACCCCTGCATAATCTGTCAGTCTATCTATCTATCTATCATATGAGAACAGTATGCACAATAGTTTTCAATGGAGGTCACATATTATTATTTAATGAAACTCCCTCCCTACAAGATAATTGTGTAAAATTATGGATGATATAGAGAGTCAAATATTTTTTATGTTACAACAATCAATTAAAGATAATTAAGATTCTAGTATTCAAGTAGTTTAAAAAAAAACCTACTACTAAATTGCATTATGCGAGGGGAGCAACTTTCCTCTCTCATTTTTCAATAGCAGGTAGACTATTTGCTTGTGCCTCTGTGCTCAATTCTCACATTTTTTGGCACTTTTCTCCATCAACTAACTGTTCATACTAGACACTACAATTTTGTCCAAAATATATATAGTGGTAGTAGGTAATACAGTTTGTGTACCAATATTATTTTTCTACTGTTTGAAAGAATCATTTCACTTCCACTAAACAGTAGAAATTTAGCGAAAAGGAAATTGTTGCTTTATGATATGTCATTTCAATCAAATCATAAATGACCTATCAAACGATTGATAGTGATGTAACAAAGAACAATAATTGGTTTGATCACTCCAAATGTTAATAATTTGTTGTCGATCCATTCATTATTCTCATATTTTGATTGCTTTTTTTTTTCTTTGCAGATTGTAATCTAGTTATTTAATTGCTTTTTACCTTATTTATAATTTTAACTAATTCATAAGAACATCTATGTCATCATCAAAGGATAGCTTTTAAATCTTGATTATTGAATCCAAACACATTGAGAGTTTTATTATTTTGTCACGCTTGTTTAATAAAAAAATTTGTTGAGAAGTCATATTTTGATTTTGATTTTTTTTTATTTTGTAAATATTTGATTAAAAAGTAAGAAAACTTATGAATAAGTGTGAAAAATAATTTTTTTATACTGTGAAATTGAAAACGAGTGTAAGACTCAAATTTTTATGGACATATTCGTAGGATTCATAACTTATTAGTCATTTTTTGTCAAACATTCCGTAGGACTCATAACTTATAAATAATTAAAAAACTTAAACTTTACCAATCATCCACTTATTAAAATAGCACCAAATATATTGATTGATTTATTTACATTTTACCTATGATACTCTTATAATTAAAAATACTAATACATTTGTTTATTGTATAATGCTATTTAACACAAATTTAGGTGACACTTTATGCCACTCTTACATTGTCTATTGAATAAAAATATATCACAATTTTATTGGGAAAATTGCAGCGCCCGTCCCAAACCTTTCATTTTGTTGCAGAATACACCATACGGCCGTAGTCCCAAACCTTTATACTTAGTTGCAAATGAGGTCCAAATCACGGATTCCGTCCAAACTTCTGTTAGTCAACTGGAAAATGATTTAGAGTCAAAATTGAAATTTTCCAGTTGACTAACAGAAGTTTGGATGGAATCCGTGTTTTGGACATCCGCTGCAGCTAAGTATAAAGGTTTGGGACTAGGCCATAAAAATAAAAGGTCAGGGTGTACTCTGCACCAAAATGAAAGGTTTGGGACCAGCGTTGCAATTTTCCCCAATTTTATTTGATAATGTGGTAATGACTTCATATTGTCACCTAAATTGGTGTTAAATAACTTTACTTTAATTTTTAAACAAAGGCGTTGATCTTAATATGAAGTTACTTATATTTTGTAAAAAAAAATGATTTTTATACTTTTATACTAATAAAACCTTCTAAAACAAAACGTCAATGTAACTTTTTAAGCATAATAACACTTGCTCTCTGTCTTTTATAGTTTTAAAAGTTGTCTTTTATAAATTCGGAATGTTTTAACTTAACAAAATTGTTACTATCTCATGAAAGCATAGTTATAAAATCCGGTAAGGTTAGGTTAGTCGATGGGAAAAATGTCGAACTGGGTCTTTAACCAGTCAAAGTGATCTTAGTTGATTGGATTGAACTTGACCTAGTAAAATGGGGTATGGCAGCCCCAATTTCTACCCGAATTTGAAAAATTATATTGCTAAACTTGGAGGATCAAGGACATGAACCCACGACATCCACAGCTCCACTTTAATGTGGCAAGCCTACCTTGGAGCCGACAACCATATTTGTCATTTGTGTATTGAAAACTTATATATAGAACCTATAAATCATCACGATTGACTTCAAAAACTTAGTCGTAAGAGCCATGATATATGTACACTCATGGGCGGATCCAGGGGGGCATGTCCCCCCAACTTTTGAGTTCTTTTTTTTTTTTTTTTTAAATATAAAATCATGTTTGGTATCGATTGAAATATAAATTTTAATTTAAATCAAAGTTAGAAATTAATTTTAATAACATATTTCATGAAATCCATAACTATTTAACTTTTATCAAAATTTACTAAAATTTTGATTTTAATCTCTATCACATAGGGGCAAAATTACAATAAATTTTAATTTTTCTCTTTTTCTCTTGCTTTTTAACAAAATCTCAACTCTCCATCAAACAAATGCGAAATATTGCTTTCGTAATACAATTTCAAAGTATTCATGGTTTATTTTTCTACGTCTTTAATGGTGTACGAAACGATCAATCGTAGCAAATGCTACGACTTGTCAAAGTAAGCAATTCAAAATTAGTATTTCGAAAATTTCGATAATATGCTTACTTTAAAAATTCTTCGACGATCGTACGCTAATCAAATCGACAAATTGCTTATGTCATATCAAAGCTTATTTCGAGAACTACATTATACGCATATCAAAAAATCCAAACAAATATCGAAAATAGTTAAAAATGCGTTAAATGTGAGTTTTAAAGAAAGACGTTTAACTCGTATTTTCTTTAAAAAAATTTAATTTTTTCATTAACATTTATTATTTTTACAATACAAATTTCTCAATGTAATTTTCATCATTTTATTAAGAAATTTTATATGGAATATGAAATAAAAAATTTCGAAATTTTACATCTAAAAAAGTCATATCCCATGTAAATTTTCGGATGCAAAATTACATGGGGTATGATTTTTTTGGACATAAATTTTCGATTGTAAAATTTTTCCCCGATTTCTTTGCAAATTCGATTGTGCCCCCCTAACTTTTAAGTTCTGCATCCACCCCTGTGTACACTTTGGTTTACACTTCTGTGTGTAGGCAGATTTGGACACGTTGATTTTAAAAATACTTTTTTTCAATCAATGGTTAGATTTTTGATACATAAGAAGTGTTAATCAAAGTGTACACATTTGGGTGTACAAGTATGTATATAATAATCAAGTGAAAAATTTGAAAAAAAAAAAAAACATTATATTAACTTTTTAAATATCAAATTATTATTTTATAGATTTGTTATGTATAGAGAAATTATTTTAGCTAATATGAATGGAATCCTTTTTTGGGAATTTCACCGTTTTTTCAATAAGATTTGAACTCAGGTCATTGATTGACTTCATAAAGTTTTACTCCTACTACTAAAGTTAGACATTTATCTTGAATTGAATGTTTAATGAACTGAACTTTGTATAATATATTAATTGATAAAATATTTTAATAACGAAATGGGAACAATATTCATTTTATTAGAAATACTGTGTTATATGAAATTATAAAATTAAGAATCCAAGAAAAATTATCAAATTAAAAATGTAATCATCATAGTAACAAAGTTTACATTGTCAATAATTTATAGATAAAAATAATTAGTGACAATTAACTTAAAAACTTAATTTTATCTATTTTGTACTCTAAAACTTTTTAAATAATTTTTCAAAGTGTCATTGTTGGGTGAATGTTCAGATTGGGTCTCCTAACTATGCATGAAGTACAACTAAAGCTTTATCTACGAAAATGCTATTATCTCAACATTTGAAAGTCCCATAATACACTACAGAGAATAACACCTTCAATAACCATATAAATGATCGTAGAATATACATTTTTGGTTGTTGATCATATTTCAACAATCAAAATCAGTTGGTCATTCTTTGATGAGCAATGCTACACTTACAGAAACGAAAAAATCTAGAAAAGAGACAAACATGTGGGGCCCACATTTTTTATTAATATTTTATTCAGGCGGGACCCACATGCATGTGAGTTTCTGTAGAAGTTCTGGCAATGAACAATTCTGGTAAAGCAGCATTTTTGTTCTTTGATTGGCAAAAAGGTGTTGGCAAATGTATTCAACGAGCGAAAATATATTTGACCTTTAAATATTTTATTTCAACAACTAAATAGTTGATCGTAAAAAGTTTGCAGACAATTGATTCTTTTTCAACAACCACTAAAAAAAATGCATCTTAAGCTCTATCATGAATTTTAGTTTCCTTTCATTTAACAACAAAAAAGTTGGTCTTGAAATTTTAATATTGACAACCAATTTTATTTCAATAACTATTCGCTTTGTCATTGTATTAATTATTTTTGTCGATAAAATATCATTGAAGCAACTAAAATTTAATTGCCTTTCTTTTCAGCAACAAAAGAAGTGGTTGTAAAAAATTTATATTAACAATCAAAATATTAAAATAACGTGAAATATGGTTGTCAAAAGTAATATTCAAGGCTCCATAACTTCACATATTTACTAATATAAGCAAATATTACCCACAACCATAGGCAATTATAAGAAGTGAAGGAAAGCAATTATATATAACATCAAGAACTAAAAATTTCTTCGACCTTGAATCAATTAAAATATTCCAACATCAACTATAACTATATGTTGACTATATCGAATATTGTGACTTAAACAAATGATTACACCTAGTTCAACCATTGACGTTCTCAACATAGAAAACAAGCAAATGTAGAGTTAGATACTATTATCCCAATTGAAGAAAAATATATAATTATCACCATTTCACCAAAATAAAGTAAAAAAATACATTAATTATTACCATTTAAACCAGTGAATAGAGATGCATCAAGTTGAATAGATCGAAGAAGAAGCTCTTCAGGAATGAGACTGTTAGAAAATACGGGCCATGAGTCGCCCATATGGGATGACCCGACCCACAAATTATTAAAATAGTTGGAGGGAATGGTTTGAATTTGAAGTTCAAATATGTAACTCCCTACAACCACCATCAACTCCCATACAACTTCCATTCATTTATGCCTAGGAAAATAGAGGGAAGAAGAGGACATGAAACATGAAGTGAAAATTCGTATGGAATTTTATACCTAATTGGAAAGTCCTTAAAATCATATTTTTGGCATGATATCTTAGAAAATTTGACACTTAAATTGTGGATAATAATCCTCTTCCATTGTAATCGGGATTGGGACCATTGGAGAGCAAGGAAATGTAGATTTTGAAGTTTTGGAATACAAGGTGATTCAACCATGAAAATATCTTAAAATTCATCATTTCAAGTAAGTTTCTTGACCCGAAATTCACGTTAAAGAATGTTGCGTATTCTTACATTGGTATTAGAGACATAAAAGTTGTTTCCATTGCATATTATCTTGCTGTAAATGGAATTAATATGTTGAAAAATGTATGTATGCCATTTTTGTTGAAGCTTGAATCATTGTTAATGGCATGTCATGAAATATACAACATAAATTCACGAAATGTTTACAACATATTACTTATATGATGTGGATCATATCTGCAAAGTTTGGAAATTTTTGGTTTTATAAATTAGGAGAAAATCGAAATCCTAAATAAAATTGCAGAAAGTTTAAATATTTACTGCCATTTTCTCGTTCATCTTTATGTAGTAAGATTAGTATGGTTAGAAGGGTCTTTTCACAAGCTTTTGAACCATATAAAGAACACAAATTTTGGACTTAAAATGAAGAAGTTATGAGGTTTCGAAGTTTTGGATGAAAATCTAATTTTTTTGCATTATAATCGGTAAAATTCGAAACTTAATCACATGATAACTTCTTCCACACTGTGTTTCATGATTCCCATTTGATATGAATTTATAGATCTTCTCGATACCTTTCCAACGGTATAAAGAGCATAATTTTTGGCCTTGAATTGAAAAGGTTATGGCCTTTCGAAATTTTTACAGGAATTTGAAATAATTAAAAAAATGGCAGACATCTGAATTGTTGTCAGGGGAAGTGAATGATTCCAAATTCAATTTTGAGAAAATTGCATAATGGTCTCTTAAAAATTCCAAATGCAATTTCGAAAATTACATTTTGGTTTCCACACTTTTGAACGTTGATTTTTTCAAATGTAATTGGGAAAACTGCATGTTGCATATTGGTCCCAAAATTATTTTTGTAAGTTGTTTATTCAAATACCAATTTGAAAAATTGTATGTTGGTCCCAAAATATTTTTTTTGGAAGTTGATTATTCCAATAACAATTTCGAAAATTGTAACTGGATCTTTGAAATATTCTTGATTTGGATAATGCTATGTGTACATAATATTTTACACAATCTTTTACACCCTTTCACATGGAAGGGGGGCCTACACATAATAAAATATTTGTAGGCCCCCTCCATGTGAGGGGGGTGTAAAACTATGTGTACACCACATAGCATTATTCTCTTGATTTTTATGTGCAATTAAAATTAATTTTCAAAAAATCAAAAATATTTTTTTAAATTCTTTATTGAAATAAATTATAAAAAAAATTATTAAAAATATTTTTTGGATTTGATTAAATTCTGAAATTTTTTATAAAAATCAAGAATATTTGTTAAGTGGTATTTGCCTAGTGGGAGTTATATTTTTTAGGTGTTCCATTTTTTTTTGAAATAAAAAATACTCTGAAAGTATTTAAAATATGACGTTTTATATACTTTCATGGTTGTGTGGGTCTTGATTAGGTCATGTGATCCATTGTGACTTATTTTTCAAGTTTGTGCTCGATCAGATATAGTTGAATATATGGACACTTTTAGCTTCTTTAGAGAGAAAGAAAAATATGTGTTATAGAACTTGTTAAAATGTTCAGTGCTTATCGATATAAGTGATCGATCTGGAACATGATCTAATGTGGAACACGTGAATATTTTGGGACATAAGTTTTTGGTTAAACAGAATATGAGAATTCTGATATCACTTCCCATTTGTTAGACCTATGTTGCAACATAAATTTAAATGGGATTAAGGATTTGTAAAATAAAACTTAAATGATGTTAGTTTTATTTTTGAAAGAATTAATTTGTGATATCGTGATATGTGTCATAATTGGATAAACGTGCATATTTATGCTTTATTATCTAATTAAATACATGATATCCGTTAATTCGTTTATTGTTATAAATGTTGAGGTCAGTAGAATTAGTGAGATTCTTACATAAACCTATTGATTGTCAGTTGAGTGATAGTTCGGCGATTGGATTAGAGAGAATCTCACCTATAACTATTTGATTCACCAACTGAGTGGGAGTTCTCAAGTTGGAAGAATTAATGTAATTCTCACTTTGAACCTATGGAATTTTGTATTATGAAATTAAGTTTATGATAGTGAAACAATAGGATTGCGGACGATGATTGGGAACATAGTGGACTTTCGACTCCATGCCTAACGTTGAACTGTCGTAAACGTTAATTTGCATTAATGCAAAATTGAATGTGCATAAATGGGCATTGATTGAGAATAAAATGTTTCTAAAACCTGATAGATCATGACACCAAAATCTACAGTAGTTAACATTAATAAAGGTGATAAGCTAAATGCAATAACATTTGGCATGGTAAGATTTTGAGTGTACTAGAAGAATATGATGCTTTAGAGGGCATCAACCACACAATAGAAGACCTTATGTATGTCATACTACTCTAGAGAATAAATATCAGAACTTTGTTAAGTACGAGAAAAGATGGATTCTAGTACTTGAATATTTGAATTGTTAAGTTCTGTTATAAACGATTTTTTTCTCGAATGTGACTTGGCTAAGATGGTTAGCATAAAGTTGACATGTTTTTGTTGGTCACATTTTTTTAGACGAGTAGTAAGTTCAAACTAGTCTCTTTTTTAATAGATGAAAATTTTGAAGGTTAATGTGGCTTACAAATTGAAGTGTCAACTTTCTCTATTGAAACTATCCGCTGTGTGATATAAAAGTCGTGCGACTTAATGTTGCTAAGTCTCGAGAATACATTTGTATTGCAATGTTCAAATTTGTACAAGACTTTAGATCTTAAGCATTAAATGAGTTAGAACAAATGCGTGATAGATGTAGAGACTAGAAAAGGGACCAAGAAGAACATATCAGATAGTAAGTGAATGAAAGTGGATTTGGTTGAGGATCAATGTTATAAAGGTTCAAGTGCTTCAACTATACGGTTTGAATCTCTTAGCTCGAAAGTGGTTAAATTAAATGATATTACACTTGAATATATTCCTCTTAGTGTTGTTTACATGTCAACACTATACATGTTGGATCTTATCTTGTGTGGATAGTGGATTCAAATGTTAGAAACCCACTTTATATGAGATCAGGAAATATTTTATATTGTATGTGTGTGTGTGTGTGTGTGTGTGTGTGTGTGTGTGTATATATATATATATATACATATATATATATATATATATATATATATATATATATATATATATATATATAATAAAGATGGAGTGGAGGTTTATATGACTGATACTGCAAATTAGTGTCGCAAAGTGGAGAAACGGACCTCCTATTTGATATTAAGATAGTATCAAAGTTTCCACTAAATTTGATCTCAGTTGTTCTCCTAAAAGTGGTCTATTACTTGAACTTATACGTGGTATTTCTATTCATACTCACAGTGGTGATGTTTAATTATGGTTCTTGATATTTGTACAATGGTTTGAGATTTTGAGTTGAGAAAATCATTCAAAGCTGTAAAAGTTAAACTTTGATGGAGTAGATCAATTCGAATTTCTTGAAAGATAGAGATAGAATTTTATATTTTCATTACATTTATAGATGGATTCACGCATCTTAGTTGTGCTTCTGATTTTCTTAAATTGAAAATATTGTATTGATTTAGACTTCTCTGAAATAGAGTAGAAAATCAGATTATGGAAGTAAAGATTTTGAGAACTATTTAATAGCGTGAATCTCTATCACGAGATATCGGTGATCTATGTAATGAAAAAGATTCTTATTTGATTGACTATTCCTTAATCACCAATAATTATATGGTGTATTGGGTAGAATGATGGAATATTACCGAATATGATGAAGTTTGAGATATGTAGTCCAATTTACGTATTTTCTTTTGAAAAGAATGTTGGTTAACTACAATGTTCAGTTAACGGAGTTTTCTCTAGATTAGTACCTTCAGAATTGTATAAGTTTTGGACATGAATACAACCAAATATGGGTTATCTTAGACTCATAATCGATTATGTAAGTTATTGATGATGAGTTTGGGAACATGAGTCTATTAAGAACGAGATGTATCTCTGAGATATACATAAGAGTCCAAAAATGTACTTAAGAGATTTTGGATGGATGAATATCGGGTCACAATATGCGATATTTTTTTAATAAATTTTTTTTGGAAAATATTATTGAAATTGATAAATCATTTTTTAAAAAAATATGTAAGAGTTGGTTTAAATTTCTGATTCAAGTGGGAATAATCTGTTTTCGAGTGGGAGACATCTATCTGAGTGGAAGCTATCAAAAAATTATCGAATTTCAATGGTTCTTGGTTCCGAGTGGGAGCTAAGAGCTATTTAATTTCAATGATTCATGGTTTAGAAAATCAGTGGAGAAATTTGAGGAAAGTGATGGAAGTATATATATGGAGTACATAATTCCAATCTAATTTGAGATTTGGTGGAAGTTCTAATTGGACATTATGTTTATTTAGAACATTCGAGTTCTTAAAAACTAAGTAGGAGACTAATGAGTTTATGATAGATAAAGCTCATTTTTTGGGAAATGTTAGATTCAATGTGAGTATATTGAGTTTGATAAATATTTTTTTTAACAGTGAGATTAACTTTTATACGCTGATACTAGCCATAATAGTGTGTTCAAGTTTAGATTACACCAAATAGACTTTGAGATTGTATTTTCATTTTCAATTGAGAATTAATTGAAGAGATCTACATGAATCGATTTGTATGCTTCATGTTGAAGGCTTATATAATATTATGGTAACTCTATAGTTACACTTGTAGCTTAATGCAGTCATCTTGACAGTGATACTTGAGTTTTAACAAGGTTTAAATCTTGTATAAAATTTCATCACGTGGATGAAAATCACTGTATTTATGTAACAGTCTGATGGTAGGTTGTAATTCTAATTTTGATGTTGATGACACTATATTGGCTAAGTACAAGAAGGAGTATATTGAGACCATTTTGAAATGGTTGGCCTCAATTTTTGAGACGAATGATATGGGTTTAACAAATTGTATATTTTGTGTTAAAAAAAATTTATTCAAGTCTTCTTTCTCTGTTACAAGAGTAGCATAACATAAAGATACTAGAATATTTTTTTAACTGTGGAATTGCTACCCTATTGATACTCCTATGTCGAAAGGTAATCATATCAGTAGGTATCGCTAATGTCCTTAGAAAGGATATTGTGATACCTGAAGAGTGCCACTGTCAGTTATTCTATTTGTTGTAGAATAAATACTTGTGTTGGAATTGATATGCTAATATCGACTAAGGATGAGAGTTAGTCGAGCACAAATAGTTATTAAACTTGTGCAATCTTACTACATATAGTAGCAAGAAGCATATCTTGTAGCATATAACTTGACGCTGAAGAAATTGTTTGGTATAAATGTATTGGGCATCTAATGATATTAGTTGTGATTATGAAATCCATGATAGTTATGCAAATTATCTCGTGTGATGAGGATCTCAAAATATCATGATGGAAATAAACACTTGATAGTGTTTATGTGAGAGACATTAGCAAAGAAAGTGTCTTTGTAATATATCTACGTAAATGATGGTCTGTAATCATCATACTCTAAAGATTTTTAGAGATGTACTTGTCGATAATGTCAAATCTCTAAAATTACGTTGAATATGGTATTTAGTGTATCAAAAAACTCTTGAATGAGTTTTATGTGTCCATAGATGAACAATTTTGAGTTCATGTGTAATCTATTGTTGGGATTACGATACAGTATTTTGCATGCACATATAAAGTATGTCAAACGGGTTGAGATTGGTTCACTCACACGAACGATCGCCTCAGATACTTTGGGGTGTGTTGAGATGAGACAAAGTGTTCATGTTGTATACGTGATCTGGTCGCCTTGATAAGATATCAAGATGAGATTACAACAAGTAATCGAAATAAATTTTGTTATCCATTAAACCTGTTTAGTAGTCAGATCGAGTTCTCGATTAGAGATTGTCTGGAAAAGTAAACATAAGGAGAATTCAAGTTAGGTATCGGGGAATACCTAAACTAGGATCTATACAGTGCTATTTGTTTATAAAATATATGACATACGCCCTAAGAATGGGAGAAAACATCGTACCGCGTGTTTCATACCACGTGTGCTTTTACGACCAATAATGGGTAAATGAGTGAATGGATCCCTACTTCCTCATTGTGTGGGACCTTGAGGTTTTTATAACCTCATATATACCCTTATGACTTTTGACTCTTTCTCGAGATTTTATTTGGGTGTTGTTACTTTAGCATGTTGCCAATAACTATGATTGATTCGGTTGGATGTGACATGTCTAGGAAAGCGGCTGATTTAAAGTTGAAAGATTCAAGTAGGAAAGGAAAACTATTTCGACCAACATTTATATTTGTATTCACTGGTCGGACGATTGTGTTTAACCATTTAGGGTATAGAATTATGAATACAATGATATGATGTGGGATTTAAGTATGTTCCATAAATATTCGAGGGATCGGAAATACTTCAATTAATGTTGGAAAATGAGTTTGGGGTATAGCGAGATGTAATGTTCCTCTAATAGAGCTACTATATATTCCTAACATGTTTATAGTACCGTGAGCTCTAATATTACTCGCTGGTCGCACGATCTATTTGTCGTATGAATTTTTGTAAGATAGATATTGAGAAAGACTTAACGTATGACATTCTTTGTCCCTTGTGGTTCGGATCAAACCCATCATGTGCGAGTGGGAGATATTAGAAAATACGGGTCATGGGTCGCCCATGTGGGATGACCCGACCCACAAGTTATTAAAAGGGTTGGAGGGAATGGTTTGAATTTAAAGTTCAAATATGTAACTCTCTACAACCACCAATCCACCATCAACTCCCATACAACTTCCATTCATTTATGCATAGGAAAATAGAGGGAAGAAGATGACATGAAACATGGAGTGAAAATTCTTATGGAATTTTATACCTAAGTCCTTAAAACCATATTTTTGACATGAAATCTTACAAAATTTGACACTTAGATTGTGGATAATAATCTCCTTCCATTGTGATCGGGATTGGGACTATTGGAGAGCAATGTAATGTAGATTTTGAAGTTTTGGAATACAAGGTGATTCAACCATGAAAAGGTCTTGGAATTCATCATTTCAAGTAAGTTTTTTGACCCAAAATTCATGTTAAAGAATGTTGCGTATTCTTACAGAGATTTAAGAATGACTGCACAAATTTCAATTAACAGCGAAGATCTTGAACATCATTCTGTAAAATAGCATTCTCTACACAAGTATTACAATTTTTCAACCTAATCTTCTTTGGGTTTTTCTATTGATCGACGTAGTCCAAAACTTGCTCACATATTTCAGATTCTTTCAAAGACATAGGTTGTTCATTCAGGTCTAACTAAGAATTCCGTTCTTGTAAAAGGTAGAATATTGAACCGTGGATCCAAGTAAATTATAAATAAAGATTAAATTTTGAAATATATAATTATAACATTATAATAAATAAAATTATTTACATATAATAAGACTCCATTTTTTTAGTTGCCCACCCGTGTTCATTGCTACAGTACATTTCATAAAAAAATTAATGCGACCCAGTAACTCTTTTATTAACGGATCTCTCTATTTGTAAACTTCTATATAAAGGTCCTCATACCCCACTTTTTGTTCATTTTAAATCAATTCTGATTTTTCTCTATTACAAATTATATTTCTTCCTTCCTGCAGTATTCAATATTTTGCATTTGGTTCTAGAATATTATTTTCGTGCATTTTAGTCCTCCAGTTTTAGAGATAAAAAATGTTAGTAGGTTCGCTGGTCTTGTAATTTGGAGTGCTACTATTACAAATCGAGGTTGTTGTATCTTGTGAGACGAGTGCCAGAAGATATTAGCACCAGTGCGGGGCATTATCGTCTTAAGGAGAAACAGTCGAACTCTTGCCTCGACCATTATCATTTTATTTCGTTCATTTTTGCAAGTCGATATTCTGCCCAATTGTTTATTCATCGCAAGAGATTATTTTGAAAATAAATTATTGTACGGTAAAATCATTATTTGCCAACAATTTTGAGACGATAATGACAATTAATACTGCATCTGTCGTACTCCCTAACAGTGCTCAAGGGGAAAATAGAAAAAATTCACTAGAGTGGATTTTAAAAGATGGCAACAGAAAATACTAATTTATATCACAACCCTGAATTTGGCAAAATTATTGGTGAAGATGCACCAACTATTAAGGAAGAGGAATAGATCCTAAAAATAAGCAGCATTCGATGCATGGAGTCATAATGAATTCTTGTGCATGAACTAAATCTTTAATTGCCTTGACAACATATAACATATACAGTTCGGTCATGATAGCTAAATTGTTGTGGGAATTATTGGGAAAGACTTACAAAACTGAAGATGTTGGATTGAAGAAATTCGTTATAGGCGAATTTCTGGACTTCAAAATGGTAAATTCTAAAATAGTGATGAATCATATCCAAGAATTACAAATCATCTTGCACGATATACATGCAGAAGGTGTGAAACTCTGTAAGTCGTTTCATGTCACTGCGATTATCGAAATATTACCACAAATGTGGAAAGACTTCAAAAACCACCTAAAACATAAACGCAAGAGAATGAGATTTGAAGATCAGATTGTAAGATTGATTTCAAATACTAGTAAGAAACGGAAGCGCTCGGGTAATGGCAAGCAAAACAACAAGGTTCAGAAATTCAAAAGAGACTACTATTACTGCGGTAAGCTTGGTTACATCGCAAATGACTGTCGACAGAAAAAGCAAAACAAAAAGGACCAAGTACACTTGATCGATGAAGACAAATTGTCTAACGGTGTGTCTGAACTAATGCTCTTAATTGTTGTATTTGAAGCAAACATGGTGGACAATCCGAGAGAATTGTTTATAGACACTAGCACTACTTGTCACGTTTGTACTGATAATGAGATGTTTTCATCTTACGCTCATATTAATGGACGATAACTATTTATGGGCAACTCGACAACATCAAAAGTTGTTGTTCTAGGTAAAATAGTGCTGAAGATAACATCAAAAAAAGAAGTAACACTCATCGATGTGTTGCATGTTCTCGATATTCGCAAAAACTTGGTATCTAGAGCTTTGTTAAGGCAAAATGCGTTTAGGCTAGTATTTGAGTTTGACAAGTTTGTACTCACAAAAAAGGGCATGTTTGTGAGCAAGTGGGTACTTAACCAATGGGCTATTCAAAATGAAAGTAATGCATATATTTTGTAATTTTGATATTAATAAAAATAAATCTTCTACTTACTTGATTGAGACTTCTAACTTATGGCATGCTATATTAGAACATGTTATTGTTAATACTTTACGTAAATTAGTAAATTTAAATTTATTGTTTTCTATTTTATTTGATCAAAATTATCGGTGCAAAACATGTGTAGATGCTAAATTAGCCAAACCACCGTTTTATTCAATTGAAAAGAACTCGAATACTCTAAAACTAATTCATAGTGATATTTGTGGTTTAAAGTTTGTGCAAATTAGAGGAGGTAAAAAATATTTTATTACTTTTATAGATGATTGTACAAAGCACTGTTATGTCTATTTGTTAAGGAGTAAAGACGATACTTTAGAAGCATTTAAGAAGTACAATAATGAGGTTGAGAATCAACTTAGTAAACGAATAAAAGTTGTTCATAGTAACAGATGTGGAGAATATGGAATACCATTTGAAGAATTTTGTTTAGACTCTAGGATTATTCATCAAACTACAACTCCTTACATGAAAAATACTATCATTGAATCTAGGAATGATGTATTTTTTGAGGACATTTTTCCTTGAAATGATAGGAAAGAGATAAGTTCGCAAAAACGATTTATGATACTACAATTGGTAATCATCAAAGTGATGAAGAACCAATAAGTAGCAAAATGACCAAAACATCTACATTTTGGATCCAAATTTTTTAACTTATTTGTTAGAAAAATGAGGCTAGGACATTCAATGAAGTAATGCCTAGTCCAAGAGCTCCATCCTGGAAGAGGCTATCAATAGTGAAATCAATCCTATTATACAGAATCATAGTTGATAGATCTTTTACCTGGTAACAAACCGTTAGGTTGTAAATAGATTTTCAAAAGAAAATTAAAGACTGATGGATCAGTTAATAAATATAGGCTAGCTTGGCAGTAAACGATTCAAAAAAAAAGAAGGCCTTATTTTTTTCGATAAATACTCACTTGTAATGAGGATAACATCTATTAGAGTATTAATTGCAATCGCAGCATTGCAAAATTTGGAAATCCATCAAATGGACGTTAAAACAGCTTTCTTAAATGGTTTGTTAGAAGAAGAAATTTACATGGAATAACACGAGGGGTTCATTGCTCCTAAATAAAAAAAAAAAGGTGTGTAAGCTCATTAAGTCGATGATATACTAATTATGGGTAGTAATTGTGATGTTATAACAACTACTAAGAAAATATGACAAAATATTTTGACATGAAAGATATGAATATTGCAAATATAATATTATGAACTAGAATCCTCAAGACATTTGAGGTATTTGTTCGATCCCAATATCACTATATTGAGACTGTACTTAAGAAGTTTCATAAATATGATGAAAGTCCAGTTAAAATTTCGGTAGACTTAAGACTACATTTGACTAAAGATTAAGGCGAACCCGTATCTCAATTAGAGTACTCTTGGATAATAAGCAGTTTAGTATATTACAAACTACAATCGTCCGGATGTTGCGTATGCAGTGAACAAGTTTAGTAGATTTACAAGTAATCCAAATAATGACGATTGGAAGGCACTGGTAAGGGTTCTTAAATATCTACGATATACCTCAAATATTGGATTACATTATACTAGATATCCAGTTGTATTAGAATGATACAGTGATGCTAATTGGATATCAGATACAAAAGACTCAAATTCACTAGTGGGTATGTTTTTACCATTGGTGGCGCTATTGTATCTTGGAAATCCTCTAAACAAACATGTATAGTTCAATTCACGATGGAATCTGAGTTCATAACTTTAGATAAAACTAGAAAGGAAGCAAATGACATCGTTATTTTTTAGATGATATTCCATGTTAGCCTAAACCCCGTGCATGCAATTAGTATGCATTGTGATAGTCAGTCGGCTATCGGTAGAGCACAAAGTAGTATGTATAATGGTAAGTCTCGACATATTTGTCGAAGACATAATACAATTAAGCAATTGATCTGAAATGATATTATTTTCATAGATTATGTAAAGTCTAGATAAAATCTCGTTGATCCGTTTACGAAGAGATCTAGTATACTGTCTTTCAAGGAGAATGAACTTAAAGCCTACTACGCAAGGATAGTAATGGTAATCCAACCTTGGTGACTGGAGATCTTAAAATCTTGGTTCAATGAGACAATTAAGTTATGAAGATTCAGAAAGCACTTCAGAGTTAACTCCTACCCATTCCTACGATAAGAAAAGTGCTAACTGCAGAAAGTTTTAGGTTAAATTATACTTTTAATGATTCCTATATTTTGGACTATCTAAGTGGGGGTATGGTAGGTTCTCTTAATAGGATATCACCTATACAAGTGTGAAGTGAGGTTGTTTTCATGAGAATGTTTCAAAGACTTGAATTCTCTAAACCACTTATGAAATTCAAGAGTTGTTCAGGGCTAAAATGAATACAATAGTGAGAACTCAAAAATGTTTGGGAGGTTATTACGTTGATACTATTATCTTGGTTTACACCAACAACTGATATGACACCTCGTTCACTGATTAGCCAAGTAAATCCGATATTATTCTACTACGGAATGTTTAAAAACCTATAAGGTACTTATCCAGATGTAATAACATTTTGCCCGATCCCTATAGGGTCTGTATAGTCTTGCTTTAATTTCCATTCATGTGAGGAATTGTTGGAAAATTGATTTTAATTAATTGGTTTGATCAATTTTTGACCAATTGTTTTAGTAGGTCTCGTTAGTTGGATGAAATATTAATTTGGCTTAGTGTATTCTACTCCATGAGTAGATTAATATAATGTATTTATTTTTTCAAAACCAATATAGGGTGAATTAGAAATGAAGGCCAAAAGTTGACCACTTGAAATTTAAAAATTGAGAATAAAAATTGGTGAAAAATTGAAAAATGACAATCCCACATAGGAAAACTAAAAGAATAAAAACCACTTTATATTGCCCAAATTTGGGCCCCAAGGGGTACTAAATTTTTTTGAAGGGGAGATGACCTATATAGTAGTAAGTTGAGCCAAAGTCCACGCACGCGTCGCCGCCGTCGACCTGCTTAACTAGGCACGACACAGTTACGGGTCACGGGTCATGGACTTGGGCTTGGACCAAGTTGATATATATATTTTGGTAAGATAATATTTGAATTATATTATTCTATTATTTAAAATAATATATTTATTTACATTATTTATTTCCCCAAATTTTCTGTACGTAACACATGGCATATCTGGGGGTTGGCAGTTGAATTGCTTGCCCAAATGGGTTGTGTCTATTGAAAACACAACTTTTCGACTGTTGTGTCTTTTGGACACAACTTTTCAACTTCTTTTTAAATGTCCCCATACCCCGAATTTTGTTCATTCTAAATCAATTCTAATTTATCTCTCTTTCAAATTATATTCCTCCATTTCTGCATTATTTCATATTTTCCATTTTGGTCTCGAATATTATTTTCATGCATTTTAGTCCTCTAGATTTAAAGAGATAGAAAAGGTTAGTATGTTCGTTAGTTTTGTAATTTGGAGTGCTACTATTACAAGTCGATGTTGTTGTATTTTGAGAGATGAGTGCCGGAAGATTGTCAACACCAGTGCTGAGCATTATCGTTTTAAGGAGAAAGAGTCAAACTTTTGCCTCGACCTTTATCATTTTATTTCAATCATTTTTGCAAGTCGGTATTTTGCCCAACCATTTATTCATCACAAGAGATTATTTTGAAAATAAATTATTTCACAGTAAAATCTTTATTTGCCAATAAAAGTTGATAAAAATTGTGGATGTCATAAACATGTAGTTGAAAATTGAGTTTGTGAAAAAATGACACAAACTAATCCTTCAATTCTTCAAATACAGGTTTTCATTTAATCGTTTCAATCACACTCGACAACAAACCAAAATTCCATCATTACATGATGAACGTTTGCTCTATATATCTTTGACACTTCACTATTTGCTTTATCAACTCCCTGGCTTCTTTATATCAGGACAAAACTGTAATTCCTACTCCAAAACCTTTAGAACTCTTGTTTGCGTGAACTGACAGTTTCCATGTGCAAACTTTGAATTACCAAGCCATCGTTTTGGTTTTTTTCTAGTTTCTATTATACGTACATTCATTGAAAACTCTGTGTTTAACTAATTGAATCAATTCATTTTGTATCAATTTTGTGTTGCATATACTGAAATGTCTGTTTGAATTTGAGATTCTTTTCGTATTATTTCTTTTGATAATCTGCATAGTAAAATTTAAAACGAGTTTTTGATTCCCTTCACCGGATTTGAGAAGATTCTAAATCCAAACACAAAAAGATGTCCAATTTGTTGCGCTAGCTAGCAACTGAATTTCTCACACTCAACTAAAAATTTTCTTTGTAAGTATAGGATTTTAGATTTAATCATTTAATTAAAATCACGAAGTTCTGTAATATTGCTATGATTTTATTTTTATATTGTTGAAATTTTTAAATAATATATAGTTACTCAACCTGAAGTTGTGATTAATATAAAGTATTAACAAATTATAATGCATGTTGGGTGCATTTGAGTGGCAGTGGAAATTAATTAAACAAATTATGCAAAGTTTTATGTCAATGTCTCATATCGAAATTCTATATTTCAAAGTTTTAGAATTGAATGCTAGCCAAACTAATGTATTGAAAGACAAATTTAAAACATTTAAACCTGTATAATCTAAAGGATAATTATCACAAAGCATCCATACCCTTCAATAATATTGTGTAAAACATCTCTACATCTCATTTTTGACATTTTCATCCTTATTTTCACATTTCATTGCGGAAATCATATTTTTTTTTTATCTATTTCTCAATTAAAAGTTACGAAATGACGAATATACCCTCCTATTTAAATTAAAAAAAAGGAAAGGAAAAAAAATAAAGAACAAATTGCAATCATCATTCCAAATTTTCAGAAAATTACAAATATATAAATAAAAATGAAAACTAAACAAATCAAAAACTCCGGCCAACCACTACCTCCGAATCCCAAAAACTTAAGCCAACCACCATCCAAACCGTCGGACCTCCATACCATTGGACAACCATCACTCCCTTCTACACATACCAACCCAACCACTAGCCTTAACGCCACTAGATTTGGCCCGAATCGATGGCTAAAATCTTCCTTGCATGCACGTACTATCCTTGTTAGATCTGTCATGTGGAGGCTAAATTGTTGAAGACCCATGGGTAGAATTGATGCATTTTGATCAGGTGATGTCGGAATGGATGACCTACGATCATGGGTCCCACCACCAGCGTCAAAAATCGATCCAAAAAGTTGCGTTTTCCTTGATTCGAAAAATGGGGCTGTAAATTTTGATTGTGTGGATTTGTTGATGTTGCAAGACCATGAATATGTGAACCCTGATGAGTATAGTCGACCAATATGATGGAAAAGGGCATGGGTTTCGTTGGAGAAGGTGGTACTGTCGATTTTTGTGTAGACAAGTTGCTGATTTTGGCCATCAATTCCAGTAGAATCTGGTGGCGTTAGGGTTGGTGGCTAGGTAGTATGTGTAGAGGAGAGTGAGGGCTATCCAATGTTATGGAGTTAGGCGGCTTGGATGGTGGTTGGCCGGAGTTTTTGGGAATCAAAGGTGGCGGCTGGGTGGAGTTTTTAGTCTGTTTTTTAGTTTTGATTTTCAATTATATATTTTGTGACTCATTGTAATCTTTTGAAAATTTGGAACTATGATGGCAATTAGTCCTTTATTTTTTGTTTTGTTTTGTTTAGTTTTATTTAAGTGTGTGTTTGTCTCCGATTATTGTAGAAGAAATTGAGTAATGAATAATATTTTTTGGAGAATGTGTGGCTGAAATTTAAAGTAACTTTATTGGTTTGTGTGTAGAATATTTTATTGGGTAAATGAGTGGTGGAGGGGCCTAAATAAGATGGTATATTCGTCGTTTCACAATTTTCAATTGAGAAAATGCATGAAAATGATGATTTCCACAATAAAATGTGAAAATAAGGTCGAAAATGCTAAAAAAGTGAAAGGTGAAACGTTTTGCACAATAATATTGAAATGTAGGGACGTTTTGTACTAATTACCCTAATCTAAAATAAAAAAATAAATAAAAATTCTCGAATTAAATAATTCATATCATAATATATTTCACTCTAATTAAACACGTTTGTGTCAAATTAAAAATAATAGCACTAAGCTATTATTGAAACTGAAATCTTCATATTAAGATCATTTAAAAATAAAGTAATATATATATCATTCCTCAAATATCATATGTACTCTGTTTTCTTTTCTTATTTACTCTTTCCAATTTCAGTAGCTTGATTTTCAAATTAAATTCTAAATCGTTATTTACTTCCTGTGAGTAGTGTTTCCGTATGTTCACAGAGTATAGTGCATTTCAAATAAATTGGTTATTTGTAAAAATAGAAGGGAGTGAGAAAACACCCCACCCCTTCAATGAGAAAATGGCTAAACAAATAATTTAAGAAAATGGAAAAAAGAAAAAAAACCTTATCTTTTGTATATAGTTCAGAGGTTGTAAAATACAACGCATTAACGTCTATGAAATCCTTTAAACAATGCAATGACATGTCGTTCCCCACCTCCAACACTTTGGGAAATGATCAAAAGAAAAGGGGGAAAAAAGAAGAAAGAAAAATTTGGAAGTTGTGATCATTGTTACGTTTCGTCCTTGCAAGAAGTAGTGGGGCAATGGGTCGAACCGAGCCGGTTGTCCCACGAGATCGGCTCGTCCTCAAGAGCCAGCGTGGCAAACAAACTTTTTTTTTTTTTTTCAAATTTTGAAAATCCTCGTTTTTTTGGGATAAGCTACTTAATTTTCAAACAAGCGGAGTTAAAATTTCTTAACAAAGTATGAATATGACAAAATTAAATATCATTTATCTGACAGAACGCAATTTTGGCATACTTATTTTGGATTCGATAATGAGCGTATTGTCAATCCTTATATACATTAAGCTCTCTAAAATTCTTTGAGCCGGTGTAAAAGATATAACACAACCATATTTTTGTAAATCATGTATTAAATTTTTTTTGTGCCTAACGAAATAGTCAATGCAATCGCAACGAAGAGTGTTTCTACTTACCCTATGTACCTTGGTTGAAAATATTATTGCACGAACTTTGTGAAATGTTGGTTGTCTACTATGCTTAGCGATAACTCAACACTGGTAATGAATTTCACTTTTCCTTCACGCCAATTTTCTTCTAAACAAATTCACGTGCTTAGTGTAGAAGAATTAGTACCGGGAAGAGTACCAAATTAAAGTTGTATTTGTGTTTGGCCAACAAGTCCACGTTTGGCCAAACATTTCATGTTTTAATAGTTGAGGTGGGTAGTTATGTATCCTTTTTGCCATGCCAATCTTGTTTTCCAATACTTACAAAATGATTTACATTCTTGGACTTTGTCAACCGTACGACTTGTGGAAATCAATTTGAAGTGTTCCCAACACTTTGTGGTTTTTTTCTAGATTTTCACCTTCCTCTTGCATCGGGTATTTTGAGTTTTGGTTCCGGGTCTTCATTAATGTCATCCAAATCAATTGGATGACTACTCTCCCATGTACATCGTCGATGCCAAAATTGTTGGGAAAGAGAACATTGTTGAGAGCAAAAAAATAATTATGACATTGAGATTGTGGTATTAGTGTGAGTTGCCACCAAACAAACCCTCAACATGAGACTTGAGATTCATTTGTATGAAATGAAATTGGAATGTATAAATAAGAAATAGAAGTATAGAATATAATGGATCAATTATAAAATTGAGATAAAGTGAGAAAATATAAAGAATGAGATGTATAATAGATTAATTAAATAGATTGATGGTTGAATAATGTAATAACTAATTAGGAATTGAATTGAGATTGAGTAATTTAGTTTGTAAATTGTAGAAGATAGATTGAAGAGAATTGGTGTAAAAAATGGATTGAAATGAGAAGTATTTATAAAGTTTTATAAAGTGACTAATTGAAAGATTGCGACCATTGCCAACGTTCACAAGTCTTTCAGATATGACCATTAGGCCCTCGATGGTTAAAAAAAATTATTAGCTTGACTCGTTGTTTCAAACCGCCACTCGCTCAAGCCTAAGCTTATCGCCTGTTGAGCCCGAACAGTCTATGGGCCAAGCCTCGACGACTCTAGCGAGCAAGCCAATGAGCTCAGCTCAATTGCCACCCTTAGCAAGAAGTTGCCTTAGGTATCTTCCAAAGCATCGATTCGTCCAATATCTTACATATGTACAATTGATTTGACATCTCTCTAACATATGTCTCTTAGTAAACTTTAACCTACTTTTCATATGGCAAACCTAGGCTTTATGGTGGCTACTTTTTAGAATTGCCCGATGAGCCCGAACAGTCCATGGGACGAGCCCCGATGAGTCGAACGAGCAAGGCGATGAGCCGCTCGTCTTAATTACCACCCCTAGCAAGAAATCACCTAAGGCATCTTCCATAGCATCGATTTGTCCAAAAAATCTTGTATATGTTCAATTGATTTGGCATCTCTCTAACATATGTCTCTTAGTTAACTTTTAAATCTACTTTTCATATGGCGAACCTAGGCTATATGGTGGCCACTTTTTAGAATTATTAATTCAACCTAGGATAGCACAAGTGATGCTAATGAGGTCGATGCATTGGCCTTTAAGATAAGGCCACATGTTATGAATCCAATGTTAACTACTTCTTCACTATAAAAGCTCACACTTGGAGATAATGCAATTTTATAATTTCAATAGTAACTTTGCTTGGTAATATTCTCACTTCAAACCTATCATAGACATTCTTTTTAAATTCTTGTTCATTGTCCATCCCACACTCAAATACATCTATAGTTGATTTACATGATTGCCAGAGTGTTTGTGTTTGCACCTCTCACAATGGAGAAGGCCACGTGCACCTAACGTTTGTCAATGTATACAACTACTTCACACTTGGATGAGAGTGGAGCCCATATTTGTCACTCATGCTATCAATGGATTGACACCATTTGTAGAAAACCACACTTTAACCATGAGCATATACCGTGAGAAAGAGCACATCGGAAAAATAACCTCTTTTGCATTTGAAGTATTGTTCTTGAAGAAAGAACAAGTGGATGTTCTGGAGAGAAAGCCAAGGTATATCTCACTTTCAGCCTCTTGGTCCATAAATTCACAAAAGGCTAAGTGGTTCAAGTTTTCCTTGAAAAAAAGGATAAACTTTGGAGAAAACTAGCTCAAGAAGACCCTCCATTTTGTATAAAAGAGACGTCTCAACAAAATAAATGCAAGTGAAGATGTTAACCCACGAAGAGCAGTGAACGAGATCTCTAAAGAAATGCCTCTCCTACGTGACCTTACACCATCGAACCCAACATAGAAGAGATGGAAATGTCACTACATGCCTCACCAAAGAGGTGGTAGCCATGGCCATCAATATGAGCACATCACAGAGCAAAACTCCACCATGTTGCTCTAGTAAATGTAAGCACAACCAGTCATGTCGATGCCCCCAACATGCCTCATCTAGGGTTCCTTCTAAGGCTAATGCAAGAATCAGCAAGGAGAGACTTTATAGGTCCACAACCTTTTTAACAGGTTAAGAAGGGTCAATCTATTAGTGACCTGCTCGATGAAGAGGACAACTTCTCTCCTACTTACGACTGAGAATAGAGACTTGATAGGTCCACAACCTTTTTAACAGTTTAAGAGTTGGAGCGTCTAGAAATAAGCCCAATGATGAAGTGCCTAGAAATAAGCAATAAAATAAAGCCCCACCTAGAAATATGCGGGAAATGAGATCTATCAAAACAGTAGGAAGGGATCAATCTGCGAGTTTTCAACCCTAGAAACTATTGTCCCACTATGGAGAAGATGAGGATGAGGGACCATCTAGGTCTTATGAGTTAGATGATAATGATGTCAACCTTTCATTCTCCCAAGAAATCAGGGATGCTTATGTTCCTTCTAGTTTCGTATTCTTCAATATGAAGCGATATGTGATATACTTTCTACCTAATTCTCATTGGAAAAACAAAGAGGTGGTATAATAAGCTCCATCCCGGAAGCATTAGGAGTTGGTCAAATCTAAAAAAAGTTCATGTTCTTTGTGTCTTCAAGGCTAGGAATAGCTCCAGTCCAAAGCTTCTACGGCATGAGGTAGGCATCCGGTGAGTCATTGAAAAACTACTTGACCCACTTTACTGATGAATTGATCTAGTGTGAAGAAATCTCCAAAGTAGAGGCCTTCTATGCCCTAAATGAGGGCTCAACATTAACACTCGATTTTGGAGGGATGTTTGCACCAATTTACCTATGATCAATTGGTGAAATTGATGAAAGATTGGATTGTCAATAAAGAGATGATTGACTATAGAAATTGTGACTGTGGTGGAGCATCTCTACAATTCATAGATAGAGATAGAGGCCTAACTTCTCACTTAGTAAACAAGTAATGACACCATCAGGGACAAGGACACGTTACCTCCACCTTGAGTTTAGCCTGTGTCACTACGATATTAAATGCCATACGACTTCCTACTTATGATAAGACTTGTTCAAGTGGCTACGAACATCAAGTAATCAATCCCTAACAATTGGCTTACTATAAGACCAGGGATACTACGGCTCCTAAGGACCACTTACTGCAAGTTCTACCGAGTCTATGGCCATAGCACTAATGACTCTCATGATATGGCAAACACCATTAAAAAGAGCAATCACGTGGACCTAGGAGAGGAGATCATCGCTAACAAGGGAAACTACCTTGCTAAGGCAATTTGCATAGCTCTAGCAACAAGAGGCAAGACGACCCTCTAGATATCCCCCATTAACAAAGACAAGAAGTGAAAGGATAGATAAAGTGAATATTGTAAAAATCGATGGTATATCACCTTAACTAAAGAAGATGTCGTGAAGAGCACTACTTCCACTATAATGCCTTAATAGTGAGGGTGATATTAGCTCGTAATGGGCAAAGTGAATATGGGTAAATAATTGGGGCTCCATTAACATCATCTTCAGAGCCACATTTGATAATATGCAAGTCGAACACTAACTCACCCCAGCGTCTAACCCACTATTTTTGTTCATTGGATAACATCATCCCCAGAAGGTAAACTCATTCTCAACGTTAAAATGGGAAATGAGCCCCAAGTAACATGATACTACATAGAGTTCTTGGTGGTAAACAATAGATCTACATGTCATGGAGTGTTAGGAAGATAGGCCCTAAAAGGACTATGGCCGTCACCTCCATACATTACATATGCATGAAATTCTCCATGGATCATGGCATTGCCCCCATTAGAGGCAACCAGACTAAAGCCGAGGAATGCTACATGAACTCCTTATGAAAAGAAGTCATTCGCTAGGTCAACATGCTAATAGTTGACACAAAAATAACTGAATCCCCTAAAGAAATGGTAATATTTAATGAATTGGACCTCTGCATTACAAAAACGGAGAGCACAAGTTACTTAGCCCCATGGATGCTTATTTAGGTTATAATCAAATCCTCATGTATATACCAGATGAGGAACACGCCTCCTGCATAACTAATAGATACTCAAACTTATGTAAGATGATAGCTTTCTGGTTGAAAATTTCAAATTTACCTCTTATAAGCTAGTAAATAGATATTAACTGAACTGATTAGCATAACAATAGAAGTGTATGTAGACAACATTCTAGTAAAGAGCCTTAAGACCAACAATCACATCAATCACTTGTATAAACTTTCCAAGTTTTGCGAAGGTACAATATGAGATTAAATTTTGTTGAGTGTACATTTGGCATCGCCTTCGAAACGTTTCTAGGTTACATAAGTTAACCGAGAGGCATCGAGGCCAACCCGAAAAAGTAAATACCTTAGTGAAAATGCGTGCACCTCGAAAACCGAAGAGATACATAGTCTTATTGGTTTATAGTAGCCTAAAGTCGTTTCTCGTATGTAAAGCCATCGATAAATGCTTTCCTTTTTCAAGATTCTCAAAGGAGGGAATAGGATCTAGTAGATGGAAGAGTGTGAAGAGAGCTTTTAGACGTTAAAGAAGCAAATGGACAAGGCCTCTTCCTCTTTAAACCCAAGGCAGAAGAAGCCTTAATGCTACATTTGTCCATTTAGAAGAGTCCACAGCTTTGTGCATGCAAGAGAATAAGGTAACCAATAATTGGATGTCTACTAGGTGAGAAAGGTGCTTCTACAAACAGACACTGGGTACCCTAATGTGGAGAAGCTCGACCTATCTCTCTAGTCACCATTTCTAGAGAGTTGAGTCCTTATTTCTAGGCCCACAACATTCATGTGCTTATAAACTTTTCACTTAAGCAGGTGTTTCAAAAGCTAAATACCTTGGGTAGATTGATGAAATGGGCTGTAGACCCGAATCGATTCGAATGTTCTTCAAGTTGAGGACCACCTTCAAAGGGCAAGCCCTTGTTGACTTTGTAGCTGAATTCACTAACGTCTCTAAACATAGACTACTATTGAACCCATAGAGTTCCCTAACTTGGCACCTCTTCATTGATGGATCATTAAATCCTAAAGGAGGCGAGCTCCAGGGTAGGAGTTGTTCTAGTAAGTGTAGAAGGACATAAACTTAATTGTACAATGAGATTTGGATTCAAAGCCCATAACAATGTAGTCGAATTTGAAGCCCTTCCGTCTAGACTCAAACTATCCTATAAAATGCAAATCAAGAGGATACTTGCCTTGTAAAACAACGACTCCTAATTGGTGGTGAGTCAGTCAATGGTAACTTTACCACAAGAGAGAATAACCTGATAGTTTATCTTAAACTAGTGATGGAATTTCTCCCATACTTTAAGAAATTTTGCCTAACGAAGATCCCACACCTTGAGAACACCCATACTGCTGCATATCCAAGTTGGACAGCCGCAATGATTCTGAGCGGCTGAAGATAGTATCCACTGAGTAGCTTTAGAGACCATCCATAAGCTAAAAGTGCCTAAATGATGAAGGTAGAAGATACACCATCATGGATAAAGACAATTATAGCCTTCCTGAAGGACTAAAAAGAGACTTCTCAATGCCCCTCATTCGATGCAACATAACCAAGAGGCAACCTACATCCTTAGAAAACTTCATGAGGGTATATATGGCGACAACGCAGAAGGACATAAAATTGCATAAAAGGTGCTAAAGCAAGAGTACTATTGGCCCACCTTGAAAAGAAAGCCCCTTATTTCTTGCATAAATGTGACAAGTGCCAATGCTTCATAGCCATCCAAAGATAGCCTTCATAGGAGCTTATTGTAGTAACAAGCCCTTGTCCCTTTATCAAATAAAGAATTGACCTCATTGGACACATGCTAAAGGAGAGAGGCAGTGCGTGTTACGCCATTGTGGACATCGACTAATTCACTTTATGACCCATAGGGCTAAACCTTTGGCTAAGGTTACAAAAGCCAACAGTTTCAACTAGAGGGCCCTATTGTATCGGAGGATAACTAGGCCCATCACTTACAAAATTGAAAACGTAGATGGAAAGGAATAGCCTCATCCATGGAATATAGAACACTTACGAAGTATTATCAATGAGTTTCTTCTTAGTTAGACGAATTACCCAACTTCTGTAATATGTTTCTTATGAATGAAAAATACTTCTTTAGCATATGTTTATTGTTCATTCACTATAGTAAAAGAGGTAAGCTATTTTTCTCAAGGTGGAAGGCCTTCTAATCCTATATGAACTGATGCCTTCAACTCCTTACAATCTTGTGCAAGCAGACCTCATCATCCCTTGTAGTTTTAAACTCTACCATGGGAGGTGCATCAACTTATTTGCCTCTACGGGAGAGGTAATTTATTTTTCTCAAAGATGACTTATCTCCAAAACCTATATGAATGAAGCTATCAATTTCTTACAGTGGTGCTTTCTACTATGCTCATTTTAGTCTTGTCGAGTCGACAGTAGGGGTAAGCTATTTCTCCCAAATGAGAATTGCTCTCGAATCCTGTTGACCCAACCTCACCATCCTCGGCAACAGCAAGCACGTCGCCTTTTAGAATGCATGACCTATTCACTTCTGCACAAGAGGTAAGCTATTTTTTTCCCTAAGGAAACTTGCCTCAAAATCCTGTATAATTCGAAGCACATAACCCTTGCATGACAAACACTTCTCCATACAATGCACCTTTGAACGGGAAGCCATTTGTAAAGGTTTGGAGATTTTGAGAATAAAAAAGAAAATGATGGAGAAAAATGCACAAATCAAAGAGAAACTTTACCTAAAGTTGATCTCATTGCTAGAGCTTTAAAAATCACAAAATACTTGTCGAAATTCAACGGTCGCTAGAAATCTCTCAAAAATTTGGAAATTGTAAAGTGGATGCAAAGCCTCGTCACTTTATCCGTTGGATCAAATCAAGATTGATCAGGCTCATCCATCTAATAACTTCATTCGAACCATTGAGCCAAAAGTAGCCATTTTTAAACTTGAATGAAAGGTCGAATGAAGTTGTTTAGTTCATACATGCATATAATGTTACCTCAAAAAAACGTAAAGCCAAGCCATTACCACCATTTAATACTTCCAGTAAACGTGTTCTTGAAACCGTGCGACGTATCTGGTGGCCTTTCTTGAAAAAATGAAAATTTTCATTGGCACATGTCCCATTATTGTTCTTTCATAATAGAGGCACTAGTAGGAATTTGTCGTTTGACTTGAAAAGCTCCATCTTTGAAATATGGAACTTCGCCTCTACAACCTTACTTCTCCTAAGTGAAATTCTTCATCCTTTAAACACGGGACTACATCTTTGTACCTGTATATTCTCCAAGTATGAGGGCCTCATCCATGTGCAATATGAGACCTCGTCTTCACAGCAACACCTTGTCTATGCAAGAAGGCCTCATCTCCAAATTGAGACTTTTCCTCCATACTTTCATATGTAAACTTCACTTTAGTGCTCATGCCTAGGTACAAAGGCCTCACCATCAATCAAAGCTCATTCCCTATATAAATATACATGCTCGGGCTTCGGGCTCCAACTATCACAACAAGGTAGTTATTCACACTTTGCCCCTTGACGCTTTGGGAAGAGTACCACTATAACCCACTAGATTTCTCTCTAATCACAGAAAACTACTTGCCAAAACATCATCAGCCCTCCACTAATGGCTATCAAACATTGAACAACTGCATCACCTCAGTTGAGTATAAATTGATAGGAGGTTGTAAGCCTTGGCTCCTCATATACAATCTATCTCACTTCTCTATCAAAGTCCATGCTTTATATGAATAATCATGTCTAGGCTTGGGTAATTATTGTTATGTGTCATCCTACAAGACTGGCCAAGTGACAGCCTACCTAAAAAAATAGTAAGAAGATATTAAGGTCTGCACTTCCACATCACTTGCTTACCTGATCTAATCAATGAGATGAAATAAGGAAGCTGAAGTGATCTAAGCGTCTCAATAGAAGTGATATGTCCATGTTTGAGTCGAGGTGATATGATCTGCTGCAATACATTTCGGAAGTGGTGAGCCTTTGTCTCACAAGGCATCTTGCATAGTATCATTCAGCCCAAAAGATCTACAGAATGGTTGATTGATTTGACAATTCTACAGTAGATGCCTCTCAATCAATTTTAGTCTACGCTTTAGATGGCAAACCTAAGCTATATGGTGGCCACTTTTTAGAATCATTTAATGCCACCTCAACCTAGAACAGTAGATGTGATGCTTATGAGGTTGACGCATCGATTGTTAAGATGAGGCACTAGTCATCCATCTAATGGTAACCACCTATTCTCCTCATTATAAAACTTCGGACAATTCTTGTGGTACATCACAAGTTACATCAGGGTGTCCATAATGGACACCCGGCGCTCTCTCATTGGTTGGGGTGCCGGTTGCACAAACCCTCCCACCAATAGGGGGGTGACGGGTGTCCATTATGGACACCCTTATGTATCTTTTGATGTACCACAAGAATAATTCTAAAACTTCACACTTGGTTCCATTCATAGGTAATACAATTTTATACTTTAAACATTAACTTTGCTTGGTAATATTCTCTCTTCAAACCTACTACAATATCGGTCGTGATATGGGTACAACCCTCCCTTACAACATTGGACTACAAACTAACGTGGCCATATTTAAAAAAGAAAACAAAAACAATAAAACAAAAATTTAAAAGTTGAAAACAAAAGTTGAAAAACGCCATTTCTCTCTCTCTCTCTCTCTCTCTCTCTCTCTCTCTTTCTCTCTCTCTCTCTCTCTCTCTCTCTCTCTCTCTCTCTCTCTCTCTCTCTCTCTCTCTCCACATTTCCCCCAAATCAACAAGAAACCCTCCTCCCTTCACTCTTTTGCTGATTTTCCTCCAACTGACACCTCCTCCGCCCTGTCCTCACATAAACCGAAAAGGCACAACATCCTGTAAGCTACAACGCCTCCGAGTCTCTCATCTCATTCTTTGAAGCAGTTCGGTTTCATGTAAACTACGATAAGTTCTGATTTTTTTGAAACTGAAGTATGTTGGGTCTAAATGGTAGGCTTTGATGTTAGTTTTAACTTTTTGTTTGAAGATTTTTGGATTTTTGACAGTAAGCATAGTGGGTATAATTTTTCACAACACAATTTTAACATTGAAAGGAGATAACTGATTTATTGTTATTTGATTGTCAGTAATTTTCTTGTCATACTTAGAGATGTAGAAAAAAGTAAAAAATGTTGTGATTTTTCCGGATTTGAAGCGTACCTGCATGTTTCTGGTCATCTTTTTCATACCAAAGAAGTTCCAAGTTATTGTGTGAAATTGTGAAATGAGAATGCTGATTTTGGAAGCTACTTTATTAATGTCTAAACATTCCGTGAAATTGTGAAATGTGAATAAGCTTATTGCGAATGAGAATGCTGATTTTGGAAGCTACTTTATTAATGTCTCAACATTCAGTGAAATTGTGAAATGAGAATGAGCTTATTGCATCACCAGTCATTGTGTATTAATTTCATATGGTTTTTATTCTGTTATTATACTCTTAGAATGGCCGGAAAAATTTCAGGTATATGTCACAGTTGCAAGCGTAAGGGCCACTTCTTTGGAGAATGCCCGATGAAACGTTGATGCCCACAGTGTATGAAAGGTTTCCAAAAGTGTTTTGAGGTCGAAAGGGATACTTCTAACAAAGGCAAATTCTTCAAATGTTGTAGTGAGAAATGTGGATTTTGGGAGTGGTGCAACATAGAAGAATCAAGCGGTGAATGTAGCAACATTAGTCATACTGAAATTGATGATATGTCCCACATGTTCCAATCTCAAGTTCGGGTTAAAGACCATGAAGAGATCCATATATCTCCGAACGTGACGATCTCTAAGAGAAAGTAAAGTGCCGAAGTAAACACGAACTGAAGGGGTCGGGTTGATTAGTGTTGATTGCTTTCTTAGCAATTTGGTTTTTCTCTATATGTATAAATAACTTATATTGCTCATTCGTGTAAATTACTTTCTAGTTGCTTTAATGTGTAACGGACAATGAAACAATTTGATTTCGGTTATTACACTTGTAAATTCCTGTCCATGTTAGCTACTTGTACTTGTTCATTTTTGTGGTGTATAACCAACCATCCTGCTGGTATTTATTCATCAAAATACATTTAGTACAAGCACTTCTTCTTCATGTAGTAGTAGACAGCTATTGTTGGAAACCAAGATTCTTGAGAGAGCACTTTTGTTGATGAACTAAAATGTTTAATGTATTTGTCTGATCTGTGTAATGCCAACACATATTTCAATTTGAGTACATTAAATAATTGAATTAAACAAAGACAACTAGCAACAGCAGATTTTTAAAATTAAAGACCTTATTATCATAGCCAGTGACTATGTGGAAACATTGACTCTGAAATCTTAAAGCTTTAATGCTAAGTGTAAGTTTGAAATCTTTCTTCATAGGATTCAAAGTGAAGAAGAGAGTGTTGCAAAGCAAGTCAAAAAGTTTACTTGGGTGCGTAAAGAATTTTGAACTTTCCACATTTAGACTAGTCGGGATCAGGTGTAGATGGTGCTTCATTTATTCATTGCTTTTCCAACTACGAATTAACCATTGCAACATATATAAGAATCACTCTCCCCTATTTACAGTATTCTTGCTACCAAGTAAAAAAGATAAAATACCATCCACGGCAGATGGATTGATAGACTTTTCTAGTGACTATCCTTTTCTTCTAGTTTGGACCCATCTTATCAAACAAAGAGACAAGCACTACCATCTTTCTTAGTGGTTTCATGATTGATTTTAGGACATAGAGATTCCAGCACTTGAAATTGAGATTCATAGGAATTGCTATTATAAGAAATAAGAGCCTTGCAATATACCGCATTAATTGGAAGTTGTCATGATAGAAAACATGTACAAGAAACTATGCAACTTCATCTTTAATTTATAAAGCATTTGAAAGGCCAAACTTCAAGAAAATAGCAAGTGAACTTGATTGTAATAAATAACATTGTCTTTAACGAAAAAAAAAAAAAACCCATGAAAATGCTATGGTACACCTACTAACCAATAAAAGTCGTGAATAAAAGAATTGTGAACACGTGGAAGATAGTTCTTGTTGACATGCATCAACATCAATGGCACCCGCTGGTATACTGTTATGCATTGTTGTTGATCTCTTTCCTTTGCTTGTCGTCGAAGGTGCTTGTACGTACATTTGAATGAAAGAGAAATATTTTTAGAGTTTCGTTTACATTTAGAGGAAAACAAACTAAAATACCTTCTTGTTCTTCGAAGTTGACTCCAACGGGCTCTTCCTTCGAAGTTTCTTAGGCGCGTCCTTTTTCTTCGTTGATTTTGGATCCCGTACGCTCCCACTGCAATTACTTTGTGAACCAGTGCCTTGAGAGACTAAATGCAAATTATGGTGCGAAGGGACATTGCTTCCACTATTCGACTTTGTCATCATAAGCTTTTTATGTTGAACTTGTATACATTCCATTATGGTACAAGTCCAAGCTTCATCATCTGCCACAAGGTCTACAACTTTGGCGAAAGCTTGACACATATCATCATATCTCAACTGTCCAGGAGTACTAATCAGCCTATAATATTTTACTGCAATCTTCATGTACGGTCTATTGACATCTCTCCTCCATCTTTGCAGTATATACATATCAGGCAATTGAGTGACGTTGTTACTTATCAATACTGCGATCACATGTCTGTAAACAATTCCCCAAAACTCAAATAAATGGCAGCTACAAAAAATTTCACATTTCTCTCTATTAAATGAAACAAAAAATGTGTATACTTTACCCACGAACTCAACTTGAACTTCCTTAAATTTTGAAATTGTGTACACTGTCTGAAATTGCTTCTCTATTTCGTATGTTGTAGCACATGGAACCATTTGGGAGAACAACTTGAAATCAGCCTGGAACTCCTTCTCTACCTTGTTTCTCATTGCTTGGTACCCAACGAGCTCTGTTCTGGTATAATCCCGACAACCAATTGTTATCGTGCAAATCATAAGTTTCGATCATCGATTCCCAACCTTGTTCAAATTCTTCAACCGTCTGGGAATCATAGACCAATACATGTATTGCTGAAAATATCGCACCCTTGTCAATTATCAGTCCAAAATACATTCTTTAGCCGTGAATCATCGTCTAAATCCATACAAAAGTAAAATTCCCCACACCTTGCTTGCATATATGAAAAATATGATTGAATTGCTACTGCATCTCCATCTCCAAGGCTTAATCGCCTCACTTGTGTAATGTAGTTTCGACAATCCTTCTCCACGCAAGTCATATTTTCATATCCACCCGCTTCAACAACTGCAAAATTGAAACTTTTGTGCAAAGGGATTCCTGCCATGTCATTGACTTCAAGCTTTCGTTTCACATGTACACTCAGTTCTCGATTACATCGATATAACCTCGACTTTGTAGGACTTGTTTTATGATTGTGATCGAGGTGCACTGTGTTAATTTTCCAAATACCGTGATTATTATCTGCGGAGATCCTGGCTTTACAACCTGTTTGAATTGTTGGTTGTGGCTTCAAAGAACCGCTTGTACTACGACTTCTTTGGGGCTTCACGACTGCATGTGAACGTCATATATCTCAAAACTCCGTCATCATCCTTTCTCGAGTTCCTTTTCCTCACCGGAAAACCTAATTTGTAAGAATATCTTTTGTAAAAATCGAACACCTCTTTTTCATCATTGAACCGCATTCCTACCTCTGGCACAATTATACCATCTCCTAATACTGTTTCATTTTCAACTATATGCGTACCGGATTCCACATTCACATTTTCAGGCTTTTCCAAAAAATTATCTTCCATTATTTATTCTCCTGCGATAAAATTAGAATTCAGTTTCAACAAAACATAAAAAATCCATAATTTGGCATTTATGCAAAATAATGAGTTCAACATAGCAAACTATTTTCCCATGTACAGTTTGATTAGCACGAAAGAATTCATAAAATTACTTACTTCCCTTTATAAATATCCAGAATTCAGACACTTGAACAATTACAATATTAATTGAAATTCACACATTCAAATTGAAGTCTGGCATAATTTAAAAACCACTCCAATTGAAGTTTCCTTGTACCGCTAATGCCTCACATTGTACAAGAAAAAAACCAAGCTGACATCTCTTCAAAATGAAGAATGGCAGTCAGGAAAGGAACTCGTGAAATTTCCAGCTATGTTTAACAAAGAACTAATAAATAATTTTAGTATTTTCACTGAACAAATGCAAACATACCTTCGAACGAGAAATTATTCCTCCAATGGAATTTTCATATTGCCGAAGCTGAATGTGAATTTACAAACTGGATGGATAATTGCCAGTGCACGTCGACGGTAGTGCAGAGTTTTATTTCGGGGGAGAGAAAATGGTAGTGCAGGGTTTTAAGTGTCGGTGATGTGGACGGTAGTGGAGGTGTTTGATTTTGGGGGTGGGAAAATGGAGTGCACTGGTTTGGGGAGGGAAAATGGAAATTGCCGCCCAAACTAATGGGTTTCTTTCCATTTTTCTTCTTTTCATCTCAGCCATCCATGCCCATTTAATCTCCACAGTCCACGTCATGTTGTGAAGCAATGTTGTAGCCCAACATTGTACAACAAGATTTTCCCTATAATATACATTATTTGTGGCTATTTCGTTGTCCATCCCACACCCAAATATATTTATAGCTGAACTTGATCGTTGGAGTGCTTGTGAACGCCTTCCCCATTGTCAAAGAAGGTCACGTGCATCTAACATTTGTCCAAGTTTGCAAGAATTTGACACTTGAATAGCACTTGTGATTTATTGGCCACGCTGTTTGGTAGAAAATTGAAGTCAATATGAAATTAATGACAAAGGAGAGAACAAAATTTTTCTACTATGCCATTAAGACTGATATATATATATATATATATATATATATATATATATATATATATATATATATATATATATATATATATATATATATATATATATTAATACAAATAGTTAAAACTTAGTAGAAAATTTCTCAAAAAAATCGTCGCTCCAATATTTAACCAAAAAATTTCCAACCGCCCTTTTTGCTTAGCTTCTATGGAGGCTCTTGAGTGTCATCTCAAATACCTTTCTTCTTCTCCTCCAATTCATCCTCAGTTATGTTTATGCCAATAACCCTTGCTTGTGTCCTAATCATTTCCCATGCGAACATTTGCTGGAAGAGTGAGCGAGGGAGAGACAGAATGAGGAAATAAATGAGCATTGAAATCTGAAATTAATGATCACCAATGTTCATCTTATGATAAGTGCCAGTGACATTGCATATTAATTCATTGGTAGATAAACTTATGTTGGATTTTAATATTTGACTTAATCAATGGATTGATATGACATGTCATCAATGCTTTGCATAATAAGACCACCGATCCTCATTAGATAATTTCTCTATATAAAATTTTTTATGAGTAATATCTTCCATTAAATATTTTCAATGCATGAGCCTTTAAATACATTGTAGATAAAAAATGAAAATATGTTAATTAAATAAATACATTAATTAAGACTATTTAATTAGTATGTGTATAAATAATAATTTATTATATCAGTCAAATTAATGAAACGTTTATAATGTTATACATTAAACTCAATATTTCATTTACTAGTTTTCCACTGCTTGCTCATTGTGTTTGAATCATTAGGTTCTTGATTATAATGCTACATTTGCATTATATTATTTCACACTTTTACGTATCAGCTTTTTTAATTTTATTTTTACTTCAAAAGTTTAACTACTGTTTCATTTAAAGGCTCATATGCCCTATGTAAAGTGATATTTAGTCGAATCTTTTCACTACATCATTTAGATAGTTTTTTTTTTCATTTTTATTATTTACACAAAATTATATGTTTTCATTAGTTATATTTATATATTAATCTTCTCTGATTTTTCCTTTTAGAAAAGAAAAATAATTTGTAATAGATGCCAATAAAATTACGCATCATCATTTGAGAATTTCTATAGCTGCAAAATTATCCAAACTTAAAATGAATGAGAAATTGGTTTTAAAAAAATAAAAACCAATATAAAAATTAGGTTAGTTGATTATTTTTATTTTTTATCCATTAAGAAAAAATATTAATTAGAACATAATACTTGAGAACTTATATTTGTTTTTATTTGCAAAATTTTCCATATATAAATATGGTGTATTTTTTAAATTTCCTAAAAATAAATATTATATACAATTAGAATTAATAAATTAAAATGTCCTTTTTATTTTATTATTTACCCACATATATTAATTAATTCACATCCTCATCCCAAATTGAATGTAGCAACAAGCCAATGCAATAAATGTGATGGACAATCATGTAAACAAAACAATGTATTCGTTTACCATGTATATTAATCTCTTCATCAATATATTTTAATGGATTATGAGATACAATCAGGTCTTTAACATACAACAGAAACTCTCTTTAGAAAAAACCTTACCCCAACAGCACCCCACGGCTAGATGGCGGTGGCGCCTCCTCTTTGGCCGGCAATCAAGGCGGCAGAGGGGGGCTGCGACCTATGCCTCTATTGTATAGAATCGTCGACAACCTATCCCAGAGATGAAGATCGAAATGAGACAGGCAAAGGAGAACGACGATGCCCTATGGTTTCATTTTTCCAAAGCTGAACTAGAGCAGGCGGCCTCCCTTTTTAGGTATTCTGTTGTTCTGAAATTTCTGAGAAGAAGACTTTCGCTGGATCTGATACGGAATATCATCAAGGTGCGGTGAGGTATTAAAGGTTTCTTTTCAGTTAGTAACATGCAACGACCATGTAAAGTTTTCATCCGTTTCGCATCGGAGGATGATTTTGCTATTGCCTGTGCAAGAGAATCCTCAGATCTTGATGGCATACCCTACATATTGGTTATTTGGTCCCCAGATTTTGATGAGGATAACGAGTCTTCACTGATCCCTATGTGGGTATTTCTTCCTGGACTTCCTCCCCACTTTTCTCATGAATCTATGTGCCTTTAGCTGGTTTTTGAAGAGGGATAACTTCACGGCTTGTGCGTCCCGTACGGATGGGGCATGTGTCTGTGTAGAGGTTGATGTTTCTAAGCCTCTGGTAGACTTTTTTTTTTGGTTGGGAGTCCCTTTCCACCCCTCTAGTCGACATCATGAGATTGTCTATGAAAAACTCCCACTGTTCTGTCATTATTGTAGGTCTATGGGCCACTTGGAGACGGCTTGTCACAAGAAGAAACAGACTAGCGAAATCAATATCCTGGAAATAAGTCGTCCTAAAAAGATTTGGGGGAAAAAGGATAACGTAGATGGTGTTATAGAGTTAGCACAGGATAAGGAATCCCTTTCAGCGAAACAGGTTGTCAGATTAGCAGAAAAACGTAACATGATTTTACAGCAGGACAAATTGATCCCTTCAGCCTCAACTCTATTTGGCCGGAATGATGGTAGAGTTGTTACCGCCCTTGGTGACTTGGAAAAGCACGTTCCAATGGAGAAAATTGATGAGGAATCGAAAAAGAATCTGGAGGACAATGTAACAGACACTAGTACAGGAAATGAGGATCGTAATGTGATTGAAAGCAACAAAGAAAATTGTGGAGCATTGACAATTAATACGATATCGAAGGATAATAATTTGGAGCAGGCTATTGTGAGAGGGGATGCTGACTCTATCCAGGATCTGTTAGTCATGGATATTATGGACAACATTGAGGACCTAGTAATCAGAGGAGAACCTGTCCCCCACGTCTCACCGAATTCAGTCAATTTACAGAACGGGAAAACAACAATGGAGATTCAGAATTTTTCTGATGGTGGGTATGAAAATGAATTTCCTAAATTGAATGTCTTAAATTATGACATAGATCATATCAGTTCACCCACAGCTAAAAAAGGAAGGTGAAATGATCGTAAAAAGGTGACTTTAGGTATCACCACGAGATCCAAAAAATCGTATTAATGATGAATATTATAATATGGAACGCAAGGGGTGTGGAGTCCTCCAAGGGCAGACTAATGGGTATGAAGAGATAGTATGACCCCTCTATTTTAGTTATCATGGAACCCTTTGTTTCTGTTGAGAAAATTGTCGTTTGGACTCGACGCTTAAGATTCCCACACTATGCATCTAACGTCATTGTAGGAGGAAAAATCTTGATTCTCTGGAATAATGAATTGTCTTTTGAAATTAGAAGTCTATCGGAGCAAGAAATTTTTGGAGCGGTCTCGTTTGGAAGTGTACAGGTGTTCTGTTCTTTTGTATATGCCAATTGTTGTCGAAGACGAAGAAGGAAATTATGGGAGAAATTGACAACCTTAGTTAATGGAAATGTTGGATGGTTCATAGGAGGAGACTTTAATACTGTCCGTTCCAGTGGGGAAAAATTAGGTGGTTTGTCCACCTCTTCTATGGCCATTCGAGAGTTTAACCACTTTATTCACGACTCAGGCCTGATGGATATCCATTTCGATGGTCCGAAACTATAGTGGTGTAATGGGCTAAAGGGTACAAGACGTATACGGGCTTGACTTGATCGTATCCTGGTAAATCAAAATTTTAAGAACCTATTCCCATTTGCCGCACTATCTTATTTGGAACGCAGGTTGTCGGATCACTGCCCGATGGTTTTGCGATGTAGAGATAATTTGAGTTTGACATGCCCCAGACCGTTCAGGTTCTTAAGTATGTGGTGTTCTCATAATGGATTGATGTAATACTCCGAAATTTTTGCTCGTTTATTTTCTCATTTAATTTTTAGGATAGTAATTTAATTTTTTCAGATTTTTATATGGCCAAATTATTAGTGATTCCAAGTTTGCATTGTTGGTTGATTTAAATATTTATCATGATTACTAATTAGGGGTTTGGGATTAAGGTTAAATTTTACATCTAATTAGTATAGATGTACATTTATTTTTCAACAATTTTCGAGAGAAATGCTGTAATTGTAGTGTAATAATGCCAAGTAAAGCAAGCATGAGGTGTTTTGGGCAAGCATGTGGTGTTGGAGGAAAGCATGAGGTGTAGGAAGCAAGCATGAGGTGTTTAATTCTAAGTATTATGTGATATAAAGTGCTAGCATGCATGCAGATTTTTGAGAGGATTCAACCCACGTGTAGCACTCATTTAACTTGGCAATTAGTCAGCTTTCCACCTTAATTTGACCATAGACTTTCTTGCCTATAAATAGTTAAGAATTTTCCCAACAAAGGTCTTTGCAACCTCATTATATTTGCAACAAAGAGTAAGGACCAGCAGGAAGAAAAACGTGTAGAAAGGAACTTAGCACCTAGTACACATTTCAGTCAATTTCTTCAAGCTCTTAGGTAAGATACTTGCTATGCTCAAGTGGTAGAATTTCATGTTAATATTTATGCGTAAGCTATGCATGAGAACCATAATATGAAAGTTGTGGACAAGTCCACGAAATTAGATATCTATTTATGCCTTAGGACAAGTCCGAAGGGCACCGGCAAGCCGGAATATGCAAGTATATGTTTGAATGCTTTCTTCTGTGTAGTATTGACATGTTAAATCCGAGCATGGTATCTTACTGAGTATTCTTTATACTCATAGTATTTATACTAAATTTTCAGATTCTTGATCGTTGAGTTGAGTTGGTGGAAGTTAGTCGGCCTACTTGATGATGGGACAAGGTTATCTTGTATCAAAACTTCCTTTTCGTACGTTTCGTTCAAAGACTGTTTTTCATATGTTTTTCGTGTGATATTAGATATAAACTGGCATAATACCTTATGTAATACGGTACTGGAATTAAGTTTTGTAAGCACATCGTTCATGTTACGCTGAGAGGCATGCGTAAAGACCCTTTTTACTATGACGGTAAAAGAGGCAGAAACTAGGCAGGTTTTTAGGGTCAGTTCAAAATATAATTACGAACTCTAAAAACGTCTATTTGAGACTCTAAAAATACTCCCATGTTCCTCCTTGAGTTGTCTTAATATGAGCACAAGAATCACTCAATTTGGATGTTTGTAGCCGAAGATATAAATTTTTAAGTGTCGAAAGGTCAAATCTAAAATTTCTGTGCAGTACCTCACTGTTTTAAATAAATCGTCCATATCATATAATCTTGAAAACTCTCCATATTTTAACCTAAGAAAATATTGGGAAATATCTTTCAAATGCCACAAATTTCATAGAAAATGGAGTTGGGGTGAATTTTATATAAATGTTCGAACTGGCTACCTAAACTAGCCGGGACATCACCGAGTCCGCATATGTAAAGAATAATTTCAAGTCGACATGCACTCTTGCTGGCCATTAAACTTTATAGAGATATTTTACTATAAATTACAAATAGGTTGCCAATATGCATTACATTTTATTTAAGAGTTTTTACATGTAACAAAGGCTGAAATTATTACGTTAGTACGTGACACACGAAGCTTAAGTTCAGGGTGTCACAGCGTGGTATCAGAGCAGTTATACTTTTCTGTAGACTATTTTTTTTTATTATAAGCTCAGTATGAACTTTATATATTAAAAAAAAAAAAAAATTGTCCGTCATCATCGAGCAAGCTTGCAACTGACTTTCAACCAGCGATCCAGGTAAAATCTTTTTTCAAAGTTTATGAGTTTTCTTTATGCAATGAACTACGATATCTATTGTTGGATATAGGAATACTTTGAAGCAAGTCATGTCTGTGATCGTATATTAGAGCCTAGTAGAGTAACATAATTAATTTTTTTGACCTAGTTATGGCACGAATTATGAGAACCCCCATGAAGACAGAAGTTTATGGTTATGCACGGAAGCGGGACATATTATTGGCATTTTATTTTAATTATCGTATTTATCCGCTCCATAGCCTTGAGCAACATCTTGATCTGCTAGACTGCATTACTGAGATGTTGTGGGAGATACACCATGTCATAAGGGATAAGGTGAAGATACAGAGGTTATATGAAACTGTTCCAGAACCTTGGGCTGCAGTCATATATGAGATTGTGCAATGGTCTGATGATGACCTTTCATATGAAGACATTACATATTTACTTCGAGAAAGTTATGAAACTAGCCGCAATTTGTAGCGAAACTTTAAGAAGACTATAACCTTAGCCATGAATACTAGTTTACGAGCTACCAATTCTAGGCTAGATAATGGACCGTTGGCTAAGTGCTTTTCGAGAGTTTTCGATGAAAGTCTTCCCGTACCATTTCTAGACAGTTCGGGGCAAGGCATGTTAGAGGAAGACTCGGAGGAAGACTCGGAGGAAGACCCGGAGGAAGAACCAGAGGAAGATCAAGATGAAGACCCCGAGGAGGATCCAGAAGGAATAGAAGTTTAGACTCCATCTTATCTAGTTATCTTTGTTTTGTGAATAGAATGGAATGTGATATGTACAGGTACTTTTGAATAGATATATATATATATAAAGGAAAGTTGTTTTGGCCTTTGGTTTTTTTTTTTTTTTTAAGTTAGTGTTACATTTTGAAGTAATTCTAACGGGATGCATATTTTCGTTCAAAGGAAATGCCTCCAAAGCACAACCATGGAAGTGCACCAAATTCCAATATGTTAGGCAGTGACAATCCTAATGCTAGTTCTAGTGGTGGCGAAGCTAATGTAGCAAACTTTGCACAAGAACTACTTGCCATAATGCGGGAGTTTGGACAAATACCAACTGATCATCAGGAGCCCAACCAACGAGCCGTTCAACCTCGAATAGTACCTAACCCGAGGGATCGAACTGCAATGATAGAGTAGTTTCGTAAAATGAACCCTCTATCGTTCGAAGGGAGCACGGATCCCTTAGCAGTGGAAGACTGGTTACGGGAACTAGAACGTATCTATAAATTTATAAGATGCGAAGATGCTGAAAGGGTAACATTTTCAGTGTTCATGTTAAAAAAAGGGGCTAGTCATTGGTGGGACATAACTACCAAGTCGTTAGCACAAGAACAGGCTATAACTTGGGTGAGGTTTAAGGAACTCGTAGAAGAAAAATTCTTCCCGGCAGCTGTGAAAGATCAAAAGGAAATAGAGTTCCTCAGACTCCAGCAGGGAACCATGACCTTAGTAGAGTATGAGCGCAAATTTGAGGAATTATCAAGGTTTGCTCCACATCTAGTGGATACGGAGGAAAAGTGGGCTAGAAGGTTTGAACGTGGGCTTCAACCTTATATTCGTGATATAGTGTCAGTTCTCGAGCTAAACACTTATCGAGAAGTCTTGAAGCGAGCACAGACTATTTAAGAATCAAAGAACGCAAAATGTTGGAAATTCTTATCAGGTTCAAAATTTCTCCGGTAAGAGGAAGTGGAACTTTGATAGACAGAATAACGGTAAAGGAAAAATGAACAATGCAGCAAAGAGAGGAAAGACAGAGATAGTAGGAGTTGGTGGTGATAAACGTTGTCCTAAGTGCGATAGACCTCACAAAGGAGAATGCTTACTGGGGAAAAATGTTTGTTTCAAGTGTGGAAAATCAGGACATTTTGCTAAAGAGTGCCCTCAGAATCAGACACAGAAGGCTGGAGATGACAAGAAAGGAAAAACAAGGGTTTTCTCCTTATCCAGGCAAGAAGCAGAGTAAGACCCTAATGTCCTAGCAGGTATCGTCTATGTTTCCAATATGCATGCATCTGTACTTATAGATTCTGCAACTACACATTCGTTCATTTCTTCTTCGTTTGTTGCAAAATCTAAAGTGGAATGTGAATTCCTTCCGTATACTTTAGAAATCTCTCTTCCATCTGGAATGATACTTGTTGCTAACCAAATATCTAGAGACCTTAAGATGGAAATTGATGGTAGAAGTATAGCGGTAGACTTAATTCTGTTAACGATTAAAGACTTTGATATTATCCTTGGTATGGACTGGTTGTCTAAAAACTATGCGACTATTCATTGTACCGAGAGAGTGGTGATTTTTCAAAGACCAGGCGAGAAAGAGTTCCGTTTGGTGGGAACTGAGACAATTACTTTGCCTCGTATAGTGTCAGCAACTCAGGTGGAAATGACGTCGAGAAAGAAAATTTGTCAAGGATTTCTAGTATCGATGTCCGACATCAAACAAGATAAGTTGTCAGTTGAGGAGTCCAAATAGTTCAACACTATAAAGATGTTTTTCCAGAAGATCTTCTAGGTGTACCACCAGAAAGGCAAGTAGAGTTTACCATTGACCAGGAGTAGCACCTATTTCAAAGGCTCCATATCGTATGGCACCATTGGAACTACAAGAGTTGAAGGTACAGTTGAAGGAGCTTCTTGATAAGGGTTTCATTAGACCAAGTGTATCACCTTGGGGTGCACCGATGTTATTTGTGAAAAAGAAGGATGGAACAATGAGGCTCTGCATTGACTATCGAGAATTGAATCGCCTCACTATCAAGAACAAATACCCCCTTTCGAGAATAGAAGATTTGTTTGACCAACTCAAGGGAGCTACAGTATTTTCAAAGATTGATCTGAGATCAGGATATCATCAATTGAAAATTAAGTCAGATGATATCCCTAAGACGACTTTTAGAATGCGTTATGGGCATTATGAATTTTTGGTGATGCCTTTTGGATTAACCAATGCCCCGGCGGTATTTATGGATCTAATGAACAGAGTATTTCATGAATACTTGGATCAATTTGTCATAGTTTTTATCGATGACATCTTAGTTTATTCAAAGAGTAATGACGAACATGAGAAACATCCCACGATTGTTTTGGAAACCCTAAGGAAAGAGAAACTTTATGCCAAATTTAAGGATGCACTTTGATCTATCCCCAAAGATAGTAGCCCTGGACCTGACGGCTTTAATGCGAGTTTTCTATATTAATGCCTGGGAAATTGTCCAGTCGGATCTTCTTGCCGTAGCTACAGAATTTTTTGGGGGATGCCCTCTAAATTGTGCTTTGGGGGCAACTAACATTGTTCTTATTCCTAAGGTCGACTGTCCCAAAAGTTTTGAGAAGTTTCGACCTATTAGTCTTTGTTCGGTAGTATACAAGATTCTATCCAAAATTATGGTCGCTAGAATGGCCCCCTTACTTGACAAAATAATTTCTCGAGAACAGTCAGCCTCTATTCAGGGTAGGAGTATTTTTGATAATATATCTATTGCGCAGGAGTTGGTGCATAGTCTTCATAAGAAGGTGAGAGGTGGAAACACGTTATTAAAGATTGACATGGCCAAAGCTTATGATAGAGTAAATTGGCAATTCCTTCTGGAGAGTTTAAGGAGATAGGGTTTTTCCGACCAATGGCGAAATCTTGTTTTTAATTCCATTTCCTCTCCTTACTGCTCAATCATGCTTAACAGTAAAACACGGGGATTTTTCAAACCATCTAGAGGACTTCACCAAGCTGATCCATTGTCCCCATATCTGTTTATCTTGGCATAGGAGCTCATATATAGAATGATCAACCAAGCATATGACAGCAACCAGGTCCAATAGTTTCACTTTGGAGGTATTATGGTTAGCCATTTATTTTATGATGATGACATGCTTATTTTTGCCAATGGACGGAAGAGATCGATCTCTAATCTCCTTGATATTATTAAAAATTATGAATTGATTTCAGGCAACAGGCAAATCCTATGAAATCCTCTATGTTTTTTTCCAAAACTCGTAAAAGAAAATTATTGGCTGTTTTGGGTTTTAAGGAAGGACTCTTACCTTGCACCTACTTGGGCGTACCTCTGTACATTGGAAGATTATTGAAGTATATGTTTGAACCGATGATGGCTAAAATACAGAAGAAGCTAGCTGGTTGGAAGGGGCACCTACTCTCTTTTGGTGGTAAATCACCTTGATCAGGCACGTTCTTCTTAGCAGCAAGCCTATTCATAAGTTATCGGAACCATAAATCTGCCTAAAGGTGTTCAAAACGAACTGAACCGTATTTTCTCTTCTTTCCTCTAGAATTCAACCGATGGCTCGAAGAAGAGAAAATGGGTTGCTTGGAGAAAAATCTGTTTTCCAAAAGAAGAGGGTGGTCTAGGCATTCGAGATTTTGGTGAGGTACAACAAGCTTTATTTATGAGATTTGTATGGAAGTTGATTGTCGGGAAATCCTTTTGGGCTGAATATTTCCATTCTAAATACATGAAGAACAAACATGTGGCTGTGTTGAAAACTTATCCCACTCATTCTCGTTTTTGGAAGGGGGTACTCTCGGCATTGCTTATTGTGTTGCACAATACTTTTTGTCGTGTCCTAGATGGTTCTTCTAATTTCTGGTATGATAACTGGACGGGATCCCACTTCAATTTATCTCTCCCTACTGTAACTACTTGGAAATGTATGATGGACTTATTGGATAAACATGTCTCTAGATCTTCACAGGTTGGAGTACTTCGCGGCATCACTCCACTAATCATTACATAGAATTTATGGAAAAGTATATGTGAATCCCGTATGGTAGGACACCCTAGTTCGTGGAAGAAATCTGTTTGGCAGAACAAGTCTATGCTTTCCCAGATTGCTATTCTGATAAACAAGGTCAGGAAAATTTCAGCTCGCGATGTTTCTTGTTTGCGCTCTTTAAATTGCCCTATAAACAATGTTAAACATACCAAGGTACAACTGATCAGCTGGAAGAAACATAAGGGAAACCAACTGAAGTTAAATATTGATGGTGCATCAAAAGGAAACCCAGATCCAGCCGGCGGCGATGGGATTCTTCACGACAGTAAGGGAGTTTGTTGGGCTGGTTTTTCTTGTCACTATGGCTCTTGCACTAACATGGTGGCTGAAGCACGCGCCCTTCTTGATGGGATTCGTCAATGTAGGGACCAACAACTAAGTAATATAATTGTTGAAACTGATTCAAAAATAATGGTAGAATGGCTTACTAAAGGCGCCTGCACCCTATGGTGGTCATGGGAGTTTTGGGAAGAAATTTTGGAACTAATCTTCATGCTCAAAGCTCAAGTTCATCATGTGTTTCATGAGGCTAATATGGCGGCTGATTTCCTTGCAAAACATGGCTGCGATGGATCCTCTGCTGACCTGTCGATTGGTGATGAAACCCCAACACTTCTTAGAGGGATTTTGTATACGAATAGTTTGGAATTACCTTATCTTAGACATTGATGTGTACGGAATTCAATGTCATTTTGTCATCTCGGTTTTCCTCCCCCACAAGTGAGGTCTTTCAATAAAATTCAAATTTTCAGTTAAAAAAATCCTAATTGACTAAAACGAAAAAAAAAAAGAGATTATGAGATGAAAAAAGTGTAAATCTTGATTTAACTGATTATGTTATTCATCAAAACTTTATGTTGATAGAAATGAGTTATACTTGAAATGATTTTCAACTCATAACCCCACCTTAGCCAAAAAAACTTTTATACAATGGAAGGGGACGGAAAGTATAATATAGTATTTTATAATTTTAGAATGATGAGTCATTTAATTCACCAACCGCCAAACGATTTTCATTATATCCGAATAGTTTCATACTAGTGATCCCTTACAAGGAAATGTTGAACCTAATTGAAATATGATGATCCTTATATAAGTATCAATGATGACCTCAAGTTGAAAGATAAGTTCAATAACTAAGCATAACAGAATAGCTACTAACATTGAGATAGATATCCATATGTATAATCTTTAATATGAGACATCCAGCATTTTCGAGTTGATTTTGGGTGTGGAGTGCAGGCGCAAGCTCAATTGCTCCATGCGACCACAGGGTTTGACGTCAACTCTTCATTTTCCTTTTCCATGCTCAACATGAAACTTGATGTTTTATTCATTACAATCGAAGTCTCGGTCCATGTAGCTTGAACAAGTAATCTCATGGCTTCGTTGATCTTCTTTGCTCGCAATCTCGTCATTTATCCTTCTTTCACTATCAATGGATCCTTGCTAGCCTTTGTCCCATGGATCTCATCAAACCCATTAAGATTTTATCTTATGATAAGAAACGATTTCGAATAGTTAGAGTGTAGTGGAAGAGCGCACACCTAGAAGAGGAAACATGGGAACGAGATGTATGAGAGAAAAATATACCAAATTATTCAAGTAAATTTTGAGGATGAAATCCTTATAAGGAAGGGAGAATTGTAACGCCCCTAAAAATTCAAGGTAACGTCTTTTGAAAATTTTACCATATTAGGTTGTTAGTACACTAAATTGAGGGTGGTAATACCCATTGGTTTGGGTAGGAATAGCCTACCTATAAGTATATGTGTATTATTTTAGTAGTTTTAGTATTATTGAATTTTTGTTCAGATGCAATTTTAGAAGCTATGTATATCCGTTTTTAACGATTCAAATTCATTGGAGAGCTTGCATCACAATCTTGCTAAAAACATTTCATTCAAAAGTTTTTGATGCACGATTATCTCAAAGATCTTATTTTGCTCAAAAGAAGAAAAATAGTATTTTTCTCAAATTGAATCCATGGATTGCCACAAATTAGAGTTTTTGGACGGTCATGGATGTACAATTGCAGGAATAAATTTCAGCCTTTATAATTTCCATGTGAAGGCATTTGAAAGTTTGTGAAATGAAAATTTGTGCAAACTAATGACTTGCAAAGGTTAGAATAAATAAAATAAAATTAAAGTAAGTGTAATATGGCATCGAAGCATGGATTTCTAGCGGATAAGAAATTGTTGTGGATTATTTTCAAGGTTGAGTAAAGACAATAAAACATGATGAAATGCAATTAAGATGCATTAGTGTTAATTTCTAGTTTTTTAAGGATATGTTTGCTGAAATGAAAGTGTATATACGAGTTTATCGTATGAAACAATATAGTAGCATGTTACTTGTTTTACGTTAAATTTGACGTGAATCTTATCGAGTAAACAATTATGTTACAAACTAATTTTTATATTTATATAAATTTTCTAGACAATGACTTTAGCACGAAATATGATTTCAAGTTAACTAATGAGTCATAAACCTAAGTTTAATTTATGATTTCAAGTTAACAAAAACGATGCTATCGATTTTCACAGCTTGCTATTTATGCTAAAATATTATAAATATATAATGATACTACTAGTATTATACATGGAGGGGGGCCCACAATGTTTCACACCTCCCTCACATGGAGCGGGGCCCACAAATATTTTATTGTGTGGGCCCCCATCCATGTGAGGGAGGTGTGAAACATTGTATACACATAGCATTTCCCAAAGAAATAATGATGAACCTTCAAGCTTTATTCATTGAGCAGATGAATATATAATACACAGCATAATCTCAAGACTAATCTAGAAGCTAAGGCTGTTCCATGATTTATGGATCATGTTGGGAATAATAGTACAACTGAAATGTGGTCCAAAGAATCAGGTAGGACACGTTATTGACAGCATGGATGGATAATGCTAATTCACCAATGAGATGGCTGATGCAAAAGGATAAGAAGCTGACATGGCTAATTCTCAACACCCCCACCCCCCCCCCCCGGTCAAGCTGGAGGGTGGACAGGTGACTCTTATCTTGTCTTTTAGGAAGAGAAACCTTGAATGACTCAATCCTTTGGTAAGTAAGTCAGCAATTTGATCTGAGGTAGGTATGTATTTCACTTCTAATTTTCTTGCTAGCACCTTATCTCTGATGTAGTGGATGCCCAACTCTATATGTTTAGTCCTTGTGTGATATACTGGATTTGCAGTGAGTGTTCTTGCACTTATGTTATCACACCACAGGGTTGGGATTCTAGCTAGAGGTAGCTCATGTTCCCGAAACAGTGATTGCATACGACTTCTGATGCAGTTGAAGCAAGGGCTCTATACTTAGATTCTGTACTTGAACGAGCTCAACGTGCTGCTTTTTGGAGGACTAAGATATTAGATTATCACCCCAAATAGATACAATAGCCTGTTGTTGACCTTCAATCGTCTGGACAGGAAGCCCAGTCAGCATCTGAGTAGCCATTTAAGTTCAATCTCTATCTTCTCTGGATCCACAAGCCGTGATTTATAGTGCCTTTGAGGTATCTTAGAACTCTCTTTACAAAGCTTGCCAATGAATAGAAGTTGGAGATTGCAGAAATTGGCTTAACTTGTTGACTGTGAAGGTAATATCTGGTCTTGTATGTAAGAGGTATTGCAAGGCTCCAACTGCACTTCTATAAATTGAAGGTTCGGTTAACATTTCACAATCAGTCTTGGAGATGGTTTTCCCAGCAGGAATTGGTGTGGAACACGGTTTTAAACTTTCCAGCTCAAACCTTTTTACTAACTCAAAAAATGTATCTTGATTGGATGAGATAGATGCCAGAGTCGTGCCACACAACTTCAATTCCAAGAAAATGATGCAACTTTCCCATGTCCTTCAGAGTAAATTCCTTGTTAAGTGAATTTATGAAGCCTTGAACTAGATCTTTGTCATTTCCTGTTATGACTATGTCATCAACGTAGATGAGGGCAAAAATCACCTGCTTTTCTGTTTTAAAATAGAAGAAAGTGTCAGCTGCTGATTGTTTAAATTTCCAACTCAAGAAGGTGGCCTTCAGGTTATCATACTAGGCTCTGGGAGGCCATTTCAATCCACAGAGAGGCTTTATCGAGTTTGCAAATATGATTTGGTTTTGATTCATCTACAAAGCCTTTCGGCTGATTCATATAGACAGTTTCTTCCAGTTCCCCATTGAGAAAAGCGTTATTTATATCTACTTGTCTAATGATCCACTCATTTGAAATGGCCAGAGTAAGTATGATCCTTAGAGTAGATGGTTTGATTACTGGACTGAAGGTCTCGTAGTAATCAATTCTAGGGGTTTGGTGAAATCCTTTTGCTACTAACCTGGCCTTGTACCTTTGGACCGATCTATCAGCATTATACTTGATCCTGAAAACCAATTTGTTTCCCACAATGTTGTGAGTTGGTGATGCAGGTAAGAGCTTCCAAGTTTTCGTCTTTTTCAAAGCATTAAATTCTTCTTCCATTGCCTATTTCCAGTACATATTCATCAGTGCTTCTCTTACGTCTTTGGGTTCAGAGAGATTCCAATCATTTTGATTTTGAACTCTTGGTCTATCTTCTTGAATTTGATTTTCTCCTGCTTGTTGATCATTTTCATCTCTCTCAATGTCCTGTATTGTTTCAATTACTGACTCTACGGTTGGTGATGCAGGTAAGAACTTCCAAGTTTTCGTCTTTTTCAAAGCATTAAATTCTTCTTCCATTGCCTATTTCCAGTTCATATTCATCAGTGCTTCTCTTACGTCTTTGGGTTCAGAGAGATTCCAATCATTTTGATTTTGAACTCTTGGTCTATCTTCTTGAATTTGATTTTCTCCTGCTTGTTGATCATTTTCATCTCTTTCAATGTCCTGTATTGTTTCAATTACTGACTCTACGATTCTAGTTCAAATCCTTCAACTCCAAATCTGCTAACCTCTCCAAGGCTGTTATCACAGGAATCATGTTCTTGTAGATTGTTACTTGGACTAGAAAGAAAGTGCTGCTGGACAAGGGCAATTTTAATCTAGCTGTATCAACAGGATTTGGAATTGTGACAGGATTGTTTAGATCAGATGGAGAATGAGTGTAAGGAATGATTATTTCAGGTGCTTCAGATTGAGATTGAATTTTGAATAAGGACTCAAAAGGGAATTCAAGTTCGTTGAAGATTACATGTCTTGAAATGTATAATCTGCCTGAAGAGTTTAGGCATTTATTGCCTTTGTGAGCATCACTCTAGCCTAGGAAAATGCACTTAGTTAGCTGAATTTATGTTTCTGGTATGGCCTTAGGCTGGGGTAGCAGGCACATCCGAAGGCTTTTAATGCTCTAGAGTTTGGTTCCTTTTTGTGTAGAGTCTGAAATTGAGATTGTTGTTTGAGGGTAGGTGTTGGTAGTCTGTTTATGAGATAGACAGCAGTATGAAAGGAATCCCACCAGTATTTAGAGGCAGACAGGCAATAATGTTAAACCTGTCTCAGTTATATGCCTGTGTTTTCTCTCGATTCTGCTATTCTGTGCTGAGGTGTAGGGACAAGGGTGCCTAAATTCTATTCCTTCTTGTGTTAGGAACTTTGTGAAGGTTCTATATCCCCCCCCCCCCCCCCCCTCCCCAAATCAGCTTGTAGCACCTTAATTTTGTGGTTTAGTTTGTTCTCGATAAGCCTTTTAAACTGGCAGAATACTTTTTAATGCTTCAGATTTCAGTTTTAAGGGGTAGACACGTTTAATTTGAGTTAAAACAAAATTGTATATGTGCATATATGGGTATTGATTGAGAATAAAAATGTCTTTAAAATCTGATAGATCATGGAATCAAAATCTATAGTTGTTGACCTTAAAGAAGGAGATAAGTTAAATGACATAACATTTGGCATAATCAAATTTTGAGTGTATTAGAAGAACATGATTTTTTATAGATCATCAACCACGTAATAGAAGACCTGATGTGATCACGATTACCCTAGAGAATAAAGATCAACAACTTTGTCAAGTACAAAAAAAGATAGATTCTAGTGCTTGACCATTTGAATTGTTAAAATCTGCTATAGATGATCATTTTTCTTGAATTTGAATTAGTTGAGATGGTTAACATTTTGTTGGTCACATTTTTTTGGTGAATAGTAAGTTCAAATTAGTCTCTTCTCAGTAGGTGGAAAATTTGAAGGTCAATGTGACTTACAAGTTGAAGCATCAATTTTCTATATTGACACTACCCTCTGTATGAGTTAAAAAAAGTGTAAATTGATCTTAGTGTTGTTTACGACACTATATGTGACACCCCGTATTTAAGCTTTGAGTGTCACGTACTAAACATACTATCTCCCGCCTTTGTTACATGTAAAAACTCATAAATAAAATATAATACATACTGGAAACGTATTTTTAACTTATAGTAAAGTATCTCTATAAAGTTTAATGGCCAGCAAAAGTGCATGCCGACTTGAAATTATTCTTTACATATGCAAACTCCGTGCTGTTACGGCTTGTTTGGGCAGCCAGTTCAACCATTTTTATAAAATTCACCCCAACTCCGTTTTCTATGAAATTTGTGGCATTCGAAAGATATTTACAAATAGTTTCTTAGGTTAAAATATGGAGAGTTTCAGATTTACCTTTTGACACTTTAAAAAATTTATATCTTCGGCCACAGATATCCAAATTGAATGATTCTTGTGCTCATATTACGACAACTTAAAGAGGAACGTGGGAGTATTTTTAGAGTCTCAAATAGATGTTTATAGAGTTAGTAATAGCACTTTGTACTGACCCAAAAAAAACTGTCAAGTTTCTGCCTCTTTTACCGTCGTAGGAAAAAAGGTCTATAAGCATGCCTCTTAGCGTAACATGAAAGATATGATTACAAACATACGGAAAACATATGGACAAACATATGGAAAACAGTCTTTGAACGAAACATAGGAAAAGGAAATTTCAGTACAAAATAGCTTTATCCTTAACCCATCATCGAGTATGCCGATTGACTTCCACTAACTCAACGATTATCGGTCTGAAAATTTAGTATAAAAGACTATGAGTATAAAGAATACTCAATAAGATACCATGCTCGGATTTAACATGTTAATACTAAAGCATTAGTATCCTACTATTTGAGCATAGAAAGTATCTTACCTTAACACTTGGAGAAATTTTGGTTGAAATGTGTACTTGAGAGTGCTAGGCTTTTGTTTTCCTCTTCACTTGGTTTACTTGGGGATAACTTGAGAAACTTTTGGGTTAAGTGTCCTCTTTAGGGGCCATGTAAATGGTCTTAAGGCTGGGGACGTTCTTGATACTCAAGGATGAAGAATTGGTGGTTAAAAGACAAGTGCCTCCAAGCATGAGGTGTTCAAGCATGATGTGGTTTCAAGCAGCCATACTTGACTCTTCCTTTCCCATATTTGGACCCTTATGTGACTTATAACATACATATATATCCAATATAAGGTGATAAGTCCCTAGAAAACGTGACAGAAGCCTTAAGGTTGAAGTAACTTGATGGTAAAGTGACAAGTCTCCCAAGCATGAGGTGTCTAAGCATGAGGTGGTTTTCTTGTGGTTAAATCTGATTTTATACCTATCCTTGGAGGATTTATATAAAACTTATGGATAATGTACTGAATATATGAAACCTAATGGTGAATGAATTGACCATTACAATGACAAATCAACAAGCATGAGGTGTCCCTTGTAGTAGAAATCTGATTTTACCTCCATGCTTGCAGGTACATATCAAGTGCCATTAGCTTATTTTAATGTCTTTACAATCCATCTTACCTACCTTAAGATCCCAAAATATTTTATAGCACTATTTTCTTAACCGTTCATTTAATTACTTACTCGATTGACACCCGATTCTCGACCGATTTCAACAATTCGCACCTCAATACTTATAACTTCATATAAAATCCATATTATTGTGTAGTGATCATGTCACTTCATACCTCATGTACTAAATATGTCAATTACCTATCTAGGGTTTACGATGATCTCGATCAACCGAATGGAAAGCTTAAAACTTCATCGATATTAATTTTGGCTTTTGTAAAAATTCCAATAGCTTAACAAGTCAATCTTCCACATCTAGATAACCTAGCTTCTCTATCATCGCTCAATGTAGAATTCACCGCTTAAGTCTAGGAGCCGAAGACTAACACCATATAAAAATCATAGCACCTCTATTATCGAATGCATCATTTTAAAAGAAAGCAATCAGGAATTAAATGTAATTGACATTCTAACAAGCATGAATCATATTGGCCAAATATGTAACTTAAAGTTCGGGGTATTACACTATATATATTGGATTTTATCTTGTGTGGATAGTAGATTCAAGAGTCAGAAAAGCACTTTATATGAGATCAAGAAGTGTCTTTAGTACATTGTCGAGTATTTGACTTGATACAAAATAGATAAAAACAAATAATGAAGATGGAGTGGAGATATTGACCTCCTGTTTGATATTAGGATTGTATCAATTACTCCACTAAACTTGATCTCATTTGTTGTTCTTCTAAAAATGATCTCCAACTTGAAATTATACATGGTGGTATTGTTTAATTTTGGTTCTGAATTTTTGTTCAACAAATTGAGGCTTTGAGTTGAGAAAACTATTCAAAGTTGTAAGAGCTAAATTTCCATAGAGTAAATACATCCGAATTTCTTTGCGAGATAGATATGAAATTTCATGTTTTCATTAAATTTATAGATGGATTCTCGGATTTTAGTTGTGCTTATTATTTTCAAAAGTTGAAGATATTTTATTAATTTAGACTTTATTGAAAGGGAGTAGAAAGTTAAATTATGGAAGTGAGGACTTTGAGAACGTGAATCTCTATCACGAGAGATTAATGATCTAGGTAATAAAAGAGGAATTCTTATGGATTGACTATTCCTTGATCACCAATAATTATATGGTCTATTGTGTCGAAAGAATGGAATATTACTAAATGTGTGGAGACTTAAAATAATGCAATCCAATTTACGTATTTTCTTTTGGGAAGAGTATTAGTTAACTGCAACCTGTCACTTAATGGAGTTCTCTCAATGTTAGTACCTTCAGTATATATAAGTTTTTGACACGTAGATAATCAAATATGAGTTGTCTTAGACTCATAATCTACTATGTAAGTTCATAATAATGAATTTGGGAACACGGGTCTATTAACAACGAGATGTATATCAACGAGATGCACAAGACAATCCAAAAAGGTACCTAAAATGAGACTTTGGATGGATATAACCACCATATGTGACATTCGACAATTTTTTCTAGTAAGGGAGAAAACTTAGGAGAATATTATTGAAATTGATATTACGTGTATTAATGAATCAATTTTGAATACGTAAGACTTGGTTTAATTTTCTGATTCAGGAAATCTATCTAATTTCAACTATTAATTGGTTCAGAAAACCAGTGACAAAATTTGAGAAAAGTGATGGAAGTATATATGGAGTATAGAATTGCAACCTAATTTGAGATGTGCTAAAAGTTCAAATAGGACATTATGTTCGTTGAGAACATTCAGATTCTCAAAAACTAAGTAAAAGACATTAGAGTTTATGATAGATAAAACTCATTTTTTAGAGAAATATTATACTCAATATGAGTATATTTAGAAAAACTTTCCTTTAGTCGTGAGATTCACATCTATACTCCGATGCTAGCTATAATAGTGTGTTTAAGTTTAGATTACACAAAATAGACTTAGAGACTGTATTTTCATTCTCAATTGAGAATTGATTTAAGAGATCTACATGAATCGATTTGTACGTTTCATGTTGAAGACTTTTAGAGGCCTTGTTTGAGCCCCATTTGAGATAAAAATGCATTTTTAAATAGTGATTTTTTGAGATTGTGTGGTTAAAATTAAAAAAAAAATTCGATTTACATGTAATATTATTTTATTGAAAAATGTGTGATTGGAAATGAGTTTTGAAAAAATGAATTTTTGTGGTAACTTTATAGTTATACTTGTAGCCTAATACAGTCATCTTAATGTTGGAACTTAAGTTTTAACATGGTCTAAACTCGTACAAAAGTTCATTATGTTGATGAAGTTTACTGTGTTTATTTAAAGGTCTGATGGTAAGTTGTATAATTTTAATGTTGATGACACTATATTGACTAAGCATGAGAAGGAGTGTATTGAGTCCATTTTGAAATAAGTGTTCTTAATCTTTGAGACGTAGGACATGGATTTAGCAAATTATATATTTTGCGTTAAAAATATTATTCTAGTCTTCTTTCTCCATCATGAGAGTTTTATACTATAAAAACTTTAGAATAACTTTAACTGTGGAATTGCTATCCTCTTGATACTCCTATATCGAAAGATGACCATATGAGTCTTCATATATGTTCAAGGAGTCTATAAATGCACAAAGAGATATCCAAAGAACCATATCTAGTACGGTTAGGATTTAAAAGTTTGCCATGGATCTAGTCAGTAGGTATCGATATTATCCCTAAAAAAGGTATTGTGATACCTGAAGGGTACTACTGTCAGTTATTTTATTTGTTGTCGAAAGAATAGCTTGTGATTGGATTAGATATTTTCGACTAAGGATGAGAGTTAGTTGAGTACAAATAGTTAATAGACTTGAGCAACCTTGCTATATAGAGTAGCAAGCAACATAGTTTGTAGTATATATATTCGACATCTAACATTACTAGTTGAGAATACGAGATCTATGAAAATTATGTCATTATCTAATGTATTATGGATCTCAAGTATCATGATGGAACCAAACACCCCATGGTATTTCCATGAGAGACATTGGCAAAGGAAGTGTCTTTTGCAATATATTTATGCAAATGATGATATGTAATCATGATACTCTGAAGCTGTCTAGAGATACACTTGGTGTAATGTCAAATCTCTAGAAGTTAGTAGAATATGATACTTAGTGTATCAGAAAACTCTTGATTGATTTTTTTGTACCCGTAGATGAAGAATTTTGAGTTCATGTGTAAACTAGTATTGGGATATAAATTAATAATTTGCATGCACATATAAAGGATGTCGTACGGTTGGGATTGATTTACTCACAAGAATAATCGCTTCAAACACTTTGGAGTGTACTGAGATGAGACAGAGAGTGATCATGTTGTGTACATGATTTGGTCGCCTTAATACAATATCAAGATGAGATTTCAACAACTAAACGAAATGAATTTTACTATTCCATTAAATCGTTTAATAGTCAGATCGAGTTCTCGATTTAAGATTGCCTGGAAGAGTAAACATAAGGAGAACTTAAGTTAAGTATTTGTAAATGCCTGAATTAGGATCTCTATGATGTTATTTGTCTGTAAAGAATATGATACACGTCTTAAGAAAGGGAGCAAACATCATAGTGCATGTTTCATACCATGTGTGGTCTTACAACCAATATTTGGTAAATGAGTGAATGGATCCCTACACCTCGAAGTTTATATAACCTCATATATACATTTATGACTTTTAATTGTTTCTTGAGCTTTTATTTTAGTGTTGCTATTTTAGCATGTTGACAATGACTATGATTGATTTGGTTTGATGGGACTTGTCTAGGAAGCAGCTGATTTAATGTTGAATGATTCAAGTAGGAAATGAAGACTATTTTGACCAACTAAATATTTGTATTTACCGATCGAACAATTGTATTTAACCATTTAGATATAGAACACAATTGTGAATACAGTGATACGGTGTAGGGTTCAAGTACGTTCCATAAATACTCCAGGGATCGGAAAAACTTGAACTGATGTTGGAAAACGAGTTTGGGATATAGTGAGATGTAATATTCTTCTAATAGAGCTACTATATGTCCCTAACAGGTTTATAGTACCATAAGCTCTAACATGTACTCACTGGTCGTACGATCTATTTGTCGTATGAATAATTGTGAGATAAACCTTAAGAAGGATTTAACATGTGATATTCATTATCACTTGTGGTTCAGGTTAAACCCATCATGTGCGTGTGGGAGATATGGGTTGTCCATGTGGGGTGACCTGACCCACAAGTTATTAAAAGGGTTGGAGGGGTGGTTTGAACTTGAAATTTAAACTAAAATTCCCTATAACCACTCTTAACTCCCATATAGTCTCCAATGGTTATTGCATAGAAAAAGAGAGAGAAAATGGTGAAATTCGTATAGAAAATATCACCAAATTTGAAAGACACCTAGAACCACTATTTTGGCAAAAAAAAAAAAAACTCACAAAAATTGGCACTTCAGTTAAGGCTAATAATTCCCTTCCACTGTGATCGGGGATTGGGACCAAAATATTCTTCTTCCAAACATGGTCTAAGATCCAAAATATTCACTATATAAACCCACTTCAATCATGTCCAAAGTGTATTTAAGTTTTAAGCTTTAGAGTCATCTTTCAAGATCACCTTATTTCCAGTTCTTCAAAATTCTGTTAAGAAAAGAAATTCAGCAAGGCATTCTTATCATTTTCTTCAAAACATTTTGAGTCAAATTAAAGAATGTTGATACGCTATAATCAATATAGTGTACCCCTCTATCATTTGATGAAAGAAAGCACGAAAATTTGGTCTTCTATCTAAAATTGAAAATTTTCATATTTATTGCAAAGAATATATGAGTCTAATATCCTTTATTAAGGATATTATTACCCTTGGATGGGGTAAGAATACCCTACTCAAAAGTGATTTGAAATAAAATGTATATTTTTTTTCTTTAGGATAATTGAGCATTCCACCAACAAATTAAAATAGGCAATTACTTAAGTAGATTATTAACAATTTAAATCTATTAATTTCAAGAAGATCTCATCAACGAACCTGAAGTGAATGATTTCGTTATATGTTTAATTTTATGTAATCTTTGATGAAGGTACATTCGTAACTTTTGCAATTAGTGAAAAGTGTTTTTAAATGGTATGACCAGGTATAATTGTGTTTCTTGTTTACTATATAGTATGCTTTGGATATTATTTTGATTCATGAAATGAATATTTAGCATGCATATATGAAAGTAATTGGGATATACTTTGATGTTAAATTGCATACTTTAAAGTAAACTATGCAAAGTTAATTCCCAAAATTTTAAAAGATTGGAGATTCTTTAAAAGATTTGTACACCAAGGGATGAAAGAGGCCCTATTCCAAGTTTATCTGGTTGCAACCATTGGCAGGTCCATGTGTGGCTCATTCAGTTATTTGTGCCAACGAGTCCATACGTGATCCAAAGACTAATTTGAGCTCTCGGTGTACATAAGCTATTTAAAGAAGGGCTTTGCTACAAGTACATCAGGGTGTACATAAGGGTGTCCATAATGGACACCCGGCATCTCCTTATTGGATGGAGTACCAGTGGGGCCGGCACTCCATCCAATAGGGAGGTGCCGGGTGTCCATTATGGATACCCTTATGTACACCCCAATGTACAACAAGAATAATCCATTTAAAGAATTGGCTCCTAAACGATAAAAATGAAATAATGTGTAAAATCACATATGCACTGAAATTATCTCACTGAATGTCAATATTCATAATCGTATGATTACTTTCTTTTCCGAGAATGGAGAGTGAGATATTTGAGATGGTGGGGCGCAAGTGGAGATTGTCGAACGATGGTCAGGAATATTATGCTATTATAGAGACAATTGTTTTGGTCCTACTACCCAAACCATCCCAGTTTGTACCGTTTTATATAGACCAAAAGTGTGGTCAAGCACTAAGATGCACAAAACCCTTGTGTACAAAACGGACGATGATATGCAGACAGTAGAGAACTTTAAACCAAACAACACTTGTACAATTGTTATTTTAGAAACTAATATTTTGATATGTTGTCACGTCCAAGCCAGGATCTTTTGTATAAGTTTTATCCTGTGTTTGTGTGTTTATAACTCGCTCTAAATTTGTAATATCTGCATAATTAGATGTACTTTTGAGGCTGTATAAACGTAACAACCCAGTTGCACATATTTTGTGAAAATATATATAAACAAGTTTGTCCAACCTCTATGTTAATTATTTTTAAGTGCAAATTTTTATTACATTAATAATTTTACTATTATTTCACAAATTCTTATTAAAATTCAGGTTTGAGGATTTTAATTAAGTATTTACCTTAGGGTGTTATTACCTTACTTTGAGGTGTTAATACCTAACTTGTATATTATTGTTTCTGCTGCATTTACCATCTTATTTTAATACTCAAGTGTCAAATTAATGTTGTGATTAATGAGAAAGTGGAGAAGGAATTATAACTTGATTTTATATAATAGTGATTTTATAAATACTTGAGTTCATATGTAATGTTATTAGTGTAGCGTGGTCAACTTGGCGATGGGGAGCGTTACAACAGGGTATCAGAGCTAATGGTTTCTAAAAGTGGTTCTGAAGACTAATACGATAATATACCTCTATTTGATGACATCTTTGGCGTTAATATTTTCTTATGATAAATCATAGTGCATACTACTTGTGATATGTTGCAATAGTGTATATAGATTTTTAGAACTAACATTTGTTGGCACGACATTACGGACGGAGTACATAGTGAAAACAAAGTGAAAAAAATTTAACACCAAACTGGAAATAAAAACTCAGGTAACATAGAGACGGAATGATTTAGAAAAGTTAGAGATCTTTCTCCTCAGATCTCTTTAGTGCCTCGATTGGCTCAGCTAAACGAGGTTGTTTAGTAGCAATCCTATCATTTTGTAAATGAAATTCAGCGAAGTTGTTTCACACTTCCGTACGAAATGAACTGAACTGAACTGAGTCATGTAGTCAAATCCAGTATTGTGGCAGTACGTGTGTAGAGGATTTCACTTGGCTAGATCGATTAGCTCCCTCTTATGGAAATATCGACTCACCATTAATATACTTAAACTTCATGTGGAAAAGTGTTCCTTTTCCAATGAATTTGGATGCATGAATCAACTCTTTCAGTCGACAAGTCAACATTTAGCTTAGCAAATAGCTCAACACAATTGTTTATCTCTAGGATAATCATTTTGCATAAATTAATTCGAATGCCACGAAAAACAGCCCATAGCAGCTATATATCTTCACTTGTAAGGACAATATTCTTACTTGAACGAGGTTTTAAGACATGTACTATGATATTGTGGATAAGCCGCATATCCCACTCTAAAAGAGTAGCATCTTTGATTGGATTTTCTAGACTATCATCATCAAAAACAGCCTGGCATATCTCCAATTTATTTATGTTTCATGGAATTCCAAAGTAGTTTGAAATGATGGACTATTTTTAGTTCTTGACCTCGAATGAAAGTAGAAAAGTGTGCAGGACCTTTAACCTCCAGACTAGTAGCACTTAAGTTGTAAAAATTCAATCTAACCAAGACCCAAAATTGGTTTACAAATGCGAGTGGCATCAATTCAAGAAAGGGACTGTCGATTATTTTTCCGTGTAGAATTTCCTTATCAAAAAGGATGTTATAAGTAAGGAAATTTACTTTAGAAGGAAAATCAAGAGGAGATTAATCTTCAGAATGTTTAGCAGCCTCAGTAGGTTTTTCTTTAGAACTTGACCCTTCACCATTTTCTTCTGGTGTAGATTTATTGGATTTACCACAAGGTGGCCAAAATTTAATTCTAGGCATGACGAAACTAGAATAAGTTAGCGGGAAAGAAGATGAAAATGGTGGAGATATAGAAAGAGAGGATGGGCTGAAATTAAGAAAAATAAGAAGACTAGAAAGGGAAAGAAAAAACTGGAAAGAAATGTGTTTCACGCACCATCAATTAATGCATAGACATGTCATGCTTGTAAAATTTATCAATTGCAGCATTATCACATGATATACAATAACAAAGTCTGCATGATTGGCCCTTGAGATATTAAGCGACTCATGGTTAGTGTGAATTACAAACTCTTTTCGCCAAATGCAGTGTTGTCATGTCTCCAAAGCTCGAACAAGGACATAAAGTTCTGTCATATGCAGAGTATTTCAAAGATACCTCGCTTAGCTTCTCACTGAAAAATGATATGGGTATATATCCTACATCAAAACACTTCCAATTCTTATTCGTGAGTCAACATATTCAATCTCAAAAGTTTTGTTAAAGTTACCCCTAAAACAAGTGCAGAACACAACCTATCTTTTTTCCACAATTTCAGTGAATGGTTATTATGCTAAAATATTTAACAAAATGCCTGTAAAAGCTTCTTATATCAGTTATGCTTTTTGGTGTTGGCTACTCCTTGATGCAAGAAAACTAAGAAAAAACTACTTCGTTCCATGTGAAAGATACATTTCTTAAAATTAGCATAGAGTTTTTCATGTTAACACCAAGGACACATATCAAATGCTTAACATGCTCATCTATACTCTTTTTGTATACTAGGATATCATCAAAATAAACTACATGGACTCATGCTCTTCCACACGTATCATTTGTCCATTAACTCTATAGCTTTTGAAGCTCCTTTGTCTCCTCGAGATTACTTTATAGGCTATTCAGTTTGAAATAACATCTCCAAGTGAAAAATTAATTTAATGCTCAATACCTCTAATGTGTGGCCCACTAGGCATTTTCTAGGGGAACATGTCCTCAAAATTCCGCAATAAAGAAATTAGCTAAACTAGGGAGGACTAATTTAGTCAAGATTAAGGAAGGATTCCTAGTACACGTTTTCCATAAAGGTCCTCTTAATCTCACTGTCTTTAGCATAAAACCTCATTTTATCATTCATTTCTCCCTAAAGGCTCCTTGTCATTTTTTTCTTTTGACTCTACTCTTTTTTCATAATTTTCAGCCACCTTTCTTTTTCCTCTCTCACTCTCTTTTTTCCTAAAGTTTCGGCCTCGTTCTCATTTTTTCTCTCTTTGGTTTCTTTTTTGCCTTACCTTTTAATTCATTTGGTTCTCATAGATCTGTTTTAGGTTAAAGGAACAAGAGTAACCATTTTTCTATCTTTGACAAAGTTATAACTATTCTTAAACCCATCATGGTTCCTTCCTATCATATTTTTATGGCCTCCCCAACAAAATATGGTTAGTATGCATAGGAATCACATAACGGATCACCTCATCACTATACCTCCCAATAATAAAGCTTACCATTACTTCCTTGTTAAACTTGAGCTCCCCACATTCATTCAACCATTATAATTTAGGTATAGGATGTTTTAGCATAGGCAAGTCCAACTTATCAACAAGAGTGGTAGCTTTGTTGGTGCAACTCCCCGATCCATAATCATATTACACACCTTGTTGTTAACATCAATCTAGTATTAAATATATTCTCTCTGATACTCCATACCATCATCTACCTCAATTTGTGCACTAAGAGCATGTCTCACAACAAGTGATTCACATTCTACAGGTGTCAAGACGGACGGGCCGGTCATGACCCGTGAAAACCGGGACCGCGGGCCGACACGTGACCCGTGCGGGCGGTTCACGGGCCAAGGAGGTGTAACCCGCGGGCTTCGCGATTAACAAAAAAAAATTTGAGGTGTATCCCACAGGCCGCGATTAACCCACGACCCGTAAAAAAAAAATTGAAAAAAAAAATAAAACAAAAATTAAAAAAATGGGGGGAGAGAGCTAAACAAAAAAATTTGAAAAAATAAAAATAAAAAAATTCAAAAAAAGGCGTAGCCTGCTGCATGGTCAATTTTTTTTTTTTTTTATTTTAACTAATGGTAATATAAATTTTCTAACAGTAATATCATCCCCTTCATCGATAAATTCTAATTTATTCTTACATTTATTTTTACAATACCCTCTCATTAGTTATTATACATTTATACTTCATAGTTCATACTTGTTACTACCTTACTACAATTACAATTATTCAATTGCAAATATCATTATCATCTTGATTATATTTCTTTCTTCTCGGTTCTCACTAGTTACTACTAAATTTTTTAATCCTACTATATTATGGATTCTCGCGATTCTTCTCAAAATCCTACTTTCCATTAGTTGCTCTCCACATGGGTCAAACCGGAAAAATTCTATATTTTTATAATTTTATTTATACAATCATACGGGCCAAACCAGAACGAACCGCGACCCGCGCGACCCGTGGCCCGTATGGACTCGACCCGGATGGGTCAGCGGGTGGGCCTGGGTTGTAGTCCAAAATTGTGGGCCCACCCGTAACCGGCCCGGAACCCGCAGCGGGCGGGCTTTTTTTCACGCGGGCCGTTACCGGGCTCACATGTTGGCGGGCCGACCCGGCACGGACCACCCGGATTGACACCTCTAATTACTAGCACCCTCTAGCTCGAGCATCTCATCACTATCACTCTCATTCTCAGTCACCACTAGATAAACATGATAAAAATAATTAGATGAACACGATAAAATAACCAAAATACCATTAAATTAACTCAAAATAGAAAATACTAAAATAGTCTAAATAACAGAATTTGGCCCTGAATGCTTTACAGCATCACTCAACAAAAATGTGTCGAATTGAAAAACGCTTCCGGATTGTACTCACGGAAGAAAATTCGATGATCGAACAGAAAGTTATGTTCATTTTCGTACATCCTCCTTATTCCACTTTGTCTTGAATCAAATGCACTAATGTTGATCATGTTCATCTTGAAACTTGGTATCTTCCTTGTTGCGTATGAACTCCCAACCCACGTAATTAGGATAAGTTCTTGCCTGGCTTCTTTGTTCTTGGCCTAATTATCGACACCTCTGGGACACTCAATGGATCTTTGCTAACTTGCCCTCCATGATTCTCATCACATTGGCAAAAACTCAAAGGACTGAAAAACAATTAACCAAGCAGAACTAATCAGATTTTGGGAGTAAGATGGATGAAATTATTCATCTATAACAACCTATTAATATACTCATGAGAGGAACTTTTTAAGAAACAAAGATAATGTTCGCGTGAAACCCACAAGCGTACGGGATCGTTGTACAAGTAATAAAATATGTGAGTTAAGAGTATCGTTCCCAAGAGAAATGAGGTCTAATTTTTAGTTCAATAGCTACTATTAAATTCGAGGTGTGATGAAATCAAAATATATGGTTTGTATATTTTCTATACTAATCCTAAACTAAGAAAGCAAATAAAGTATTTATTTAATATGTGAATGTTTGTATTGAATTTGTGAATCCCCCTATTGTTATTTAATTCAATTCTTAATTCTTAATATAGTAAATTCATTCATTCAAGACAATCGATAATCCACTGTTATTTAACATTCTTTTCCAAGATATATTAAACATATGTTTAACACGACCCTATCCTATTCCTAGTCCGAATTCATATGAAAAACATGCATTGAATAACAGGATTTATCACACATGATTGTACATGTCATAGATATTATTCCTAATACCTATTGTCCATGTGTTGATTTTGCCGCGTTCTAGACTTATTGTGAGTTAATATTACTACACTACAAAAAGTAACTTACTATCTAATTGGTGATCAAGCAATTAAATAGTTAAATGGGAATGCAAAACCAATCACGAAAAATCAAGAAATACTAAACTAATTATTTTGAATTAAAATAAATAAACAATAGGGTTCATCATTCATCCAATACAATGAGAAATTTAGCCTAACATTCTTATAACTAAATTACACAAGAATAATTGGAAAAACATCCCCCGAAAATAAGAAAGATGGAAGAAGTAAAAAGAATCCACGTTCTTGGCTCAAATCTTGAAACCGGGTTATGAATCTTCAAAATTCTTGTATGATTCACCTAGAATTTATGTATAGACTTTTTCTTCGCCTCCAAAATTTGTAGAATATGATGAGATTTAGGTTGAATCCAGGGCTTCCACGTTCTGGTCGAGTTTGGTATTTAAAGGATGTCGAAAAGATTGTATTGAATTGTTACCAAAACAAAAGAAGGAAAGTGTGATTTTTTCCCATTTACCCTTGAGGCGTGTGCCTAGTACAACCTTGGACGGGCGCCTTAGGGGTTCGAAAACCCTCAGGCAAGGGCATTTTTGGTCTGGGGGGAGAGCCTCTCCTGCAGGCTAGGGTGCACGCTTCGCCTAATTCTCGACAGCTGAATAGATCTTAGTATTTTTGTCATAACTTTTTCTTTCGATATCAGATTGAAGTAATTCAAAGTGCATTGGAAACCTAAATCAGAAGGCTACAATTCTTGTAGAAATATAAGTTTTCCATTTCGAAAGTTTATTATGCCAAAATTGGGTCTCAATGTGAGCCTAAAAATTCGAATCATAACTTTTTCAACTGGAAGTTGATATGTGATAATATTTGGACTATATTTCATCACTTTGGCTTCTTTTCTCATCCAATTGATGCCTAACATTCTCAAATCTTCATCGCGAGGTTCGACGTTTGAGTATTTGCATTTCAGTCCCCTAACTTTTTGTATTTGATACAATTGAACCATTTTCCACTATCTTTGCATTCTTTTTTCCATTTCTTCATTAAACATTGAGTTTTACCTACAAAATAAAATATAACACAAGTAAGGTAGTATTTTATCCGAAGAACAATAAAATATCATCATTTAGGATCTTAAATATGTGTAGAAACTACACTTATCATACCCCCAAACTTGATTATTTGTTTATCCTCAAACAAAACTAAAACCTAACAAACACACAAAAACACAATGCTAATTACCTAATTGGTGGCCAGTCAATCAAGAAAGCAAAAAAAAATTAGCTAGCTGACCTGGCTTCTTATTTCAAGATTGAAATCACAATATCTGCACAGCTTCAAAATTACAATATAGAAATTAAAATCTACTTCTCCAATCTAAAATCGATGTGTGTGTGTGTGTGTGTGTGTGTGTGTGTGTGAAGAATCAAACATAGCATTATGAATTCACGAGTTGTTTTAATTCCCGACCCTCAATGGTCAAATATATTATTTCATCACTCGTAAGATTCACATACCCCCAAACTTATTCTTTTCGCTCTTTTCAAGTGTGTAAACTAATATTTAATTTTATACTTTCCTCACCTCTCTAATTTAAGTTAATCTCACTAATTGCAAGTCAATAAATAAGGATTCTCCATTAAATTTGATTGCTTCAATCTAGGGCTTAATTAGGCTAATAATCTCTTATCAAAAGTCAAATTTTTTGAAATAAGTGTTTGGGACATAACCAAGATATTTGGTGCATCTTCTATTTCATGTACCTGTTTTTTTTTTTATACACTTTTGTTTTCTTTATTTGCAGCTTTCTCTCCATTAAGTTTTCAAAATGGCCAGTATAACAAGGTTTAGGTCAATGACTCCCAAGTTAGTTGACTTTAGGGCAACAAGTTCTAATACCTTTACAAGCTTAATAACTTGAGTTATAAAGGCTACGAACAGAAATTTTCAAATAAAATGTGTTTTCTTTATGTCTTGATTAGTATAATGTCCCTCATTAAACACATATCTAAGTAAAACGACCCCTAACTTGAGAGTACCACTCAATTGCATCCTATTGACCTTAGACCATCCACACAAGATTTTTAATTTAAATATGGAATCCCCATTTATATTAACATCTTCCTACAACAGTGAAATATCTTCAAAGTATTCTAAATTTGGTTTAAGGATGTAAAATTTAGTGGTTTTGGATTTAGCGTATATGGCCCACTATTTCAACCTATCCAATTATGAAAACAATGTTTAACTTAATTCATGTGTTCAATATATATCAAATTTCACATCAAAAAACAAAAATTAATCTGAGCATGTAACTTATTCACCATTCAAATATCAATCAACGATTCAATATATTTTTCATTGCTCGTCAAGCCAATTAACTCATACAAGCACGCAAAAAAAATTTCTTTTTTTTTTAAATTTTCAATTTTTTAAATCTAAACTAATGCAATAAAATCACACAAAAACACATAAACATAAGAATGAGTGAATGACACAAACACATAAGAAAATGTAAAAAAAATAAAATGAAAATTCATGTTTTTCACCCCCAAACTTAAACTAGACATTGTACTTAATGTCTTAAATTCTAAATCCGCATATAAAAGGGTGGGAAGAAAATGAAGAAAAAGACTCCCCTGATATGGATTGTAATCCAATGGCTAGTTTCATATTGCTCCCATTATCTCCTTAGTCTTGGTTGGTTTAAGTGTTGCGTGCCATCATGTTCCTGTGCAATATCTAATAAACCACTAACATATTGAAAATCTAAGGGGAAACGTGGTATGGATGATGAGTCCATAAAATTGAATAAAAAAACTAATCTAAGTTATCATATTACTAGAAAGCATAATAAATAAAATGAAAGAAAAATTAGGTTGTCTCCCAATAAGCACTTTGTTTAAAGTCCTTAGCCTGACTTTGTTTTCCAGTATCAAGGAATTCTGAAGAACGCTTTTGATGACTTGCTCAGTTTACCTCTTCCGACTTTGGTCCACTTTTCATTGCTTCTACAAATTGTAACACCGCCCTCTCCAATGTGATATGATATGCCTCTCTCCTCCGATTTGAATTCAACTACGTAGACTTCTTCCTTCTCTTATGGCTTAGTTACAAATTCATGATATAGAAATCAATGAAGTCGACAGAATGTGGGTGTTAGTCTTCTTCATTAATTGCCTCATCTTCATTTTGTTCCTTTGTAATTGATCTTTCATCGTCTTTGTTCTCGTCTTCCATAATTGATATCACCTTGAATTTAATGGCCGATTAACAATTTAAATTCATGGCCAAAGTAAATTCTTTTCTTTCAAACTTTTCGAGTGGATTGTATCTTCACCTTTTAAATTCATACCAAAATACACCATCTCCTACACAGTTTGTTTTCATCTAACCTGGCAAGATCAATGTAGTATTTTGCAATTGTCTCCTCGTTCAACAAGGAAGGACCAAATTCCACAAATGTGTCGGAAGGGATACACTTGCCCACAGGCATGTGGGCTTCAAAAGATGTATCAATTGCTAGTCTTCAACATCTTAAATATTGTTTAAACTACAAGACCTTAAGCTGATAGGGTGAAAGTACATGTATTCACGCAGTAGCCAGTATAATGCACCCCATAGCATAATTCACAATATATATCTTCTTTCACATAGTCCACGTCGAGATTATTTATTGCAAAAATCTTTCTATCATTCCCGTGTCAGAATTTTAGATGCACTGCTAAATGGCATTGGATAGAATACCAAATAAGAGAGATCAGGGTGTGTAGCCAGAATCAATAATAATAAAAAAAAATTAAACAAAAGAAAAATAGAATTTAATATAAACTACTAGACTTTTAAATCCGTTGTTCCCCGGTAATGGCGCCAAAAACGTAAGGGTACGGGATCGTTGTACAAGTAATAAAATATGTGAGTTAAGAGTATCGTTCCCACGAAGAATAATGTCTAATTTTTAGTTTAATAGCTACTATTAAATTTGAAGTGTGATGAAATCAAAATAAATGGTTTGTATAGTTTCTATACTAATCTTAAACTAAGAAAGCAAATAAAGTATTTATTTAATATGTGAATGTTTGTATTGAAATTGTGAATCCTCCTATTGCTATTTAATTCAATTATTAATTCTTAATATAATAAATTCATGCATTCAAGACAATTAATCTACTGTTATTTAATATTCTTTTCCAAGATATATTAAACATATGTTTAACATGACCTGATTCTATTCCTAGTCCGAATTCATATGAAAAACATGCATTTCACATGATTTATCATGATTGCACATGTCATATATATTATTCCTAATACATATTGTCAATGTGTTGATTTTGCCGCGTTCTAGACTTATTGTGAGTATTTCTACACTACAAAAAGTAACTTATTATCTAATGGTGATCAAACAATCAAATAGTTCAATGAGAATGCAAAACCAATCAAGAAAAATTAAGAAATACTAAACTAATTGTTTTGAATTAAAATAAATAAACAATAGGGTTTCGTTATTCATCCAATACAATGAAAAAACTTAGTCTAACATTCTTACAATTAAATTACACAAGAATAATTGGAAAAATATCACCCGAAAATAAGAAAGATGGAAGACGTAGGAAGAATCCACGTTCTTGGCTCAAATCTTGAAACAGGGGTATCTTCAAAATTCTTGTATGATTCGCCTTGAATTGATGTATCGACTTTTTCTTCGCCTCCAAAATATGTAGAATATGATAAAATTTAGGTCAAATCCAAGTCTTCCACGTTCTGGTCGAGTTTGGTATTTAAAGGATGTCAAAAAGATTGCATTGAATTGTTACCAAAACAAAAGAAGGAAAGTGTGATTTTTTTCTTGTTTAACCTTGAGGCGTGCGCCTAGTGCAAGCTTGGATGCGCTCTTCGCCTAATTTTTGACAGCTAAATAGATCTTAGAGCTTGTTTGGTAGGGATTTTTGGGGAAAATTGATTTTTGAATAGTGATATGATGGAAAACGTGTGGTTGAAAAAGAAAAAAAATTATTGATGTGATGAAAAATATTATTTTATTGAAGAATGCGTGGTTGAAAATGAGAATTGATTTACTGTAGAATCAAAAAATAAAAAACACCCCCTTAGTATTTTTGTCATAACGTTAACTCTGAAGGCTACAATTCTTGTAGAAACATAATTTTTCCATTTCAAAATTTTACTATGCCAAAATTGGGTCTCAATGTGAGTCTAAATATCTGAATCATAACTTTTTAGGCTAGAAGTTGATATGTGATAATACTTGGACTATATTTCATCCCTTTGGCTTCTTTTCTCATCAAATAGATGCCTAACATTCTCAAATCTTCATCGTGAGGTTCGACGTTTGAGTATTTACATTTCAGTCCTTAAACTTTGTATTTGGTACAATTGAACCCTTTTCCACCATCTTTGCATTCTTTTCTCCAATTTTTCATCAAACATTGAGTTTTACCTACAAAATGAAATATAACACAAGTTAGGTAGTATTTTATCCAAAAAAGAATAAAATATCATCATTTAAGATCTTAAATAAGTGTAGAAACTACACTTATTTCCATGCTAAAGCCTCTAGCCGAAGGGCTAAATGTTCATGGATTTACATGATATGAATGGGGTTTTCCAAACGGATAATCAAGAGATTGTTAAAATAGTTGAAGATTATTTCACTCATATGTTTCAAAGTATCGATCCGACTAAAAAGCAATTTGAGACAGCAAACCCAACGGTTTTAACTTTGTATTTTTAAGTGTTATTGTTCATTATTTGGCGATTCTATTACTTACGTATGTTTGGATGTCTTGAATAATGGATAATCACCGTCAGAAATAATTGGCACAATGTGGTACTTATTCTAAAAAGGAAGCAGTTGAGTTAGTCGCATATTTTGGGCCAATAAGTCTTTGTAATGTCCTATATAAGCTCATTACCAAGACTATTACCAACCGGCTTAAGAAAATTCTCCCGTCTATCATATCGAATAATTAAAGTGCATTTGTTCTAGAGAGATTGATATTTGACAATGTGATTGTAGTTTGTTGGTATTAAAGCTTGATATGAGTAAGGTGTATGACTCAATAGCACTACTTTTCTTACGAAGGTGATGGAGAAAATGGGTCTTCCCGAACAATGATTGCGACTTATTTATTCATGTATCTCTACTTCTAATTTACTTTTTTTTATTAATGGGGAAGGCCTCAAGGTCGAATGCTCCCATCTCGTTGCCTTCGATAAGGTTGTCTTCTATTACCATACGTGTTCCTTTTACGTGATGAAGCCCTTTTCAGCGAGAGGTCCACGAATCAGTCACCTCTTTTTGCTGATGACTCGTTATTTTCTTATGGGCTAGAAAATCAGACTTTCAGGTGCTACATGATATTTTATTAGATTATGAGGAAGCTTCAGGTCAGAAAATAAATAATTAAAAATCCACTGTCACTTTTAGTTCAAATCAACATGAGGAGATGTTGTAAGTGTTATGCATTAGGTCCAAATAACCTTGGATATAAACACTTTCAATATACAATTGATGCATTTTATTTATGGTGGATCTATTATTTAATTAAATTAATATTCTAATAAATTAAATAATAGAATCAGTATATTCAAGTTTTGGTAATTTGTTAATCATAATGGGTTATGATTGTAAGATACAAATTACATATGACTGAATCTTAAATGATCTGTGACCATAAGTAATAATGAGATATGGGTAGACCATCACGTGTGGTGTATCTTACTTGTGAAATAAGTTACTGATCTCACAAGTTAAAAGTGTGGTGATACTTAAATGAACACGTGAATGTTTTGTTATAGAACAAAACATTGAAGACCCATTGGAGAGATTCCACATAGATAACTATTTGAGTGTCCGTGATTAATCTCTAATGTTCAGTAGTGAAATTGGTCTTTTGACTTGAGGTCATCATAGTGATTTATATGAAGACAATCATATTTTGATGATATTGAATGTTGTTATGCCAAGAGTCGCTAACACAACATCGTTTAGATATGTCAAGAATCTTATGAAAATTGTGAATGGTCAATAGGGGATTTATCACTTTTAGTAAGAGATTGATTTACATTTCATTCAATTAACTTGATAACGAAATCCTTGGTGTGCTCATAAGCTAAAAAGAGTATTTGATTTATATTGACTTAAGAGTGGGATGAAAGATATGATTAGTAATCGAGATTGGGGCACATTCATATCTCGTAATTGATCAGCATGTTGACGAAATGATTATAGTTTCATGGTAAACGAACAAGTTTGATTGTGTCATACCACGTGACATTTCTCATCACATTATTGACCGACACATTACTAGACGTCAATCTGGGACGACAGATGTAAATTGGTAATAAATTAAAATGAGTAATTTAATTGATCTATTTTGATTAGTTCAAAATAATAATTCACATTGTTAGGTATCGTGATTATAAATATTAGGATTGCACACAAAAGGAGAACTAGAAGAATGAGATTCACCAATTAATTAATTAATAAACAAGTGTTGGCCAATTAATTAATTGGGTTGCCATTTAGTAGGCCAAAATTAATTAATGGATTAATTAATAGACCAAATTTAATCAATTAGAGTAATTAAATATTGGATCGGGTTCGAGTTTATTAATGCTGCTAGGGTTTGAAATATCAGAACATGACATAACAATTAACACAAGAAAAGAGAAATCCTAATTTTCTCACTCTTGTTCCCGGTGTGGATTTCCATTGGAGCCTGACAATTGGACAGTTGTAGATTGCAGATTATGATTTTTCGTGTTCAAGATAAGATAAGGAGTTCGCATACTTCAACAAAGATATAATTCTTATCACAGTTTTTATCTAAACACAAAAAAGATCCGTGGTTGGAATTGAAATTAGTTTTATTTCCTACTGTGCATGATTGAGTAAATTCCTAACAATGGTATCAAGCCTACTTTGTGCTTGTTAGAAACTATTTGGCATTTGGGAACAATCAATGGTTGATTGTTTATTTTTCTTGTTTCTAGTTTTAAAGAAAAAAATGATTTTCTTATTCTAAATTTGATGTTGAAAAGAAAATTAATTTTGGCAAAAAAAATGCATCGAGAAACGGGGAAGGGAGGTAGCCGACGGCAACGGAAGCCGTTGGCAAAGCGTGGTGGCGCGACAGTACTACTGGCACTCGTGCAGCGACGATCATTGCCGTTGTAAAGAAAGCAGTCTCGGCGCTTGTGGTGCTGCCACAGAAGCAGCATGCGCATTTTTGCAACATAGAAGGGACTAGTTAATGACCGGCACCACCTAGAAGAAATAGGTTTTAGCTTCTAGGGTTTCAAATCGGAGGTTTCAATTGCAATTTAAGAAATTGTACACCCTTGGTTGAAATAAGATTTCAAGGGCAGTTTGTAAATAATAAGAGGAGGGCTTTTTTGCAAACTAAGAAATTGGAAAGTCATGCTTATAATTTTAAACGAAGGGCCAAATGGTTTTGAATTTAAATATTAAAATTGTTTTAAATTTAATTTTTAAAAGTGGTTTAACCTATATTTTCAATTTTGACCTATTTAAAATTAACAACTTTTATATTATCTTTAAAATTGGATTTTAACTTAAATAACTTTGACTCTAAATTGAAATTTATTTTATTTAGAAGTGGTATCCTAGATTAAATGTTTATTCATTTGGAATTAGAGTTTGACTCTAATTTGATATTTAATTAAAATTTGATTTTAATTAATTTAATTATCCCTAATATTTTGATACTAGAGTTGAATTCAAATTTGATATTTAATTAGAATTTGATTTTAATTAAATTTACCCGTTCTAAATTTTTTTATGGTATTAGAGTTGGACTCTAATTTTGTATTTAATTAGAATTTGATTTTAGTTAAACATGAGAATTAAATTAATTGTTTAATTGGAACAATTAATTAATTAATTAATTAATTAATTAATTAATTAATTATTCCGATCTATTTAGTAGATGATTATGGACTCAACCATGTGATGTGTTGAATGATGAGCTTTATTCTTGCTATTTTTATGGTCCTGCGTGCTCTTATTTATTTTGGGCCTGTGAGTCTGCTATTATTATGGGCTACGTGTCAACTAATATAGAATACAGGTTGCAACTGGACTAATTGAAAATGCAAGAAGGGGAGTAGACAATAGAGATGGAGTATAATATGATTTAATGTTATGTCCCTTAAGGACCGACCAACTTGTCCTCCTTATGGCTCGCGAAGACTAGATAGTAAAAGTTTATAATCTTCCACACTATTATATGTATATTTATTTGCATGTTAAATGCATAATAAAATATACATAACTATTAGGATGAGTTCTTTGCATGATAAATTTCTCACTAACATATTAAGTCAAATTTATTATTCGCATTCCATCATTATTGTTAAAATCAGCACCTCAATTGATCACAATTTGTTGAGTACATTCAAAATTGGTCTATTATGAACATGCTTGACACTATGAAATATTAGTCATATCTGAATGATGATTTTGATTTAACTAAAATTTATTTATTTTTATTGGGTACACTCAAGGAAATAAATTTTAGAGGTATATTAAATTAACACATAAGATGTGTGAAGATAAAGAGTTGTCGCTTAATAATATGAGAATTGTGTGGAGATACAATTAGTAATAGCATCTACCCAAATGTTTTATTAAAATTTGTTGAGAACACTCAATGTCTTAATATAACAAATGGGATCTTAGCCCACTTGGAGTCAAGTATTGATTCTATAAATTTATGTGCGAGGGTCATGAATTTGTGTTAAATAGTGGAGCATAATTGCTTTAATAAAAGACCATGTTAAATTAATTGATATATTTTATATATTATTCTTTTAATTTTCACCATGTACATATTAATTATGAGTAACCATATGAATATGAGAGGCATACTGATGCAAATAAATTGAACGAGCCAAATTTTCCTGATTAACACCACAATCTGAGAATTATTGTTAGGCATGGAAAAATTGGTTGTCATTGAGTAGCCTTTTCCAAATACACTTGCCGATGACTCGACTAAGGAAGATGTAGCTACTATAATAAATATGGTGATGACGTACTGCAACAGTATGATGCTTGCAACTACGTCACCTAAGTTACAAAAGCAACATGAGGGTATAGATGCTAACACATGATTTTTCATCTCAAAGAGTTGTATAATGAATGATTCACGTGTGGAAAATTATGAGACTTCCAAACAACTATACTGGTGCAAAATGACAGAGGGATTTTAGTCAGTGCTTATGCACTAAAGATGATTGGGTCCAATCATGGACCATGAACTAAGTATTGACTTGGTTATACAATCTCTGTCAGAGAGTTATTCATAACTATTATAAATTTTGGTATGAGTAAACTCAAATGCACCCTTCCTGAGTTGCTAAATATATTTAAGACTGTTAAGCCCAACATTAAAGCTACTAGTGGGCAAGTCTTAGTCATTGATATGATCTAAAGGCATTAAGAGGAGGTCTAAATGAGGACTTGGGAAAGCATCTAAGATGGCTAAGACAATCAAAACAAATGAGGAAATTATCAAGTCCGATGGTCCTTAATATCATTGTGGAATGAAAGGTCATTAGAAGAAAGATTGCAAGGCTTAGTCTACTTTATTAGCTTCTTGGGTATTAGATACCGGATATGGATATCATATTTATATTAATATGTAAGAGCTAAATCGAAGTAGATCACTACAGAAGGAAGAAGTTGACCTACATGTTAAAAATGAGCAAGGGTTGTCGCATTACCTGTAGGTGTATACTTCTTTTTCAACTTGACCAAAGGTTTATCGGATTTTACCAATTTCATTGAAACATTCTGATCAGGCTAAACTAATTTCATTGATACGTCTTTATCAAAAAATCTGGTCCTAACATCAAGTATAATAGTTTTAACTCAAGCAGTGATAAAAATGAATTATCTTTAATAATTGCCTTCTTGATTATCACTCTTATGCCACTATCTATAGTGGAAGGATCAACACGGAGAAGGAAACCCATTTGGATCGTTTGTCTATTAAAAGTCCACGTCCATATCCAAGAGAGATTGAACTCTGAATAGAAGGCCATATGTTCTCTTGTGTAAAGCTAGCCTATCGTATATTTTTCAAACAAAGGATGGACTAATTTGAAGCATTCATATAATGAATTAAAACTTTTAGGCAAAATCTTTTCTTCCGATCAATAATTCATGAACCACTAAATAAACCAGTTTGGCCCTTTATCAAGATCAATTGGTTTTCTAAACAAAAAGAATCAAGTGTGTTTTTTAAGACGATTTTGATACAAAGGGCTTTCTTCCATGCCTCAATATGGTCCCAATATTATATAGCAAGTAATGCTTCCTTTCCTCCTTCATTTTAATAACGGTGGTCCTATCAACATTGGGATTTAGTCACTAGTCTTTGAAGGTAATTAATCTTTGGAAAAAGGCTTTGCTGAATCCAATTTCCTTTGTGCTTTTGTTTTTAGGGACGAATTTAACGTAACCTATTTGGGTTAAGATTTCTTTAAAGAACGGTTGTGTTCTACTGCTCGAAGTACATAAATATTCTGGATAATTCAAATATGTACTTGCAATGTCAAAAGGATCAGATCTAAATTTAAGATCTTCGTCATTAAGTAGCAATACTACTTCAACCATTTCCTTTCATAAGTTTCTTGGTAATTACCATTTGCCTCAATCAGGGCTCCTTTAAAGGTTTTATCCTTATTTAAGGATTTTGATTCTGGGTGGGTATCAGCCCGACTTAAGGCATGTCTGGAACTCGATGAGCTTTGATTATTTCTCCCCTTCCTCACCTTCTTCCACAGCCTTGGGAAGGTGTACTGTAGATTGTCCATGCATCTGTTTCAATGATTTAATAATAGGACAAAAGTGGCGAAAGAGACATAATATCAAGGCCTAGTGAAGCTCAACTACTTTTAAAATGTGATCTAAAATCTAGATATTGGCAAATCCAGATAGATGAAAAGGCTCACTAGACCAGCAGCCAGAACAAGAATGAATGTGTACAGATGGTGATTCCATACTGAACTCGATAAATAATTGAATGTAGAACCCCAAGTAATAAAGGAAGGTGAGATTGTAAAGGCAAATACACAGAATACTAAATAATAGTAAATACAGGTATAATAAAACTTAAAAAGCATTAAACATTAAAAAAAAATACTTTTTTAAAATAAAATAAAATCTTATTTTTTTAAAAATGCGTCGTTTAAAAGACATGTATTGGGCTAGAAATTAAAGTTGTAGATGACATATGATTAGGGGAAGACAAAATGCTAGGAGAAGGAATCATGTTAGTCAACACGAAATAGATATTCAAGCTTACCTATATTTTGAGGTAGACGAATCCTTAGAACTGAACAATCATATAAGAAGAGTGTACCAACATTGGCTAAAAGCAAAGAACGGGATTAGTGACCGACATGCAATAGGTCATTATCTAGAAACTCTTGCACCTGCAAGAAACGTATCAGAAAGCTTATACAAGAAAATATGCTATCTCAAAGTTTGCAACACCTATATCTAGAATTGGGAGACTGATTGATGATGTTATCTTTCACCCAAGATCCGAATTGGTAGTGACTTCAGATGACGAAGTTGTACAACTAATTGTGGCAAATACTAATGAAGAGGAGGAGGAAAATCCAAAAGAGGACTCAGAAGAAGAGCAAGAGTGAAATGAGTAGAGATTACAGAGATTACTTGTTTGCAATAAATAAATAAATAAAATTTATTGAATTGTCTTTCCTATTTCAAGATGTAGTAAAAAAAAAAATTCAATTATGTGATCAAGTTGTGAAAGATTTTCATTTGTCCTTTCATTTCAAGTACGCTGGTAAGTATATAAATTTAATAAAGGATATTATTTCTCATCTCAAAGGAAATGGCTCGAGCAAACCTGAGCAACCTAATAAGGGACTTCCTGCAAGCGATTCAAGACCTTGGCAGGCTGAATCATAATCAAGCTCTGCCCACACCACCAGCTCCTATTACTCTCCTGGCTCATGCCTAGATAGTCGAGTTACTTTGAAGGCATAAACCTACCTTTGATGGAGCATCGAGTCCACTAGTAGCTGAAGAATGGCTCCGCATGTTAGAACATATTTTTTGATTCACAACTTGAATTGATGCTCAAAAGGTCTAGTGTACAGAGTTTATGTTAACAAGAGATGCAAGTCATTACTGGGATTCAATGTCCCGAACTAGGACCCAAGAGCAGAAACTGGCATTAACGTGGGAACAATTCAAGGAGAAAGTGATGGACATGTATTTTCCTCAATCTCTAAGAGATTTCAACGAGAGCAAATTCCTTCAGCTCAAGTAGGGTCGTATGTCCCTAACTGATTACGAGCGAAGGTTCGATCAACTCTCAAGATATGCTCCATACCAGGTTGACATCGAAATTAAGAGGGCTTAAAGGTTTGAGCAAGGATTGCACCCAGACCTAAGTATGATTCTTATGTAATATCGTTTCACATCATACCGTGAGATGTTGGAACGAGCTCACGCTATTTGGTATTCGAAGGCCAATGCAGAGCAACACAGTCAATTGTACAACCAAGATAAATGGCAATTTAGAAAGAGAAAGTAGAATGGTCAAGACAAAGGAAAGGACAAATGGTAGAATAAAAAAGTTAATATTGGATCTAGTACCAGTAAGTATGGTAGCTGCAGTAGCACCATGTCCTGAGTGTGGTAAACCACATTGTGGTTTACAAGTATTTTACTGCTATCCGGTACACCTGCTTATGTACTTTTGATTCGGGAACTACTAATTCTTTTGTATCAACATCTTTCATTATTAAATCTAATATTAGTTGTAATAAGTCAGAGAGTATGCAAGAAGTTAGTGTCCCCTTAAGCAGAACATTGAATACATATTAGTTAGCTAGATCACTAAACCTTGAAATTGAGGGAAAATATTAGAAGTTATAACATTTGTATCCGCTAGATATGAAAGACTTTGATATGATATTGGACATGGATTGGTTGGGTTGTAATTATGCAACCATCTGTTATAGAGAAAGGGAAGTGTCTTTTGAAAAACCATGAGAAGAACAATTTTCTTTCCCCAGAATAAAGACCATTCCCCATCTCCAACTAGTATAGGCCGTGCAAGATAGGAAAATATTGAGAAAAGAAACATATCTTGGTGTTTCAGCTAACATCTCAGGAGAAAAATGGGTGAAGGTAAAGATTGAGGATGTATCAATGGTACAAGCATTTATAGATGTATTTCCACAAGGTGTAGTACTCCACCAAATAGACAAGTGAAATTCACAATAGATCTGGTTCCTGGAGTGACACTAGTATCTAAAGATCCATACAGAATGACTCCAAAGGAACTTCAGGAGTTGAAAATTCAATTACAAGAATTGTTAGACATTTGCTTTATTTGACCAAGTGTATCTCTGTGGGGGCGTACTAGTGTTGTTCATAAAGAAGAAAGATGGAAGTATGATGATTGGTGTCAACTATCGGGAGCTTCAACATTTGACCATCTAGAATAGGTATCCTCTCCCGAGAATCGAGGATTTGTTTGATCAATTAAAAGGGACTAAGGTATTTTCCAAGATCGACTTACGATCTGGATATCATCAATTGAAGGTTAAGGTGAGTGATATACCAAAGATGAATTTCAGAACTCGTTATGGACATTACGAGTTCATAATTATGCCGTTCGGTTTGACAAATGCTCCAGCAGTGTTCATGGATTTAGTGAATCGTGTATTTCATCAATACTTGGATCAATTTGTCATAGTCTTCATTGATAACATTTTGTTATACCTCAAGAATAAAGATCGACATGAGGAACATCATAGAATAGCATTAGAAGTATTGCTCATGGAAAAAAAATTATAAGCCAAATTTTAAAAGTACAAGTTTTGGTTGGAGCGAGTTGGGTTCCTTCCTTGGTCATGTAGTTACTGCCGAAGGAATTGAAGTGGATCCACTAAAAGTGAAAGTAGTAACTAATTGGAGTACACCTACTAATACTAGTGAAGTTCGAAGTTTTATGGGATTAGCCAAGTACTATCGAAGATTTATCAAAGGATTTTCCAAGATTGCTAAACCAGTGACACAATTAACAAGGAAAAGTGTAAAGTTTTAGTAGACAGATAAATATAAGCAAAGTTTTGAGGAGTCAAAGCAAAAATTGATTACAGCACCTGTGATAATAACCATACAGGGTTTACAAGGGTTTTTTTTATATATAGTGATGCATCAAAACAAGGTTGTATATGTATTGATGCAGCATGGAAAAGTGATTGCCTATGCATCGAGGCAGTTGAAGCAACATGAGCATAATTACTCGATACGTGATCTAGAGCTTGCGGTAGTAGTTCATGCATTAAAGATATGGCAGTATTACTTATATGGAGGGAAGTGAGTCATTTAAACAGATAATAAGAATCTCGAATATTTCTTCACACGAAAGGAATTGAATATGAGACAGAGATGATGGTTGGAACTAGTAAATGATTATGATTGCACTATTCATTACTATTTGGGTAAGACTAATGTTGTTGTCGAGGTACTAAGTAGAAAGTCGATGGGACAGTTGGCATCATTATCTACTATTCACATGGAGTTGATCAAAGGCCTGGAAAATTTACGAATTGAATTGACCACACTAGAGCAAGTCATCGCTCGTTTAGCAACTTTGGTGGTTCAACCTACTCTTAGGGATCGAATCATAGAAGCACGGGGTAACGATCCATTCTTGTAAAATACCGAGAATGAGATTGGTACTGATTTCAGACCTCAAGCAGACTCCCCATCAAACTTAGGAGAAAAGGATTTTGGAATAGCTTCGAATTGGGCACTGATGTTTAAAGGAAGAATTTGTGGGCTAAAGATGAAGACAAGAAGGAGATATTGGAAGATGCTCATTCACCTCGTACATCGTACATCCCGGTGGTACGAAAATATGTCGAGATCTTCGATATACATTTTTGTGGAGGAATATGAAAATAAGTATAGGCCTATTTAAGACAAAAAGTTAAAGCGGAACTTCAAAGACCTACCGGGTTAATTAAATCCATTGGACATACCTGAACGGAAGTGGTAGAATAATTATGGACTTTGTGGTAGGATTTTCGAAGTCAACAAGAGTACATAAAGCTATATGAGTAATAGTGGATCGTCTAACCAACTCATTTCCTTCAGGTGAGAATGACATTCAGTCTATAGATCAGTTGGCCTGTATAGTTGTACATTAGAGAGATTGTAAGTTTGCACGCTATCCCTATCTCCACTGTGTTTGATAGAGATTCTAGATTTACGTGTAAGTTTTGGAAGAGCTTACAAGGAGTTATGGGAACAAAATTGAATTTTAGTTTGACGTATTATCCTCAATTTGATGATCAATTTGAAAGGACCATTCAAATCTTGGAAGTTATGCTAAGAACATGTGTTTTGGATCTAGGTGGTAGTTGGGAATCGTATATGTAACATCTTGGAATTTTTTTTACCATTTTACATATTACTTTAAGTTTTGATAATCAACAAATTAATTGGTCCATGTCTAGCCTTTTCACCACATTAAAGTCCATAAATTAAAATGATAACACACAATCCGTGTATTCTTTTTTTGAGAGAGAGAGAGAGAGAGAGAGAGAGAGAGAGAGGACTTATTTTCTTAATTTTCATTTAAAAATATTTTTCGTAAGTAATATGTGAGCCAAATAATTAAACATACTACTGTTGATAAAAATATGTGAATCTTGGTCTCATTTTATAGATCATGTTAATTTACGTAAATTATGTTCAAATATAATTTATTTTGAAAAAGATATATCAGTTATTTTGGTTGAAATAAAACTTTTGTTATCATTTAATATTATATCAATTCTTAATTCCCTTTTCATTGATTGATTAAACTTACGTTATTGGTGTTAGTTATGAGAACATGTGATGGTTTTTCTCAATCACTCTGCCATTTTCTTTTACTGACTCATCAACAATATTTACATTATATATACTTGAACATACAGTTCTTGAATACACACAAAATTATCAGTTATATATCTTGTTATTCATCAAGTCAAGGCAAAATAAATTTTCTTTTTCAAATTCTTAGAAAATTTCAGATTTTTAATTTCGGTAATATACTTAAGTGCAGTGGTTAAATTTTTATTCTTCATGATATATATATATTGATTTCATTTAACGCCTTAAGACTGCAAGGTCGATTTCTATGTTAAATCCTTTGAGATAGATCTTCAGGTTCAATTATGTTAAATGCTTCGGGATATGGGAATTCTAAAGAAATTTCTTGAGCTATTATCGCAATCAGTTGCTCTAAATTTAAGAATGACGAATATGAAATGTTTCATTTATATTTATGTTATGTGGAATGCAAATTTGCAAGTATCTTGCAGAGTATTTTACTCAAAATACTCACTCTTACAAAATTTCACACTAAAACGGGCTGTGCCGAACTAGTGGATGTTTATGGGTTGCCAAGTAATTCGTACCTTACTATTAAAAACAAGCAAATTACTTATTTGTAATTTTGACTAACAAGATAATTTATAATAAACGTATTATTTGCTTATGAATAAATGACCTTTTAAGCTTCGCTGTTTATTATTACACAAAGTCAAATAATAGAAAAGTGAGCTACTCATTTATGGATTGAAACTTTGTTTGTCCAAGTAAAGAAATGTGTTTCTGACTTTCTATTATTACTATTGCTTTTAGTTCTTTTCCTAGTCCACATTGAAAATCGAGTAAAGGAAAAAAAGCCCATTACAATTTTAAAGCATGCAGCTATGCGGTGAGCACAAAGCGAACTATTCCTTTACTACTGTTTGAAATTTTTTATAGAAATAGATACGGATTTAGATTTACGTGTTGCTCTAGCATTTTTACTTTTGTAACAAAAAAAAGACATTATTATTTTGCGTAATAAGACAACAAAATGTGTTTACATGTTTTCATAATGATTTTATATGTAATGAGATTTTGTCGAAATCTTAAACAAATATTAAAATAAGACCCATGGCACTTAGCACTCGTCAATCAACTATAGACTGATGAATCCAAGGTATTGAATAAATGTTACATTCCATTTCATTTTTCGAGCATGATTTATGAATCATTTAAACTTGAATTCATGAAATGATTATGAGTTTAGAATGAATTAAGTTTTTATTTTGTTTTAGTACTTAATGATGTGTGATGTAATATAAAATGTGATATTGATAACAAAAGAAATCTATCATAATTGGACACTTATGTGACAGACATGATTATAACTTGAAAGACTGCTAGAAAGACAATAGCTTTTAAAGCAACATTGAATTGAAGGTCCATCATTTAGTCCTATGAAAATTACGTGACTGACCCGACTTGTTTGCTTGTGGAGCACGTTCAAGACATCTTTGAGAGATGTATGGCAGCTGTGGATGCAAGACTACAGATCATGCTCATCGAGGCTGTTCATAACCTTATGTACTCACTTACAGCTCAATGGGGAGACATGTGAATTGTGGTTAGGGACAAGATGTTGGAGGCAACCTTCCAGAGCACCCATACATGATTGAATTCGGCTATATTATCAGTCGCTTTTTATATAGGTGGAGTGAGAGCCAACTGCCATAACCAGAGCCAGAAGATGAGTTCGCAGACGAGGTTGGAGATGAGGTTGAGCTCGAGCCCAAGCTCGAGCTCGAGCTCGAGCTCGAGTTTGAGTCAGACCCTAAGGAAGAGTCTGAATCGAAGCGAGCATACGGATAACTTTGGGTTGGAGTTAAAGGATAACCTTGAGCAACCTGGGCCACATGTTGAAATCGAAGTAGAGATTGTGCCCAAGGCACAAGACTCCTCAGAAGATGAGGCTCCACCAAAGAAAATTCTCAGGATTCATAGGGATTAGAAACTTAGATTATATTTCCTTTGTTCCATGATGTTCCTTCAGTTCAGAAAGAAAATGCTTTATGTTATTTGAGATTTATTTATTCAATTGATTGTCCATCATTCTTTCAAGGATTTTATATTGATGATATTTAGAATTTTTTCCCCTTTGAATATTGAGTAATATTGTCCAATATTTTCTAAGAAAAATTTAAATTTTGTTGATTTAAAGGAAATGGCATGATAATATGACCAAGTAGATATGTTTAGGGATCTTATGAGGGCAGTACACGACTTTGGCAGACAATATGCATCGACTAGTGCCAACAGCACTAGTTCAATTGTAGAGCAGTTCCGCCATTTCAAGCCTCCTTCTTCTGATGATAGAGCTGACCCTTTAGCAGTCTGGAGTGGTTAAAAGGATTTGAGGAAATCTTCAGGCATATAGAATGCACTTTTATGTTGGTTGATGCAGTAGACCACTGGTGAGAGTTTGCTTGGAGTAATAGAACAACAGAACCGCAAGGTGCTATGACTTGGGCACGATTCAAGGAAGAAGTAATGAAAATCTACTTTTCCCAATCCTTAAATGATCGAGCAGAGGAAGAGTTTCTACAACTGAAACGGGGAAGATGCTCCTTGAAGATTATGAAAGGAAGTTCGAACAGCTTTCTAGGTATGTCACTCACCTCGTGGACACTGAGGTAAACACAGCTTGGAGGTTCAAACTAGGATTGTGTCTGGAGATTTGAGGAATCATTGAATCCAACCATACCACAACCTACAGTGAAGTACTACAATGGGCTTAGTCAATTTCTGAACGACTAGAAATGGATAGGATGACCGAGCAAGGTAATATGTCTTTTGGGAAACGAAATTGGAATGGGTCGAACATAAGGAAACGATTTGGATAGAACAAAAAAGCCAACATAAGATTGGGGTCATGATCAAGCAAAGAAAATAAGGCTATTCCTCCATCCCCTAAATGCAACAAGGGCCACAGAGGAAAATGTTTATTTGGAAAGAACATGTGCTATCGATGTGGCCAAGAAGGACATTTTTCCCCGAACTGCAAGGCATACATACTTAAGAAGGACTATGAGTAGAACAAGAAGGGGAAAGCCAGAGTCTTTTCTTTGACTATAAATAGGCTACAAAGGATAAATTTAATGGCATGTATTCTATCAATATCTGAACTACCTGCGTACGTTCTTATAGACTCAAGAGCTACTTATTCATTTATCTCTGCTGCATTTATTGCTAAATCATGTATTACATGTGAGAAATTGGATAGTGTTCCAGAAGTTACCATCCCATCAAGTAGAATTTCGAACACCAATCGGATAACTAAGGCCATAAAGTTAGAAATGGATGGAAAAGAATTAAAAGTTGACATACACAGCTTAGACATGAAAGATTTTGATATTATTCTGGGAATAGATTGGTTAGGTAGCAACCACGTAACCATTCGATACTTTGAGAATGAAGAAATTTTTTAGAGGCCTGCGAAGGAAGAGTTTCGATTCTTCGATACGCGAGTTAAGTTTTTACCTTGCATTATGTCAGCCATGCAGAAAAGATGTTAAAGAAGAGATATTGCCAGGGATTTCTAGTGAATATACCAGGAACTCGACAATCGGAGCTTCCTCTTGTTACGGTACTGATTGTACGAGATTTATTGACGTGTTCCCTAATGATCTGCCTGATACTCCACTAGATAAACAAGTGGAGTTTACGATTGATCTCATGCCTGGAGCGGCGCCAAGCTTTAAAGCTCCATACAAGGAGGCCCTAAAGGAACTGCAAGAATTGAAAATACAGTTGCATGAATTGTTGGTTTAGGTTTCATCCAACCATGTGTATCTCCTGGGGTGCACCAATTTTGTCTGCAAAGAAGAAAGATGGTTCGATGAGGAAAATAGATATCATTTCCTCGGATTGAAGACCTCTTTGATCAATTGAAGGGTGCGATGATATTTTCTAAGATTGACTTGAGATCAGATTATCACCAGCTGAAAGTAAAGGAAACATCATTCCAAAAACGGCGTTTAGAACTCACTATGGTCTTTATGAGTTCAGTGTAATGCCTTTTGGCAATACAAACGCTCCTGCAGTGTTCATGAATTTGATGAATAGGTATTTCATCAATATTTAGATCAATTGTCATTGTTTTCATCGATGAAATTTTGGTGTATTTTGTTGTGTCATGTGATTACGACGCAAGGGATTAAAGTAGACCCTACTAAAATTGAGGCGGTAAACAAATGGCCCAAATCTTCGCATTTAGGTGAAGTCTGTAGCTTTATGGGATCGGCTGGCTATTATTGGAGATTCATCTAAGCATTCTCTAAAATAGCTGGTTGAAATCAATTTGACCATAAAGTGTCGGTTGAAATCAATTTGAAATTTTTTCCATCTTGAAAACATTTTCATAATGCAGATAATGATTGAGCCTTTGTTTGATCCACGTTATTTTTCTCATACTCAATCAATCTTCCACTCATTTTCAACCACACATTTGTCGCTAAAAGAAAATATTCCGTCACATCAGTAAGTTTTCATTCTATTTCGACCACTCTTTAATGCCAAAAGGCTTATTTTCATCTGTATTTATAATTGTGTTGAATGGTTTTCATATATTCGGTCATTAAATGATTGGGTTAAGTAATTTGTATATCGTTCGAGAGAAGATTGTACGTTTTAGATGAAATAATAAATACTCTAGGTTTGTACGGGAGATAGATATATATACTCCTTTCCATATCACCATTGAGCTATTTTCACTAAAATTTAATGTGATTATTTGGTTTTAAGGGAGTGAGGTCAATCGGGAGCTTCTATTGAAAATTTTGATGAAATCGTGCAATTGTATTTGATATTTTGGATTATATAACAAGTAGGTTTGAATTACTTAGTATAAGCTTAAATGTCAAGGTACTCATCTAGTGGAGAATCGTCACGTGGATAGATTTTTCACATGCCAGCTAGGCCCAACCAAACTAGAGTGAGAAAATAAATAAGTGATTTGAGAGCAACCTTCAAATTTACACATGGGAAAAGAGAGTGAACATTTATTTAAGGAGTTCGAATCTCAGGAGCGGGAAAAAGAAATTTTTGACCATAAAGTCTCGGTTGAAATCAATTTGTGAATTTAAGGACCAAATTGCACAAGATCAAAGTTGAGGGACGTATCATGCAATTATCTAAAGACTTGGCTGCAAAATTAAAACCAATAATTTGTGGTTTTAGTCTTTTGGACACAAACTTAGCAGCTCCTAGGAGCCATTTTTTAAATTTGGGTACCTTTTTGTCACTCGTCCGAAACTTTATGGACCAAAGCTGCGATTTCTGGAAAGAGATTTAAATTGACACCTAGCAGCCTCATTTTTCTAGTTCATTCTTCATTATCTTTCTTTTTTCTTTCGTTTTCTTTTCTTTTCCTTTTCAATTTCTTGTAATTTTGGGGATACAAATCAGGAGTACATGGAGAATACATTCAAGAGAGAACGGAGTGAGGTCAATCATGAGCCTCTATTGAAATTTTTGAAGCAATTGTGCAGTTGTATTTAATGTTTGGGGTCAGATAACTAGTGGGTTTGAATTATTTAGTATAAGCTTAAATATCAAAGCACTCATCTAGGGGAGAATCATCACGCAGATTGATTTTTGAAATTGACGATCAGGCCCAACCAAACTAGAGTGAGGAAATAAATGACTGATTTGAGAGCAACCTTTAGATTTACACTTGGGAAAAAAAAGTAGAGATTTACTTAGTATAAGCTTAAATATGAAGGTACTCATCTAGTGGAGAATCCTCACGTGAAAGATTTTTGCCATGCCGGTTAGGTCCAACCAAACTAGAGTGAGAACATAAATAATTGATTTGAGAGCAACCTTCAGATTTACACTTGGGGAAAAGAGAGTAAACATTTATTTAAGGAGTGCGAATCTCAAGAGCGGGAAAAGGAAATATTTGACCATAAAGTGTCGGTTGAAATCAATTTGAAATTTTTTCCATCTTGACAACATTTTCATAATGTAGATAATTATTGAGCCTTTGTTTGATCCACATTATTTTTCTCATTCTCAATCTTCTACTCATTTTTAACCACACATTTGTCGCTAAAATAATATTTTTCATCACAGTAAGTTTTCATTCTATTTCGACCACTCTTTAATGCCAAAAGGCTTATTTTCATCTGTATTTATTATTGTGTTGAATGGTTTTCATATATTCGGTCATTAAATGATTGGGTTAAGTAATTTGTATATCGTTTGAGAGAAGATTATACATTTCAGATCAAATAATAAATACTCTAGGTTTGTACGGGAGATAGATATATAATCCTTTCCATATCACCATCGAGCTATTTTCACTAAAATTTAATGTGATTATTTGGTTTTAGGGGAGTGAGGTCAATCGGGAGCTTCTATTGAAAATTTTGATGAAATCGTGCAATTGTATTTGATATTTTGGATTAGATAACTAGTGGGTTTGAATTACTTAGTATAAGCTTAAATGTCAAGGTACTCATCTAGTGGAGAATCGTCACGTGGATAGATTTTTGACATGCCAGTTAGGCCCAACCAAACTAGAGTGAGAAAATAAATAAGTGATTTGAGAGCAACCTTCAAATTTACACATGGGAAAAGAGAGTGAACATTTATTTAAGGAGTGCGAATCTCAGGAGCGGGAAAAGGAAATATTTGACCATAAAGTGTCGGTTGAAATCAATTTGTGAATTTAAGGACCAAATTGCGCAAGATCAAAGTTGAGGGACGTATCATGCAATTATCTAAAGACTTGGCTGCAAAATTAAAACCAATAATTTGTGGTTTTAGTCTTTTGGACACAAACTTAGCAGCGCCTAGGCGCCATTTTTTAAATTTGGGGACCTTTTTGTCATTCGTCCGAAACTTTATGGACCAAAGCTGCGATTTCTGGAAAGAGATTTAAATTGACACCCAGCAGCCTCATTTTTCTAGTTCATTCTTCATTATCTTTCTTTTTTCTTTCATTTTCTTTTCTTTTCCTTTTCAATTTCTTGTAATTTTGGGGATACAAATCAGGAGTACATGGAGAATACATTCAAGAGAGAACGGAGTGAGGTCAATCATGAGCTTCTATTGAAATTTTTGAAGCAATTGTGCAATTGTATTTGATGTTTGGGGTCAGATAACTAGTGGGTTTGAATTATTTAGTATAAGCTTAAATATCAAAGCACTCATCTAGTGGAGAATCATCACGCGGATGGATTTTTGAAATTGTCGGTCAGGCCCAACCAAACTAGAGTGAGGAAATAAATGACTGATTTGAGAGCAACCTTTAGATTTACACTTGGGAAAACAAAGTAGACATTTACTTAGTATAAGCTCAAATATGAAGGTACTCATCTAGTGGAGAATCATCACGTGGATAGATTTTGACATGTCGGTTAGGTCCAACCAAACTAGAGTGAGAACATAAATAATTGATTTGAGAGCAACCTTCAGATTTACACTTGGGAAAAGAGACTAAACATTTATTTAAGGAGTGCGAATCTCAGGAGCGGGAAAAGGAAATATTTGACCACAAAGTGTCGGTTGAAATCAATTTGAATTTTTTTCCATCTTGACAACATTTTCATAATGTAGATAATGATTGAGCCTTTGTTTGATCCACATTATTTTTCTCATTCTCAAGCTTCCACTCATTTTTAACCACGCGTTTGTCGATAAAATAATATTTTCCATCACATCAGTAAATTTTCATTCTTTTTCGACCACTCTTTAACGCCAAAATGCTTAGTTTCATCTGTATTTATTATTGTGTTGAATGGTTTTCATTTATTTGGTCATTAAATGATTGGGTTAAGTAATTTGTATATCGTTCGAGAGAAGATTGTACATTTTAGATCAAATAATAAATACTCTAGGTTTGTACGGGAGATAGAGATATACTCCTTTCCATATCACCATCGAGCTATTTTCACTAAAATTTAATGTGATTATTTGATTTTAAGGGAGTGTGGTCAATCGAGAGGTTCTATTGAAAATTTTGATGAAATCGTGCAATTGTATTTGATATTTTGGATTAGATAACTAGTGGGTTTGAATTACTTAGTATAAGCTTAAATGTCAAGGTACTCATCTAGTGGAGAATCGTCACGTGGATAGATTTTTGACATGCCAGTTAGGCCCAACCAAACTAGAGTGAGAAAATAAATAAGTGATTTGAGAGCAACCTTCAAATTTACACATGGGAAAAGAGAGTGAACATTTATTTAAGGAGTGCGAATCTCAGGAGCGGGAAAAGGAAATATTTGACCATAAAGTGTCGGTTGAAATCAATTTGTGAATTTAAGGACCAAATTGCACAAGATCAAAGTTGAGGGACGTATCATGCAATTATCTAAAGACTTGGCTGCAAAATTAAAACCAATAATTTGTGGTTTTAGTCTTTTGGACACAAACTTAGCAGCTCCTAGGCGCCATTTTTTAAATTTGGGGACCTTTTTGTCATTCGTCCGAATCTTTATGGACCAAAGCTGCGATTTCTGGAAAGAGATTTAAATTGACACCCGGTAGCCTCATTTTTCTAGTTCATTCTTCATTATCTTTCTGTTTTCTTTCATTTTCTTTTCTTTTCAATTTCAATTTCTTGTAATTTTGGGGATACAAATCAGGAGTACATGGAGAATACATTCAAGAGAGAACGGGGTGAGGTCAATCATGAGCTTCTATTGAAATTTTTGAAGAAATTGTATTTGATGTTTGGGGTCAGATAACTAGTGGGTTTGAATTATTTAGTATAAGCTTAAATATCAAAGCACTCATCTAGTGGAGAATCATCACGCGGTTGGATTTTTGAAATTGTCGGTCAGGCCCAAGCAAACTAGAGTGAGGAAATAAATGACTGATTTGAGAGCAACCTTTAGAAATACACTTGGGAAAACAAAGTAGACATTTACTTAGTATAAGCTCAAATATGAAGGTACTCATCTTGTGGAGAATCACCACGTGGATAGATTTTTGACATGCCGGTTAGGTCCAACCAAACTAGAGTGAGAACATAAATAATTGATTTGAGAGCAACCTTCAGATTTACACTTGGGAAAAGAGACTAAACATTTATTTAAGGAGTGCGAATCTCAGGAGCGGGAAAAGGAAATATTTGACCTCAAAGTGTCGGTTGAAATCAATTTGAATTTTTTTCCATCTTGACAACATTTTCATAATGCAAATAATGATTGAGCCTTTGTTTGATCCACATTATTTTTCTCATTCTCAAGCTTCTACTCATTTTTAACCACACATTTGTCGATAAAATAATATTTTCCATCACATCAGTAAGTTTTCATTCTTTTTCGACCACTCTTTAATGGTAAAATGCTTATTTTCATTTGTATTTATTATTGTGTTGAATGGTTTTCATTTATTTGGTCATTAAATGATTGGGTTAAGTAATTTGTATATCGTTCGAGAGAAGATTGTACATTTTAGATCAAATAATAAATACTCTAGGTTTGTACGGGAGATAGAGATATACTCCTTTCCATATCACCATCGAGCTATTTTCACTAAAATTTAATGTGATTATTTGATTTTAAGGGAGTGTGGTCAATCGAGAGGTTCTATTGAAAATTTTGATGAAATCGTGCAATTGTATTTGATATTTTGGACTAGATAACTAGTGGGTTTGAATTACTTAGTATAAGCTTAAATGTCAAGGTACTCATCTAGTGGAGAATCGTCACGTGGATAGATTTTTGACATGCCAATTAGGCCCAACCAAACTAGAGTGAGAAAATAAATAAGTGATTTGAGAGCAACCTTCAAATTTACACATGGGAAAAGAGAGTGAACATTTATTTAAGGAGTGCGAATCTCAGGAGCGGGAAAAGGAAATATTTGACCATAAAGTGTCGGTTGAAATCAATTTGTGAATTTAAGGACCAAATTGCGCAAGATCAAAGTTGAGGGACGTATCATGCAATTATCTAAAGACTTGGCTGCAAAATTAAAACCAATAATTTGTGGTTTTAGTCTTTTGGACACAAACTTAGCAGCGCCTAGGCGCCATTTTTTAAATTTGGGGACCTTTTTGTCATTCGTCCGAAACTTTATGGACCAAAGCTGCGATTTCTGGAAAGAGATTTAAATTGACACCCAGCAGCCTCATTTTTCTAGTTCATTCTTCATTATCTTTCTTTTTTCTTTCATTTTCTTTTCTTTTCCTTTTCAATTTCTTGTAATTTTGGGGATACAAATCAGGAGTACATGGAGAATACATTCAAGAGAGAACGGAGTGAGGTCAATCATGAGCTTCTATTGAAATTTTTGAAGAAATTGTATTTGATGTTTGGGGTCAGATAACTAGTGGGTTTGAATTATTTAGTATAAGCTTAAATATCAAAGCACTCATCTAGTGGAGAATCATCACGCGGATGGATTTTTGAAATTGTCGGTGAGGCCCAACCAAACTAGAGTGAGGAAATAAATGACTGATTTGAGAGCAACCTTTAGATTTACACTTGGGAAAACAAAGTAGACATTTACTTAGTATAAGCTCAAATATGAAGGTACTCATCTAGTGGAGAATCATCACGTGGATAGATTTTTGACATGCCGGTTAGGTCCAACCAAACTAGAGTGAGAACATAAATAATTGATTTGAGAGCAACCTTCAGATTTACACTTGGGAAAAGAGACTAAACATTTATTTAAGGAGTGTGAATCTCAGGAGCGGGAAAAGGAAATATTTGACCATGAAGTGTCGGTTGAAATCAATTTGAATTTTTTTCTATCTTGACAACATTTTCATAATGCAAATAATGATTGAGCCTTTGTTTGATCCACATTATTTTTCTCATTCTCAAGCTTCTACTCATTTTTAACCACACGTTTGTCGATAAAATAATATTTTTTTCATCACATCAGTAAGTTTTCATTCTTTTTCGACCACTCTTTAATGGCAAAATGCTTATTTTCATCTGTATTTATTATTGTGTTGAATGGTTTTCATTTATTTGGTCATTAAATGATTGGGTTAAGTAATTTGTATATCGTTCGAGAGAAGATTGTACATTTTAGATCAAATAATAAATACTCTAGGTTTGTACGGGAGATAGAGATATACTCCTTTCCATATCACCATCGAGCTATTTTCACTAAAATTTAATGTGATTATTTGGTTTTAAGGGAGTGAGGTCAATCGGGAGCTTCTATTGAAAATTTTGATGAAATCGTGCAATTGTATTTGATATTTTGGATTAGATAACTAGTGGGTTTGAATTACTTAGTATAAGCTTAAATGTCAAGGTACTCATCTAGTGGAGAATCGTCACGTGGATAGATTTTTGACATGCCAGTTAGGCCCAACCAAACTAGAGTGAGAAAATAAATAAGTGATTTGAGAGCAACCTTCAAATTTACACATGGGAAAAGAGAGTGAACATTTATTTAAGGAGTGCGAATCTCAGGAGCGGGAAAAGGAAATATTTGACCATAAAGTGTCGGTTGAAATCAATTTGTGAATTTAAGGACCAAATTGCGCAAGATCAAAGTTGAGGGACGTATCATGCAATTATCTAAAGACTTGGCTGCAAAATTAAAACCAATAATTTGTGGTTTTAGTCTTTTGGACACAAACTTAGCAGCGCCTAGGCGCCATTTTTTAAATTTGGGGACCTTTTTGTCATTCGTCCGAAACTTTATGGACCAAAGCTGCGATTTCTGGAAAGAGATTTAAATTGACACCCAGCAGCCTCATTTTTCTAGTTCATTCTTCATTATCTTTCTTTTTTCTTTCATTTTCTTTTCTTTTCCTTTTCAATTTCTTGTAATTTTGGGGATACAAATCAGGAGTACATGGAGAATACATTCAAGAGAGAACGGAGTGAGGTCAATCATGAGCTTCTATTGAAATTTTTGAAGAAATTGTATTTGATGTTTGGGGTCAGATAACTAGTGGGTTTGAATTATTTAGTATAAGCTTAAATATCAAAGCACTCATCTAGTGGAGAATCATCACGCGGATGGATTTTTGAAATTGTCGGTCAGGCCCAACCAAACTAGAGTGAGGAAATAAATGACTGATTTGAGAGCAACCTTTAGATTTACACTTGGGAAAACAAAGTAGACATTTACTTAGTATAAGCTCAAATATGAAGGTACTCATCTTGTGGAGAATCACCACGTGGATAGATTTTTGACATGCCGGTTAGGTCCAACCAAACTAGAGTGAGAACATAAATAATTGATTTGAGAGCACACTTGGGAAAAGAGACTAAACATTTATTTAAGGAGTGCGAATCTCAGGAGCGGGAAAAGGAAATATTTGACCACAAAGTGTCGGTTGAAATCAATTTGAATTTTTTTCCATCTTGACAACATTTTCATAATGTAGATAATGATTGAGCCTTTGTTTGATCCACATTATTTTTCTCATTCTCAATCTTCTACTCATTTTTAACCACACATTTGTCGATAAAATAATATTTTCCATCATATCAGTAAGTTTTCATTCTTCTTCGACCACTCTTTAATGTCAAAATGCTCATTTTCATTTATTATTGTGTTGAATGGTTTTCATTTATTTGGTCGTTAAATGATTGGGTTAAGTAATTTGTATATCGTTCGAGAGAAGATTGTACATTTTAGATGAAATAATAAATACTCTAGGTTTCTACGGGAGATAGATATCTACTCCTTTCCATATTACCATCAAGCTACTTTCACTAAAATTTAATGTGATTATTTGGTTTTAAGGGAGTGAGGTGAATCGAGAGCTTCTATTGAAACTTTTGATGAAATCGTGCAATTGTATTTGATATTTTGGACTAGATAACTAGTGAGTTTGAATTACTTAGTATAAGCTTAAATGTCAAGGTACTCATCTAGTGGAGAATCGTCACGTGGATAGATTTTTGACATGCCAGTTAGGCCCAACCAAACTAGAGTGAGAAAATAAATAAGTGATTTGACAGCAACCTTCAAATTTACACATGGGAAAAGAGAGTGAACATTTATTTAAGGAGTGCGAATCTCAGGAGCGGGAAAAGGAAATATTTGACCACAAAGTGTCGGTTGAAATCAATTTGAATTTTTTTCCATCTTGACAACATTTTCATAATGCACATAATGATTGAGCCTTTGTTTGATCCACATTATTTTTCTCATTCTCAAGTTTCGATTCATTTTTAACCACACGTTTGTCGATAAAATAATATTTTCTTCATCACATCAGTAAGTTTTCATTCTTTTTCGACCACTCTTTAATGGCAAAATGCTTATTTTCATCTGTATTTATTATTGTGTTGAATGGTTTTCATTTATTTGGTCATTAAATGATTGGGTTAAGTAATTTGTATATCGTTCGAGAGAAGATTGTACATTTTAGATCAAATAATAAATACTCTAGGTTTGTACGGGAGATAGAGATATACTCCTTTCCATATCACCATCGAGCTATTTTCACTAAAATTTAATGTGATTATTTGGTTTTAAGGGAGTGAGGTCAATCGGGAGCTTCTATTGAAAATTTTGATGAAATCGTGCAATTGTATTTGATATTTTGGATTAGATAACTAGTGGGTTTGAATTACTTAGTATAAGCTTAAATGTCAAGGTACTCATCTAGTGGAGAATCGTCACGTGGATAGATTTTTGACATGCCAGTTAGGCCCAACCAAACTAGAGTGAGAAAATAAATAAGTGATTTGAGAGCAACCTTCAAATTTACACATGGGAAAAGAGAGTGAACAATTATTTAACGATTGCGAATATCAGGAGCGGGAAAAGGAAATATTTGACCATAAAGTGTCGGTTGAAATCAATTTGTGAATTTAAGGACCAAATTGCGCAAGATCAAAGTTGAGGGACGTATCATGCAATTATCTAAAGACTTGGCTGCAAAATTAAAACCAATAATTTGTGGTTTTAGTCTTTTGGACACAAACTTAGCAGCGCCTAGGCGCCATTTTTTAAATTTGGGGACCTTTTTGTCATTCGTCCGAAACTTTATGGACCAAAGCTGCGATTTCTGGAAAGAGATTTAAATTGACACCCAGCAGCCTCATTTTTCTAGTTCATTCTTCATTATCTTTCTTTTTTCTTTCATTTTCTTTTCTTTTCCTTTTCAATTTCTTGTAATTTTGGGGATACAAATCAAGAGTACATGGAGAATACATTCAAGAGAGAACGGAGTGAGGTCAATCATGAGCTTCTATTGAAATTTTTGAAGAAATTGTATTTGATGTTTGGGGTCAGATAACTAGTGGGTTTGAATTATTTAGTATAAGCTTAAATATCAAAGCACTCATCTAGTGGAGAATCATCACGCGGATGGATTTTTGAAATTGTCGGTCGAGGCTCAACCAAACTAGAGTGAGGAAATAAATGACTGATTTGAGAGCAACCTTTAGATTTACACTTGGGAAAACAAAGTAGACATTTACTTAGTATAAGCTCAAATATGAAGGTACTCATCTTGTGGAGAACCATCACGTGGATAGATTTTTGACATGCCGGTTAGGTCCAACCAAACTAGAGTGAGAACATAAATAATTGATCTGAGAGCAACATTCAGATTTACATTTGGGAAAAGAGACTAAACATTTATTTAAGGAGTACGAATCTCAGGAGCGGGAAAAGGAAATATTTGACCACAAAGTGTCGGTTGAAATCAATTTGAATTTTTTTCCATCTTGACAACATTTTCATAATGCACATAATGATTGAGCCTTTGTTTGATCCACATTATTTTTCTCATTCTCAAGTTTCTACTCATTTTTAACCACACATTTGTCGATAAAATAATATTTTCCATCACATCAGTAAGTTTTCATTCTTTTTCGACCACTCTTTAATGGCAAAATGCTTATTTTCATCTGTATTTATTATTGTGTTGAATGGTTTTCATTTATTTGGTCATTAAATGATTGGGTTAAGTAATTTGTATATCGTTCGAGAGAAGATTGTACATTTTAGATCAAATAATAAATACTCTAGGTTTGTACGGGAGATAGAGATTTACTCCTTTCCAAATCACCATCCAGCTATTTTCACTAAAATTTAATGTGATTATTTGGTTTTAAGGGAGTGAGGTCAATCGGGAGCTTCTATTGAAAATTTTGATGAAATCGTGCAATTGTATTTGATATTTTGTATTAGATAACTAGTGGGTTTGAATTAGTTATTATAAGCTTAAATGTCAAGGTACTCATCTATTGGAGAATCGTCACGTGGATAGATTTTTGACATGCCAGTTAGGCCCAACCAAACTAGAGTGAGAAAATAAATAAGTGATTTGAGAGTAACCTTCAAATTTACACATGGGAGAGGAGAGTGAACATTTATTTAAGGAGTGCGAATCTCAGGAGCGGGAAAGGGAAATATTTGACCATAAAGTGTCCGTTGAAATCAATTTGTGAATTTAAGGACCAAATTGCACAAGATCAAAGTTGAGGGACGTATCATGCAATTATCTAAAGACTTGGCTGCAAAATTAAAACCAACAATTTGTGGTTTTAGTCTATTGGACAAAAACTTAGCAGCGCCTAGGCGCCATTTTTTAAATTTGGGGACCTTTTTGTCATTCGTTCGAAACTTTATGGACCAAAGCTGCGATTTTTGGAAAGAGATTTAAATTGACACCCAGCAGCCTCATTTTTCTAGTTCATTCTTCATTATCTTTCTTTTTTCTTTCATTTTCTTTTCTTTTCCTTTTCAATTTCTTGTAATTTTGGGGATACAAATCAGGAGTACATGGAGAATACATTCAAGAGAGAACGGAGTGAGGTCAATCATGAGCTTCTATTGAAATTTTTGAAGAAATTGTATTTGATGTTTGGGGTCAGATAACTAGTGGGTTTGAATTATTTAGTATAAGCTTAAATATCAAAGCACTCATCTAGTGGAGAATCATCACGCGGATGGATTTTTGAAATTGTCGGTCAGGCCCAACCAAACTAGAGTGAGGAAATAAATGACTGATTTGAGAGCAACCTTTAGATTTACACTTGGGAAAACAAAGTAGACATTTACTTAGTATAAGCTCAAATATGAAGGTACTCATCTTGTGGAGAATCACCACGTGGATACATTTTTGACATGCCGGTTAGGTCCAACCAAACTAGAGTGAGAACATAAATAATTGATTTGAGAGCAACCTTCAGATTTACACTTGGGAAAAGAGACTAAACATTTATTTAAGGAGTGCGAATCTCAGGAGCGGGAAAAGGAAATATTTGACCACAAAGTGTCGGTTGAAATCAATTTGAATTTTTTTCCATCTTGACAACATTTTCATAATGTAGATAATGAGTGAGCCTTTGTTTGATCCACGGTATTTTTCTCATTCTCAAGCTGCTACTCATTTTTAACCACACATTTGTCGATAAAATAATATTTTCCATCACATCAGTAAGTTTTCATTCTGTTTCGACCACTCTTTAATGGAAAATGCTTATTTTCATCTGTATTTATTATTGTGTTTAATGGTTTTCATTTATTTGGTCATTAAATGATTGGGTTAAGTAATTTGTATATCGTTCGAGAGAAGATTGTACATTTTAGATCAAATAATAAATACTCTAGGTTTGTACGGGAGATAGAGATATACTCCTTTCCATATCACCATCGAGCTATTTTCACTAAAATTTAATGTGATTATTTGGTTTTAAGGGAGTGAGGTCAATCGGGAGCTTCTATTGAAAATGTTGATGAAATCGTGCAATTGTATTTGATATTTTGGATTAGATAACTAGTGGGTTTGAATTACTTAGTAGAAGCATAAATGTCAAGGTACTCATCTAGTGGAGAATCGTCACGTGGATAGTTTTTTGACATGCCAGTTAGGCCCAACCAAACTAGAGTGAGAAAATAAATAAGTGATTTGAGAGCAACCTTCAAATTTACAATGGGAAAAGAGAGTGAACATTTATTTAAGGAGTGCGAATCTCAGGAGCGGGAAAATGAAATATTTGACCATAAAGTGTCGGCTGAAATCAATTAGTGAATTTAAGGACCAAATTGCGCAAGATCAAAGTTGAGGGACGTATCATGCAATTATCTAAAGACTTGGCTGCAAAATTAAAACCAATAATTTGTGGTTTTAGTCTTTTGGACACAAACTTAGCAGCGCCTAGGCGCCATTTTTTAAATTTGGGGACCTTTTTGTCATTCGTCCGAAACTTTATGGACCAAAGCTGCGATTTCTGGAAAGAGATTTAAATTGACACCCAGCAGCCTCATTTTCTGGTTCATTCTTCATTATCTTTCTTTCTTTTTTCTTTCATTTTCTTTTCTTTTCCTTTCCAATTTCTTGTAATTTTGGGGATACAAATCAGGAGTACATGGAGAATACATTCAAGACAGAACGGAGTGAGGTCAATCATGAGCTTTTGTTGAAATTTTTGAAGAAATTGTATTTGATGTTTGGGTTCAGATAACTAGTGGGTTTGAATTATTTAGTATAAGCTTAAATATCGAAGGACTCATCTAGTGGAGAATCATCACGCAGATGGATTTTTGAAATTGTCGGTCAGGGCCAACCAAACTAGAGTGAGGAAATAAATGACTGATTTGAGAGCAACCTTTAGATTTACACTTGGGAAAACAAAGTAGACATTTACTTAGTATAAGCTCAAATATGAAGGTACTCATCTAGTGGAGAATCATCACGTGGATAGATTTTTGACATGTCGGTTAGGTCCAACCAAACTCGAGTGAGAACATAAATAATTGATTTGAGAGCAACCTTCAGATTTACACTTGGGAAAAGAGAGTAAACATTTATTTAAGGAGTGCGAATCTCAGGAGCGGGAAAAGGAAATATTTGACCACAAAGTGTCGGTTGAAATCAATTTGAATTTTTTTCCATCTTGACAACATTTTCATAATGTAGATAATGATTGAGCCTTTGTTTGATCCACATTATTTTTCTCATTCTCAAGTTTCGACTCATTTTTAACCACACATTTGTCGATAAAATAATATTTTCCATCACATCAGTAAGTTTTCATTCTTTTTCGACCACTCTTTAATGGCAAAATGCTTATTTTCATCTGTATTTATTATTGTGTTGAATGGTTTTCATTTATTTGGTCATTAAATGATTGGGTTAAGTAATTTGTATATCGTTCGAGAGAAGATTGTACATTTTAGATCAAATAATAAATACTCTAGGTTTGTACGGGAGATAGAGATATACTCCTTTCCATATCACCATCGAGCTATTTTCACTAAAATTTAATGTGATTATTTGGTTTTAAGGGAGTGAGGTCAATCGGGAGCTTCTATTGAAAATTTTGATGAAATCGTGCAATTGTATTTGATATTTTGGATTAGATAACTAGTGGGTTTGAATTACTTAGTATAAGCTTAAATGTCAAGGTACTCATCTAGTGGAGAATCGTCACGTGGATAGATTTTTGACATGCCAGTTAGGCCCAATCAAACTAGAGTGAGAAAATAAATAAGTGATTTGAGAGCAACCTTCAAATTTACACATGGGAAAAGAGAGTGAACATTTATTTAAGGAGTGCGAATCTCAGGAGCGGGAAAAGGAAATATTTGACCATAAAGTGTCGGTTGAAATCAATTTGTGAATTTAAGGACCAAATTGCACAAGATCAAAGTTGAGGGACGTATCATGCAATTATCTAAAGACTTGGCTGCAAAATTAAAACCAATAATTTGTGGTTTTAGTCTTTTGGACACAAACTTAGCAGCGCCTAGGCGCCATTTTTTAAATTTGGGGACCTTTTTGTCATTCGTCCGAAACTTTATGGACCAAAGCAGCGATTTCTGGAAAGAGATTTAAATTGACACCCAAAGCCCTCATTTTTCTGGTTCATTCTTTATTATCTTTCTTTCTTTCTTTTTTCTTTCATTTTCTTTTCTTTTCCTTTTCAATTTCTTGTAATTTTGGGGATACAAATCAGGAGTACATGGAGAATACATTCAAGAGAGAACGGAGTGAGGTCAATCATGAGCTTCTATTGAAATTTTTGAAGAAATTGTATTTGATGTTTGGGGTCAGATAACTAGTGGGTTTGAATTATTTAGTATAAGCTTAAATATCAAAGCACTCATCTGGTGGAGAATCATCACGCGGATGGATTTTTGAAATTGTCGGTCAGGCCCAACCAAACTAGAGTGAGGAAATAAATGACTGATTTGAGAGCAACCTTTAGATTTACACTTGGGAAAACAAAGTAGACATTTACATAGTATAAGCTCAAATATGAAGGTACTCATCTTGTGGAGAACCATCACGTGGATAGATTTTTGACATGCCGGTTAGGTCCAACCAAACTAGAGTGAGAACATAAATAATTGATCTGAGAGCAACATTCAGATTTACATTTGGGAAAAGAGACTAAACATTTATTTAAGGAGTACGAATCTCAGGAGCGGGAAAAGGAAATATTTGACCATAAAGTGTCGGTTGAAATCAATTTGAATTTTTTTCCATCTTGACAACATTTTCATAATGCAAATAATGATTGAGCCTTTGTTTGATCCACATTATTTTTCTCATTCTCAAGCTTCTACTCATTTTTAACCACACATTTGTCGATAAAATAATATTTTCCATCACATCAGTAAGTTTTCATTCTTTTTCGACCACTCTTTAATGGCAAAATGCTTATTTTCATCTGTATTTATTATTGTGTTGAATGGTTTTCATTTATTTGGTCATTAAATGATTGGGTTAAGTAATTTGTATATCGTTCGAGAGAAGATTGTACATTTTAGATCAAATAATAAATACTCTAGGTTTGTACGGGAGATAGAGATATACTCCTTTCCATATCACCATCGAGCTATTTTCACTAAAATTTAATGTGATTATTTGATTTTAAGGGAGTGTGGTCAATCGAGAGGTTCTATTGAAAATTTTGATGAAATCGTGCAATTGTATTTGATATTTTGGACTAGATAACTAGTGGGTTTGAATTACTTAGTATAAGCTTAAATGTCAAGGTACTCATCTAGTGGAGAATCGTCACGTGGATAGATTTTTGACATGCCAATTAGGCCCAACCAAACTAGAGTGAGAAAATAAATAAGTGATTTGAGAGCAACCTTCAAATTTACACATGGGAAAAAAGAGTGAACATTCATTTAAGGAGTGCGAATCTCAGGAGCGGGAAAAGGAAATACTTGACCATAAAGTGTCGGTTGAAATCAATTCGTGAATTTAAGGACCAAATTGCACAAGATCAAAGTTGAGGGACGTATCTTGCAATTATCTAAAGACTTGGCTGCAAAATTAAAACCAATAATTTGTGGTTTTAGTCTTTTGGACGCAAACTTAGCAGCGCCTAGGCGCCATTTTTTAAATTTGGGGGCCTTTTTGTCATTCGTCCGAAACTTTATGGACCAAAGCTGCGATTTCTGGAAAGAGATTTAAATTGACACCCAGCAGCCTCATTTTCTGGTTCATTCTTTATTATCTTTCTTTCTTTTTTCTTTCATTTTCTTTTCTTTTCCTTTTCAATTTCTTGTAATTTTGGGGATACAAATCAGGAGTACATGGAGAATACATTCAAAAGAGAACGGAGTGAGGTCAATCATGAGCGTCTGTTGAAATTTTTGAGGAAATTGTATTTGATTTTTGGGGTCAGATAAGTAGTGGGTTTGAATTATTTAGTATAAGCTTAAATATCAAAGCACTCATCTAGTGGAGAATCATCAGGCTGATGGATTTTTGAAATCGTCAGTCAAGCCCAACCAAACTAGAGTTAGGAAATAAATGACTGATTTGAGAGCAACCTTTAGATTTACACTTGGGAAAACAAATTACACATTTACTTCGTATAAGCTTAAATATGTAGGTACTCATCTAGTGGAGAATCATCACGCGGATAGATTTTTGACAGGCCGGTTAGGTCCAACCAAACTAGAGTGAGAACATAAATAATTGATTTGAGAGCAACCTTCAGATTTACACTTGGGAAAAGAGAGTAAACATTTATTTAAGGAGTGCGAATCTCAGGAGCGGGAAAAGGAAATATTTGACCACAAAGTGTCGGTTGAAATCAATTTGAATTTTTTTCCATCTTGACAACATTTTCATAATGTGGATAATGATTGAGCCTTTGTTTGATTCACATTATTTTTCTCATTCTCAAGTTTCGACTCATTTTTAACCACACATTTGTCGATAAAATAATATTTTCCATCACATCAATAAGTGTTCATTCTTTTTTGACCACTCTTTAATGGCAAAATGCTTATTTTCATCTGTATTTATTATTGTGTTGAATGGTTTTCATTTATTTGGTCATTAAATGATTGGGTTAAGTAATTTGTATATCGTTCGAGAGAAGATTGTACATTTTAGATCAAATAATAAATACTCTAGGTTTGTACGGGAGATAGAGATATACTCCTTTCCATATCACCATCGAGCTATTTTCACTAAAATTTAATGTGATTATTTGATTTTAAGGGAGTGTGGTCAATCGAGAGGTTCTATTGAAAATTTTGATGAAATCGTGCAATTGTATTTGATATTTTGGACTAGATAACTAGTGGGTTTGAATTACTTAGTATAAGCTTAAATGTCAAGGTACTCATCTAGTGGAGAATCGTCACGTGGATAGATTTTTGACATGCCAGTTAGGCCCAACCAAACTAGAGTGAGAAAATAAATAAGTGATTTGAGAGCAACCATAAAATTTACACATGGGAAAAGAGAGTGAACATTTATTTAAGGAGTGCGAATCTCAGGAGCGGGAAAAGGAAATATTTGACCATAAAGTGTCTGTTGAAATCAATTTGTGAATTTAAGGACCAAATTGCAAGATCAAAGTTGAGGGACGTATCATGCAATTATCTAAAGACTTGGCTGCAAAATTAAAACCAATAATTTGTGGTTTTAGTCTTTTGGACACAAACTTAGCAGCGCCTAGGCGCCATTTTTTAAATTTGGGGACCTTTTTGTCATTCGTCCGAAACTTTATGGACCAAAGCAGCGATTTCTGGAAAGAGATTTAAATTGACACCCAGCAGCCTCATTTTTCTAGTTCATTCTTCATTATCTTTCTTTTTTCTTTCATTTTCTTTTCTTTTCCTTTTCAATTTCTTGTAATTTTGGGGACACAAATCAGGAGTACATGGAGAATACATTCAAGAGAGAACGAAGTGAGGTCAATCATGAGCTTCTATTGAAATTTTTGAAGAAATTGTATTTGATGTTTGGGGTCAGATAACTAGTGGGTTTGAATTATTTAGTATAAGCTTAAATATCAAAGCACTCATCTGGTGGAGAATCATCACGCGGATGGATTTTTGAAATTGTCGGTCAGGCCCAACCAAACTAGAGTGAGGAAATAAATGACTGATTTGAGAGCAACCTTTAGATTTACACTTGGGAAAACAAAGTAGACATTTACATAGTATAAGCTCAAATATGAAGGTACTCATCTTGTGGAGAACCATCACGTGGATAGATTTTTGACATGCCGGTTAGGTCCAACCAAACTAGAGTGAGAACATAAATAATTGATCTGAGAGCAACATTCAGATTTACATTTGGGAAAAGAGACTAAACATTTATTTAAGGAGTACGAATCTCAGGAGCGGAAAAAGGAAATATTTGACCATAAAGTGTCGGTTGAAATCAATTTGAATTTTTTTCCATCTTGACAACATTTTCATAATGTAGATAATGATTGAGCCTTTGTTTGATCCACATTATTTTTCTCATTCTCAAGCTTCTACTCATTTTTGAGCACACATTTGTCGATAAAATAATATTTTCCATCACATCAGTAAGTTTTCATTCTTTTTCGACCACTCTTTAATGGCAAAATGCTTATTTTCATCTGTATTTATTATTGTGTTGAATGGTTTTCATTTATTTGGTCATTAAATGATTGGGTTAAGTAATTTGTATATCGTTCGAGAGAAGATTGTACATTTTAGATCAAATAATAAATACTTTAGGTTTGTACGGGAGATAGAGATATACTCATTTCCATATCACCATCGAGCTATTTTCACTAAAATTTAATGTGATTAATTGATTTTAAGGGAGTGTGGTCAATCGAGAGGTTCTATTGAAAATTTTGATGAAATCGTGCAATTGTATTTGATATTTTGGACTAGATAACTAGTGAGTTTGAATTACTTAGTATAAGCTTAAATGTCAAGGTACTCATCTAGTGGAGAATCGTCACGTGGATAGATTTTTGACATGCCAGCTAGGCCCAACCAAACTAGAGTGAGAAAATAAATAAGTGATTTGAGAGCAACCTTCAAATTTACACATGGGAAAAGAGAGTGAACATTTATTTAAGGAGTGCGAATCTCAGGAGCGGGAAAAGGAAATATTTGACCATAAAGTGTCGGTTGAAATCAATTTGTGAATTTAAGGACCAAATTGCGCAAGATCAAAGTTGAGGGACGTATCATGCAATTATCTAAAGACTTGGCTGCAAAATTAAAACCAATAATTTGTGGTTTTAGTCTTTTGGACGCAAACTTAGCAGCGCCTAGGCGCCATTTTTTAAATTTGGGGACCTTTTTGTCATTCGTCCGAAACTTTATGGACCAAAGCTGCGATTTCTGGAAAGAGATTTAAATTGACACCCAGCAGCCTCATTTTCTGGTTCATTCTTCATTATCTTTCTTTCTTTTTTCTTTCATTTTCTTTTCTTTTCCTTTCCAATTTCTTGTAATTTTGGGGATACAAATCAGGAGTACATGGAGAATACATTCAAGACAGAACGGAGTGAGGTCAATCATGAGCTTTTGTTGAAATTTTTGAAGAAATTGTATTTGATGTTTGGGTTCAGATAACTAGTGGGTTTGAATTATTTAGTATAAGCTTAAATATCGAAGGACTCATCTAGTGGAGAATCATCACGCAGATGGATTTTTGAAATTGTCGGTCAGGCCCAACCAAACTAGAGTGAGGAAATAAATGACTGATTTGAGAGCAACCTTTAGATTTACACTTGGGAAAACAAAGTAGACATTTACATAGTATAAGCTCAAATATGAAGGTACTCATCTTGTGGAGAACCATCACGTGGATAGATTTTTGACATGCCGGTTAGGTCCAACCAAACTAGAGTGAGAACATAAATAATTGATCTGAGAGCAACATTCAGATTTACATTTGGGAAAAGAGACTAAACATTTATTTAAGGAGTACGAATCTCAGGAGCGGAAAAAGGAAATATTTGACCACAAAGTGTCGGTTGAAATCAATTTGAATTTTTTTCCATCTTGACAACATTTTCATAATGCACATAATGATTGAGCCTTTGTTTGATCCACATTATTTTTCTCATTCTCAAGTTTCGATTCATTTTTAACCACACGTTTGTCGATAAAATAATATTTTTTTCATCACATCAGTAAGTTTTCATTCTTTTTCGACCACTCTTTAATGGCAAAATGCTTATTTTCATCTGTATTTATTATTGTGTTGAATGGTTTTCATTTATTTGGTCATTAAATGATTGGGTTAAGTAATTTGTATATCGTTCGAGAGAAGATTGTACATTTTAGATCAAATAATAAATACTCTAGGTTTGTACGGGAGATAGAGATATACTCCTTTCCATATCACCATCGAGCTATTTTCACTAAAATTTAATGTGATTATTTGATTTTAAGGGAGTGTGGTCAATCGAGAGGTTCTATTGAAAATTTTGATGAAATCGTGCAATTGTATTTGATATTTTGGACTAGATAACTAGTGGGTTTGAATTACTTAGTATAAGCTTAAATGTCAAGGTACTCATCTAGTGGAGAATCGTCACGTGGATAGATTTTTGACATGCCAGTTAGGCCCAACCAAACTAGAGTGAGAAAATAAATAAGTGATTTGAGAGCAACCTTCAAATTTACACATGGGAAAAGAGAGTGAACATTTATTTAAGGAGTGCGAATCTCAGGAGCGGGAAAAGGAAATATTTGACCATAAAGTGTCTGTTGAAATCAATTTGTGAATTTAAGGACCAAATTGCGCAAGATCAAAGTTGAGGGACGTATCATGCAATTATCTAAAGACTTGGCTGCAAAATTAAAACCAATAATTTGTGGTTTTAGTCTTTTGGACACAAACTTAGCAGCGCCTAGGCGCCATTTTTTAAATTTGGGGACCTTTTTGTCATTCGTCCGAAACTTTATGGACCAAAGCAGCGATTTCTGGAAAGAGATTTAAATTGACACCCAAGACCTCATTTTCTGGTTCATTCTTCATTATCTTTCTTTCTTTTTTATTTCATTTTTTTTTCTTTTCGTTGTCAATTTCTTTTAATTTTGGTGATACAAATCAGTAGTACATGGAGAATACATTCAAGAGAGAACGGAGTGAGGTCAATCATGAGCTTCTATTGAAATTTTTGAAGAAATTGTATTTGATGTTTGGGGTCAGATAACTAGTGGGTTTGAATTATTTAGTATAAGCTTAAATATCAAAGCACTCATCTGGTGGAGAATCATCACGCGGATGGATTTTTGAAATTGTCGGTCAGGCCCAACCAAACTAGAGTGAGGAAATAAATGACTGATTTGAGAGCAACCTTTAGATTTACACTTGGGAAAACAAAGTAGACATTTACATAGTATAAGCTCAAATATGAAGGTACTCATCTTGTGGAGAACCATCACGTGGATAGATTTTTGACATGCCGGTTAGGTCCAACCAAACTAGAGTGAGAACATAAATAATTGATCTGAGAGCAACATTCAGATTTACATTTGGGAAAAGAGACTAAACATTTATTTAAGGAGTACGAATCTCAGGAGCGGAAAAAGGAAATATTTGACCACAAAGTGTCGGTTGAAATCAATTTGAATTTTTTTCCATCTTGACAACATTTTCATAATGCACATAATGATTGAGCCTTTGTTTGATCCACATTATTTTTCTCATTCTCAAGTTTCGATTCATTTTTAACCACACGTTTGTCGATAAAATAATATTTTCTTCATCACATCAGTAAGTTTTCATTCTTTTTCGACCACTCTTTAATGGCTAAATGCTTATTTTCATCTGTATTTATTATTGTGTTGAATGGTTTTCATTTATTTGGTCATTAAATGATTGGGTTAAGTAATTTGTATATCGTTCGAGAGAAGATTGTACATTTTAGATCAAATAATAAATACTTTAGGTTTGTACGGGAGATAGAGATATACTCATTTCCATATCACCATCGAGCTATTTTCACTAAAATTTAATGTGATTAATTGATTTTAAGGGAGTGTGGTCAATCGAGAGGTTCTATTGAAAATTTTGATGAAATCGTGCAATTGTATTTGATATTTTGGACTAGATAACTAGTGAGTTTGAATTACTTAGTATAAGCTTAAATGTCAAGGTACTCATCTAGTGGAGAATCGTCACGTGGATAGATTTTTGACATGCCAGTTAGGCCCAACCAAACTAGAGTGAGAAAATAAATAAGTGATTTGACAGCAACCTTCAAATTTACACATGGGAAAAGAGAGTGAACATTTATTTAAGGAGTGCGAATCTCAGGAGCGGGAAAAGGAAATATTTGACCATAAAGTGTCGGTTGAAATCAATTTGTGAATTTAAGGACCAAATTGCGCAAGATCAAAGTTGAGGGACGTATCATGCAATTATCTAAAGACTTGGCTGCAAAATTAAAACCAATAATTTGTGGTTTTAGTCTTTTGGACACAATCTTAGCTGCGCCTAGGCGCCATTTTTTAAATTTGGGGACCTTTTTGTCATTCGTCCGAAACTTTATGGACCAAAATAGCGATTTCTGGAAAGAGATTTAAATTGACACCCAGCAGCCTCATTTTCTGGTTCATTCTTCATTATCTTTCTTTCTTTTTTCTTTCATTTTCTTTTCTTTTCCTTTCCAATTTCTTGTAATTTTGGGGATACAAATCAGGAGTACATGGAGAATACATTCAAGAGAGAACGGAGTGAGGTCAATCATGAGCTTCTATTGAAATTTTTGAAGAAATTGTATTTGATGTTTGGGGTCAGATAACTAGTGGGTTTGAATTATTTAGTATAAGCTTAAATATCAAAGCACTCATCTGGTGGAGAATCATCACGCGGATGGATTTTTGAAATTGTCGGTCAGGCCCAACCAAACTAGAGTGAGGAAATAAATGACTGATTTGAGAGCAACCTTTAGATTTACACTTGGGAAAACAAAGTAGACATTTACATAGTATAAGCTCAAATATGAAGGTACTCATCTTGTGGAGAACCATCACGTGGATAGATTTTTGACATGCCGGTTAGGTCCAACCAAACTAGAGTGAGAACATAAATAATTGATCTGAGAGCAACATTCAGATTTACATTTGGGAAAAGAGACTAAACATTTATTTAAGGAGTACGAATCTCGGGAGCGGAAAAAGGAAATATTTGACCACAAAGTGTCGGTTGAAATCAATTTGAATTTTTTTCCATCTTGACAACATTTTCATAATGCACATAATGATTGAGCCTTTGTTTGATCCACATTATTTTTCTCATTCTCAAGTTTCGATTCATTTTTAACCACACGTTTGTCGATAAAATAATATTTTCTTCATCACATCAGTAAGTTTTCATTCTTTTTCGACCACTCTTTAATGGCTAAATGCTTATTTTCATCTGTATTTATTATTGTGTTGAATGGTTTTCATTTATTTGGTCATTAAATGATTGGGTTAAGTAATTTGTATATCGTTCGAGAGAAGATTGTACATTTTAGATCAAATAATAAATACTTTAGGTTTGTACGGGAGATAGAGATATACTCATTTCCATATCACCATCGAGCTATTTTCACTAAAATTTAATGTGATTAATTGATTTTAAGGGAGTGTGGTCAATCGAGAGGTTCTATTGAAAATTTTGATGAAATCGTGCAATTGTATTTGATATTTTGGACTAGATAACTAGTGAGTTTGAATTACTTAGTATAAGCTTAAATGTCAAGGTACTCATCTAGTGGAGAATCGTCACGTGGATAGATTTTTGACATGCCAGTTAGGCCCAACCAAACTAGAGTGAGAAAATAAATAAGTGATTTGACAGCAACCTTCAAATTTACACATGGGAAAAGAGAGTGAACATTTATTTAAGGAGTGCGAATCTCAGGAGCGGGAAAAGGAAATATTTGACCATAAAGTGTCGGTTGAAATCAATTTGTGAATTTAAGGACCAAATTGCGCAAGATCAAAGTTGAGGGACGTATCATGCAATTATCTAAAGACTTGGCTGCAAAATTAAAACCAATAATTTGTGGTTTTAGTCTTTTGGACACAATCTTAGCTGCGCCTAGGCGCCATTTTTTAAATTTGGGGACCTTTTTGTCATTCGTCCGAAACTTTATGGACCAAAGCAGCGATTTCTGGAAAGAGATTTAAATTGACACCCAGCAGCCTCATTTTTCTAGTTCATTCTTCATTATCTTTCTTTTTTCTTTCATTTTCTTTTCTTTTCCTTTTCAATTTCTTGTAATTTTGGGGATACAAATCAGGAGTACATGGAGAATACATTCAAGAGAGAACGGAGTGAGGTCAATCATGAGCTTCTATTGAAATTTTTGAAGAAATTGTATTTGATGTTTGGGGTCAGATAACTAGTGGGTTTGAATTATTTAGTATAAGCTTAAATATCAAAGCACTCATCTGGTGGAGAATCATCACGCGGATGGATTTTTGAAATTGTCGGTCAGGCCCAACCAAACTAGAGTGAGGAAATAAATGACTGATTTGAGAGCAACCTTTAGATTTACACTTGGGAAAACAAAGTAGACATTTACATAGTATAAGCTCAAATATGAAGGTACTCATCTTGTGGAGAACCATCACGTGGATAGATTTTTGACATGCCGGTTAGGTCCAACCAAACTAGAGTGAGAACATAAATAATTGATCTGAGAGCAACATTCAGATTTACATTTGGGAAAAGAGACTAAACATTTATTTAAGGAGTACGAATCTCAGGAGCGGAAAAAGGAAATATTTGACCACAAAGTGTCGGTTGAAATCAATTTGAATTTTTTTCCATCTTGACAACATTTTCATAATGCACATAATGATTGAGCCTTTGTTTGATCCACATTATTTTTCTCATTCTCAAGTTTCGATTCATTTTTAACCACACGTTTGTCGATAAAATAATATTTGTTTCATCACATCAGTAAGTTTTCATTCTTTTTCGACCACTCTTTAATGGCTAAATGCTTATTTTCATCTGTATTTATTATTGTGTTGAATGGTTTTCATTTATTTGGTCATTAAATGATTGGGTTAAGTAATTTGTATATCGTTCGAGAGAAGATTGTACATTTTAGATCAAATAATAAATACTTTAGGTTTGTACGGGAGATAGAGATATACTCCTTTCCATATCACCATCGAGCTATTTTCACTAAAATTTAATGTGATTATTTGATTTTAAGGGAGTGTGGTCAATCGAGAGGTTCTATTGAAAATTTTGATGAAATCGTGCAATTGTATTTGATATTTTGGACTAGATAACTAGTGAGTTTGAATTACTTAGTATAAGCTTAAATGTCAAGGTACTCATCTAGTGGAGAATCGTCACGTGGATAGATTTTTGACATGCCAATTAGGCCCAACCAAACTAGAGTGAGAAAATAAATAAGTGATTTGAGAGCAACCTTCAAATTTACACATGGGAAAAGAGAGTGAACATTTATTTAAGGAGTGCGAATCTCAGGAGCGGGAAAAGGAAATATTTGACCATAAAGTGTCGGTTGAAATCAATTTGTGAATTTAAGGACCAAATTGCGCAAGATCAAAGTTGAGGGACGTATCATGCAATTATCTAAAGACTTGGCTGCAAAATTAAAACCAATAATTTGTGGTTTTAGTCTTTTGGACACAATCTTAGCTGCGCCTAGGCGCCATTTTTTAAATTTGGGGACCTTTTTGTCATTCGTCCGAAACTTTATGGACCAAAGCTGCGATCTCCGGAAAGAGATTTAAATTGACACACAGCATCCTCATTTTTCTAGTTCATTCTTCATTATCTTTCTTTCTTTTTCTTTCATTTTCTTTTCTTTTCCTTTTCAATTTCTTGTAATTTTGGGGATACAAATCAGGAGTACATGGAGAATACATTCAAGAGAGAACGGAGTGAGGTCAATCATGAGCTTCTATTGAAATTTTTGAAGAAATTGTATTTGATGTTTGGGGTCGGTATAACTAGTGGGTTTGAATTATTTAGTATAAGCTTAAATATCAAAGCACTCATCTAGTGGAGAATCATCACGCGGATGGATTTTTGAAATTGTCGGTCAGGCCCAACCAAACTAGAGTGAGGAAATAAATGACTGATTTGAGAGCAACCTTTAGATTTACACTTGGGAAAACAAAGTAGACATTTACTTAGTATAAGCTCAAATATGAAGGTACTCATCTTGTGGAGAACCATCACGTGGATAGATTTTTGACATGCCGGTTAGGTCCAACCAAACTAGAGTGAGAACATAAATAATTGATCTGAGAGCAACATTCAGATTTACACTTGGGAAAAGAGACTAAACATTTATTTAAGGAGTGCGAATCTCAGGAGCGGGAAAAGGAAATATTTGACCACAAAGTGTCGGTTGAAATCAATTTGAATTTTTTTCCATCTTGACAACATTTTCATAATGCACATAATGATTGAGCCTTTGTTTGATCCACATTATTTTTCTCATTCTCAAGTTTCGATTCATTTTTAACCACACGTTTGTCGATAAAATAATATTTTTTTCATCACATCAGTAAGTTTTCATTCTTTTTCGACCACTCTTTAATGGCAAAATGCTTATTTTCATCTGTATTTATTATTGTGTTGAATGGTTTTCATTTATTTGGTCATTAAATGATTGGGTTAAGTAATTTGTATATCGTTCGAGAGAAGATTGTACATTTTAGATCAAATAATAAATACTCTAGGTTTGTACGGGAGATAGAGATATACTCCTTTCCATATCACCATCGAGCTATTTTCACTAAAATTTAATGTGATTATTTGATTTTAAGGGAGTGTGGTCAATCGAGAGGTTCTATTGAAAATTTTGATGAAATCGTGCAATTGTATTTGATATTTTGGACTAGATAACTAGTGGGTTTGAATTACTTAGTATAAGCTTAAATGTCAAGGTACTCATCTAGTGGAGAATCGTCACGTGGATAGATTTTTGACATGCCAGTTAGGCCCAACCAAACTAGAGTGAGAAAATAAATAAGTGATTTGAGAGCAACCTTCAAATTTACACATGGGAAAAGAGAGTGAACATTTATTTAAGGAGTGCGAATCTCAGGAGCGGGAAAAGGAAATATTTGACCATAAAGTGTCGGTTGAAATCAATTTGTGAATTTAAGGACCAAATTGCGCAAGATCAAAGTTGAGGGACGTATCATGCAATTATCTAAAGACTTGGCTGCAAAATTAAAACCAATAATTTGTGGTTTTAGTCTTTTGGACACAAACTTAGCAGCGCCTAGGCGCCATTTTTTAAATTTGGGGACCTTTTTGTCATTCGTCCGAAACTTTATGGACCAAAGCTGCGATTTCTGGAAAGAGATTTAAATTGACACCCAGCAGCCTCATTTTCTAGTTCATTCTTCATTATCTTTCTTTTTTCTTTCGTTTTCTTTTCTTTTCCTTTTCAATTTCTTGTAATTTTGGGGATACAAATCAGGAGTACATGGAGAATACATTCAAGAGAGAACGGAGTGAGGTCAATCATGAGCTTCTATTGAAATTTTTGAAGAAATTGTATTTGATGTTTGGGGTCAGATAACTAGTGGGTTTGAATTATTTAGTATAAGCTTAAATATCGAAGGACTCATCTAGTGGAGAATCATCACGCAGATGGATTTTTGAAATTGTCGGTCAGGGCCAACCAAACTAGAGTGAGGAAATAAATGACTGATTTGAGAGCAACCTTTAGATTTACACTTGGGAAAACAAAGTAGACATTTACTTAGTATAAGCTCAAATATGAAGGTACTCATCTTGTGGAGAACCATCACGTGGATAGATTTTTGACATATCGGTTAGGTCCAACCAAACTCGAGTGAGAACATAAATAATTGATTTGAGAGCAACCTTCAGATTTACACTTGGGAAAAGAGAGTAAACATTTATTTAAGGAGTGCGAATCTCAGGAGCGGGAAAAGGAAATATTTGACCACAAAGTGTCGGTTGAAATCAATTTGAATTTTTTTCCATCTTGACAACATTTTCATAATGCACATAATGATTGAGCCTTTGTTTGATCCACATTATTTTTCTCATTCTCAAGTTTCGATTCATTTTTAACCACACGTTTGTCGATAAAATAATATTTTTTTCATCACATCAGTAAGTTTTCATTCTTTTTCGACCACTCTTTAATGGCAAAATGCTTATTTTCATCTGTATTTATTATTGTGTTGAATGGTTTTCATTTATTTGGTCATTAAATGATTGGGTTAAGTAATTTGTATATCGTTCGAGAGAAGATTGTACATTTTAGATCAAATAATAAATACTCTAGGTTTGTACGGGAGATAGAGATATACTCCTTTCCATATCACCATCGAGCTATTTTCACTAAAATTTAATGTGATTATTTGATTTTAAGGGAGTGTGGTCAATCGAGAGGTTCTATTGAAAATTTTGATGAAATCGTGCAATTGTATTTGATATTTTGGACTAGATAACTAGTGGGTTTGAATTACTTAGTATAAGCTTAAATGTCAAGGTACTCATCTAGTGGAGAATCGTCACGTGGATAGATTTTTGACATGCCAGTTAGGCCCAACCAAACTAGAGTGAGAAAATAAATAAGTGATTTGAGAGCAACCTTCAAATTTACACATGGGAAAAGAGAGTGAACAATTATTTAAATATTGCGAATCTCAGGAGCGGGAAAATGAAATATTTGACCATAAAGTGTCGGTTGAAATCAATTAGTGAATTTAAGGACCAAATTGCGCAAGATCAAAGTTGAGGGACGTATCATGCAATTATCTAATGACTTGGCTCAAAAATTAAAACCAATAATTTGTGGTTTTAGTCTTTTGGACACAAACTTAGCAGCGTCTAGGCGCCATTTTTTAAATTTGGGGACCTTTTTGTCATTCGTCCGAAACTTTATGGACCAAAGCTGCGATTTCCGGAAAGAGATTTTAATTGACACCCAGCAGCCTCATTTTTCTAGTTCATTCTTCATTATCTTTCTTTTTTCTTTCATTTTCTTTTCTTTTCCTTTTTAATTTCTTGTAATTTTGGGGACACAAATCAGGAGTACATGGAGAATACATTCAAGAGAGAACGGAGTGAGGTCAATCATGAGCTTCTATTGAAATTTTTGAAGAAATTGTATTTGATGTTTGGGGTCAGATAACTAGTGGGTTTGAATTAAGCTTAAATATCAAAGCACTCATCTGGTGGAGAATCATCACGCGGATGGATTTTTGAAATTGTCGGTCAGGCCCAACCAAACTAGAGTGAGGAAATAAATGACTGATTTGAGAGCAACCTTTAGATTTACACTTGGGAAAACAAAGTAGACATTTACATAGTATAAGCTCAAATATGAAGGTACTCATCTTGTGGAGAACCATCACGTGGATAGATTTTTGACATGCCGGTTAGGTCCAACCAAACTAGAGTGAGAACATAAATAATTGATCTGAGAGCAACCTTCGATTTACACATGGGAAAAGAGAGTGAACATTTATTTAAGGAGTGCGAATCTCAGGAGCGGGAAAAGGAAATATTTGACCACAAAGTGTCGGTTGAAATCAATTTGAATTTTTTTCCATCTTGACAACATTTTCATAATGCACATAATGATTGAGCCTTTGTTTGATCCACATTATTTTTCTCATTCTCAAGTTTCGATTCATTTTTAACCACACGTTTGTCGATAAAATAATATTTTTTTCATCACATCAGTAAGTTTTCATTCTTTTTCGACCACTCTTTAATGGCAAAATGCTTATTTTCATCTGTATTTATTATTGTGTTGAATGGTTTTCATTTATTTGGTCATTAAATGATTGGGTTAAGTAATTTGTATATCGTTCGAGAGAAGATTGTACATTTTAGATCAAATAATAAATACTCTAGGTTTGTACGGGAGATAGAGATATACTCCTTTCCATATCACCATCGAGCTATTTTCACTAAAATTTAATGTGATTATTTGATTTTAAGGGAGTGTGGTCAATCGAGAGGTTCTATTGAAAATTTTGATGAAATCGTGCAATTGTATTTGATATTTTGGACTAGATAACTAGTGGGTTTGAATTACTTAGTATAAGCTTAAATGTCAAGGTACTCATCTAGTGGAGAATCGTCACGTGGATAGATTTTTGACATGCCAGTTAGGCCCAACCAAACTAGAGTGAGAAAATAAATAAGTGATTTGAGAGCAACCTTCAAATTTACACATGGGAAAAGAGAGTGAACATTTATTTAAGGAGTGCGAATCTCAGGAGCGGGAAAAGGAAATATTTGACCATAAAGTGTCGGTTGAAATCAATTTGTGAATTTAAGGACCAAATTGCGCAAGATCAAAGTTGAGGGACGTATCATGCAATTATCTAAAGACTTGGCTGCAAAATTAAAACCAATAATTTGTGGTTTTAGTCTTTTGGACACAATCTTAGCTGCGCCTAGGCGCCATTTTTTAAATTTGGGGACCTTTTTGTCATTCGTCCGAAACTTTATGGACCAAAGCAGCGATTTCTGGAAAGAGATTTAAATTGACACCCAGTAGCCTCATTTTTCTAGTTCATTCTTCATTGTCTTTTTTTTTTTCTTTCATTTTCTTTTCTTTTCCTTTTCAATTTCTTGTAATTTTGGGGATACAAATCAGGAGTACATGGAGAATACATTCAAGAGAGAACGGAGTGAGGTCAATCATGAGCTTCTATTGAAATTTTTGAAGAAATTGTATTTGATGTTTGGGGTCAGATAACTAGTGGGTTTGAATTAAGCTTAAATATCAAAGCACTCATCTGGTGGAGAATCATCACGCGGATGGATTTTTGAAATTGTCGGTCAGGCCCAACCAAACTAGAGTGAGGAAATAAATGACTGATTTGAGAGCAACCTTTAGATTTACACTTGGGAAAACAAAGTAGACATTTACATAGTATAAGCTCAAATATGAAGGTACTCATCTTGTGGAGAACCATCACGTGGATAGATTTTTGACATGCCGGTTAGGTCCAACCAAACTAGAGTGAGAACATAAATAATTGATCTGAGAGCAACATTCAGATTTACATTTGGGAAAAGAGACTAAACATTTATTTAAGGAGTACGAATCTCAGGAGCGGGAAAAGGAAATATTTGACCACAAAGTGTCGGTTGAAATCAATTTGAATTTTTTTCCATCTTGACAACATTTTCATAATGCACATAATGATTGAGCCTTTGTTTGATCCACATTATTTTTCTCATTCTCAAGTTTCGATTCATTTTTAACCACACGTTTGTCGATAAAATAATATTTTTCATCACATCAGTAAGTTTTCATTCTTTTTCGACCACTCTTTAATGGTAAAATGATTATTTTAATCTGTATTTATTATTGTGTTGAATGGTTTTCATTTATTTGGTCATTAAATGATTGGGTTAAGTAATTTGTATATCGTTCGAGAGAAGATTGTACATTTTAGATCAAATAATAAATACTCTAGGTTTGTACGGGAGATAGAGATATACTCCTTTCCATATCACCATCGAGCTATTTTCACTAAAATTTAATGTGATTATTTGATTTTAAGGGAGTGTGGTCAATCGAGAGGTTCTATTGAAAATTTTGATGAAATCGTGCAATTGTATTTGATATTTTGGACTAGATAACTAGTGGGTTTGAATTACTTAGTATAAGCTTAAATGTCAAGGTACTCATCTAGTGGAGAATCGTCACGTGGATAGATTTTTGACATGCCAGTTAGGCCCAACCAAACTAGAGTGAGAAAATAAATAAGTGATTTGAGAGCAACCTTCAAATTTACACATGGGAAAAGAGAGTGAACATTTATTTAAGGAGTGCGAATCTCAGGAGCGGGAAAAGGAAATATTTGACCATAAAGTGTCGGTTGAAATCAATTTGTGAATTTAAGGACCAAATTGCGCAAGATCAAAGTTGAGGGACGTATCATGCAATTATCTAAAGACTTGGCTGCAAAATTAAAACCAATAATTTGTGGTTTTAGTCTTTTGGACACAAACTTAGCAGCGCCTAGGCGCCATTTTTTAAATTTGGGGACCTTTTTGTCATTCGTCCGAAACTTTATGGACCAAAGTAGCGATTTCTGGAAAGAGATTTAAATTGACACCCAGCAGCCTCATTTTCTGGTTCATTCTTCATTATCTTTCTTTCTTTTTTCTTTCATTTTCTTTTCTTTTCCTTTTCAATTTCTTGTAATTTTGGGGATACAAATCAGGAGTACATGGAGAATACATTCAAGAGAGAACGGAGTGAGGTCAATCATGAGCTTCTATTGAAATTTTTGAAGAAATTGTATTTGATGTTTGGGGTCAGATAACTAGTGGGTTTGAATTATTTAGTATAAGCTTAAATATCAAAGCACTCATCTAGTGGAGAATCATCACGCGGATGGATTTTTGAAATTGTCGGTCAGGCCCAACCAAACTAGAGTGAGGAAATAAATGACTGATTTGAGAGCAACCTTTAGATTTACACTTGGGAAAACAAAGTAGACATTTACTTAGTATAAGCTCAAATATGAAGGTACTCATCTTGTGGAGAACCATCACGTGGATAGATTTTTGACATGCCGGTTAGGTCCAACCAAACTAGAGTGAGAACATAAATAATTGATCTGAGAGCAACATTCAGATTTATACTTGGGAAAAGAGACTAAACATTTATTTAAGGAGTACGAATCTCAGGAGCGGAAAAAGGAAATATTTGACCATAAAGTGTCGGTTGAAATCAATTTGAATTTTTTTCCATCTTGACAACATTTTCATAATGTAGATAATGATTGAGCCTTTGTTTGATCCACATTATTTTTCTCATTCTCAAGCTTCTACTCATTTTTGAGCACACATTTGTCGATAAAATAATATTTTCCATCACATCAGTAAGTTTTCATTATTTTTCGACCACTCTTTAATGCCAAAATGCTTATTTTCATCTGTATTTATTATTGTGTTGAATGGTTTTCATTTATTTGGTCATTGAATGATTGGGTTAAGTAATTTGTATATCGTTCGAGAGAAGATTGTACATTTTAGATCAAATAATAAATACTCTAGGTTTGTACGGGAGATAGAGATATACTCCTTTCCATATCACCATCGAGCTATTTTCACTAAAATTTAATGTGATTATTTGATTTTAAGGGAGTGTGGTCAATCGAGAGGTTCTATTGAAAATTTTGATGAAATCGTGCAATTGTATTTGATATTTTGGACTAGATAACTAGTGGGTTTGAATTACTTAGTATAAGCTTAAATGTCAAGGTACTCATCTAGTGGAGAATCGTCACGTGGATAGATTTTTGACATGCCAGCTAGGCCCAACCAAACTAGAGTGAGAAAATAAATAAGTGATTTGAGAGCAACCTTCAAATTTACACATGGGAAAAGAGAGTGAACATTTATTTAAGGAGTGCGAATCTCAGGAGCGGGAAAAGGAAATATTTGACCATAAAGTGTCGGTTGAAATCAATTTGTGAATTTAAGGACCAAATTGCGCAAGATCAAAGTTGAGGGACGTATCATGCAATTATCTAAAGACTTGGCTGCAAAATTAAAACCAATAATTTGTGGTTTTAGTCTTTTGGACACAAACTTAGCAGCGCCTAGGCGCCATTTTTTAAATTTGGGGACCTTTTTGTCATTCGTCCGAAACTTTATGGACCAAAGCTGCGATTTCTGGAAAGAGATTTAAATTGACACCCAGCAGCCTCATTTTCTGGTTCATTCTTTATTATCTTTCTTTCTTTTTTCTTTCATTTTCTTTTCTTTTCCTTTTCAATTTCTTGTAATTTTGGGGATACAAATCAGGAGTACATGGAGAATACATTCAAGAGAGAACGGAGTGAGGTCAATCATGAGCTTCTATTGAAATTTTTGAAGAAATTGTATTTGATGTTTGGGTTCAGATAACTAGTGGGTTTGAATTATTTAGTATAAGCTTAAATATCGAAGCACTCATCTAGTGGAGAATCATCACGCAGATGGATTTTTGAAATTGTCGGTCAGGCCCAACCAAACTAGAGTGAGGAAATAAATGACTGATTTGAGAGCAACCTTTAGATTTACACTTGGGAAAACAAAGTAGACATTTACATAGTATAAGCTCAAATATGAAGGTACTCATCTTGTGGAGAACCATCACGTGGATAGATTTTTGACATGCCGGTTAGGTCCAACCAAACTAGAGTGAGAACATAAATAATTGATCTGAGAGCAACATTCATATTTACACTTGGGAAAAGAGACTAAACATTTATTTAAGGAGTGCGAATCTCAGGAGCGGAAAAAGGAAATATTTGACCACAAAGTGTCGGTTGAAATCAATTTGAATTTTTTTCCATCTTGACAACATTTTCATAATGCACATAATGATTGAGCCTTTGTTTGATCCACATTATTTTTCTCATTCTCAAGTTTCGATTCATTTTTAACCACACGTTTGTCGATAAAATAATATTTTTTGATCACATCAGTAAGTTTTCATTCTTTTTCGACCACTCTTTAATGGCAAAATGCTTATTTTCATCTGTATTTATTATTGTGTTGAATGGTTTTCATTTATTTGGTCATTAAATGATTGGGTTAAGTAATTTGTATATCGTTCGAGAGAAGATTGTACATTTTAGATCAAATAATAAATACTTTAGGTTTGTACGGGAGATAGAGATATACTCCTTTCCATATCACCATCGAGCTATTTTCACTAAAATTTAATGTGATTAATTGATTTTAAGGGAGTGTGGTCAATCGAGAGGTTCTATTGAAAATTTTGATGAAATCGTGCAATTGTATTTGATATTTTGGACTAGATAACTAGTGAGTTTGAATTACTTAGTATAAGCTTAAATGTCAAGGTACTCATCTAGTGGAGAATCGTCACGTGGATAGATTTTTGACATGCCAATTAGGCCCAACCAAACTAGAGTGAGAAAATAAATAAGTGATTTGAGAGCAACCTTCAAATTTACACATGGGAAAAGAGAGTGAACATTTATTTAAGGAGTGCGAATCTCAGGAGCGGGAAAAGGAAATATTTGACCATAAAGTGTCGGTTGAAATCAATTTGTGAATTTAAGGACCAAATTGCGCAAGATCAAAGTTGAGGGACGTATCATGCAATTATCTAAAGACTTGGCTGCAAAATTAAAACCAATAATTTGTGGTTTTAGTCTTTTGGACACAAACTTAGCAGCGCCTAGGCGCCATTTTTTAAATTTGGGGACCTTTTTGTCATTCGTCCGAAACTTTATGGACCAAAGCTGCGATTTCTGGAAAGAGATTTAAATTGACACCCAGCAGCCTCATTTTTCTAGTTCATTCTTCATTATCTTTCTTTTTTTTTCTTTCATTTTTTTTTCTTTTCCTTTTCAATTTCTTGTAATTTTGGGGATACAAATCAGGAATACATGGAGAATACATTCAACAGAGAACGGAGTGAGGTCAATCATGAGCTTCTATTGAAATTTTTGAAGAAATTGTATTTGATGTTTGGGGTCAGATAACTAGTGGGTTTGAATTATTTAGTATAAGCTTAAATATCAAAGCACTCATCTAGTGGAGAATCATCACACGGATGGATTTTTGAAATTGTCGGTCATGCCCAACCAAACTAGAGTGAGGAAATAAATGACTGATTTGAGAGCAACCTTTAGATTTACACTTGGGAAAACAAAGTAGACATTTACATAGTATAAGCTCAAATATGAAGGTACTCATCTTGTGGAGAACCATCACGTGGATAGATTTTTGACATGCCGGTTAGGTCCAACCAAACTAGAGTGAGAACATAAATAATTGATCTGAGAGCAACATTCAGATTTACATTTGGGAAAAGAGACTAAACATTTATTTAAGGAGTGCGAATCTCAGGAGCGGGAAAAGGAAATATTTGACCTCAAAGTGTCGGTTGAAATCAATTTGAATTTTTTTCCATCTTGACAACATTTTCATAATGCAAATAATGATTGAGCCTTTGTTTGATCCACATTATTTTTCTCATTCTCAAGCTTCTACTCATTTTTAACCACACATTTGTCGATAAAATAATATTTTCCATCACATCAGTAAGTTTTCATTCTTTTTCGACCACTCTTTAATGGCAAAATGCTTATTTTCATCTGTATTTATTATTGTGTTGAATGGTTTTCATTTATTTGGTCATTAAATGATTGGGTTAAGTAATTTGTATATCGTTCGAGAGAAGATTGTACATTTTAGATCAAATAATAAATACTCTAGGTTTGTACGGGAGATAGAGATATACTCCTTTCCATATCACCATCGAGCTATTTTCACTAAAATTTAATGTGATTATTTGATTTTAAGGGAGTGTGGTCAATCGAGAGGTTCTATTGAAAATTTTGATGAAATCGTGCAATTGTATTTGATATTTTGGACTAGATAACTAGTGGGTTTGAATTACTTAGTATAAGCTTAAATGTCAAGGTACTCATCTAGTGGAGAATCGTCACGTGGATAGATTTTTGACATGCCGCTAGGCCCAACCAAACTAGAGTGAGAAAATAAATAAGTGATTTGACAGCAACCTTCAAATTTACACATGGGAAAAGAGAGTGAACATTTATTTAAGGAGTGCGAATCTCAGGAGCGGGAAAAGGAAATATTTGACCATAAAGTGTCGGTTGAAATCAATTTGTGAATTTAAGGACCAAATTGCGCAAGATCAAAGTTGAGGGACGTATCATGCAATTATCTAAAGACTTGGCTGCAAAATTAAAACCAATAATTTGTGGTTTTAGTCTTTTGGACACAAACTTAGCTGCGCCTAGGCGCCATTTTTTAAATTTGGGGACCTTTTTGTCATTCGTCCGAAACTTTATGGACCAAAGCAGCGATTTTCGGAAAGAGATTTAAATTGACACCCAAACCTCATTTTTCTAGTTCATTCTTCATTATCTTTCTTTCTTTTTCTTTCATTTTCTTTTCTTTTCCTTTTCAATTTCTTGTAATTTTGGGGATACAAATCAGAGTACATGGAGAATACATTCAAGAGAGAACGAAGTGAGGTCAATCATGAGCTTCTATTGAAATTTTTGAAGAAATTGTATAGTGGGTTTGAATTATTTAGTATAAGCTTAAATATCAAAGCACTCATCTGGTGGAGAATCATCACGCGGATGGATTTTTGAAATTGTCGGTCAGGCCCAACCAAACTAGAGTGAGGAAATAAATGACTGATTTGAGAGCAACCTTTAGATTTACACTTGGGAAAACAAAGTAGACATTTACATAGTATAAGCTCAAATATGAAGGTACTCATCTTGTGGAGAACCATCACGTGGATAGATTTTTGACATGCCGGTTAGGTCCAACCAAACTAGAGTGAGAACATAAATAATTGATCTGAGAGCAACATTCAGATTTACATTTGGGAAAAGAGACTAAACATTTATTTAAGGAGTACGAATCTCAGGAGCGGGAAAAGGAAATATTTGACCACAAAGTGTCGGTTGAAATCAATTTGAATTTTTTTCCATCTTGACAACATTTTCATAATGTAGATAATGATTGAGCCTTTGTTTGATCCACATTATTTTTCTCATTCTCAAGCTTCCACTCATTTTTAACCACACGTTTGTCGATAAAATAATATTTTCCATCACATCAGTAAGTTTTCATTCTTTTTCGACCACTCTTTAATGGCAAAATGCTTATTTTCATCTGTATTTATTATTGTGTTGAATGGTTTTCATTTATTTGGTCATTAAATGATTGGGTTAAGTAATTTGTATATCGTTCGAGAGAAGATTGTACATTTTAGATCAAATAATAAATACTCTAGGTTTGTACGGGAGATAGAGATATACTCCTTTCCATATCACCATCGAGCTATTTTCACTAAAATTTAATGTGATTATTTGATTTTAAGGGAGTGTGGTCAATCGAGAGGTTCTATTGAAAATTTTGATGAAATCGTGCAATTGTATTTGATATTTTGGACTAGATAACTAGTGGGTTTGAATTACTTAGTATAAGCTTAAATGTCAAGGTACTCATCTAGTGGAGAATCGTCACGTGGATAGATTTTTGACATGCCAGTTAGGCCCAACCAAACTAGAGTGAGAAAATAAATAAGTGATTTGAGAGCAACCATAAAATTTACACATGGGAAAAGAGAGTGAACATTTATTTAAGGAGTGCGAATCTCAGGAGCGGGAAAATGAAATATTTGACCATAAAGTGTCGGCTGAAATCAATTTGTGAATTTAAGGACCAAATTGCGCAAGATCAAAGTTGAGGGACGTATCATGCAATTATCTAAAGACTTGGCTGCAAAATTAAAACCAATAATTTGTGGTTTTAGTCTTTTGGACACAAACTTAACAGTGCCTAGGCGCCATTTTTTAAATTTGGGGACCTTTTTGTCATTCGTCCGAAACTTTATGGACCAAAGCAGCGATTTCTGGAAAGAGATTTAAATTGACACCCAGCAGCCTCATTTTTCTAGTTCATTCTTCATTATCTTTCTTTTTTCTTTCATTTTCTTTTCTTTTCCTTTTCAATTACTTGTAATTTTGGGGACACAAATCAGGAGTACATGGAGAATACATTCAAGAGAGAACGGAGTGAGGTCAATCATGAGCTTCTATTGAAATTTTTGAAGAAATTGTATTTGATGTTTGGGGTCAGATAACTAGTGGGTTTGAATTATTTAGTATAAGCTTAAATATCAAAGCACTCATCTAGTGGAGAATCATCACGCGGATGGATTTTTGAAATTGTCGGTCAGGCCCAACCAAACTAGAGTGAGGAAATAAATGACTGATTTGAGAGCAACCTTTAGATTTACACTTGGGAAAACAAAGTAGACATTTACTTAGTATAAGCTCAAATATGAAGGTACTCATCTAGTGGAGAATCATCACGTGGATAGATTTTTGACATGTCGGTTAGGTCCAACCAAACTCGAGTGAGAACATAAATAATTGATTTGAGAGCAATCTTCAGATTTACACTTGGGAAAAGAGAGTAAACATTTATTTAAGGAGTGCGAATCTCAGGAGCGGGAAAAGGAAATATTTGACCACAAAGTGTCGGTTGAAATCAATTTGAATTTTTTTCCATCGTGACAACATTTTCATAATGTAGATAATGATTGAGCCTTTGTTTGATCCACATTATTTTTCTCATTCTCAAGTTTCGACTCATTTTTAACCACACATTTGTCGATAAAATAATATTTTCCATCACATCAGTAAGTTTTCATTCTTTTTCGACCACTCTTTAATGGCAAAATGCTTATTTTCATCTGTATTTATTATTGTGTTGAATGGTTTTCATTTATTTGGTCATTAAATGATTGGGTTAAGTAATTTGTATATCGTTCGAGAGAAGATTGTACATTTTAGATCAAATAATAAATACTCTAGGTTTGTACGGGAGATAGAGATATACTCCTTTCCATATCACCATCGAGCTATTTTCACTAAAATTTAATGTGATTATTTGATTTTAAGGGAGTGTGGTCAATCGAGAGGTTCTATTGAAAATTTTGATGAAATCGTGCAATTGTATTTGATATTTTGGACTAGATAACTAGTGGGTTTGAATTACTTAGTATAAGCTTAAATGTCAAGGTACTCATCTAGTGGAGAATCGTCACGTGGATAGATTTTTGACATGCCAGTTAGGCCCAACCAAACTAGAGTGAGAAAATAAATAAGTGATTTGAGAGCAACCTTCAAATTTACACATGGGAAAAGAGAGTGAACATTTATTTAAGGAGTGCGAATCTCAGGAGCGGGAAAATGAAATATTTGACCATAAAGTGTCGGCTGAAATCAATTAGTGAATTTAAGGACCAAATTGCGCAAGATCAAAGTTGAGGGACGTATCATGCAATTATCTAAAGACTTGGCTGCAAAATTAAAACCAATAATTTGTGGTTTTAGTCTTTTGGACACAAACTTAGCAGCGCCTAGGCGCCATTTTTTAAATTTGGGGACCTTTTTGTCATTCGTCCGAAACTTTATGGACCAAAGCTGCGATTTTCGGAAAGAGATTTTAATTGACACCCAGCAGCCTCATTTTTCTAGTTCATTCTTCATTATCTTTCTTTTTTCTTTCATTTTCTTTTCTTTTCCTTTTTAATTTCTTGTAATTTTGGGGACACAAATCAGGAGTACATGGAGAATACATTCAAGAGAGAACGAAGTGAGGTCAATCATGAGCTTCTATTGAAATTTTTGAAGAAATTGTATTTGATGTTTGGGGTCAGATAACTAGTGGGTTTGAATTATTTAGTATAAGCTTAAATATCAAAGCACTCATCTAGTGGAGAATCATCACGCGGATGGATTTTTGAAATTGTCGGTCAGGCCCAACCAAACTAGAGTGAGGAAATAAATGACTGATTTGAGAGCAACCTTTAGATTTACACTTGGGAAAACAAAGTAGACATTTACTTAGTATAAGCTCAAATATGAAGGTACTCATCTAGTGGAGAATCATCACGTGGATAGATTTTTGACATGTCGGTTAGGTCCAACCAAACTCGAGTGAGAACATAAATAATTGATTTGAGAGCAACCTTCAGATTTACACTTGGGAAAAGAGAGTAAACATTTATTTAAGGAGTGCGAATCTCAGGAGCGGGAAAAGGAAATATTTGACCACAAAGTGTCGGTTGAAATCAATTTGAATTTTTTTCCATCGTGACAACATTTTCATAATGTAGATAATGATTGAGCCTTTGTTTGATCCACATTATTTTTCTCATTCTCAAGTTTCGACTCATTTTTAACCACACATTTGTCGATAAAATAATATTTTCCATCACATCAGTAAGTTTTCATTCTTTTTCGACCACTCTTTAATGGCAAAATGCTTATTTTCATCTGTATTTATTATTGTGTTGAATGGTTTTCATTTATTTGGTCATTAAATGATTGGGTTAAGTAATTTGTATATCGTTCGAGAGAAGATTGTACATTTTAGATCAAATAATAAATACTCTAGGTTTGTACGGGAGATAGAGGTATACTCCTTTCCATATCACCATCGAGCTATTTTCACTAAAATTTAATGTGATTATTTGGTTTTAAGGGAGTGAGGTCAATCGGGAGCTTCTATTGAAAATTTTGATGAAATCGTGCAATTGTATTTGATATTTTGGATTAGATAACTAGTGGGTTTGAATTACTTAGTATCAACTTAAATGTCAAGGTACTCATCTAGTGGAGAATCGTCACGTGGATAGATTTTTGACATGCCAATTAGGCACAATCAAACTAGAGTGAGAAAATAAGTAAGTGATTTGAGAGCAACCTTCAAATTTACACATCGGAAAAGAGAGTGAGCATTTATTTAAGGAGTGCGAATCTCAGAAGCGGGAAAAGGAAATATTTGACCATAAAGTGCCGGTTGAAATCAATTTGTAAATTTAAGGGGCAACCTGCACAAGATCAAAGTTGAGGGACGTGTCATGCGATTATCTAAAGACGTGGCTGCAAAATTAAAACCAATAATTTGTGGTTTTAGTCTTTTGGACACAAACTTAGCAGCGCCTAGGCGATATTTTTTAAGTTTGGGGACCTTTTTGTCATTGGTTCGAAACTTTATGGACCAAAGCTGCGATTTCTGGAAAGAGATTTAAATTGACACCCGGCAGCCTCATTTTTCTAGTTCATTCTTCATTATCTTTCTGTTTTCTTTCATTTTCTTTTCTTTTCCTTTTCAATTTCTTGTAATTTTGGGGATACAAATCAGGAGTACATGGAGAATACATTAAAGAGAGTACGGAGTGAGGTCAATCATGAGCTTCTATTGAAATTTTTGAAGAAATTGTATTTGATGTTTGGGGTCAGATAACTAGTGGGTTTGAATTATTTAGTATAAGCTTAAATATCAAAGCACTCATCTAGTGGAGAATCATCACGCGGATGGATTTTTGAAATTGTCGGTCAGGCCCAAGCAAACTAGAGTGAGGAAATAAATGACTGATTTGAGAGCAACCTTTAGATTTACACTTGGGAAAACAAAGTAGACATTTACTTAGTATAAGCTCAATTATGAAGGTACTCATCTAGTGGAGAATCATCACGTGGATAGATTTTGACATGTCGGTTAGGTCCAACCAAACTAGAGTGAGAACATAAATAATTGATTTGAGAGAAACCTTCAGATTTACACTTGGGAAAAGAGACTAAACATTTATTTAAGGAGTGCGAATCTCAGGAGCGGGAAAAGGAAATATTTGACCACAAAGTGTCGGTTGAAATCAATTTGAATTTTTTTCCATCTTGACAACATTTTCATAATGTAGATAATGATTGAGCCTTTGTTTGATCCACATTATTTTTCTCATTCTCAAGCTTCTACTCTTTTTTAACCACACATTTGTCGATAAAATAATATTTTCCATCACATCAGTAAGTTTTCATTCTTTTTCGACCACTCTTTAATGGCAAAATGCTTATTTTCATCTGTATTTATTATTGTGTTGAATGGTTTTCATTTATTTGGTCATTAAATGATTGGGTTAAGTAATTTGTATATCGTTCGAGAGAAGATTGTACATTTTAGATCAAATAATAAATACTTTAGGTTTGTACGGGAGATAGAGATATACTCCTTTCCATATCACCATCGACCTATTTTCACTAAAATTTAATGTGATTATTTGGTTTTAAGGGAGTGAGGTCAATCGGGAGCTTCTATTGAAAATTTTGATGAAATCGTGCAATTGTATTTGATATTTTGGACTAGATAACTAGTGGGTTTGAATTACTTAGTATAAGCTTAAATGTCAAGGTACTCATCTAGTGGAGAATCGTCACGTGGATAGATTTTTGACATGCCAGTTAGGCCCAACCAAACTAGAGTGAGAAAATAAATAAGTGATTTGAGAGCAACCTTCAAATTTACACATGGGAAAAGAGAGTGAACATTTATTTAAGGAGTGCGAATCTCAGGAGCGGGAAAAGGAAATATTTGACCACAAAGTGTCGGTTGACATCAATTTGTGAATTTAAGGGGCAAATTGCACAAGATCAAAGTTGAGGGACGTATCATGCAATTATCTAAAGACTTGGCTGCAAAATTAAAACCAATAATTTGTGGTTTTAGTCTTTTGGACACAAACTTAGCAGTGCCTAGGCGCCATTTTTTAAATTTGGGGACCTTTTTGTCATTCGTCCGAAACTTTATGGACCAAAGCTGCGATTTCTGGAAAGAGATTTAAATTGACACCCAGCAGCCTCATTTTTCTAGTTCATTCCTCATTATCTTTCTTTTTTCTTTCATTTTCTTTTCTTTTCCTTTTCAATTTCTTGTAATTTTGGGGATACAAATCAGGAGTACATGGAGAATACATTCAAGAGAGAACGAAGTGAGGTCAATCATGAGCTTCTATTGAAATTTTTGAAGAAATTGTATTTGATGTTTGGGGTCAGATAACTAGTGGGTTTGAATTATTTAGTATAAGCTTAAATATCAAAGCACTCATCTAGTGGAGAATCATCACGCGGATGGATTTTTGAAATTGTCGGTGAGGCCCAACCAAACTAGAGTGAGGAAATAAATGACTGATTTGAGAGCAACCTTTAGATTTACACTTGGGAAAACAAAGTAGACATTTACTTAGTATAAGCTCAAATATGAAGGTACTCATCTAGTGGAGAATCATCACGTGGATAGATTTTTGACATGCCGGTTAGGTCCAACCAAACTAGAGTGAGAACATAAATAATTGATTTGAGAGCAACCTTCAGATTTACACTTGGGAAAAGAGACTAAACATTTATTTAAGGAGTGCGAATCTCAGGAGCGGGAAAAGGAAATATTTGACCACAAAGTGTCGGTTGAAATCAATTTGAATTTTTTTCCATCTTGACAACATTTTCATAATGCAAATAATGATTGAGCCTTTGTTTGATCCACATTATTTTTCTCATTCTCAAGCTTCTACTCATTTTTAACCACACATTTGTCGATAAAATAATATTTTCCATCACATCAGTAAGTTTTCATTCTTTTTCGACCACTCTTTAATGGCAAAATGCTTATTTTCATCTGTATTTATTATTGTGTTGAATGGTTTTCATTTATTTGGTCATTAAATGATTGGGTTAAGTAATTTGTATATCGTTCGAGAGAAGATTGTACATTTTAGATCAAATAATAAATACTCTAGGTTTGTACGGGAGATAGAGATATACTCCTTTCCATATCACCATCGAGCTATTTTCACTAAAATTTAATGTGATTATTTGATTTTAAGGGAGTGTGGTCAATCGAGAGGTTCTATTGAAAATTTTGATGAAATCGTGCAATTGTATTTGATATTTTGGACTAGATAACTAGTGGGTTTGAATTACTTAGTATAAGCTTAAATGTCAAGGTACTCATCTAGTGGAGAATCGTCACGTGGATAGATTTTTGACATGCCAGTTAGGCCCAACCAAACTAGAGTGAGAAAATAAATAAGTGATTTGACAGCAACCTTCAAATTTACACATGGGAAAAGAGAGTGAACATTTATTTAAGGAGTGCGAATCTCAGGAGCGGGAAAAGGAAATATTTGACCATAAAGTGTCGGTTGAAATCAATTTGTGAATTTAAGGACCAAATTGCGCAAGATCAAAGTTGAGGGACGTATCATGCAATTATCTAAAGACTTGGCTGCAAAATTAAAACCAATAATTTGTGGTTTTAGTCTTTTGGACACAATCTTAGCTGCGCCTAGGCGCCATTTTTTAAATTTGGGGACCTTTTTGTCATTCGTCCGAAACTTTATGGACCAAAGCAGCGATTTCTGGAAAGAGATTTAAATTGACACCCAGCAGCCTCATTTTTCTAGTTCATTCTTCATTATCTTTCTTTTTTCTTTCATTTTCTTTTCTTTTCCTTTTCAATTTCTTGTAATTTTGGGGATACAAATCAGGAGTACATGGAGAATACATTCAAGAGAGAACGGAGTGAGGTCAATCATGAGCTTCTATTGAAATTTTTGAAGAAATTGTATTTGATGTTTGGGGTCAGATAACTAGTGGGTTTGAATTAAGCTTAAATATCAAAGCACTCATCTGGTGGAGAATCATCACGCGGATGGATTTTTGAAATTGTCGGTCAGGCCCAACCAAACTAGAGTGAGGAAATAAATGACTGATTTGAGAGCAACCTTTAGATTTACACTTGGGAAAACAAAGTAGACATTTACATAGTATAAGCTCAAATATGAAGGTACTCATCTTGTGGAGAATCACCACGTGGATAGATTTTTGACATGCCGGTTAGGTCCAACCAAACTAGAGTGAGAACATAAATAATTGATTTGAGAGCAACCTTCAGATTTACACTTGGGAAAAGAGACTAAACATTTATTTAAGGAGTGCGAATCTCAGGAGCGGGAAAAGGAAATATTTGACCACAAAGTGTCGGTTGAAATCAATTTGAATTTTTTTCCATCTTGACAACATTTTCATAATGTAGATAATGAGTGAGCCTTTGTTTGATCCACATTATTTTTCTCATTCTCAAGCTGCTACTCATTTTTAACCACACATTTGTCGATAAAATAATATTTTCCATCACATCAGTAAGTTTTCATTCTTTTTCGACCACTCTTTAATGGAAAATGCTTATTTTCATCTGTATTTATTATTGTGTTTAATGGTTTTCATTTATTTGGTCATTAAATGATTGGGTTAAGTAATTTCTATATCGTTCGAGAGAAGATTTTACATTTTAGATCAAATAATAAATACTCTAGGTTTGTACGGGAGATAGAGGTATACTCCTTTCCATATCACCATCGAGCTATTTTCACTAAAATTTAATGTGATTATTTGGTTTTAAGGGAGTGAGGTCAATCGGGAGCTTCTATTGAAAATTTTGATGAAATCGTGCAATTGTATTTGATATTTTGGATTAGATAACTAGTGGGTTTGAATTACTTAGTATCAACTTAAATGTCAAGGTACTCATCTAGTGGAGAATCGTCACGTGGATAGATTTTTGACATGCCAATTAGGCACAATCAAACTAGAGTGAGAAAATAAGTAAGTGATTTGAGAGCAACATGGGAAAAGAGAGTGAACATTTATTTAAGGAGTGCGAATCTCAGGAGCGGGAAAATGAAATATTTGACCATAAAGTGTCGGCTGAAATCAATTAGTGAATTTAAGGACCAAATTGCGCAAGATCAAAGTTGAGGGACGTATCATGCAATTATCTAAAGACTTGGCTGCAAAATTAAAACCAATAATTTGTGGTTTTAGTCTTTTGGACACAAACTTAGCAGCGCCTAGGCGCCATTTTTTAAATTTGGGGACCTTTTTGTCATTCGTCCGAAACTTTATGGACCAAAGCTGCGATTTCTGGAAAGAGATTTAAATTGACACCCAAAGAAAGCCTCATTTTTCTAGTTCATTCTTCATTATCTTTCTTTCTTTTTTCTTTCATTTTCTTTTCTTTTCCTTTCCAATTTCTTGTAATTTTGGGGATACAAATCAGAGTACATGGAGAATACATTCAAGAGAGAACGGAGTGAGGTCAATCATGAGCTTCTATTGAAATTTTTTGAAGAAATTGAATTTGATGTTTGGGGTCGATAACTAGTGGGTTTGAATTATTTAGTATAAGCTTAAATATCAAAGCACTCATCTAGTGGAGAATCATCACGCGGATGGATTTTTGAAATTGTCGGTCGAGGCCCAACCAAACTAGAGTGAGGAAATAAATGACTGATTTGAGAGCAACCTTTAGATTTACACTTGGGAAAACAAAGTAGACATTTACATAGTATAAGCTCAAATATGAAGGTACTCATCTTGTGGAGAACCATCACGTGGATAGATTTTTGACATGCCGGTTAGGTCCAACCAAACTAGAGTGAGAACATAAATAATTGATCTGAGAGCAACATTCAGATTTACATTTGGGAAAAGAGACTAAACATTTATTTAAGGAGTACGAATCTCAGGAGCGGAAAAAGGAAATATTTGACCACAAAGTGTCGGTTGAAATCAATTTGAAATTTTTTCCATCTTGACAACATTTTCATAATGTCGATAATGATTGAGCCTTTGTTTGTTCCCCATTATTTTTCTCATTCTCAATCTTCTACTCATTTTCAACCACACATTTGTCGCTAAAATAAAATATTCCGTCACCTCAGTAAGTTTTCATTCTATTTCGACCACTCTTTAATGCCAAAATGCTTATTTTCATTTGTATTTATTATTGTGTTGAATGGTTTTCATTTATTTGGTCATTAAATGATTGGGTTAAGTAATTTGTATATCGTTCGAGAGAAGATTGTACATTTTAGATGAAATAATAAATACTCTAGGTTTCTACGGGAGATAGATATCTACTCCTTTCCATATTACCATCGAGCTACTTTCACTAAAATTTTATGTGATTATTTGGTTTTAAGGGAGTGAGGTCAATCGAGAGCTTCTATTGAAACTTTTGATGAAATCGTGCAATTGTATTTGATATTTTGGATTATATACCTACTGGGTTTGAATTACTTAGTATAAGCTTAAATATGAAGGTACTCATCTCGTGGAGAATCATCACGTGGATAGATTTTTGACATGCCGGTTAGGTCCAACCAAACTAGAGTGAGAAAATAAATAAGTGATTTGAGAGCAACCTTCAAATTTACACATGGGAAAAGAGAGTGAACATTTATTTAAGGAGTGCGAATCTCAGGAGCGGGAAAATGAAATATTTGACCATAAAGTGTCGGTTGAAATCAATTTGTGAATTTAAGGACCAAATTGCGCAAGATCAAAGTTGAGGGACGTATCATGCAATTATCTAAAGACTTGGCTCAAAAATTAAAACCAATAATTTGTGGTTTTAGTCTTTTGGACACAAATTTAGCAGCGCCTAGGCGCCATTTTTTAAATTTGGGGACCTTTTTGTAATTCATCCGAAACTTTATGGACCAAAGGTTCGATTTCTGGAAAGAGATTTTAATTGACACCCAAAGCCTAATTTTTATATTTCTTTCTTCATTATCTTTCTTTTTTCTTTCATTTTCTTTTCTTTTCCTTTTCAATTTTTTTGTAATTTTGGGGATACAAATCAGGAGTACATGGAGAATACATTCAAGAGAGAACGCGGTGAGGTCAATCATGAGCTTCTATTGAAATTTTTGAAGAAATTGTATTTGATGTTTGGGGTCAGATAACTAGTGGGTTTGAATTATTTAGTATAAGCTTAAATATCAAAGCACTCATCTAGAGGAGAATCATCACGCGGACGGATTTTTGAAATTGTCGGTGAGGCCCAACCAAACTAGAGTGAGGAAATAAATGACCGATTTGAGAGCAACCTATAGATTTACACTTGGGAAAACAAAGTAGACATTTACTTAGTATAAGCTCAAATATGAAGGTACTCATCTAGTGGGGAATCATCACGTGGATAGATTTTTGACATGCCGGTTAGGTCCAACCAAACTAGAGTGAGAACATAAATAATTGATTTGAGAGCAACCTTCAGATTTACACTTGGGAAAAGAGACTAAACATTTATTTAAGGAGTGCGAATCTCAGGAGCGGGAAAAGGAAATATTTGACCACAAAGTGTCGGTTGAAATCAATTTGAATTTTTTTCCATCTTGACAACATTTTCATAATGTAGATAATGATTGAGCCTTTGTTTGATCCACATTATTTTTCTCATTCTCAAGCTTCTACTCATTTTTAACCACACATTTGTCGATAAAATAATATTTTCCATCACATCAGTAAGTTTTCATTCTTTTTCGACCACTCTTTAATGGAAAATGCTTATTTTCATCTCTATTTATTATTGTGTTGAATGGTTTTCATTTATTTGGTCATTAAATGATTGGGTTAAGTAATTTGTATATCGTTCGAGAGAAGATTGTACATTTTAGATCAAATAATAAATACTCTAGGTTTGTACGGGAGATAGAGATATACTCCTTTCCATATCACCATCGAGCTATTTTCACTAAAATTTAATGTGATTATTTGGTTTTAAGGGAGTGAGGTCAATCGGGAGCTTCTATTGAAAATTTTGATGAAATCGTGCAATTGTATTTGATATTTTGGATTAGATAACTAGTGGGTTTGAATTACTTAGTATAAGCTTAAATGTCAAGGTACTCATCTAGTGGAGAATCGTCACGTGGATAGATTTTTGACATGCCAGTTAGGCCCAACCAAACTAGAGTGAGAAAATAAATAAGTGATTTGAGAGCAACCTTCAAATTTACACATGGGAAAAGAGAGTGAACATTTATTTAAGGAGTGCGAATCTCAGGAGCGGGAAAAGGAAATATTTGACCATAAAGTGTCGGTTGAAATCAATTTGTGAATTTAAGGACCAAATTGCGCAAGATCAAAGTTGAGGGACGTATCATGCAATTATCTAAAGACTTGGCTGCAAAATTAAAACCAATAATTTGTGGTTTTAGTCTTTTGGACACAAACTTAGCAGTGCCTAGGCGCCATTTTTTAAATTTGGGGACCTTTTTGTCATTCGTCCGAAACTTTATGGACCAAAGCTGCGATTTCTGGAAAGAGATTTAAATCGACACCAGCAGCCTCATTTTTCTAGTTCATTCCTCATTATCTTTCTTTTTTCTTTCATTTTCTTTTCTTTTCCTTTTCAATTTCTTGTAATTTTGGGGACACAAATCAGGAGTACATGGAGAATACATTCAAGAGAGAACGAAGTGAGGTCAATCATGAGCTTCTATTGAAATTTTTGAAGAAATTGTATTTGATGTTTGGGGTCAGATAACTAGTGGGTTTGAATTATTTAGTATAAGCTTAAATATCAAAGCACTCATCTAGTGGAGAATCATCACGCGGATGGATTTTTGAAATTGTCGGTCAGGCCCAACCAAACTAGAGTGAGGAAATAAATGACTGATTTGAGAGCAACCTTTAGATTTACACTTGGGAAAACAAAGTAGACATTTACTTAGTATAAGCTCAAATATGAAGGTACTCATCTAGTGGAGAATCATCACGTGGATAGATTTTGACGTGTCGGTTAGGTCCAACCAAACTAGAGTGAGAACATAAATAATTGATTTGAGAGCAACCTTCAGATTTACACTTGGGAAAAGAGACTAAACATTTATTTAAGGAGTGCGAATCTCAGGAGCGGGAAAAGGAAATATTTGACCACAAAGTGTCGGTTGAAATCAATTTGAATTTTTTTCCATCTTGACAACATTTTCATAATGTAGATAATGATTGAGCCTTTGTTTGATCCACATTATTTTTCTCATTCTCAAGCTTCTACTCATTTTTAACCACACATTTGTCGATAAAATAATATTTTCCATCACATCAGTAAGTTTTCATTCTTTTTCGACCACTCTTTAATGCCAAAATGCTTATTTTCATTTATTATTGTGTTGAATGGTTTTCATTTATTTGGTCATTAAATGATTGGGTTAAGTAATTTGTATATCGTTCGAGAGAAGATTGTACATTTTAGATCAAATAATAAATACTCTAGGTTTGTACGGGAGATAGAGATATACTCCTTTCCATATCACCATCGAGCTATTTTCACTAAAATTTAATGTGATTATTTGGTTTTAAGGGAGTGAGGTCAATCGGGAGCTTCTATTGAAAATTTTGATGAAATCGTGCAATTGTATTTGATATTTTGGATTAGATAACTAGTGGGTTTGAATTACTTAGTATAAGCTTAAATGTCAAGGTACTCATCTAGTGGAGAATCGTCACGTGGATAGATTTTTGACATGCCAGTTAGGCCCAACCAAACTAGAGTGAGAAAATAAACAAGTGATTTGAGAGCAACCTTCAAATTTACACATGGGAAAAGAGAGTGAACATTTATTTAAGGAGTGCGAATTTCGGGAGCGGGAAAAGGAAATATTTGACCATAAAGTGTCGGTTGAAATCAATTTGTGAATTTAAGGACCAAATTGCACAAGATCAAAGTTGAGGGACGTATCATGCAATTATCTAAAGACTTGGCTCAAAAATTAAAACCAATAATTTGTGGTTTTAGTCTTTTGGACACAAACCTAGCAGCGCCTAGGCACCATTTTTTAAATTTGGGGACCTTTTTGTCATTCGTCCGAAACTTTATGGACCAAAGGTGCGATTTCTGGAAAGAGATTTTAATTGGCACCCAAACACCTCATTTTTCTAGTACATTCATCATTAACTTTATTTTAACTTACATTTTATTTTCTTTTCCTTTTAAATTTATTGTAATTTTGGTGATACAAATAAGTATTAAATGTAGAATACATTCAAGAGAGAACGGAGTGAGGTCAATCATGAGCTTCTATTGAAATTTTTGAAGAAATTGTATTTGATGTTTGGGGTCAGATAACTAGTGGGTTTGAATTAAGCTTAAATATCAAAGCACTCATCTGGTGGAGAATCATCACGCGGATGGATTTTTGAAATTGTCGGTCAGGCCCAACCAAACTAGAGTGAGGAAATAAATGACTGATTTGAGAGCAACCTTTAGATTTACACTTGGGAAAACAAAGTAGACATTTACATAGTATAAGCTCAAATATGAAGGTACTCATCTTGTGGAGAACCATCACGTGGATAGATTTTTGACATGCCGGTTAGGTCCAACCAAACTAGAGTGAGAACATAAATAATTGATCTGAGAGCAACATTCAGATTTACATTTGGGAAAAGAGACTAAACATTTATTTAAGGAGTACGAATCTCGGGAGCACGAATCTCAGGAGCGGAAAAAGGAAATATTTGACCACAAAGTGTCGGTTGAAATCAATTTGAATTTTTTTCCATCTTGACAACATTTTCATAATGCACATAATGATTGAGCCTTTGTTTGATCCACATTATTTTTCTCATTCTCAAGTTTCGATTCATTTTTAACCACACGTTTGTCGATAAAATAATATTTTCTTCATCACATCAGTAAGTTTTCATTCTTTTTCGACCACTCTTTAATGGCTAAATGCTTATTTTCATCTGTATTTATTATTGTGTTGAATGGTTTTCATTTATTTGGTCATTAAATGATTGGGTTAAGTAATTTGTATATCGTTCGAGAGAAGATTGTACATTTTAGATCAAATAATAAATACTTTAGGTTTGTACGGGAGATAGAGATATACTCATTTCCATATCACCATCGAGCTATTTTCACTAAAATTTAATGTGATTATTTGGTTTTAAGGGAGTGAGGTCTATCGGGAGGTTCTATTGAAAATTTTGATGAAATCGTGCAATTGTATTTGATATTTTGGATTAGATAACTAGTGGGTTTGAATTACTTAGTATAAGCTTAAATGTCAAGGTACTCATCTAGTGGAGAATTGTCACGTGGATAGATTTTTCACACGCCAGTTAGGCCCAACCAAACTAGAGTGAGAAAATAAATAAGTGATGTGAGAACAACCTTCAAATTTACACATGGGAAAAAAGAGTGAACATTCATTTAAGGAGTGCGAATCTCAGGAGCGGGAAAAGGAAATACTTGACCATAAAGTGTCGGTTGAAATCAATTCGTGAATTTAAGGACCAAATTGCACAAGATCAAAGTTGAGGGACGTATCTTGCAATTATCTAAAGACTTGGCTGCAAAATTAAAACCAATAATTTGTGGTTTTAGTCTTTTGGACGCAAACTTAGCAGCGCCTAGGCGCCATTTTTTAAATTTGGGGGCCTTTTTGTCATTCGTCCGAAACTTTATGGACCAAAGTTGCGATTTCTGGAAAGAGATTTAAATTGACACCCAGCAGCCTCATTTTCTGGTTCATTCTTCATTATCTTTCTTTCTTTTTTCTTTCATTTTCTTTTCTTTTCCTTTCCAATTTCTTGTAATTTTGGGGATACAAATCAGGAGTACATGGAGAATACATTCAAGACAGAACGGAGTGAGGTCAATCATGAGCTTTTGTTGAAATTTTTGAAGAAATTGTATTTGATGTTTGGGTTCAGATAACTAGTGGGTTTGAATTATTTAGTATAAGCTTAAATATCAAAGCACTCATCTAGTGGAGAATCATCAGGCTGATGGATTTTTGAAATCGTCAGTCAAGCCCAACCAAACTAGAGTTAGGAAATAAATGACTGATTTGAGAGCAACCTTTAGATTTACACTTGGGAAAACAAATTACACATTTACTTCGTATAAGCTTAAATATGTAGGTACTCATCTAGTGGAGAATCATCACGCGGATAGATTTTTGACAGGCCGGTTAGGTCCAACCAAACTAGAGTGAGAACATAAATAATTGATTTGAGAGCAACCTTCCGATTTACACTTCGAAAAAGAGAGTAAACATTTATTTAAGGAGTGCGAATCTCAGGAGCGGGAAAAGGAAATATTTGACCACAAAGTGTCGGTTGAAATCAATTTGAATTTTTTTCCATCTTGACAACATTTTCATAATGTAGATAATGAGTGAGCCTTTGTTTGATCCACATTATTTTTCTCATTCTCAAGCTGCTACTCATTTTTAACCACACATTTGTCGATAAAATAATATTTTCCATCACATCAGTAAGTTTTCATTCTTTTTCGACCACTCTTTAATGGAAAATGCTTATTTTCATCTGTATTTATTATTGTGTTTAATGGTTTTCATTTATTTGGTCATTAAATGATTGGGTTAAGTAATTTCTATATCGCTCGAGAGAAGATTTTACATTTTAGATCAAATAATAAATACTCTAGGTTTGTACGGGAGATAGAGGTATACTCCTTTCCATATCACCATCGAGCTATTTTCACTAAAATTTAATGTGATTATTTGGTTTTAAGGGAGTGAGGTCAATCGGGAGCTTCTATTGAAAATGTTGATGAAATCGTGCAATTGTATTTGATATTTTGGATTAGATAACTAGTGGGTTTGAATTACTTAGTAGAAGCATAAATGTCAAGGTACTCATCTAGTGGAGAATCGTCACGTGGATAGATTTTTGACATGCCAATTAGGCACAATCAAACTAGAGTGAGAAAATAAGTAAGTGATTTGAGAGCAACCTTCAAATTTACACATCGGAAAAGAGAGTGAACATTTATTTAAGGAGTGCGAATCTCAGGAGCGGGAAAAGGAAATATTTGACCATAAAGTGTCGGTTGAAATCAATTTGTGAATTTAAGGACCAAATTGCGCAAGATCAAAGTTGAGGGACGTATCATGCAATTATCTAAAGACTTGGCTGCAAAATTAAAACCAATAATTTGTGGTTTTAGTCTTTTGGACACAATCTTAGCTGCGCCTAGGCGCCATTTTTTAAATTTGGGGACCTTTTTGTCATTCGTCCGAAACTTTATGGACCAAAGCTGCGATTTCTGGAAAGAGATTTAAATTGACACCCAGCAGCCTCATTTTTCTAGTTCATTCTTCATTATCTTTCTTTTTTCTTTCATTTTCTTTTCTTTTCCTTTTCAATTTCTTGTAATTTTGGGGATACAAATCAGGAGTACATGGAGAATACATTCAAGAGAGAACGGAGTGAGGTCAATCATGAGCTTCTATTGAAATTTTTGAAGAAATTGTATTTGATGTTTGGGGTCAGATAACTAGTGGGTTTGAATTATTTAGTATAAGCTTAAATATCAAAGCACTCATCTAGTGGAGAATCATCACGCGGATGGATTTTTGAAATTGTCGGTCAGGCCCAACCAAACTAGAGTGAGGAAATAAATGACTGATTTGAGAGCAACCTTTAGATTTACACTTGGGAAAACAAAGTAGACATTTACTTAGTATAAGCTCAAATATGAAGGTACTCATCTAGTGGAGAATCATCACGTGGATAGATTTTTGACATGCCGGTTAGGTCCAACCAAACTAGAGTGAGAACATAAATAATTGATTTGAGTGCAACCTTCGTATTTACACTTGGGAAAAGAGAGTAAACATTTATTTAAGGAGTGCGAATCTCAGGAGCGGGAAAAGGAAATATTTGACCACAAAGTGTCGGTTGAAATCAATTTGAATTTTTTTCCATCTTGACAACATTTTCATAATGTAGATAATGATTGAGCCTTTGTTTGATCCACATTATTTTTCTCATTCTCAAGCTTCTACTCATTTTTAACCACACATTTGTCGATAAAATAATATTTTCCATCACATCAGTAAGTTTTCATTCTTTTTCGACCACTCTTTAATGGCAAAATGCTTATTTTCATCTGTATTTATTATTGTGTTGAATGGTTTTCATTTATTTGGTCATTAAATGATTGGGTTAAGTAATTTGTATATCGTTCGAGAGAAGATTGTACATTTTAGATCAAATAATAAATACTTTAGGTTTGTACGGGAGATAGAGATATACTCATTTCCATATCACCATCGAGCTATTTTCACTAAAATTTAATGTGATTATTTGGTTTTGAGGGAGTGAGGTCAATCGGGAGCTTCTATTGAAAATTTTGATGAAATCGTGCAATTGTATTTGATATTTTGGATTAGATAACTAGTGGGTTTGAATTACTTAGTATAAGCTTAAATGTCAAGGTACTCATCTAGTGGAGAATCGTCACGTGGATAGATTTTTGACATGCCAGTTAGGCCCAACCAAACTAGAGTGAGAAAATAAATAAGTGATTTGAGAGCAACCTTCAAATTTACACATGGGAAAAGAGAGTGAACATTTATTTAAGGAGTGCGAATCTCAGGAGCGGGAAAAGGAAATATTTGACCATAAAGTGTCGGTTGAAATCAATTTGTGAATTTAAGGACCAAATTGCGCAAGATCAAAGTTGAGGGACGTATCATGCAATTATCTAAAGACTTGGCTGCAAAATTAAAACCAACAATTTGTGGTTTTAGTCTATTGGACAAAAACTTAGCAGCGCCTAGGCGCCATTTTTTAAATTTGGGGACCTTTTTGTCATTCGTTCGAAACTTTATGGACCAAAGCTGCGATTTTTGGAAAGAGATTTAAATTGACACCCAGAATCATTTTACTAGTTCATTCTTCATTATCTTTCTTTTTTCTTTCATTTTCTTTTCTTTTCCTTTTCAATTTCTTGTAATTTTGGGGATACAAATCAAGAGTACATGGAGAATACATTCAAGAGAGAACGGAGTGAGGTCAATCATGAGCTTCTATTGAAATTTTTGAAGAAATTGTATTTGATGTTTGGGGTCAGATAACTAGTGGGTTTGAATTATTTAGTATAAGCTTAAATATCAAAGCACTCATCTAGTGGAGAATCATCAAGCGGATGGATTTTTGAAATTGTCGGTCAGGCCCAACCAAACTAGAGTGAGGAAATAAATGACTGATTTGAGAGCAACCTTTAGATTTACACTTGGGAAAACAAAGTAGACATTTACTTAGTATAAGCTCAATTATGAAGGTACTCATCTAGTGGAGAATCATCACGTGGATAGATTTTGACATGTCGGTTAGGTCCAACCAAACTAGAGTGAGAACATAAATAATTGATTTGAGAGAAACCTTCAGATTTACACTTGGGAAAAGAGACTAAACATTTATTTAAGGAGTGCGAATCTCAGGAGCGGGAAAAGGAAATATTTGACCACAAAGTGTCGGTTGAAATCAATTTGAATTTTTTTCCATCTTGACAACATTTTCATAATGTAGATAACGATTGAGCCTTTGTTTGATCCACATTATTTTTCTCATTCTCAAGCTTCTACTCTTTTTTAACCACACATTTGTCGATAAAATAATATTTTCCATCACATCAGTAAGTTTTCATTCTTTTTTGACCACTCTTTAATGGCAAAATGCTTATTTTCATCTGTATTTATTATTGTGTTGAATGGTTTTCATTTATTTGGTCATTAAATGATTGGGTTAAGTAATTTGTATATCGTTCGAGAGAAGATTGTACATTTTAGATCAAATAATAAATACTCTAGGTTTGTACGGGAGATAGAGATATACTCCTTTCCATATCACCATCGAGCTATTTTCACTAAAATTTAATGTGATTATTTGGTTTTAAGGGAGTGAGGTCAATCGGGAGCTTCTATTGAAAATTTTGATGAAATCGTGCAATTGTATTTGATATTTTGGATTAGATAACTAGTGGGTTTGAATTACTTAGTATAAGCTTAAATGTCAAGGTACTCATCTAGTGGAGAATCGTCACGTGGATAGATTTTTGACATGCCATTAGGCCCAACCAAACTAGAGTGAGAAAATAAATAAGTGATTTGAGAGCAACATGGGAAAAGAGAGTGAACATTTATTTAAGGAGTGCGAATCTCAGGAGCGGGAAAAGGAAATATTTGACCATAAAGTGTCGGTTGAAATCAATTTGTGAATTTAAGGACCAAATTGCGCAAGATCAAAGTTGAGGGACGTATCATGCAATTATCTAAAGACTTGGCTGCAAAATTAAAACCAATAATTTGTGGTTTTAGTCTTTTGGACACAAACTTAGCAGCGCCTAGGCGCCATTTTTTAAATTTGGGGACCTTTTTGTCATTCGTCCGAAACTTTATGGACCAAAGCAGCGATTTCTGGAAAGAGATTTAAATTGACACCCAGCAGCCTCATTTTTCTAGTTCATTCTTCATTATCTTTCTTTTTTCTTTCATTTTCTTTTCTTTTCCTTTTCAATTTCTTGTAATTTTGGGGACACAAATCAGGAGTACATGGAGAATACATTCAAGAGAGAACGAAGTGAGGTCAATCATGAGCTTCTATTGAAATTTTTGAAGAAATTGTATTTGATGTTTGGGGTCAGATAACTAGTGGGTTTGAATTATTTAGTATAAGCTTAAATATCAAAGCACTCATCTAGTGGAGAATCATCACGCGGATGGATTTTTGAAATTGTCGGTCAGGCCCAACCAAACTTGAGTGAGGAAATAAATGACTGATTTGAGAGCAACCTTTAGATTTACACTTGGGAAAACGAAGTAGACTTTTACTTAGTATAAGCTCAAATATGAAGGTACTCATCTAGTGGAGAATCATCACGTGGATAGATTTTTGACATGCCGGTTAGGTCCAACCAAACTAGAGTGAGAACATAAATAATTGATTTGAGAGCAACCTTCAGATTTACACTTGGGAAAAGAGAGTAAACATTTATTTAAGGAGTGCGAATCTCAGGAGCGGGAAAAGGAAATATTTGACCACAAAGTGTCGGTTGAAATCAATTTGAATTTTTTTCCATCTTGACAACATTTTCATAATGTAGATAATGATTGAGCCTTTGTTTGATCCACATTATTTTTCTCATTCTCAAGCTTCTACTCATTTTTAACCACACATTTGTCGATAAAATAATATTTTCCATCACATCAGTAAGTTTTCATTCTTTTTCGACCACTCTTTAATGGCAAAATGCTTATTTTCATCTGTATTTATTATTGTGTTGAATGGTTTTCATTTATTTGGTCATTAAATGATTGGGTTAAGTAATTTGTATATCGTTCGAGAGAAGATTGTACATTTTAGATCAAATAATAAATACTCTAGGTTTGTACGGGAGATAGAGATATACTCCTTTCCATATCACCATCGAGCTATTTTCACTAAAATTTAATTTGATTATTTGGTTTTGAGGGAGTGAGGTCAATCGAGAGCTTCTATTGAAAATGTTGATGAAATCGTGCAATTGTATTTGATATTTTGGATTAGATAACTAGTGGGTTTGAATTACTTAGTATAAGCTTAAATGTCAAGGTACTCATCTAGTGGAGAATCGTCACGTGGATAGATTTTTGACATGCCAGTTAGGCCCAACCAAACTAGAGTGAGAAAATAAATAAGTGATTTGAGAGCAACCTTCAAATTTACACATGGGAAAAGAGAGTGAACATTTATTTAAGGAGTGCGAATCTCAGGAGCGGGAAAAGGAAATATTTGACCATAAAGTGTCGGTTGAAATCAATTTGTGAATTTAAGGACCAAATTGCGCAAGATCAAAGTTGAGGGACGTATCATGCAATTATCTAAAGACTTGGCTGCAAAATTAAAACCAATAATTTGTGGTTTTAGTCTTTTGGACAAAAACTTAACAGTGCCTAGGCGCCATTTTTTAAATTTGGGGACCTTTTTGTCATTCGTCCGAAACTTTATGGACCAAAGCTGCGATTTCTGGAAAGAGATTTAAATTGACACCCAGCAGCCTCATTTTTCTAGTTCATTCTTCATTATCTTTCTTTTTTCTTTCATTTTCTTTTCTTTTCCTTTTCAATTTCTTGTAATTTTGGGGACACAAATCAGGAGTACATGGAGAATACATTCAAGAGAGAACGAAGTGAGGTCAATCATGAGCTTCTATTGAAATTTTTGAAGAAATTGTATTTGATGTTTGGGGTCAGATAACTAGTGGGTTTGAATTATTTAGTATAAGCTTAAATATCAAAGCACTCATCTAGTGGAGAATCATCACGCGGATGGATTTTTGAAATTGTCGGTCAGGCCCAACCAAACTAGAGTGAGGAAATAAATGACTGATTTGAGAGCAACCTTTAGATTTACACTTGGGAAAACAAAGTAGACATTTACTTAGTATAAGCTCAAATATGAAGGTACTCATCTAGTGGAGAATCATCACGTGGATAGATTTTTGACATGTCGGTTAGGTCCAACCAAACTCGAGTGAGAACATAAATAATTGATTTGAGAGCAACCTTCAGATTTACACTTGGGAAAAGAGAGTAAACATTTATTTAAGGAGTGCGAATCTCAGGAGCGGGAAAAGGAAATATTTGACCACAAAGTGTCGGTTGAAATCAATTTGAATTTTTTTCCATCTTGACAACATTTTCATAATGTAGATAATGATTGAGCCTTTGTTTGATCCACATTATTTTTCTCATTCTCAAGCTTCTACTCATTTTTAACCACACATTTGTCGATAAAATAATATTTTCCATCACATCAGTAAGTTTTCATTCTTTTTCGACCACTCTTTAATGCCAAAATGCTTATTTTCATCTGTATTTATTATTGTGTTGAATGGTTTTCATTTATTTGGTCATTAAATGATTGGGTTAAGTAATTTGTATATCGTTCGAGAGAAGATTGTACATTTTAGATCAAATAATAAATACTCTAGGTTTGTACGGGAGATAGAGATATACTCCTTTCCATATCACCATCGAGCTATTTTCACTAAAATTTAATGTGATTATTTGGTTTTAAGGGAGTGAGGTCAATCGGGAGCTTCTATTGAAAATTTTGATGAAATCGTGCAATTGTATTTGATATTTTGGATTAGATAACTAGTGGGTTTGAATTACTTAGTATAAGCTTAAATGTCAAGGTACTCATCTAGTGGAGAATCGTCACGTGGATAGATTTTTGACATGCCAGTTAGGCCCAACCAAACTAGAGTGAGAAAATAAATAAGTGATTTGAGAGCAACCTTCAAATTTACACATGGGAAAAGAGAGTGAACATTTATTTAAGGAGTGCGAATTTCGGGAGCGGGAAAAGGAAATATTTGACCATAAAGTGTCGGTTGAAATCAATTTGTGAATTTAAGGACCAAATTGCACAAGATCAAAGTTGAGGGACGTATCATGCAATTATCTAAAGACTTGGCTGCAAAATTAAAACCAATAATTTGTGGTTTTAGTCTTCTGGACACAAACTTAGCAGCCTAGGCGCCATTTTTTAAATTTGGGGACCTTTTTGTCATTCGTCCGAAACTTTATGGACCAAAGCTCGCGATTTACGGAAAGAGATTTAAATTGACACCCAGCAGCCTCATTTTTCTAGTTCATTCTTCATTCTCTTTCTTTTTTCTTTCGTTTTCTTTTCTTTTCCTTTTCGATTTCTTGTAATTTTGGGGATACAAATCAAGAGTACATGGAGAATACATTCAAGAGAGAACGGAGTGAGGTCAATCATGAGCTTCTATTGAAATTTTTGAAGAAATTGTATTTGATGTTTGGGGTCAGATAACTAGTGGGTTTGAATTATTTAGTATAAGCTTAAATATCAAAGCACTCATCTAGTGGAGAATCATCACGCGGATGGATTTTTTAAATTGTCGGTCAGGCCCAAGCAAACTAGAGTGAGGAAATAAATGACTGATTTGAGAGCAACCTTTAGATTTACACTTGGGAAAACAAAGTAGACATTTACTTAGTATAAGCTCAAATATGAAGGTACTCATCTAGTGGGGAATCATCACGTGGATAGATTTTTGACATGCCGGTTAGGTCCAACCAAACTAGAGTGAGAACATAAATAATTGATTTGAGAGCAACCTTCAGATTTACACTTGGGAAAAGAGAGTAAACATTTATTTAAGGAGTGCGAATCTCAGGAGCGGGAAAAGGAAATATTTGACCACAAAGTGTCGGTTGAAATCAATTTGAATTTTTTTCCATCTTGACAACATTTTCATAATGTAGATAATGATTGAGCCTTTGTTTGATCCACATTATTTTTCTCATTCTCAAGCTTCTACTCATTTTTAACCACACATTTGTCGATAAAATAATATTTTCCATCACATCAGTAAGTTTTCATTCTTTTTCGACCACTCTTTAATGGCAAAATGCTTATTTTCATCTGTATTTATTATTGTGTTGAATGGTTTTCATTTATTTGGTCATTAAATGATTGGGTTAAGTAATTTGTATATCGTTCGAGAGAAGATTGTACATTTTAGATCAAATAATAAATACTCTAGGTTTGTACGGGAGATAGAGATATACTCCTTTCCATATCACCATCGAGCTATTTTCACTAAAATTTAATGTGATTATTTGGTTTTAAGGGAGTGAGGTCAATCGGGAGCTTCTATTGAAAATTTTGATGAAATCGTGCAATTGTATTTGATATTTTGGATTAGATAACTAGTGGGTTTGAATTACTTAGTATAAGCTTAAATGTCAAGGTACTCATCTAGTGGAGAATCGTCACGTGGATAGATTTTTGACATGCCAGTTAGGCCCAACCAAACTAGAGTGAGAAAATAAATAAGTGATTTGAGAGCAACCTTCAAATTTACACTTGGGAAAAGAGAGTGAACATTTATTTAAGGAGTGCGAATCTCAGGAGCGGGAAAAGGAAATATTTGACCATAAAGTGTCTGTTGAAATCAATTTGTGAATTTAAGGACCAAATTGCAAGATCAAAGTTGAGGGACGTATCATGCAATTATCTAAAGACTTGGCTGCAAAATTAAAACCAATAATTTGTGGTTTTAGTCTTCTGGACACAAACTTAGCAGCGCCTAGGCGCCATTTTTTAAATTTGGGGACCTTTTTGTCATTCGTCCGAAACTTTATGGACCAAAGCAGCGATTTCTGGAAAGAGATTGAAATTGACACCCAGCAGCCTCATTTTTCTAGTTCATTCTTCATTATCTTTCTTTTTTCTTTCATTTTCTTTTCTTTTCCTTTTCAATTTCTTGTAATTTTGGGGATAGAAATCAGGAGTACATGGAGAATACATTCAAGAGAGAACGAAGTGAGGTCAATCATGAGCTTCTATTGAAATTTTTGAAGAAATTGTATTTGAATTATTTAGTATAAGCTTAAATATCAAAGCACTCATCTAGTGGAGAATCATCACGCGGATGGATTTTTGAAATTGTCGGTCAGGCCCAACCAAACTAGAGTGAGGAAATAAATGACTGATTTGAGAGCAACCTTTAGATTTACACTTGGGAAAACAAAGTAGACATTTACTTAGTATAAGCTCAAATATGAAGGTACTCATCTAGTGGGGAATCATCACGTGGATAGATTTTTGACATGCCGGTTAGGTCCAACCAAACTAGAGTGAGAACATAAATAATTGATTTGAGAGTAAACCTTTATTTAAGGAGTGCGAATCTCAGGAGCGGGAAAAGGAAATATTTGACCACAAAGTGTCGGTTGAAATCAATTTGAATTTTTTTCCATCTTGACAACATTTTCATAATGTAGATAATGATTGAGCCTTTGTTTGATCCACATTATTTTTCTCATTCTCAAGCTTCTACTCATTTTTAACCACACATTTGTCGATAAAATAATATTTTCCATCACATCAGCAAGTTTTCATTCTTTTTCGACCACTCTTTAATGTCAAAAAGCTTATTTTCATCTGTATTTATTATTGTGTTGAATGGTTTTCATTTATTTGGTCATTAAATGATTGGGTTAAGTAATTTGTATATCGTTCGAGAGAAGATTGTACATTTTAGATCAAATAATAAATACTCTAGGTTTGTACGGGAGATAGAGATATACTCCTTTCCATATCACCATCGAGCTATTTTCACTAAAATTTAATGTGATTATTTGGTTTTAAGGGAGTGAGGTCAATCGGGAGCTTCTATTGAAAATGTTGATGAAATCGTGCAATTGTATTTGATATTTTGGATTAGATAACTAGTGGGTTTGAATTACTTAGTAGAAGCATAAATGTCAAGGTACTCATCTAGTGGAGAATCGTCACGAGGATAGATTTTTGACATGCCATTAGGCCCAACCAAACTAGAGTGAGAAAATAAATAAGTGATTTGAGAGCAACATGGGAAAAGAGAGTGAACATTTATTTAAGGAGTGCGAATCTCAGGAGCGGGAAAATGAAATATTTGACCATAAAGTGTCGGCTGAAATCAATTAGTGAATTTAAGGACCAAATTGCGCAAGATCAAAGTTGAGGGACGTATCATGCAATTATCTAAAGACTTGGCTGCAAAATTAAAACCAATAATTTGTGGTTTTAGTCTTTTGGACACAAACTTAGCAGCGCCTAGGCGCCATTTTTTAAATTTGGGGACCTTTTTGTCATTCGTCCGAAACTTTATGGACCAAAGCAGCGATTTCTGGAAAGAGATTTAAATTGACACCCAGCAGCCTCATTTTTCTAGTTCATTCTTCATTATCTTTCTTTTTTCTTTCATTTTCTTTTCTTTTCCTTTTCAATTTCTTGTAATTTTGGGGATACAAATGAAGAGTACATGGAGAATACCTTCAAGAGAGAACGGAGTGAGGTCAATCATGAGCTTCTATTGAAATTTTTGAAGAAATTGTATTTGATGTTTGGGGTCAGATAACTAGTGGGTTTGAATTATTTAGTATAAGCTTAAATATCAAAGCACTCATCTAGTGGAGAATCATCACGCGGATGGATTTTTGAAATTGTCGGTCAGGCCCAACCAAACTAGAGTGAGGAAATAAATGACTGATTTGAGAGCAACCTTTAGATTTACACTTGGGAAAACAAAGTAGACATTTACTTAGTATAAGCTCAAATATGAAGGTACTCATCTAGTGGAGAATCATCACGTGGATAGATTTTTGACATGCCGGTTAGGTCCAACCAAACTAGAGTGAGAACATAAATAATTGATTTGAGAGCAACCTTCGTATTTACACTTGGGAAAAAAGAGTAAACATTTATTTAAGGAGTGCGAATCTCAGGAGCGGGAAAAGGAAATATTTGACCACAAAGTGTCGGTTGAAATCAATTTGAATTTTTTTCCATCTTGACAACATTTTCATAATGTAGATAACGATTGAGCCTTTGTTTGATCCACATTATTTTTCTCATTCTCAAGCTTCTACTCTTTTTGAACCACACATTTGTCGATAAAATAATATTTTCCATCACCATCGTAAGTTTTCATTCTTTTTAGACCACTCTTTAACGCCAAAATGCTTAGTTTCATTTGTATTTATTGTTGTGTTGAATGGTTTTCCTTTATTTGGCCATTAAATGATTGGGTTAAGTAATTTGTATATCGTTCGAGAGAAGATTGTACATTTTAGATCAAATAATAAATACTCTAGGTTTGTACGGGAGATAGAGATATACTCCTTTCCATATCACCATCGAGCTATTTTCACTAAAATTTAATGTGATTATTTGGTTTTAAGGGAGTGAGGTCAATCGGGAGCTTCTATTGAAAATTTTGATGAAATCGTGCAATTGTATTTGATATTTTGGATTAGATAACTAGTGGGTTTGAATTACTTAGTATAAGCTTAAATGTCAAGGTACTCATCTAGTGGAGAATCGTCACGTGGATAGATTTTTGACATGCCAGTTAGGCCCAACCAAACTAGAGTGAGAAAATAAATAAGTGATTTGAGAGCAACCTTCAAATTTACACATGGGAAAAGAGAGTGAACATTTATTTAAGGAGTGCGAATCTCAGGAGCGGGAAAAGGAAATATTTGACCATAAAGTGTCGGTTGAAATCAATTTGTGAATTTAAGGACCAAATTGCGCAAGATCAAAGTTGAGGGACGTATCATGCAATTATCTAAAGACTTGGCTGCAAAATTAAAACCAATAATTTGTGGTTTTAGTCTTTTGGACACAAACTTAGCAGCGCCTAGGCGCCATTTTTTAAATTTGGGGACCTTTTTGTCATTCGTCCGAAACTTTATGGACCAAAGCAGCGATTTTTGGAAAGAGATTTAAATTGACACCCAGCTGCCTCATTTTTCTAGTTCATTCTTCATTATCTTTCTTTTTTCTTTCATTTTCTTTTCTTTTCCTTTTCAATTTCTTGTAATTTTGGGGATACAAATCAGGAGTACATGGAGAATACATTCAAGAGAGAACGGAGTGAGGTCAATCATGAGCTTCTATTGAAATTTTTGAAGAAATTGTATTTGATGTTTGGGGTCAGATAACTAGTGGGTTTGAATTATTTAGTATAAGCTTAAATATCAAAGCACTCATCTAGTGGAGAATCATCACGCGGATGGATTTTTGAAATTGTCGGTCAGGCCCAACCAAACTAGAGTGAGGAAATAAATGACTGATTTGAGAGCAACCTTTAGATTTACACTTGGGAAAACAAAGTAGACATTTACTTAGTATAAGCTCAAATATGAAGGTACTCATCTTGTGGAGAACCATCACGTGGATAGATTTTTGACATGCCGGTTAGGTCCAACCAAACTAGAGTGAGAACATAAATAATTGATCTGAGAGCAACATTCAGATTTACACTTGGGAAAAGAGAGTAAACATTTATTTAAGGAGTGCGAATCTCAGGAGCGGGAAAAGGAAATATTTGACCACAAAGTGTCGGTTGAAATCAATTTGAATTTTTTTCCATCTTGACAACATTTTCATAATGTAGATAATGATTGAGCCTTTGTTTGATCCACATTATTTTTCTCATTCTCAAGCTTCTACTCATTTTTAACCACACATTTGTCGATAAAATAATATTTTCCATCACATCAGTAAGTTTTCATTCTTTTTCGACCACTCTTTAATGGAAAATGCTTATTTTCATCTGTATTTATTATTGTGTTTAATGGTTTTCATTTATTTGGTCATTAAATGATTGGGTTAAGTAATTTCTATATCGTTCGAGAGAAGATTTTACATTTTAGATCAAATAATAAATACTCTAGGTTTGTACGGGAGATAGAGGTATACTCCTTTCCATATCACCATCGAGCTATTTTCACTAAAATTTAATGTGATTATTTGGTTTTAAGGGAGTGAGGTCAATCGGGAGCTTCTATTGAAAATTTTGATGAAATCGTGCAATTGTATTTGATATTTTGGATTAGATAACTAGTGGGTTTGAATTACTTAGTATAAGCTTAAATGTCAAGGTACTCATCTAGTGGAGAATCGTCACGTGGATAGATTTTTGACATGCCAGTTAGGCCCAACCAAACTAGAGTGAGAAAATAAATAAGTGATTTGAGAGCAACCTTCAAATTTACACATGGGAAAAGAGAGTGAACATTTATTTAAGGAGTGCGAATCTCAGGAGCGGGAAAAGGAAATATTTGACCATAAAGTGTCGGTTGAAATCAATTTGTGAATTTAAGGACCAAATTGCGCAAGATCAAAGTTGAGGGACGTATCATGCAATTATCTAAAGACTTGGCTGCAAAATTAAAACCAATAATTTGTGGTTTTAGTCTTTTGGACACAAACTTAGCAGCGCCTAGGCGCCATTTTTTAAATTTGGGGACCTTTTTGTCATTCGTCCGAAACTTTATGGACCAAAGCTGCGATTTCTGGAAAGAGATTTAAATTGACACCCAGCAGCCTCATTTTTCTAGTTCATTCTTCATTATCTTTCTTTTTTCTTTCATTTTCTTTTCTTTTCCTTTTCAATTTCTTGTAATTTTGGGGATACAAATCAGGAGTACATGGAGAATACATTCAAGAGAGAACGGAGTGAGGTCAATCATGAGCTTCTATTGAAATTTTTGAAGAAATTGTATTTGATGTTTGGGGTCAGATAACTAGTGGGTTTGAATTATTTAGTATAAGCTTAAATATCAAAGCACTCATCTAGTGGAGAATCATCACGCGGATGGATTTTTGAAATTGTCGGTCAGGCCCAAGCAAACTAGAGTGAGGAAATAAATGACTGATTTGAGAGCAACCTTTAGATTTACACTTGGGAAAACAAAGTAGACATTTACTTAGTATAAGCTCAAATATGAAGGTACTCATCTTGTGGAGAATCACCACGTGGATAGATTTTTGACATGCCGGTTAGGTCCAACCAAACTAGAGTGAGAACATAAATAATTGATTTGAGAGCAACCTTCAGATTTACACTTGGGAAAAGAGAGTAAACATTTATTTAAGGAGTGCGAATCTCAGGAGCGGGAAAAGGAAATATTTGACCACAAAGTGTCGGTTGAAATCAATTTGAATTTTTTTCCATCTTGACAACATTTTCATAATGTAGATAATGATTGAGCCTTTGTTTGATCCACATTATTTTTCTCATTCTCAAGCTTCTACTCATTTTTAACCACACATTTGTCGATAAAATAATATTTTCCATCACATCAGCAAGTTTTCATTCTTTTTCGACCACTCTTTAATGCCAAAATGCTTATTTTCATCTGTATTTATTATTGTGTTGAATGGTTTTCATTTATTTGGTCATTAAATGATTGGGTTAAGTAATTTGTATATCGTTCGAGAGAAGATTGTACATTTTAGATCAAATAATAAATACTCTAGGTTTGTACGGGAGATAGAGATATACTCCTTTCCATATCACCATCGAGCTATTTTCACTAAAATTTAATGTGATTATTTGGTTTTAAGGGAGTGAGGTCAATCGGGAGCTTCTATTGAAAATTTTGATGAAATCGTGCAATTGTATTTGATATTTTGGATTAGATAACTAGTGGGTTTGAATTACTTAGTATAAGCTTAAATGTCAAGGTACTCATCTAGTGGAGAATCGTCACGTGGATAGATTTTTGACATGCCAGTTAGGCCCAACCAAACTAGAGTGAGAAAATAAATAAGTGATTTGAGAGCAACCTTCAAATTTACACATGGGAAAAGAGAGTGAACATTTATTTAAGGAGTGCGAATCTCAGGAGCGGGAAAAGGAAATATTTGACCATAAAGTGTCGGTTGAAATCAATTTGTGAATTTAAGGACCAAATTGCGCAAGATCAAAGTTGAGGGACGTATCATGCAATTATCTAAAGACTTGGCTGCAAAATTAAAACCAATAATTTGTGGTTTTAGTCTTTTGGACACAAATTTAGCAGCGCCTAGGCGCCATTTTTTAAATTTGGGGACCTTTTTGTAATTCATCCGAAACTTTATGGACCAAAGGTTCGATTTCTGGAAAGAGATTTTAATTGACACCCGCAGCCTCATTTTTCTAGTTCATTCTTCATTATCTTTCTTTTTTCTTTCATTTTCTTTTCTTTTCCTTTTCAATTTCTTGTAATTTTGGGGATACAAATCAGGAGTACATGGAGAATACATTCAAGAGAGAACGGAGTGAGGTCAATCATGAGCTTCTATTGAAATTTTTGAAGAAATTGTATTTGATGTTTGGGGTCAGATAACTAGTGGGTTTGAATTATTTAGTATAAGCTTAAATATCAAAGCACTCATCTAGTGGAGAATCATCACGCGGATGGATTTTTGAAATTGTCGGTCAGGCCCAACCAAACTAGAGTGAGGAAATAAATGACTGATTTGAGAGCAACCTTTAGATTTACACTTGGGAAAACAAAGTAGACATTTACTTAGTATAAGCTTAAATGTGAGGTACTCATCTAGTGGAGAATCATCACGTTCATAGATTTTTGACATGCCGGTTAGGTCCAACCAAACCAGAGTGAGAACATAAATAACTGATTTGAGAGCAACCTTCAGATTTACACTTGGGAAAAGAGAGTAAACATTTATTTAAGGAGTACGAATCTAAGGAGCGGGAAAATGAAATATTTGACCATAAAGTGTCGGTTGAAATCAATTTGATATATTTTCCATGTTGACAACATTTTCATATTGTAGATAATCATTGAGCCTTCGTTTGATCCACATTATTTTTCTCATTCTCAATCTTCTACTCATTTTTAACCACACATTTTTCGATAAAATAATATTTTCCACCACATCAATAAGTTTTCATTCTTTTTAGACCACTCTTTAATGCCAAAATGCTTGTTTTCATCTGTATTTATTATTGTGTTGAATGGTTTTCATTTAGTTGGTCATTAAATGATTGGGTTAAGTAATTTGTATATCGTTCGAGAGAAGTTTGTACATTTTAGATCAAATAATAAATACTCTAGGTTTGTACGGGAGATAGAGATTTACTCCTTTCCAAATCACCATCCAGCTATTTTCACTAAAATTTAATGTGATTATTTGGTTTTAAGGGAGTGAGGTCAATCGGGAGCTTCTATTGAAAATTTTGATGAAATCGTGCAATTGTATTTGATATTTTGTATTAGATAACTAGTGGGTTTGAATTAGTTATTATAAGCTTAAATGTCAAGGTACTCATCTAGTGGAGAATCGTCACGTGGATAGATTTTTGACATGCCAGTTAGGCCCAACCAAACTAGAGTGAGAAAATAAATAAGTGATTTGAGAGCAACCTTCAAATTTACACATGGGAAAAGAGAGTGAACATTTATTTAAGGAGTGCGAATCTCAGGAGCGGGAAAAGGAAATATTTGACCATAAAGTGTCGGTTGAAATCAATTTGTGAATTTAAGGACCAAATTGCACAAGATCAAAGTTGAGGGACGTATCATGCAATTATCTAAAGACTTGGCTGCAAAATTAAAACCAATAATTTGTGGTTTTAGTCTTTTGGACACAATCTTAGCTGCGCCTAGGCGCCATTTTTTAAATTTGGGGACCTTTTTGTCATTCGTCCGAAACTTTATGGACCAAAGCAGCGATTTATGTAAAGAGATTTAAATTGACACCCAAAGACCTCATTTTTCTAGTTCATTCTTCATTATCTTTCTTTTTTCTTTCATTTTCTTTTCTTTTCCTTTTCAATTTCTTGTAATTTTGGGGATACAAATCAGGAGTACATGGAGAATACATTCAAGAGAGAACGGAGTGAGGTCAATCATGAGCTTCTATTGAAATTTTTGAAGAAATTGTATTTGATGTTTGGGGTCAGATAACTAGTGGGTTTGAATTATTTAGTATAAGCTTAAATATCAAAGCACTCATCTAGTGGAGAATCATCACGCGGATGGATTTTTGAAATTGTCGGTGAGGCCCAACCAAACTAGAGTGAGGAAATAAATGACTGATTTGAGAGCAACCTTTAGATTTACACTTGGGAAAACAAAGTAGACATTTACTTAGTATAAGCTCAAATATGAAGGTACTCATCTAGTGGGGAATCATCACGTCGATAGATTTTTGACATGCCGATTAGGTCCAACCAAACTAGAGTGAGAACATAAATAATTGATTTGAGAGCAACCTTCATATTTACAGTTGGGAAAAGAGACTAAACATTTATTTATGGAGTGCGAATCTCAGGAGCGGGAAAAGGAAATATTTGACCACAAAGTGTCGGTTTACATCAATTTGAATTTTTTTCCATCTTGACAACATTTTCATAATGTAGATAATGATTGAGCCTTTGTTTGATCCACATTATTTTTCTCATTCTCAAGCTTCTACTCTTTTTTAACCACACATTTGTCGATAAAATAATATTTTCCATCACCAGTAAGTTTTCATTCTATTTCGACCACTCTTTAATGGCAAAATGCTTATTTTCATCTCGTATTTTTTAGTGCGTTGAATGGTTTTCATTTATTTGGTCATTAAATGATTGGGTTAAGTAATTTGTATATCGTTCGAGAGAAGATTGTACATTTTAGATCAAATAATAAATACTCTAGGTTTGTACGGGAGATAGAGATATACTCCTTTCCATATCACCATCGAGCTATTTTCACTAAAATTTAATGTGATTATTTGGTTTTAAGGGAGTGAGGTCAATCGGGAGCTTCTATTGAAAATTTTGATGAAATCGTGCAATTGTATTTGATATTTTGGATTAGATAACTAGTGGGTTTGAATTACTTAGTATAAGCTTAAATGTCAAGGTACTCATCTAGTGGAGAATCGTCACGTGGATAGATTTTTGACATGCCAGTTAGGCCCAACCAAACTAGAGTGAGAAAATAAATAAGTGATTTGAGAGCAACCTTCAAATTTACACATGGGAAAAGAGAGTGAACAATTATTTAAGGATTGCGAATATCAGGAGCGGGAAAGGAAATATTTGACCATAAAGTGTCGGTTGAAATCAATTTGTGAATTTAAGGACCAAATTGCGCAAGATCAAAGTTGAGGGACGTATCATGCAATTATCTAAAGACTTGGCTGCAAAATTAAAACCAATAATTTGTGGTTTTAGTCTTTTGGACAAAAACTTAACAGTGCCTAGGCGCCATTTTTTAAATTTGGGGACCTTTTTGTCATTCGTCCGAAACTTTATGGACCAAAGCTGCGATTTCTGGAAAGAGATTGAAATTGACACCCAGCAGCCTCATTTTTCTAGTTCATTCTTCATTATCTTTCTTTTTTCTTTCTTTTTCTTTTCTTTTCCTCTTCTATTTCTTGTATTTCTGGGGACACAAATCTGGAGTAGATGGAGAATACATTCATGAGAGAACGAAGTGTGGTCACTCATGAGCTTCTTTTGAAATTTTTGAAGAAATTGTATTTGATGTTTGGGGTCAGATAACTAGTGGGTTTGAATTATTTCATATAAGCTTAAATATCAAAGCACTCATCTAGTGGAGAATCATCACGCGGATGGATTCTTGAAATTGTCGGTCAGGCCCAACCAAACTAGAGTGAGGAAATAAATGACTGATTTGAGAGCAACCTTTAGATTTACACTTGGGAAAACAAAGTCAACATTTACTTAGTATAATCTAAAATGTGAAGGTACTCATCTAGTGGAGAATCATCATGTTGATAGATTTTTGACATGCCGGTTAGGTCCAACCAAACCAGAGTGAGAACATAAATAATTGATTTGAGAGCAACCTTCAGATTTACACTTGGGAAAAGAGAGTAAACATTTATTTAAGGAGTGCGAATCTCAGGAGCGGGAAAAGGAAATATTTGACCACAAAGTGTCGGTTGAAATCAATTTGAATTTTTTTCCATCTTGACAACATTTTCATAATGTAGATAACGATTGAGCCTTTGTTTGATCCACATTATTTTTCTCATTCTCAAGCTTCTACTCTTTTTTAACCACACATTTGTCGATAAAATAATATTTTCCATCACATCAGTAAGTTTTCATTCTTTTTCAACCACTCTTTAATACCAAAATGCTTATTTTCGTCCGTATTTATTATTGTGTTGAATGGTTTTCATTTAGTTGGTCATTAAATGATTGGGTTAAGTAATTTGTATATCGTTCGAGAGAAGATTGTACATTTTAGATCAAATAATAAATACTCTAGGTTTGTACGGGAGATAGAGATATACTCCTTTCCATATCACCATCGAGCTATTTTCACTAAAATTTAATGTGATTATTTGGTTTTAAGGGAGTGAGGTCAATCGGGAGCTTCTATTGAAAATTTTGATGAAATCGTGCAATTGTATTTGATATTTTGGATTAGATAACTAGTGGGTTTGAATTACTTAGTATAAGCTTAAATGTCAAGGTACTCATCTAGTGGAGAATCGTCACGTGGATAGATTTTTGACATGCCAGTTAGGCCCAACCAAACTAGAGTGAGAAAATAAATAAGTGATTTGAGAGCAACCTTCAAATTTACACATGGGAAAAGAGAGTGAACATTTATTTAAGGAGTGCGAATCTCAGGAGCGGGAAAAGGAAATATTTGACCATAAAGTGTCGGTTGAAATCAATTTGTGAATTTAAGGACCAAATTGCGCAAGATCAAAGTTGAGGGACGTATCATGCAATTATCTAAAGACTTGGCTGCAAAATTAAAACCAATAATTTGTGGTTTTAGTCTTTTGGACACAAACTTAGCAGCGCCTAGGCGCCATTTTTTAAATTTGGGGACCTTTTTGTCATTCGTCCGAAACTTTATGGACCAAAGCTGCGATTTCTGGAAAGAGATTTAAATTGACACCCAGCAGCCTCATTTTTCTAGTTCATTCTTCATTATCTTTCTTTTTTCTTTCATTTTCTTTTCTTTTCCTTTTCAATTTCTTGTAATTTTGGGGATACAAATCAGGACTACGTGGAGAATACATTCAAGAGAGAACGAAGTGAGGTCAATCATGAGCTTCTATTGAAATTTTTGAAGAAATTGTATTTGATGTTTGGGGTCAGATAACTAGTGGGTTTGAATTATTTAGTATAAGCTTAAATATCAAAGCACTCATCTAGTGGAGAATCATCACGCGGATGGATTTTTGATATTGTCGGTCAGGCCCAAGCAAACTAGAGTGAGGAAATAAATGACTGATTTGAGAGCAACCTTTAGATTTACACTTGGGAAAACAAAGTAGACATTTACTTAGTATAAGCTCAAATATGAAGGTACTCTTCTAGTGGGGAATCACCACGTGGATAGATTTTTGACATGCCGGTTAGATCCAACCAAACTAGGGTGAGAACATAAATAATTGATTTGAGAGCAACCTTCAGATTTACACTTGGCAAAAGAGAGTAAACATTTATTTAAGGAGTGCGAATCTCAGGAGCGGGAAACGGAAATATTTGACCACAAAGTGTCGGTTGAAATCAATTTGAATTTTTTCCCATCTTGACAACATTTTCATAATGTAGATAATGAGTGAGCCTTTGTTTGATCCACAGTATTTTTCTCATTCTCAAGCTTCTACTCATTTTTAACCACACATTTGTCGATAAAATAATATTTTCCATCACATCAGTAAGTTTTCATTCCTTTTCGACCACTCTTTAATGGCAAAATGCTTATTTTCATCTGTATTTTTTATTGTGTTGAATGGTTTTCATTTATTTGGTCATTAAATGATTGGGTTAAGTAATTTGTATATCGTTCGAGAGAAGATTGTACATTTTAGATCAAATAATAAATACAGGTTTGTACGGGAGATAGAGATATACTCCTTTCCATATCACCATCGAGCTATTTTCACTAAAATTTAATGTGATTATTTGGTTTTAAGGGAGTGAGGTCAATCGGGAGCTTCTATTGAAAATTTTGATGAAATCGTGCAATTGTATTTGATATTTTGGATTAGATAACTAGTGGGTTTGAATTACTTAGTATAAGCTTAAATGTCAAGGTACTCATCTAGTGGAGAATCGTCACGTGGATAGATTTTTGACATGCCAGTTAGGCCCAACCAAACTAGAGTGAGAAAATAAATAAGTGATTTGAGAGCAACCTTCAAATTTACACATGGGAAAAGAGAGTGAACATTTATTTAAGGAGTGCGAATCTCAGGAGCGGGAAAAGGAAATATTTGACCATAAAGTGTCGGTTGAAATCAATTTGTGAATTTAAGGACCAAATTGCGCAAGATCAAAGTTGAGGGACGTATCATGCAATTATCTAAAGACTTGGCTGCAAAATTAAAACCAATAATTTGTGGTTTTAGTCTTTTGGACACAAACTTAGCAGCGCCTAGGCGCCATTTTTTAAATTTGGGGACCTTTTTGTCATTCGTCCGAAACTTTATGGACCAAAGTCGATTTCGGAAAGAGATTTAAATTGACACCCAAGCCCTCATTTTTCTAGTTCATTCTTCATTATCTTTCTTTTTTCTTTCATTTTCTTTTCTTTTCCTTTTCAATTTCTTGTAATTTTGGGGATACAAATCAGGAGTACATGGAGAATACATTCAAGAGAGAACGGAGTGAGGTCAATCATGAGCTTCTATTGAAATTTTTGAAGAAATTGTATTTGATGTTTGGGGTTTGAATTATTTAGTATAAGCTTAAATATCAAAGCACTCATCTAGTGGAGAATCATCACGCAGAAGGATTTTTGAAATTGTCAGTCGCGGACAACCAAACTAGAGTGAGGAAATAAATGACTGATTTGAGAGCAACCTTTAGATTTACACTTGGGAAAACAAAGTAGACATTTACTTAGTATAAGCTCAAATATGAAGGTACTCATCTAGTGGAGAATCATCACGTGGATAGATTTTTGACATGCCGGTTAGGTCCAACCAAACTAGAGTGAGAACATAAATAATTGATTTGAGAGCAACCTTCAGATTTACACTTGGGAAAAGAGAGTAAACATTTATTTAAGGAGTGCGAATCTCAGGAGCGGGAAAAGGAAATATTTGACCACAAAGTGTCGGTTGAAATCAATTTGAATTTTTTTCCATCTTGACAACATTTTCATAATGTAGATAATGATTGAGCCTTTGTTTGATCCACATTATTTTTCTCATTCTCAAGCTTCTACTCATTTTTAACCACACATTTGTCGATAAAATAATATTTTCCATCACATCAGTAAGTTTTCATTCTTTTTCGACCACTCTTTAATGGCAAAATGCTTATTTTCATCTGTATTTATTATTGTGTTGAATGGTTTTCATTTATTTGGTCATTAAATGATTGGGTTAAGTAATTTGTATATCGTTCGAGAGAAGATTGTACATTTTAGATCAAATAATAAATACTCTAGGTTTGTACGGGAGATAGAGATATACTCCTTTCCATATCACCATCGAGCTATTTTCACTAAAATTTAATGTGATTATTTGGTTTTAAGGGAGTGAGGTCAATCGGGAGCTTCTATTGAAAATTTTGATGAAATCGTGCAATTGTATTTGATATTTTGGATTAGATAACTAGTGGGTTTGAATTATTCAGTATAAGTTTCAATGTCAAGGTACTCATCTAGTGGAGAATCGTCACGTGGATAGATTTCTGAAATTGTCGGTCAGGCCCAACCAAACTAGAGTGAGGAAATAAATGACTGATTTGAGAGCAACCTTTAGATTTACACTTGGGAAAACAAAGTAGACATTTACTTAGTATAAGCTTAAATGTCAAGGTACTCATCTAGTGGAGAATCGTCACGTGGATAGATTTTTGACATGCCAGCTAGGCCCAACCAAACTAGAGTGAGAAAATAAATAAGTGATTTGAGAGCAACCTTAAATTTACGCATGGGAAAAGAGAGTGAACATTTATTTAAGGAGTGCGAATCTCAGGAGCGGGAAAAGGAAATGTTTGACCATAAAGTGTCGGTTGAAATCAATTTGTGAATTTAAGGACCAAATTGCACAAGATCAAAGTTGAGGGACGTATCATGCAATTATCTAAAGACTTGGCTGCAAAATTAAAACCAATAATTTGTGGTTTTAGTCTTTTGGACACAAACTCAGCAGCTCCTAGGCGCCATTTTTTAAATTTGGGGACCTTTTTGTCACTCGTCCGAAACTTTATCGACCAAAGCTGCGATTTCTGGAAAGAGATTTAAATTGACACCCAGCAGCCTCATTTTTCTAGTTCATTCTTCATTATCTTTCTTTTTTCTTTCATTTTCTTTTCTTTTCCTTTTCAATTTCTTGTAATTTTGGGGATACAAATCAGGAGTACATGGAGAATACATTCAAGAGAGAACGGAGTGAGGTCAATCATGAGCTTCTATTGAAATTTTTGAAGAAATTGTATTTGATGTTTGGGGTCAGATAACTAGTGGGTTTGAATTATTTAGTATAAGCTTAAATATCAAAGCACTCATCTAGTGGAGAATCATCTCGCTGATGGTTTTTTGTAATTGTCTCTCAGGGCCAACCAAACTAGAGTGAGGAAATAAATGACTGATTTGAGAGCAACCTTTAGATTTACACTTGGGAAAACAAAGTAGACATTTACTTAGTATAAGCTCAAATATGAAGGTACTCATCTAGTGGAGAATCATCACGTGGATAGATTTTGACGTGTCGGTTAGGTCCAACCAAACTAGAGTGAGAACATAAATAATTGATTTGAGAGCAACCTTCAGATTTACACTTGGGAAAAGAGACTAAACATTTATTTAAGGAGTGCGAATCTCAGGAGCGGGAAAAGGAAATATTTGACCACAAAGTGTCGGTTGAAATCAATTTGAATTTTTTTCCATCTTGACAACATTTTCATAATGTAGATAATGATTGAGCCTTTGTTTGATCCACATTATTTTTCTCATTCTCAAGCTTCCACTCATTTTTAACCACACGTTTGTCGATAAAATAATATTTTCCATCACATCAGTAAATTTTCATTCTTTTTCGACCACTCTTTAACGCCAAAATGCTTAGTTTCATTTGTATTTATTGTTGTGTTGAATGGTTTTCCTTTATTTGGCCATTAAATGATTGGGTTAAGTAATTTGTATATCGTTCGAGAGAAGATTGTACATTTTAGATCAAATAATAAATACTCTAGGTTTGTACGGGAGATAGAGATATACTCCTTTCCATATCACCATCGAGCTATTTTCACTAAAATTTAATGTGATTATTTGGTTTTAAGGGAGTGAGGTCAATCGGGAGCTTCTATTGAAATTTTTGATGAAATCTAGCTATTGTATTTGATATTTTGGGTCAGATAACTAGTGGGTTTGAATTATTTATTAGAAGCTTAAATATATAAGCACTACTGTATTGGAGAATCATCACGCAGATGGATTTTTGAAATTGTCAGTCAGGGCCAACCAAACTAGAGTGAGGAAATAAATGACTGATTTGAGAGCAACCTTTAGATTTACACTTGGAAAAACAAAGTAGACATTTCCTTAGTATGAGCTTAAATGTCAGGGTACTCATCTAGTGGAGAATCGTCACGTGGATAGATTTTTGACATGCCAGCTAGGCCCAACCAAACAAGAATGAGAAAATAAATAAGTGATTTGAGAGCAACTTTCAAATTTACACATGGGAAAAGAGAGTGAACATTTATTTAAGGAGTGCGAATCTCAGGAGCGGGAAATGGAAATATATGACCATAAAGTGTCGGTTGAAATCAATTTGTGAATTTAAGGACCAAATTGCACAACATCAAAGTTGAGGGACGTATCATGCAATTATCTAAACACTTGGCTGCAAAATTAAAACCAATAATTTGTGGTTTTAGTCTTTTGGACGCAAACTTAGCAGCTCCTAGTCCTAGGCGCCATTTTTTAAATTTGGGGATCTTTTTGCCATTCGTCCGAGCCTTTATGGACCAAAGCTGCGATTTCTGGAAAGAGATTTGAATTAACACCCAGCAGCCTCATTTTCTAGTTCATTCTTCATTATCTTTCTTTTTTCTTTCATTTTCTTTTCTTTTCCTTTTCAATTTCTTGTAATTTTGGGGACACAAATTAGGAATACATGGAGAATACATTCAAGAGAGAACGGAGTGAGGTCAATCATGAGCTTCTGTTGAAATTTTTGAAGAAATTGTATTTGATGTTTGGGTTCAGATAACTAGTGGGTTTGAATTATTTAGTATAAGCTTAAATATCAAAGCACTCATCTAGTGGAGAATCATCACGCGGATGGATTTTTGAAATTGTCGGTCAGGCCCAACCAAACTAGAGTGAGGAAATAAATGACTGATTTGAGAGCAACCTTTAGATTTACACTTGGGAAAACAAAGTAGACATTTACTTAGTATAAGCTCAAATATGAAGGTACTCATCTAGTGGAGAATCATCACGTGGATAGATTTTTGACATGTCGGTTAGGTCCAACCAAACTCGAGTGAGAACATAAATAATTGATTTGAGAGCAATCTTCAGATTTACACTTGGGAAAAGAGAGTAAACATTTATTTAAGGAGTGCGAATCTCAGGAGCGGGAAAAGGAAATATTTGACCATAAAGTGTCTGTTGAAATCAATTTGTGAATTTAAGGACCAAATTGCAAGATCAAAGTTGAGGGACGTATCATGCAATTATCTAAAGACTTGGCTGCAAAATTAAAACCAATAATTTGTGGTTTTAGTCTTTTGGACACAAACTTAGCAGCGCCTAGGCGCCATTTTTTAAATTTGGGGACCTTTTTGTCATTCGTCCGAAACTTTATGGACCAAAGCTGCGATTTCTGAAAGAGATTTAAATTGACACCCGGCCTCATTTTTCTTGTTCATTCTTCATTATCTTTCTTTTTTCTTTCATTTTCTTTTCTTTTCCTTTTCAATTTCTTGTAATTTTGGGGATACAAATCAGGAGTACATGGAGAATACATTCAAGAGAGAACGGAGTGAGGTCAATCATGAGCCTCTATTGAAATTTTTGAAGCAATTGTGCAATTGTATTTGATGTTTGGGGTCAGATAACTAGTGGGTTTGAATTATTTAGTATAAGCTTAAATATCGAAGCACTCATTTAGTGGAGAATCATCACGCAGATGGATTTTTGAAATTGTCGGTCAGGCCCAACCAAACTAGATTGAGGAAATAAATGACTGATTTGAGAGCAACCTTTAGATTTACACTTGGGAAAACAAAGTAGACATTTCCTTAGTATAAGCTTAAATATGAAGGTACTCATCTAGTGGAGAATCATCACGTGGATAGATTTTTGACATGCCGGTTAGGTCCAACCAAACTAGAGTGAGAACATAAATAATTGATTTGAGAGCAACCTTCAGATTTACACTTGGGAAAAGAGAGTAAACATTTATTTAAGGAGTGCGAATCTCAGGAGCGGGAAAAGGAAATATTTGACCATAAAGTGTCGGTTGAAATCAATTTGTGAATTTAAGGACCAAATTGCACAAGATCAAAGTTGAGGGACGTATCATGCAATTATCTAAAGACTTGGCTGCAAAATTAAAACCAACAATTTGTGGTTTTAGTCTATTGGACAAAAACTTAGCAGCGCCTAGGCGCCATTTTTTAAATTTGGGGACCTTTTTGTCATTCGTTCGAAACTTTATGGACCAAAGTCACGATTTTTGGAAAGAGATTTAAATTGACACCCAGCAGCCTCATTTTTCTAGTTCATTCTTCATTATCTTTCTTTTTTCTTTCATTTTCTTTTCTTTTCCTTTCCAATTTCTTGTAATTTTGGGGATACAAATCAGGAGTACATGGAGAATACATTCAAGACAGAACGGAGTGAGGTCAATCATGAGCTTTTGTTGAAATTTTTGAAGAAATTGTATTTGATGTTTGGGTTCAGATAACTAGTGGGTTTGAATTATTTAGTATAAGCTTAAATATCGAAGGACTCATCTAGTGGAGAATCATCACGCAGATGGATTTTTGAAATTGTCGGTCAGGGCCAACCAAACTAGAGTGAGGAAATAAATGACTGATTTGAGAGCAACCTTTAGATTTACACTTGGGAAAACAAATTACACATTTACTTAGTATAAGCTTAAATGTGAAGGTACTCATCTAGTGGAGAATCCTCACGTGGATAGATTTTTGACATGCCGGTTAGGTCCAAACAAACTAGAGTGAGAACATAAATAATTGATTTGAGAGCAACCTTCAGATTTACACTTGGGAAAAGAGAGTCAACATTTATTTAAGGAGTGCGAATCTCAGGAGCGGGAAAAGGAAATATTTGACCATAAAGTGTCGGTTGAAATCAATTTGTGAATTTAAGGACCAAATTGCGCAAGATCAAAGTTGAGGGACGTATCATGCAATTATCTAAAGACTTGGCTGCAAAATTAAAACCAATAATTTGTGGTTTTAGTCTTTTGGACACAATCTTAGCTGCGCCATTTTAAAAATTTTGGGACCTTTTTGTCATTCGTCCGAAACTTTATGGACCAAGGCTGCGATTTCTGGAAAGAGATTTAAATTGACACCCAGTAGCCTCATTTTTCTAGTTCATTCTTCATTGTCTTTTTTTTTTTCTTTCATTTTCTTTTCTTTTCCTTTTCAATTTCTTGTAATTTTGGGGATACAAATCAGGAGTACATGGAGAATACATTCAAGAGAGAACGGAGTGAGGTCAATCATGAGCTTCTATTGAAATTGTGCAATTGTATTGATGTTTGGGGTCAGATAACTAGTGGGTTTGAATTATTTAGTATAAGCTTACATATCAAAGCACTCATCTAGTGGAGAATCATCACGGGGATGGATTTTTGAAATTGTCGGTCAGGCCCAACCAAACTAGAGTGAGGAAATAAATGACTGATTTGAGAGCAACCTTTAGATTTACACCTGGGAAAACAAAGTCGACATTTACTTAGTATAAGCTTAAATGTGAATGTACTCATCTAGTGGAGAATCATCACGTTGATAGATTTTTGACATGGCGGTTAGGTCCAACCAAACCAGAGTGAGAACATAAATAATTGATTTGAGAGCAACCTTCAGATTTACACTTGGGAAAAGAGAGTAAATATTTATTTAAGGAGTGCGAATCTCAGGAGCGGGAAAAGGAAATATTTGACCATAAAGTGTCGGTTCAAATCAATTTGTGAATTTAAGGACCAAATTGCACAAGATCAAAGTTGAGGGACGTATCATGCAATTATCTAAAGACTTGGCTGCAAAATTAAAACCAACAATTTGTGGTTTTAGTCTATTGGACAAAAACTTAGCAGCGCATATGCGACATTTTTTAAATTTTGGGACCTTTTTGTCATTCGTTAGAAAATTTATGGACCAAAGTCACGATTTCGGAAAGAGATTTAAATTGACACCCAGCAGCCTCATTTTTCTAGTTCATTCTTCATTATCTTTCTTTTTTCTTTCATTTTCTTTTCTTTTCCTTTTCAATTTCTTGTAATTTTGGGGATACAAATCAAGAGTACATGGAGAATACATTCAAGAGAGAACGGAGTGAGGTCAATCATGAGCTTCTATTGAAATTTTTGAAGAAATTGTATTTGATGTTTGGGGTCAGATAACTAGTGGGTTTGAATTATTTAGATATAACTCCTTAAATATCACCATCGAGCTATTTTCACTAAAATCATCAATGTGATTATTTGGATTTTTGAAATTGTCGGTCAGGCCCAACCAAACTAGAGTGAGGAAATAAATGACTGATTTGAGAGCAACCTTTAGATTTACACTTGGGAAGACAAAGTAGACATTTACTTAGTATAAGCTTAAATGTGAGGTACTCATCTAGTGGAGAATCATCACGTTCATAGATTTTTGACATGCCGGTTAGGTCCAACCAAACCAGAGTGAGAACATAAATAACTGATTTGAGAGCAACCTTCAGATTTACACTTGGGAAAAGAGAGTAAACATTTATTTAAGGAGTACGAATCTCGGTGAGCGGGAAAAGGAAATATTTGACCATAAAGTGTCGGCTGAAATCAATTTGTGAATTTAAGGACCAAATTGCGCAAGATCAAAGTTGAGGGACGTATCATGCAAATTATCTAAAGCCTTGGCTGCAAAATTAAAACCAATAATTTGTGGTTTTAGTCTTTTGGACACAAACTTAGCATTCTTAGGCGCCATTTTTTAAATTTGGGGACTCTTTTTGTCATTCGTCGAAACTTTATTGGACCAAAGTTTTCATTTATTTGGTCAAAGAGATTTAAATTGACACCCAGAAGATTTCATTTTTTTAGTTCATTCTTCATTCTCTTTCTTTTTTCTTTCGTTTTCTTTTCTTTTCCTTTTCGATTTCTTGTAATTTTGGGGATACAAATCAGGAGTACATGGAGAATACACTTAAGAGAGAACGGAGTGAGGTCAATCATGAGCCTCTATTGAAATTTTTGAAGAAATTGTGCAATTGTATTTGATGTTTGGGGTCGATAACTAGTGGGTTTGAATTATTTAGTATAAGCTTAAATATCGAAGCACTCATTTAGTGGAGAATCATCACGCAGATGGATTTTTGAAATTGTCAGTCAGGGCCAACCAAACTAGAGTGAGGAAATAAATGACTGATTTGAGAGCAACCTTTAGATTTACACTTGGGAAAACAAAGTAGACATTTCCTTAGTATAAGCTTAAATATGAAGGTACTCATCTAGTGGAGAATCATCACGTGGATAGATTTTTGACATGCCGGTTAGGTCCAACCAAACTAGAGTGAGAACAAAAATAATTGATTTGAAAGCAACCTTCAGATTTACACTTGGGAAAAGAGAGTAAACATTTATTTAAGGAGTGCAAATCTCAGGAGCGGGAAAAGGAAATATTTGACCATAAAGTGTCGGTTGAAATCAATTTATGAAATTAAGGACCAAATTGCACAAGATCAAAGTTGAGGGACGTATCATACAATTATCTAAAGACTTGGCTGCAAAATTAAAACCAATAATTTGTGGTTTTAGTCTTTTGGACACAAACTTAGCAGCTCCTAGGCGCCATTTTTTAAATTTGGGGACCTTTTTGTCACTCGTCCGAAACTTTATCGACCAAAGCTGCGATTTCTGGAAAGAGATTTAAATTGACACCCAGCTGCCTCATTTTTCTAGTTCATTCTTCATTATCTTTCTTTTTCCTTTTGTTTTATTTTCTTTTCGATTACAATTTCTTGTAATTTTGGGGATACAAATCAGGAGTACATGGAGAATACATTCAAGAGGGAACGGAGTGAGGTCAATCATGAGCCTCTATTGAAATTTTTGAAGCAATTGTGCAGTTGTATTTGATGTTTGGGGTCAGATAACTAGTGGGTTTGAATTATTTAGTATAAGCTTAAATATCGAAGCACTCATCTAGTGGAGAATCATCACGCCGATGGATTTTTGAAATTGTCGGTCAGGCCCAACCAAACTAGAGTGAGGAAATAAATGACTGATTTGAGAGCAACTTTTAGATTTATTTACACTTGGGAAAACAAAGTAGACATTTACTTAGTATAAGCTTAAATGTCAAGGTACTCATCTAGTGGAGAATCGTCACGTGGATAGATTTTTGACATGCCAGCTAGGCCCAACCAAACTAGAGTGAGAAAATAAATAAGTGATTTGAGAGCAACCTTAAATTTACGCATGGGAAAAGAGAGTAAACATTTATTTCAGGAGTGCGAATCTCAGGGGCGGGAAAAGGAAATATTTGACCATAAAGTGTCGGTTGAAATCAGTTTGTGAATTTAAGGACCAAATTGCACAAGATCAAAGTTGAGGGACGTATCATGCAATTATCTAAAGACTTGGCTGCAAAATTAAAACCAATAATTTGTGGTTTTAGTCTTTTGGACACAAACTCAGCAGCTCCTAGGCGCCATTTTTTAAATTTGGGGACCTTTTATTCACTCGTCCGAAACTTTATCGACCAAAGCTGCGATTTCTGGAAAGAGATTTGAATTGACACCCAGCAGCCTCATTTTTCTAGTTCATTCTTCATTATCTTTCTTTTTTCTTTCGTTTTCTTTTCTTTTCAATTTCAATTTCTTGTAATTTTGGGGATACAAATCAGGAGTACATGGAGAATACATTCAAGAGAGAACGGAGTGAGGTCAATCATGAGCCTCTATTGAAATTTTTGAAGATTGTGCAATTGTATTTGATGTTTGGGGTCGATAACTAGTGGGTTTGAATTATTTAGTATAAGCTTAAATATCAAAGCACTCATCTAGTGGAGAATCATCACGCGGATGGATTTTTGAAATTGTCGGTCAGGCCCAACCAAACTAGAGTGAGGAAATAAATGACTGATTTGAGAGCAACCTTTAGATTTACACTTGGGAAAACAAAGTAGACATTTACTTAGTATAAGCTCAAATATGAAGGTACTCATCTAGTGGAGAATCATCACGTGGATAGATTTTGACGTGTCGGTTAGGTCCAACCAAACTAGAGTGAGAACAAAAATAATTGATTTGAAAGCAACCTTCAGATTTACACTTGGGAAAAGAGAGTAAACATTTATTTCAGGAGTGCGAATCTCAGGGGCGGGAAAAGGAAATATTTGACCATAAAGTGTCGGTTGAAATCAATTTGTGAATTTAAGGACCAAATTGCACAAGATCAAAGTTGAGGGACGTATCATGCAATTATCTAAAGACTTGGCTGCAAAATTAAAACCAATAATTTGTGGTTTTAGTCTTTTGGACACAATCTTAGCTGCGCCTAGGCGCCATTTTTTAAATTTGGGGACCTTTTTGTCATTCGTCCGAAACTTTATGGACCAAAGCAGCGATTTCTGGAAAGAGATTTAAATTGACACCCAGCAGCCTCATTTTTCTAGTTCATTCTTCATTCTCTTTCTTTTTTCTTTCGTTTTCTTTTCTTTTCCTTTTCGATTTCTTGTAATTTTGGGGATACAAATCAGGAGTACATGGAGAATACACTTAAGAGAGAACGGAGTGAGGTCAATCATGAGCCTCTATTGAAATTTTTGAAGCAATTGTGCAATTGTATTTGATGTTTGGGGTCAGATAACTAGTGGGTTTGAATTATTTAGTATAAGCTTAAATATCGAAGCACTCATTTAGTGGAGAATCATCACGCAGATGGATTTTTGAAATTGTCAGTCAGGGCCAACCAAACTAGAGTGAGGAAATAAATGACTGATTTGAGAGCAACCTTTAGATTTACACTTGGGAAAACAAAGTAGACATTTCCTTAGTATAAGCTTAAATATGAAGGTACTCATCTAGTGGAGAATCATCACGTGGATAGATTTTTGACATGCCGGTTAGGTCCAACCAAACTAGAGTGAGAACAAAAATAATTGATTTGAAAGCAACCTTCAGATTTACACTTGGGAAAAGAGAGTAAACATTTATTTAAGGAGTGCAAATCTCAGGAGCGGGAAAAGGAAATATTTGACCATAAAGTGTCGGTTGAAATCAATTTGTGAATTTAAGGACCAAATTGCACAAGATCAAAGTTGAGGGACGTATCATGCAATTATCTAAAGACTTGGCTCAAAAATTAAAACCAATAATTTGTGGTTTTAGTCTTTTGGACACAAACCTAGCAGCGCCTAGGCACCATTTTTTAAATTTGGGGACCTTTTTGTCATTCGTCCGAAACTTTATGGACCAAAGGTGCGATTTCTGGAAAGAGATTTTAATTGGCACCCGCAGCCTCATTTTTCTAGTTCATTCTTCATTATCTTTCTTTTTTCTTTCATTTTCTTTTCTTTTCCTTTTCAATTTCTTGTAATTTTGGGGATACAAATCAGGAGTACATGGAGAATACATTCAAGAGAGAACGCGGTGAGGTCAATCATGACCTTCTATTGAAATTGTGCAATTGTATTTGATGTTTGGGGTCAGATAACTAGTGGGTTTGAATTATTTAGTATAAGCTTAAATATCGAAGCACCCATCTAGTGGAGAATCATCACGCAGATGGATTTTTGAAATTGTCGGTCAGGCCCAACCAAACTAGATTGAGGAAATAAATGACTGATTTGAGAGCAACCTTTAGATTTACACTTGGGAAAACAAAGTAGACATTTACTTAGTATAAGCTTAAATATGAAGGTACTCATCTAGTGGAGAATCATCACGTGGATAGATTTTTGACATGCCGGTTAGGTCCAACCAAACTAGAGTGAGAACAAAAATAATTGATTTGAAAGCAACCTTCAGATTTACACTTGGGAAAAGAGAGTAAACATTTATTTAAGGAGTGCAAATCTCAGGAGCGGGAAAAGGAAATATTTGACCATAAAGTGTCGGTTGAAATCAATTTATGAAATTAAGGACCAAATTGCACAAGATCAAAGTTGAGGGACGTATCATACAATTATCTAAAGACTTGGCTGCAAAATTAAAACCAATAATTTGTGGTTTTAGTCTTTTGGACACAAACTTAGCAGCTCCTAGGCGCCATTCTTTAAATTTGGGGACCTTTTTGTCACTCGTCCGAAACTTTATCGACCAAAGTCACGATTTTCGAAAGAGATTTAAATTGACACCCAGCAGCCTCATTTTTCTAGTTCATTCTTCATTCTCTTTCTTTTTTCTTTCGTTTTCTTTTCTTTTCCTTTTCGATTTCTTGTAATTTTGGGGATACAAATCAGGAGTACATGGAGAATACATTCAAGAGGGAACGGAGTGAGGTCAATCATGAGCCTCTATTGAAATTTTTGAAGCAATTGTGCAGTTGTATTTGATGTTTGGGGTCAGATAACTAGTGGGTTTGAATTATTTAGTATAAGCTTAAATATCGAAGCACTCATCTAGTGGAGAATCATCACCATCGAGCTATTTTCACTAAAATTTAATGTGATTATTTGGTTTTAAGGGAGTGAGGTCAATCGGGAGCTTCTATCGAAAATTTTGATGAAATCGTGCAATTGTATTTGATATTTTGGATTAGATAACTAGTAGGTTTGAATTACTTAGTATAAACTTAAATGTCAAGGTACTCATCTAGTGGAGAATCGTCACGTGGATGGATTTTTGACATGCCAGTTAGGCCCAATCAAACTAGAGTGAGAAAATAAATAAGTGATTTGAGAGCAACCTTAAATTTACGCATGGGAAAAGAGAGTAAACATTTATTTCAGGAGTGCGAATCTCAGGGGCGGGAAAAGGAAATATTTGACCATAAAGTGTCGGTTGAAATCAATTTGTGAATTTAAGGACCAAATTGCAAGATCAAAGTTGAGGGACGTATCATGCAATTATCTAAAGACTTGGCTGCAAAATTAAAACCAATAATTTGTGGTTTTAGTCTTTTGGACACAAACTTAGCAGCGCCTAGGCGCCATTTTTTAAATTTGGGGACCTTTTTGTCATTCGTCCGAAACTTTATGGACCAAAGCTGCGATTTCTGGAAAGAGATTTAAATTGACAACCAGCAGCCTCATTTTTCTAGTTCATTCTTCATTATCTTTCTTTTTTCTTTCATTTTCTTTTCTTTTCCTTTTCAATTTCTTGTAATTTTGGGGATACAAATCAGGAGTACATGGAGAATACATTCAAGAGAGAACTGAGTGAGGTCAATCATGAGCTTCTATTGAAATTGTGCAATTGTATTTGATGTTTGGGGTCAGATAACTAGTGGGTTTGAATTATTTAGTATAAGCTTAAATATCAAAGCACTCATCTAGTGGAGAATCATCACGCGGATGGATGTTTGAAATTGTCGGTCATGCCCAACCAAACTAGAGTGAGAATAAATGACTGATTTGAGAGCAACATTTAGATTTACACTTGGGAAAACAAAGTAGACATTTACATAGTATAAGCTCAAATATGAAGGTACTCATCTAGTGGAGAATCATCACGTGGATAGATTTTTGACATGCCGGTTAGGTCCAACCAAACTAGAGTGAGAACAAAAATAATTGATTTGAAAGCAACCTTCAGATTTACACTTGGGAAAAGAGAGTAAACATTTATTTCAGGAGTGCGAATCTCAGGGGCGGGAAAAGGAAATATTTGACCATAAAGTGTCGGTTGAAATCAATTTGTGAATTTAAGGACCAAATTGCACAAGATCAAAGTTGAGGGACGTATCATGCAATTATCTAAATTGACACCCAGCAGCCTCATTTTTCTAGTTCATTCTTCATTCTCTTTCTTTTTTCTTTCGTTTTCTTTTCTTTTCCTTTTCGATTTCTTGTAATTTTGGGGATACAAAACATGGAGAATACACTTAAGTGAGAATGGTTTTCAATTCATGAGCCTCTATTGAAATTTTTGGGTTAATTGTATTTGATGTTTGGGGTCGAGATAACTAGTGGGTTTGAATTATTTAGTATAAGCTTAAATATCGAAGCACTCATTTAGATGGAGATCATCATATCACCATCGAGCTATTTTCACTAAAATTTAATGTGATTATTTGGTTTTAAGGGAGTGAGGTCAATCGAGAGGTTCTATTGAAAATTTTGATGAAATCGTGCAATTAGATTTACACTTGGGAAAACAAAGTAGACATTTCCTTAGTATAAGCTTAAATATGAAGGTACTCATCTAGTGGAGAATCATCACGTGGATAGATTTTTGACATGCCGGTTAGGTCCAACCAAACTAGAGTGAGAACAAAAATAATTGATTTGAAAGCAACCTTCAGATTTACACTTGGGAAAAGAGAGTAAACATTTATTTCAGGAGTGCGAATCTCAGGGGCGGGAAAAGGAAATATTTGACCATAAAGTGTCGGTTGAAATCAATTTGTGAATTTAAGGACCAAATTGCACAAGATCAAAGTTGAGGGACGTATCATGCAATTATCTAAAGACTTGGCTGCAAAATTAAAACCAATAATTTGTGGTTTTAGTCTTTTGGACACAAACTTAGCAGCTCCTAGGCGCCATTTTTTAAATTTGGGGACCTTTTTGTCACTCGTCCGAAACTTTATCGACCAAAGCTGCGATTTCTGGAAAGAGATTTAAATTGACACCCAGCTGCCTCATTTTTCTAGTTCATTCTTCATTATCTTTCTTTTTTCTTTCATATTTTTTTCTTTTCCTTTTCAATTTCTTGTAATTTTGGGGATACAAATCAGGAGTACATGGAGAATACATTCAAGAGAGAACGGAGTGAGGTCAATCATGAGCCTCTATTGAAATTTTTGAAGCAATTGTGCAATTGTATTTGATGTTTGGGGTCAGATAACTAGTGGGTTTGAATTACTTAGTATAAGCTTAAATATCAAAGCACTCATCTAGTGGAGAATCATCGCTCGGATGGATTTTTGAAATTGTCGGTTGGGCCCAACCATACTACAGTGAGGAAATAAATGAGTGATTTGAGAGCAACCTTTAGATATACATTTGGGAAAACAAAGTAGACATTTACTTAGTATAAGCTTAAATATGAAGGTACTCATCTAGTGGAGAATCATCACGTGGATAGATTTTTGACATGCAGGTTAGGTCCAACCAAACTAGAGTGAGAACAAAAATAATTGATTTGAAAGCAACCTTCAGATTTACACTTGGGCAAAGAGAGTAAACATTTATTTCAGGAGTGCGAATCTCAGGGGCGGGAAAAGGAAATATTTGACCATAAAGTGTCGGTTGAAATCAATTTGTGAATTTAAGGACCAAATTGCACAAGAACAAAGTTGAGGGACGTATCATGCAATTATCTAAAGACTTGGCTGCAAAATTAAAACCAATAATTTGTGGTTTTAGTCTTTTGGACACAAACTCAGCAGCTCCTAGGCGCCATTTTTTAAATTTGGGGACCTTTTTGTCACTCGTCCGAAACTTTATCGACCAAAGCTGCGATTTCTGGAAAGAGATTTGAATTGACACCCAGCAGCCTCATTTTTCTAGTTCATTCTTCATTATCTTTCTTTTTTCTTTCGTTTTCTTTTCTTTTCAATTTCAATTTCTTGTAATTTTGGGGATACAAATCAGGAGTACATGGAGAATACATTCAAGAGAGAACGGAGTGAGGTCAATCATGAGCCTCTATTGAAATTTTTGAAGCAATTGTGCAGTTGTATTTGATGTTTGGGGTCAGATAACTAGTGGGTTTGAATTATTTAGTATAAGCTTAAATATCGAAGCACTCATCTAGTGGAGAATCATCACGCCGATGGATTTTTGAAATTGTCGGTCAGGCCCAACCAAACTAGAGTGAGGAAATAAATGACTGATTTGAGAGCAACTTTTAGATTTATTTACACTTGGGAAAACAAAGTAGACATTTACTTAGTATAAGCTTAAATATGAAGGTACTCATCTAGTGGAGAATCATCACGTGGATAGATTTTTGACATGCAGGTTAGGTCCAACCAAACTAGAGTGAGAACAAAAATAATTGATTTGAAAGCAACCTTCAGATTTACACTTGGGAAAAGAGAGTAAACATTTATTTCAGGAGTGCGAATCTCAGGGGCGGGAAAAGGAAATATTTGACCATAAAGTGTCGGTTGAAATCAATTTGTGAATTTAAGGACCAAATTGCACAAGATCAAAGTTGAGGGACGTATCATGCAATTATCTAAAGACTTGTCTGAAAAATTAAAACCAATAATTTGTGGTTTTAGTCTTTTTGACACAAACTTAGGCGCCATTTTTTAAATTTGGGGACCTTTTTGTCATTCGTCCGAAACTTTATGGACCAAAGTCGCGATTTCGAAAGAGATTTGAATTGACACCCAACAGCCTCATTTTTCTAGTTCATTCTTCATTCTCTTTCTTTTTTCTTTCGTTTTCTTTTCTTTTCCTTTTCGATTTCTTGTAATTTTGGGGATACAAATCAGGAGTACATGGAGAATACATTCAAGAGAGAACGGAGTGAGGTCAATCATGAGCCTCTATTGAAATTTTTGAAGCAATTGTGCAATTGTATTTGATGTTTGGGGTCAGATAACAAGTGGGTTTGAATTATTTAGTATAAGCTTAAATATCGAAGCACCCATCTAGTGGAGAATCATCACGCAGATGGATTTTTGAAATTGTCGGTCATGCCCAACCAAACTAGATTGAGGAAATAAATGATTGATTTGAGAGCAACCTTTTGATTTACACTTGGGAAAACAAAGTAGACATTTCCTTAGTATAAGCTTAAATATGAAGGTACTCATCTAGTGGAGAATCATCACGTGGATAGATTTTTGACATGCCGGTTAGGTCCAACCAAACTAGAGTGAGAACAAAAATAATTGATTTGAAAGCAACCTTCAGATTTACACTTGGGAAAAGAGAGTAAACATTTATTTAAGGAGTGCAAATCTCAGGAGCGGGAAAAGGAAATATTTGACCATAAAGTGTCGGTTGAAATCAATTTGTGAATTTAAGGACCAAATTGCACAAGATCAAAGTTGAGGGACGTATCATGCAATTATCTAAAGACTTGGCTGCAAAATTAAAACCAATAATTTGTGGTTTTAGTCTTTTGGACACAATCTTAGGTGAGTCTAGGCGCCATTTTTTTAATTTGGGGAGCTTTTTGTCATTCGTCCGAAACTTTATGGACCAAAGTCACATTTCTGGAAAGAGATCTAAATTGACACCCAGCAGCCTCATTTTTCTAGTTCATTCTTCATTCTCTTTCTTTTTTCTTTCGTTTTCTTTTCTTTTCCTTTTCGATTTCTTGTAATTTTGGGGATACAAATCAGGAGTACATGGAGAATACACTTAATAGAGAACGGAGTCAGGTCAATCATGAGCCTCTATTGAAATTTTTGAAGCAATTGGGCAATTGTATTTGATGTTTGGGGTCAGATAACTAGTGGGTTTGAATTATTTAGTATAAGCTTAAATATCGAAGCACTCATTTAGTGGAGAATCATCACGCAGATGGATTTTTGAAATTGTCAGTCAGGGCCAACCAAACTAGAGTGAGGAAATAAATGACTGATTTGAGAGCAACCTTTAGATTTACACTTGGGAAAACAAAGTAGACATTTCCTTAGTATAAGCTTAAATATGAAGGTACTCATCTAGTGGAGAATCATCACGTGGATAGATTTTTGACATGCCGGTTAGGTCCAACCAAACTAGAGTGAGAACAAAAATAATTGATTTGAAAGCAACCTTCAGATTTACACTTGGGAAAAGAGAGTAAACATTTATTTAAGGAGTGCAAATCTCAGGAGCGGGAAAAGGAAATATTTGACCATAAAGTGTCGGTTGAAATCAATTTATGAAATTAAGGACCAAATTGCACAAGATCAAAGTTGAGGGACGTATCATACAATTATCTAAAGACTTGGCTGCAAAATTAAAACCAATAATTTGTGGTTTTAGTCTTTTGGACACAAACTCAGCAGCTCCTAGGCGCCATTTTTTAAATTTGGGGACCTTTTTGTCACTCGTCCGAAACTTTATCGACCAAAGCTGCGATTTCTGGAAAGAGATTTGAATTGACACCCAGCAGCCTCATTTTTCTAGTTCATTCTTCATTATCTTTCTTTTTTCTTTCGTTTTCTTTTCTTTTCAATTTCAATTTCTTGTAATTTTGGGGATACAAATCAGGAGTACATGGAGAATACATTCAAGAGAGAACGGAGTGAGGTCAATCATGAGCCTCTATTGAAATTTTTGAAGCAATTGTGCAGTTGTATTTGATGTTTGGGGTCAGATAACTAGTGGGTTTGAATTATTTAGTATAAGCTTAAATATCGAAGCACTCATCTAGTGGAGAATCATCACGCCGATGGATTTTTGAAATTGTCGGTCAGGCCCAACCAAACTAGAGTGAGGAAATAAATGACTGATTTGAGAGCAACTTTTAGATTTATTTACACTTGGGAAAACAAAGTAGACATTTACTTAGTATAAGCTTAAATATGAAGGTACTCATCTAGTGGAGAATCATCACGTGGATAGATTTTTGACATGCAGGTTAGGTCCAACCAAACTAGAGTGAGAACAAAAATAATTGATTTGAAAGCAACCTTCAGATTTACACTTGGGCAAAGAGAGTAAACATTTATTTCAGGAGTGCGAATCTCAGGGGCGGGAAAAGGAAATATTTGACCATAAAGTGTCGGTTGAAATCAATTTGTGAATTTAAGGACCAAATTGCACAAGAACAAAGTTGAGGGACGTATCATGCAATTATCTAAAGACTTGGCTGCAAAATTAAAACCAATAATTTGTGGTTTTAGTCTTTTGGACACAAACTTTAGCGTCTAGGCGCCATTTTTTAAATTTGGGGACCTTTTTGTCATTCGTCCGAAACTTTATGGACCAAAGTCACGATTTCGAAAGAGATTTAAATTGACACCCAAATGCCTCATTTTTCTAGTTCATTCTTCATTATCTTTCTTTTTTCGTTCATTGTCTTTTCTCTTCCTTTTCACTTTCTTGTAATTTTGGGGATACAAATCAAGAGTACATGGAGAATACATTCAAGAGAGAACGGAGTGAGGTCAATCATGAGCCTCTATTGAAATTTTTGAAGCAATTGTGCAGTTGTATTTGATGTTTGGGGTCAGATAACAAGTGGGTATGAATTATTTAGTATAAGCTTAAATATCCAAGCACTCGTCTAGTGGAGAATAATCACGCAGATGGATTTTTGAAATTTTCGGTCAGGCCCAACCAAACTAGAGTGAGGAAATAAATGACTGATTTGAGAGCAACCTTTAGATTTACACATGGGAAAACAAAGTCGACATTTACTTAGTATAAGCTTAAATGTGAAGGTACTCATCTAGTGGAGAATCATCATGTTGATAGATTTTTGACATGCCGGTTAGGTCCAACCAAACCAGAGTGAGAACATAAATAATTGATTTGAGAGCAACCTTCAGATTTACACTTGGGAAAAGAGAGTAAACATTTATTTAAGGAGTGCGAATCTCAGGAGCGGGAAAATGAAATATTTGACCATAAAGTGTCGGTTGAAATCAATATGTGAATTTAAGGACCAAATTGCACAAGATCAAAGTTGAGGGACGTATCATGCAATTATCTAAAGACTTGGCTGCAAAATTAAAACCAATAATTTGTGGGTTTAGTCTTTTGGACACAAACTTAGCAGCGTCTAGGCGCCATTTTCTAAGTTTGGGGACCTTTTTGTCATTCGTCCGAAACTTTATGGACCAAAGCTGGGATTTCTGGAAAGAGATTTAAATTGACACCCAGCAGCCTCATTTTTCTAGTTCATTCTTCATTATCTTTCTTTTTTCTTTCATTTTCTTTTCTTTTCCTTTTCAATTTCTTGTAATTTTGGGGATACAAATCAGGAGTACATGGAGAATACATTCAAGAGAGAACGGAGTGAGGTCAATCATGAGCCTCTATTGAAATTTTTGAAGCAATTGTGCAATTGTATTTGATGTTTGGGGTCAGATAACTAGTGGGTTTGAATTATTTAGTATAAGCTTAAATATCAAAGCACTCATCTAGTGGAGAATCATCACGCGGATGGATTTTTGAAATTGTCGGTCAGGCCCAACCAAACTAGAGTGAGGAAATAAATGACTGATTTGAGAGCAACCTTTAGATTTACACTTGGGAAAACAAAGTAGACATTTACTTAGTATAAGCTCAAATATGAAGGTACTCATCTAGTGGAGAATCATCACGTGGATAGATTTTTGACATGTCGGTTAGGTCCAACCAAACTCGAGTGAGAACATAAATAATTGATTTGAGAGCAACCTTCAGATTTACACTTGGGAAAAGAGAGTAAACATTTATTTAAGGAGTGCGAATCTCAGGAGCGGGAAAAGGAAATATTTGACCATAAAGTGTCGGTTGAAATCAATTTGTGAATTTAAGGACCAAATTGCACAAGATCAAAGTTGAGGGACGTATCATGCAATTATCTAAAGACTTGGCTGCAAAATTAAAACCAATAATTTGTGGTTTTAGTCTTTTGGACACAAACTTAGCAGTGCCTAGGCGCCATTTTTTAAATTTGGGGACCTTTTTGTCATTCGTCCGAAACTTTATGGACCAAAGTCATATTTCTGGAAAGAGATCTAAATTGACACCCAGCAGCCTCATTTTTCTAGTTCATTCTTCATTCTCTTTCTTTTTTCTTTCGTTTTCTTTTCTTTTCCTTTTCGATTTCTTGTAATTTTGGGGATACAAATCAGGAGTACATGGAGAATACACTTAAGAGAGAACGGAGTGAGGTCAATCATGAGCCTCTATTGAAATTTTTGAAGCAATTGTGCAATTGTATTTGATGTTTGGGGTCAGATAACTAGTGGGTTTGAATTATTTAGTATAAGCTTAAATATCGAAGCACTCATTTAGTGGAGAATCATCACGCAGATGGATTTTTGAAATCGTCAGTCAAGCCCAACCAAACTAGAGTTAGGAAATAAATGACTGATTTGAGAGCAACCTTTAGATTTACACTTGGGAAAACAAATTACACATTTACTTCGTATAAGCTTAAATATGTAGGTACTCATCTAGTGGAGAATCATCACGCGGATAGATTTTTGACAGGCCGGTTAGGTCCAACCAAACTAGAGTGAGAACATAAATAATTGATTTGAGAGCAACCTTCCGATTTACACTTCGAAAAAGAGAGTAAACATTTATTTAAGGAGTGCGAATCTCAGGAGCGGGAAAAGGAAATATTTGACCATGAAGTGTCGGTTGAAATCAATTTGTGAATTTAAGGACCAAATTGCACAGGATCAAAGTTGAGGGACGTATCATGCAATTATCTAAAGACTTGGCTGCAAAATTAAAACCAATAATTTGTGGTTTTAGTCTTTTGGACACAAACTTAGCAGCGTCTAGGCGCCATTTTAAAAATTTTGGGACCTTTTTGTCATTCGTCCGAAACTTTATGGACCAAGGCTGCGATTTCTGGAAAGAGATTTAAATTGACACCCAGCAGCCTCATTTTTCTAGTTCATTCTTCATTATCTTTCTTTTTTCTTTCATTTTCTTTTCTTTTCCTTTTCAATTTCTTGTAATTTTGGGGATACAAATCAGGAGTACATGGAGAATACATTCAAGAGAGAACGGAGTGAGGTCAATCATGAGCTTCTATTGAAATTGTGCAATTGTATTTGATGTTTGGGGTCAGATAACTAGTGGGTTTGAATTATTTAGTATAAGCTTAAATATCAAAGCACTCATCTAGTGGAGAATCATCACGCGGATGGATTTTTGAAATTGTCGGTCAGGCCCAACCAAACTAGAGTGAGGAAATAAATGACTGATTTGAGAGCAACCTTTAGATTTACACTTGGGAAAACAAAGTAGACATTTACTTAGTATAAGCTCAAATATGAAGGTACTCATCTAGTGGAGAATCATCACGTGGATAGATTTTTGACATGCCGGTTAGGTCCAACCAAACTAGAGTGAGAACATAAATAATTGATTTGAGAGCAACCTTCAGATTTACACTTGGGAAAAGAGAGTGAACATTTATTTAAGGAGTGCGAATCTCAGGAGCGGGAAAAGAAAATATTTGACCATAAAGTGTCGGCTGAAATCAATTTGTGAATTTAAGGACCAAATTGCGCAAGATCAAAGTTGAGGGACATATCATGCAATTATCTAAAGACTTGGCTGCAAAATTAAAACCTATAATTTGTGGTTTTAGTCTTTTGGACACAAACTTAGCAACGCCTAGGCGCCATTTTTTAAATTTGGGGACCTTTTTGTCATTCTTCCGAAACTTTATGGACCAAAGTTGCGATTTCTGGAAAGAGATTTAAATTGACACCCGCAGCCTCATTTTTCTAGTTCATTCTTCATTATCTTTCTTTTTTCTTTCTTTTTCTTTTCTTTTCCTTTTCAATTTCTTGTAATTTTGGGGATACAAATCAGGAGTACATGGAGAATACATTCAAGAGAGAACGGAGTGAGGTCAATCATGAGCCTCTATTGAAATTTTTGAAGCAATTGTGCAGTTGTATTTGATGTTTGGGGTCAGATAACTAGTGGGTTTGAATTATTTAGTATAAGATTAAATATCGAAGCACTCATTTAGTGGAGAATCATCACGCAGATGGATTTTTGAAATTGTCAGTCAGGGCCAACCAAACTAGAGTGAGGAAATAAATGACTGATTTGAGAGCAACCTTTAGATTTACACTTGGGAAAACAAATTACACATTTACTTCGTATAAGCTTAAATATGTAGGTACTCATCTAGTGGAGAATCATCACGCGGATAGATTTTTGACAGGCCGGTTAGGTCCAACCAAACTAGAGTGAGAACATAAATAATTGATTTGAGAGCAACCTTCCGATTTACACTTCGAAAAAGAGAGTAAACATTTATTTAAGGAGTGCGAATCTCAGGAGCGGGAAAAGGAAATATTTGACCATAAAGTGTCGGTTGAAATCAATTTGTGAATTTAAGGGCCAAATTGCACAAGATCAAAGTTGAGGGACGCATCATGCAACTATCTAAAGACTTGGCTGCAAAATTAAAACAAATAATTTGTGGTTTTAGTCTTTTGGACACAAACTTAGCAGCTCCTAGGCGCCATTTTTTAAATTTGGGGACCTTTTTGTCATTCGTCCGAATCTTTATGGACCAAAGCTGCGATTTCTGGAAAGAGATTTAAATTGACACCCGGTAGCCTCATTTTTCTAGTTCATTCTTCATTATCTTTCTGTTTTCTTTCATTTTCTTTTCTTTTCCTTTTAAATTTCTTGAAATTTTGGGGATACAAATCAGGAGTACATGGAGAATACATTAAAGAAATTTTTGAGGTCAATCATGAGCTTCTATTGAAATTTTTGAAGAAATTGTATTTGATGTTTGGGGTCAGATAACTAGTGGGTTTGAATTATTTAGTATAAGCTTAAATATCGAAGCACTCATTTAGTGGAGAATCATCACGCAGATGGATTTTTGAAATTGTCAGTCAGGGCCAACCAAACTAGAGTGAGGAAATAAATGACTGATTTGAGAGCAACCTTTAGATTTACACTTGGGAAAACAAAGTAGACATTTCCTTAGTATATGCTTAAATATGAAGGTACTCATCTTGTAGAGAATCATCACGTGGATAGATTTTTGACATGCCGGTTAGGTCCAACCAAACTAGAGTGAGAACAAAAATAATTGATTTGAAAGCAACCTTCAGATTTACACTAGGGAAAAGAGAGTAAACATTTATTTCAGGAGTGCGAATCTCAGGGGCGGGAAAAGGAAATATTTGACCATAAAGTGTCGGTTGAAATCAATTTATGAAATTAAGGACCAAATTGCACAAGATCAAAGTTGAGGGACGTATCATACAATTATCTATAGACTTGGCTGCAAAATTAAAACCAATAATTTGTGGTTTTAGTCTTTTGGACACAAACTTTCGTCTAGGCGCCATTTTTTAAATTTGGGGACCTTTTTGTCATTCGTCCGAAACTTTATGGACCAAAGTGCGATTTTCAAAGAGATTTAAATTGACACCCAGCTGCCTCATTTTTCTAGTTCATTCTTCATTATCTTTCTTTTTCCTTTTGTTTTATTTTCTTTTCGATTACAATTTCTTGTAATTTTGGGGATACAAATCAGGAGTACATGGAGAATACATTCAAGAGAGAACGGAGTGAGGTCAATCATGAGCCTCTATTGAAATTTTTGAAGCAATTGTGCAATTGTATTTGATGTTTGGGGTCAGATAACTAGTGGGTTTGAATTATTTAGTATAAGCTTAAATATCGAAGCACTCATTTAGTGGAGAATCATCACGCAGATGGATTTTTGAAATTGTCAGTCAGGGCCAACCAAACTAGAGTGAGGAAATAAATGACTGATTTGAGAGCAACCTTTAGATTTACACTTGGGAAAACAAAGTAGACATTTCCTTAGTATAAGCTTAAATATGAAGGTACTCATCTAGTGGAGAATCATCACGTGGATAGATTTTTGACATGCCGGTTAGGTCCAACCAAACTAGAGTGAGAACAAAAATAATTGATTTGAAAGCAACCTTCAGATTTACACTTGGGAAAAGAGAGTAAACATTTATTTAAGGAGTGCAAATCTCAGGAGCGGGAAAAGGAAATATTTGACCATAAAGTGTCGGTTGAAATCAATTTATGAAATTAAGGACCAAATTGCACAAGATCAAAGTTGAGGGACGTATCATACAATTATCTAAAGACTTGGCTGCAAAATTAAAACCAATAATTTGTGGTTTTAGTCTTTTGGACACAAACTTAGCAGCTCCTAGGCGCCATTTTTTAAATTTGGGGACCTTTTTGTCACTCGTCCGAAACTTTATCGACCAAAGCTGCGATTTCTGGAAAGAGATTTAAATTGACACCCAGCTGCCTCATTTTTCTAGTTCATTCTTCATTATCTTTCTTTTTCCTTTTGTTTTATTTTCTTTTCGATTACAATTTCTTGTAATTTTGGGGATACAAATCAGGAGTACATGGAGAATACATTCAAGAGAGAACGGAGTGAGGTCAATCATGAGCCTCTATTGAAATTTTTGAAGCAATTGTGCAATTGTATTTGATGTTTGGGGTCAGATAACTAGTGGGTTTGAATTATTTAGTATAAGCTTAAATATCGAAGCACCCATCTAGTGGAGAATCATCACGCAGATGGATTTTTGAAATTGTCGGTCAGGCCCAACCAAACTAGATTGAGGAAATAAATGACTGATTTGAGAGCAACCTTTTGATTTACACTTGGGAAAACAAAGTAGACATTTACTTAGTATAAGCTTAAATATGAAGGTACTCATCTAGTGGAGAATCATCACGTGGATAGATTTTTGACATGCCGGTTAGGTCTAACCAAACTAGAGTGAGAACATAAATAATTGATTTGAGAGCAACCTTCAGATTTACACTTGGGAAAAGAGCGTAAACATTTATTTAAGAAGTGCGAATCTCAGGAGCGGGAAAAGGAAATATTTGACCATAAAGTGTCGGTTGAAATCAATATGTGAATTTAAGGACCAAATTGCACAAGATCAAAGTTGAGGGACGTATCAAGCAATTATCTAAAGACTTGGCTGCAAAATTAAAACCAATAACTTGTGGTTTTAGTCTTTTGGACGCAAACTTTGCGGCGTCTACGCGCCATTTTTTAAATTTGGGGACCTTTTTGTCATTCGTCCGAAACTATATGGACCAAAGCTGTGATTTCTGGAAAGAGATTTAAATTGAAACCCAGCGGCCTCATTTTTCTAGTTCATTCTTCATTATCTTTCTTTTTTTCTTTCATTTTCTTTTCTTTTCCTTTTCAATTTCTTTTAATTTTGGGGATACAAATCAGGAATACATGGAGAATACATTCAAGAGAGAACGGAGTGAGGTCAATGATGAGCTTCTATTGAAATTTTTGAAGAAATTGTGCAATTGTATTTGATGTTTGGGGTCAGATAACTAGTGGGTTTGAATTATTTAGTATAAGCTTAAATATCGAAGCACTCATTTAGTGGAGAATCATCACGCAGATGGATTTTTGAAATTGTCGGACAGCCCAACCAAACTAGAGTGAGGAAATAAATGACTGATTTGAGAGCAACATTTAGATTTACACTTGGGAAAACAAAGTAGACATTTACATAGTATAAGCTCAAATATGAAGGTACTCATCTTGTGGAGAACCATCACGTGGATAGATTTTTGACATGCCAGTTAGGCCCAACCAAACTAGAGTGAGAAAATAAATAAGTGATTTGAGAGCAACCTTCAAATTTACATATGGGAAAAGAGAGTGAACAATTATTTAAGGAGTGCGAATCTCAGGAGCGGAAAAGGAAATATTTGACCATAAAGTGTCGGTTGAAATCAATTTGTGAATTTAAGGGGCAAATTGCACAAGATCAAAGTTGAGGGACGTATCATGCAATTATCTAAAGACGTGGCTGCAAAATTAAAACCAATAATTTGTGGTTTTAGTCTGTTGGACACAAACTTTGCAGCGCCTAGGCGATATTTTTTAAGTTTGGGGACCTTTTTGTCATTCGTCCGAAACTTTATGGACCAAAGCTGCGATTTCGGGAAAGAGATTTTAATTGACACCCGCAGCCTCATTTTTCTAGTTCATTCTTCATTATCTTTCTTTTTTCTTTCATTTTCTTTTCTTTTCCTTTTCAATTTCTTGTAATTTTGGGGATACAAATCAGGAGTACATGGAGAATACATTCAAGAGAGAACGCGGTGAGGTCAATCATGAGCTTCTATTGAAATTTTTGAAGAAATTGTATTTGACGTTTGGGGTCAGATGACTAGTGGGTTTGAATTATTTAGTATAAGCTTAAATATCAAAGCACTCATCTAGTGGAGAATCATCACGCGGATGGATTTTTGAAATTGTCGGTCAGGCCCAACCAAATTAGATCGAGGAAATAAATGACTGATTTGAGAGCAACCTTTAGATTTACACTTGGGAAAACAAAGTAGACATTTACCTAGTATAAGCTCAAATATGAAGGTACTCATCTTGTGGAGAATCACCACGTGGATAGATTTTTGACATGCCGGTTAGGTCCAACAAAACTAGAGTGAGAACATAAATAATTGATTTGAGAGCAACCTTCAGATTTACACATGGGAAAAGAAAGTGAACATTTATTTAAGGAGTACGAATCTCAGGAGCGGGAAAAGGAAATATTTGACCATAAAGTGTCGGTTGAAATCAATATGTGAATTTAAGGACCAAATTGCACAAGATCAAAGTTGAGGGACGTATCAAGCAATTATCTAAAGACTTGGCTGCAAAATTAAAACCAATAATTTGTGGTTTAAGTCTTTTGGACGCAAACTTTGCAGCGTCTAGGCGCCATTTTTTAAATTTGGGGACCTTTTTGTCATTCGTCCGAAACTTTATGGACCAAAGCTGCGATTTCTGGAAAGAGATTTAAATTGACACCCAGCAGCCTCATTTTTCTAGTTCATTCTTCATTATCTTTCTTTTTTTCTTTCATTTTCTTTTCTTTTCCTTTTCAATTTCTTGTAATTTTGGGGATACAAATCAGGAGTACATGGAGAATACATTCAAGAGAGAACGGAGTGAGGTCAATCATGAGCTTCTATTGAAATTTTTGAAGAAATTGTATTTGATGTTTGGGGTCAGATAACTAGTGGGTTTGAATTATTTAGTATAAGCTTAAATATCAAAGCACTCATCCAGTGGAGAATCATCACGCGGATGGATTTTTGAAATTGTCGGTCAGGCCCAACCAAACTAGAGTGAGGAAATAAATGACTGATTTGAGAGCAACATTTAGATTTACACTTGGGAAAACAAAGTAGACATTTACATAGTATAAGCTCAAATATGAAGGTACTCATCTTGTGGAGAACCATCACGTGGATAGATTTTTGACATGCCGGTTAGGTCCAACCAAACTAGAGTGAGAACAAAAATAATTGATTTGAAAGCAACCTTCAGATTTACACTAGGGAAAAGAGAGTAAACATTTATTTCAGGAGTGCGAATCTCAGGGGCGGGAAAAGGAAATATTTGACCATAAAGTGTCGGTTGAAATCAATTTATGAAATTAAGGACCAAATTGCACAAGATCAAAGTTGAGGGACGTATCATACAATTATCTATAGACTTGGCTGCAAAATTAAAACCAATAATTTGTGGTTTTAGTCTTTTGGACACAAACTTAGCAGCTCCTAGGCGCCATTTTTTAAATTTGGGGACCTTTTTGTCACTCGTCCGAAACTTTATCGACCAAAGCTGCGATTTCTGGAAAGAGATTTAAATTGACACCCAGCTGCCTCATTTTTCTAGTTCATTCTTCATTATCTTTCTTTTTTCTTTCGTTTTCTTTTCTTTTCCTTTTCAATTTCTTGTAATTTTGGGGATACAAATCAGGAGTACATGGAGAATACATTCAAGAGAGAACGGAGTGAGGTCAATCATGAGCCTCTATTGAAATTTTTGAAGCAATTGTGCAGTTGTATTTAATGTTTGGGGTCAGATAACTAGTGGGTTTGAATTATTTAGTATGAGCTTAAATATCAAAGCACTCATCTAGTGGAGAATCATCATGCAGATTGATTTTTGAAATAGTCGGTCAGGCCCAACCAAACTAGAGTTAGGAAATAAATGACTGATTTGAGAGCAACATTTAGATTTACACTTGGGAAAACAAAGTAGACATTTACGTAGTATAAGCTCAAATATGAAGGTACTCATCTAGTGGAGAATCATCACGTGGATAGATTTTTGACATGCCGGTTAGGTCTAACCAAACTAGAGTGAGAACATAAATAATTGATTTGAGAGCAACCTTCAGATTTACACTTGGGAAAAGAGAGTAAACATTTATTTAAGAAGTGCGAATCTCAGGAGCGGGAAAAGGAAATATTTGACCATAAAGTGTCGGTTGAAATCAATATGTGAATTTAAGGACCAAATTGCACAAGATCAAAGTTGAGGGACGTATCAAGCAATTATCTAAAGACTTGGCTGCAAAATTAAAACCAATAATTTGTGGTTTTAGTCTTTTGGACGCAAACTTTGCGGCGTCTAGGCGCCATTTTTTAAATTTGGGGACCTTTTTGTCATTCGTCCGAAACTATATGGACCAAAGCTGCGATTTCTGGAAAGAGATTTATATTGACACCCAGCGGCCTCATTTTTCTAGTTCATTCTTCATTATCTTTCTTTTTTTCTTTCATTTTCTTTTCTTTTCCTTTTCAATTTCTTGTAATTTTGGGGATACAAATCAGGAATACATGGAGAATACATTCAAGAGAGAACGGAGTGAGGTCAATGATGAGCTTCTATTGAAATTTTTGAAGAAATTGGGCAATTGTATTTGATGTTTGGGGTCAGATAACTAGTGGGTTTGAATTATTTAGTATAAGCTTAAATATCAAAGCACTCATCCAGTAGAGAATCATCACGCCGATGGATTCTTGAAATTGTCGGTCAGGCCCAACCAAACTAGAGTGAGGAAATAAATGACTGATTTGAGAGCAACATTTAGATTTACACTTGGGAAAACAAAGTAGACATTTACGTAGTATAAGCTCAAATATGAAGGTACTCATCTAGTGGAGAATCATCACGTGGATAGATTTTTGACATGCCGGTTAGGTCTAACCAAACTAGAGTGAGAACATAAATAATTGATTTGAGAGCAACCTTCAGATTTACACTTGGGAAAAGAGAGTAAACATTTATTTAAGGAGTGCAAATCTCAGGAGCGGGAAAAGGAAATATTTGACCATAAAGTGTCGGTTGAAATCAATTTATGAAATTAAGGACCAAAGTGCACAAGATCAAAGTTGAGGGACGTATCATACAATTATCTAAGGACTTGGCTGCAAAATTAAAACCAATAATTTGTGGTTTTAGTCTTTTGGACACAAACTTAGCAGCTCCTAGGCGCCATTTTTTAAATTTGGGGACCTTTTTGTCACTCGTCCGAAACTTTATCGACCAAAGCTGCGATTTCTGGAAAGAGATTTGAATTGACACCCAGCAGCCTCATTTTTCTAGTTCATTCTTCATTATCTTTCTTTTTTCTTTCGTTTTCTTTTCTTTTCAATTTCAATTTCTTGTAATTTTGGGGATACAAATCAGGAGTACATGGAGAATACATTCAAGAGAGAACGGAGTGAGGTCAATCATGAGCCTCTATTGAAATTTTTGAAGCAATTGTGCAGTTGTATTTGATGTTTGGGGTCGTATAACTAGTGGGTTTGAATTATTTAGTATAAGCTTAAACATCAAAGCACTTATCCAGTGGAGAATCATCACGCGGATGGATTTTTGAAATTGTCGGTCAGGCCCAACCAAACTAGAGTGAGGAAATAAATGACTGATTTGAGAGCAACTTTTAGATTTATTTACACTTGGGAAAACAAAGTAGACATTTACTTAGTATAAGCTTAAATGTCAAGGTACTCATCTAGTGGGGAATCATCACGTGGATAGATTTTTGACATGCCGGTTAGGTCTAACCAAACTAGAGTGAGAACATAAATAATTGATTTGAGAGCAACCTTCAGATTTACACTTGGGAAAAGAGAGTAAACATTTATTTAAGAAGTGCGAATCTCAGGAGCGGGAAAATGAAATATTTGACCATAAAGTGTCGGTTGAAATCAATATGTGAATTTAAGGACGAAATTGCAGAAGATCAAAGTTGAGGGACGAATCAAGCAATTATCTAAAGACTTGGCTGCAAAATTAAAACCAATAATTTGTGGTTTTAGTCTTTTGGACGCAAACTTTGCAGCGTCTAGGCGCCATTTTTTAAATTTGGGGACCTTTCTGTCATTCGTCCGAAACTTTATGGACCAAAGCTGCGATTTCTGGAAAGAGATTTAAATTGACACCCAGCGGCCTCATTTTTCTAGTTCATTCTTCATTATCTTTCTTTTTTTCTTTCATTTTCTTTTCTTTTCCTTTTCAATTTCTTGTAATTTTGGGGATACAAATCAGGAATACATGGAGAATACATTCAAGAGAGAACGGAGTGAGGTCAATCATGAGCTTCTATTGAAATTTTTGAAGAAATTGTATTTGATGTTTGGGGTCAGATAACTAGTGGGTTTGAATTATTTAGTATAAGCTTAAATATCAAAGCACTCATCCAGTGGAGAATCATCACGCGGATGGATTTTTGAAATTGTCGGACATGCCCAACCAAACTAGCGGGAGGAAATAAATGACTGATTTGAGAGCATCATTTAGATTTACACTTGGGAAAACAAAGTAGACATTTACGTAGTATAAGCTCAAATATGAAGGTACTCATCTAGTGGAGAATCATCACGTGGATAGATTTTTGACATGCCGGTTAGGTCTAACCAAACTAGAGTGAGAACATAAATAATTGATTTGAGAGCAACCTTCAGATTTACACTTGGGAAAAGAGAGTAAACATTTATTTAAGAAGTGCGAATCTCAGGAGCGGGAAAAGGAAATATTTGACCATAAAGTGTCGGTTGAAATCAATATGTGAATTTAAGGACCAAATTGCACAAGATCAAAGTTGAGGGACGTATCAAGCAATTATCTAAAGACTTGGCTGCAAAATTAAAACCAATAATTTGTGGTTTAAGTCTTTTGGACGCAAACTTTGCAGCGTCTAGGCGCCATTTTTTAAATTTGGGGACCTTTTTGTCATTCGTCCGAAACTTTATGGACCAAAGCTGCGATTTCTGGAAAGAGATTTAAATTGACACCCAGCGGCCTCATTTTTCTAGTTCATTCTTCATTATCTTTCTTTTTTTTCTTTCATTTTCTTTTCTTTTCCTTTTCAATTTCTTGTAATTTTGGGGATACAAATCAGGAATACATGGAGAATACATTCAAGAGAGAACGGAGTGAGGTCAATGATGAGCTTCTATTGAAATTTTTGAAGAAATTGTGCAATTGTGTTCGATGTTCGGGGTCAGATAACTAGTGGGTTTGAATTATTTAGTATAAGCTTAAATATCAAAGCACTCATCCAGTGGAGAATCATCACGCGGATGGATTTTTGAAATTGTCGGACAGGCCCAACCAAACTAGCGGGAGGAAATAAATGACTGATTTGAGAGCAACATTTAGATTTACACTTGGGAAAACAAAGTAGACATTTACGTAGTATAAGCTCAAATATGAAGGTACTCATCTAGTGGGGAATCATCACGTGGATAGATTTTTGACATGCCGGTTAGGTCTAACCAAACTAGAGTGAGAACATAAATAATTGATTTGAGAGCAACCTTCGGATTTACACTTGGGAAAAGAGAGTAAACATTTATTTAAGAAGTGCGAATCTCAGGAGCGGGAAAGGAATATTTGACCATAAAGTGTCGGTTGAAATCAATATGTGAATTTAAGGGCCAAATTGCACAAGATCAAAGTTGAGGGACGTATCAAGCGATTATCTAAAGACTTGGCTGCAAAATTAAAACCAATAATTTGTGGTTTTAGTCTTTTGGACGCAAACTTTGTAGCGTCTAGGCGCCATTTTTTAAATTTGGGGACCTTTTTGTCATTCGTCCGAAACTTTATGGACCAAAGCTGCAATTTCTGGAAAGAGATTTAAATTGACACCCAGCGGCCTCATTTTTCTAGTTCATTCTTCATTATCTTTCTTTTTTTCTTTCATTTTCTTTTCTTTTCCTTTTCAATTTCTTGTAATTTTGGGGATACAAATCAGGAATACATGGAGAATACATTCAAGAGAGAACGGAGTGAGGTCAATCATGAGCTTCTATTGAAATTTTTGAAGAAATTGTGTTGTATTTGATGTTTGGGGTCGATAACTAGTGGGTTTGAATTATTTAGTATAAGCTTAAATATCAAAGCACTCATCCATGTGGAGAATCATCACGCGGATGGATTTTTGAAATTGTCGGACATGCCCAACCAAACTAGCGGGAGGAAATAAATGACTGATTTGAGAGCAACATTTAGATTTACACTTGGGAAAACAAAGTAGACATTTACGTAGTATAAGCTCAAATATGAAGGTACTCATCTAGTGGGGAATCATCACGTGGATAGATTTTTGACATGCCGGTTAGGTCTAACCAAACTAGAGTGAGAACATAAATAATTGATTTGAGAGCAACCTTCAGATTTACACTTGGGAAAAGAGAGTAAACATTTATTTAAGAAGTGCGAATCTCGTGCGGGAAAAGGAAATATTTGACCATAAAGTGTCGGTTGAAATCAATATGTGAATTTAAGGACCAAATTGCACAAGATCAAAGTTGAGGGACGTATCAAGCAATTATCTAAAGACTTGGCTGCAAAATTAAAACCTATAACTTGTGGTTTTAGTCTTTTGGACACAAACTTTGCAGCGTCTAGGCGCCATTTTTTAAATTTGGGGACCTTTCGGTCATTCGTCCGAAACTTTATGGACCAAAGTCTGCGATTTCGGAAAGAGATTTAAATTGACACCCAGTGCCTCATTTTTCTAGTTCATTCTTCATTATCTTTCTTTTTTTCTTTCATTTTCTTTTCTTTTCCTTTTCAATTTCTTGTAATTTTGGGGATACAAATCAGGAATACATGGAGAATACATTCAAGAGAGAACGGAGTGAGGTCAATCATGAGCTTCTATTGAAATTTTTGAAGAAATTGTATTTGATGTTTGGGGTCAGATAACTAGTGGGTTTGAATTATTTAAATATCAAAGCACTCATCCAGTGGAGAATCATCACGCGGATGGATTTTTGAAATTGTCGGACATGCCCAACCAAACTAGCGGGAGGAAATAAATGACTGATTTGAGAGCAACATTTAGATTTACACTTGGGAAAACAAAGTAGACATTTACGTAGTATAAGCTCAAATATGAAGGTACTCATCTAGTGGGGAATCATCACGTGGATAGATTTTTGACATGCCGGTTAGGTCTAACCAAACTAGAGTGAGAACATAAATAATTGATTTGAGAGCAACCTTCAGATTTACACTTGGGAAAAGAGAGTAAACATTTATTTAAGAAGTGCGAATCTCAGGAGCGGGAAAAGGAAATATTTGACCATAAAGTGTCGGTTGAAATCAATATGTGAATTTAAGGACCAAATTGCACAAGATCAAAGTTGAGGGACGTATCAAGCAATTATCTAAAGACTTGGCTGCAAAATTAAAACCAATAATTTGTGGTTTTAGTCTTTTGGACGCAAACTTTGCAGCGTCTAGGCGCCATTTTTTAAATTTGGGGACCTTTCTGTCATTCGTCCGAAACTTTATGGACCAAAGTCAATTTCGGAAAGAGATTTAAATTGACACCCAAATGACCTCATTTTTCTAGTTCATTCTTCATTATCTTTCTTTTTTTCTTTCATTTTCTTTTCTTTTCCTTTTCAATTTCTTGTAATTTTGGTGATACAAATCAGGAATACATGGAGAATACATTCAAGAGAGAACGGAGTGAGGTCAATCATGAGCTTCTATTGAAATTTTAGAAAAAATTGTGTTCGATGTTTGGGGTCAGATAACCAGTGGGTTTGAATTATTTAGTATAAGCTTAAATATCAAAGCACTCATCCAGTGGAGAATCATCACGCGGATGGATTTTTGAAATTGTCGGACAGGCCCAACCAAACTAGCGGGAGGAAATAAATGACTGATTTGAGAGCAACATTTAGATTTACACTTGGGAAAACAAAGTAGACATTTACGTAGTATAAGCTCAAATATGAAGGTACTCATCTAGTGGGGAATCATCACGTGGATAGATTTTTGACATGCCGGTTAGGTCTAACCAAACTAGAGTGAGAACATAAATAATTGATTTGAGAGCAACCTTCAGATTTACACTTGGGAAAAGAGAGTAAACATTTATTTAAGAAGTGCGAATCTCAGGAGCGGGAAAAGGAAATATTTGACCATAAAGTGTCGGTTGAAATCAATATGTGAATTTAAGGACCAAATTGCACAAGATCAAAGTTGAGGGACGTATCAAGCAATTATCTAAAGACTTGGCTGCAAAATTAAAACCAATAATTTGTGGTTTAAGTCTTTTGGACGCAAACTTTGCAGCGTCTAGGCGCCATTTTTTAAATTTGGGGACCTTTTTGTCATTCGTCCGAAACTTTATGGACCAAAGCTGCGATTTCTGGAAAGAGATTTAAATTGACACCCAGCAGCCTCATTTTTCTAGTTCATTCTTCATTATCTTTCTTTTTTTCTTTCATTTTCTTTTCTTTTCCTTTTCAATTTCTTGTAATTTTGGGGATACAAATCAGGAGTACATGGATAATACATTCAAAAGAGAACGGAGTGAGGTCAATCATGAGCTTCTATTGAAATTTTTGAAGAAATTGTATTTGATATTTGGGGTCAGATAACTAGTGGGTTTGAATTATTTAGTATAAGCTTAAATATCAAAGCACTCATCCAGTGGAGAATCATCACGCGGATGGATTTTTGAAATTGTCGGACAGGCCCAACCAAACTAGCGGGAGGAAATAAATGACTGATTTGAGAGCAACATTTAGATTTACACTTGGGAAAACAAAGTAGACATTTACGTAGTATAAGCTCAAATATGAAGGTACTCATCTAGTGGGGAATCATCACGTGGATAGATTTTTGACATGCCGGTTAGGTCTAACCAAACTAGAGTGAGAACATAAATAATTGATTTGAGAGCAACCTTCGGATTTACACTTGGGAAAAGAGAGTAAACATTTATTTAAGAAGTGCGAATCTCAGGAGCGGGAAAAGGAAATATTTGACCATAAAGTGTCGGTTGAAATCAATATGTGAATTTAAGGACCAAATTGCACAAGATCAAAGTTGAGGGACGTATCAAGCAATTATCTAAAGACTTGGCTGCAAAATTAAAACCAATAATTTGTGGTTTTAGTCTTTTGGACGCAAACTTTGCAGCGTCTAGGCGCCATTTTTTAAATTTGGGGACCTTTTTGTCATTCGTCCGAAACTTTATGGACCAAAGTCGCGATTTACGGAAAGAGATTTAAATTGACACCCAAGGCCTCATTTTTCTAGTTCATTCTTCATTATCTTTCTTTTTTCTTTCATTTTCTTTTCTTTTCCTTTTCAATTTCTTGTAATTTTGGGGATACAAATCAGAATACATGGAGAATACATTCAAGAGAGAACGGAGTGAGGTCAATCATGAGCTTCTATTGAAATTTTTGAAGAAATTGTGCATTGTATTTGATGTTTGGGGTCAGATAACTAGTGGGTTTGAATTATTTAAATATCAAAGCACTCATCCAGTGGAGAATCATCACGCGGATGGATTTTTGAAATTGTCGGACAGGCCCAACCAAACTAGCGGGAGGAAATAAATGACTGATTTGAGAGCAACATTTAGATTTACACTTGGGAAAACAAAGTAGACATTTACGTAGTATAAGCTCAAATATGAAGGTACTCATCTAGTGGGGAATCATCACGTGGATAGATTTTTGACATGCCGGTTAGGTCTAACCAAACTAGAGTGAGAACATAAATAATTGATTTGAGAGCAACCTTCGATTTACACTTGGGAAAAGAGAGTAAACATTTATTTAAGAAGTGCGAATCTCAGGAGCGGGAAAAGGAAATATTTGACCATAAAGTGTCGGTTGAAATCAATATGTGAATTTAAGGACCAAATTGCACAAGATCAAAGTTGAGGGACGTATCAAGCAATTATCTAAAGACTTGGCTGCAAAATTAAAACCAATAATTTGTGGTTTTAGTCTTTTGGACGCAAACTTTGCAGCGTCTAGGCGCCATTTTTTAAATTTGGGGACCTTTTTGTCATTCGTCCGAAACTTTATGGACCAAAGCTGCAATTTCTGGAAAGAGATTTATATTGACTCCAATGTGCCTCATTTTTATTGTTCATTATTCATTATCTTTATTTATTATTTCATTTTCTTTTCTTTTCCTTTTCAATTTCTTTTAATTTTGGGGATACAAATCAGGAATACATGGAGAATACATTCAAGAGAGAACGGAGTGAGGTCAATGATGAGCTTCTATTGAAATTTTTGAAGAAATTGTGTTCGATGTTCGGGGTCAGATAACTAGTGGGTTTGAATTATTTAGTATAACCTTAAATATCAAAGCACTCATCCAGTGGAGAATCATCACGCGGATGGATTTTTGAAATTGTCGGACAGGCCCAACCAAACTAGCGGGAGGAAATAAATGACTGATTTGAGAGCAACATTTAGATTTACACTTGGGAAAACAAAGTAGACATTTACGTAGTATAAGCTCAAATATGAAGGTACTCATCTAGTGGGGAATCATCACGTGGATAGATTTTTGACATGCCGGTTAGGTCTAACCAAACTAGAGTGAGAACATAAATAATTGATTTGAGAGCAACCTTCAGATTTACACTTGGGAAAAGAGAGTAAACATTTATTTAAGAAGTGCGAATCTCAGGAGCGGGAAAAGGAAATATTTGACCATAAAGTGTCGGTTGAAATCAATATGTGAATTTAAGGACCAAATTGCACAAGATCAAAGTTGAGGGACGTATCAAGCAATTATCTAAAGACTTGGCTGCAAAATTAAAACCAATAATTTGTGGTTTTAGTCTTTTGGACGCAAACTTTGCAGCGTCTAGGCGCCATTTTTTAAATTTGGGGACCTTTTTGTCATTCGTCCGAAACTATATGGACCAAAGCTGCGATTTCGGAAAGAGATTTAAATTGACACCCAAACCTCATTTTTCTAGTTCATTCTTCATTATCTTTCTTTTTTTCTTTCATTTTCTTTTCTTTTCGTTTTCAATTTCTTGTTATTTTGGGGATACAAATCAGAATACATGGAGAATACATTCAAGAGAGAACGGAGTGAGGTCAATCATGAGCTTCTATTGAAATTTTTGAAGAAATTGTGCAATTGTATTTGATGTTTGGGGTCGATAACTAGTGGGTTTGAATTATTTAGTATAAGCTTAAATATCAAAGCACTCATCCAGTGGAGAATCATCACGCGGATGGATTTTTGAAATTGTCGGACAGTGCCCAACCAAACTAGCGGGAGGAAATAAATGACCGATTTGAGAGCAACATTTAGATTTACACTTGGGAAAACAAAGTAGACATTTACGTAGTATAAGCTCAAATATGAAGGTACTCATCTAGTGGGGAATCATCACGTGGATAGATTTTTGACATGCCGGTTAGGTCTAACCAAACTAGAGTGAGAACATAAATAATTGATTTGAGAGCAACCTTCGGATTTACACTTGGGAAAAGAGAGTAAACATTTATTTAAGAAGTGCGAATCTCGGAGCGGGAAAAGGAAATATTTGACCATAAAGTGTCGGTTGAAATCAATATGTGAATTTAAGGACCAAATTGCACAAGATCAAAGTTGAGGGACGTATCAAGCAATTATCTAAAGACTTGGCTGCAAAATTAAAACCAATAATTTGTGGTTTTAGTCTTTTGGACGCAAACTTTGCAGCGTCTAGGCGCCATTTTTTAAATTTGGGGACCTTTTTGTCATTCGTTCGAAACTTTATGGACCAAAGTCATGATTTCTCGGAAAGAGATTTAAATTGACACCCAAATGCCTCATTTTTCTAGTTCATTCTTCATTATCTTTCTTTTTTCTTTCATTTTCTTTTCTTTTCCTTTTCAATTTCTTGTAATTTTGGGGATACAAATTAGGAATACATGGAGAATACATTCAAGAGAGAACGGAGTGAGGTCAATGATGAGCTTCTATTGAAATTTTTGAAGAAATTGTGTTCGATGTTTGGGGTCAGATAACTAGTGGGTTTGAATTATTTAGTATAAGCTTAAATATCAAAGCACTCATCCAGTGGAGAATCATCACGCGGATGGATTTTTGAAATTGTCGGACAGGCCCAACCAAACTAGCGGGAGGAAATAAATGACCGATTTGAGAGCAACATTTAGATTTACACTTGGGAAAACAAAGTAGACATTTACGTAGTATAAGCTCAAATATGAAGGTACTCATCTAGTGGGGAATCATCACGTGGATAGATTTTTGACATGCCGGTTAGGTCTAACCAAACTAGAGTGAGAACATAAATAATTGATTTGAGAGCAACCTTCGGATTTACACTTGGGAAAAGAGAGTAAACATTTATTTAAGAAGTGCGAATCTCGGGAGCGGGAAAAGGAAATATTTGACCATAAAGTGTCGGTTGAAATCAATATGTGAATTTAAGGACCAAATTGCACAAGATCAAAGTTGAGGGACGTATCAAGCAATTATCTAAAGACTTGGCTGCAAAATTAAAACCAATAATTTGTGGTTTTAGTCTTTTGGACGCAAACTTTGCAGCGTCTAGGCGCCATTTTTTAAATTTGGGGACCTTTTTGTCATTCGTCCGAAACTTTATGGACCAAAGCTGCGATTTCGGAAAGAGATTTAAATTGACACCCAGTGCCTCATTTTTCTAGTTCATTCTTCATTATCTTTCTTTTTTTCTTTCATTTTCTTTTCTTTTCCTTTTCAATTTCTTGTAATTTTGGGGATACAAATCAGAATACATGGAGAATACATTCAAGAGAGAACGGAGTGAGGTCAATCATGAGCTTCTATTGAAATTTTTGAAGAAATTGTGTTCGATGTTTGGGGTCGATAACTAGTGGGTTTGAATTATTTAGTATAAGCTTAAATATCAAAGCACTCATCCAGTGGAGAATCATCACGCGGATGGATTTTTGAAATTGTCGGACAGCCCAACCAAACTAGCGGGAGGAAATAAATGACTGATTTGAGAGCAACATTTAGATTTACACTTGGGAAAACAAAGTAGACATTTACGTAGTATAAGCTCAAATATGAAGGTACTCATCTAGTGGGGAATCATCACGTGGATAGATTTTTGACATGCCGGTTAGGTCTAACCAAACTAGAGTGAGAACATAAATAATTGATTTGAGAGCAACCTTCAGATTTACACTTGGGAAAAGAGAGTAAACATTTATTTAAGAAGTGCGAATCTCAGGAGCGGGAAAAGGAAATATTTGACCATAAAGTGTCGGTTGAAATCAATATGTGAATTTAAGGACCAAATTGCACAAGATCAAAGTTGAGGGACGTATCAAGCAATTATCTAAAGACTTGGCTGCAAAATTAAAACCAATAATTTGTGGTTTTAGTCTTTTGGACGCAAACTTTGCAGCGTCTAGGCGCCATTTTTTAAATTTGGGGACCTTTTTGTCATTCGTCCGAAACTTTATGGACCAAAGCTGCGATTTCTGGAAAGAGATTTAAATTGACACTTTCTTTTTTTCTTTAATTTTCTTTTCTTTTCCTTTTCAATTTCTTGTAATTTTGGGTATACAAATCAGGAATACATGGAGAATACATTCAAGAGAGAACGGAGTGAGGTCAATGATTAGCTTCTATTGAAATTTTTGAAGAAATTGTGTTCGATGTTTGGGGTCATATAACTAGTGGGTTTGAATTATTTAGTATAAGCTTAAATATCAAAGCACTCATCCAGTGGAGAATCATCACGCGGATGGATTTTTGAAATTGTCGGACAGGCCCAACCAAACTAGCCGGAGGAAATAAATGACTGATTTGAGAGCAACATTTAGATTTACACTTGGGAAAACAAAGTAGACATTTACGTAGTATAAGCTCAAATATGAAGGTACTCATCTAGTGGAGAATCATCACGTGGATAGATTTTTGACATGCCGGTTAGGTCTAACCAAACTAGAGTGAGAACATAAATAATTGATTTGAGAGGAACCTTCAGATTTACACTTGGGAAAAGAGAGTAAACATTTATTTAAGAAGTGCGAATCTCAGGAGCGGGAAAAGGAAATATTTGACCATAAAGTGTCGGTTGAAATCAATATGTGAATTTAAGGACCAAATTGCACAAGATCAAAGTTGAGGGACGTATCAAGCAATTATCTAAAGACTTGGCTGCAAAATTAAAACCAATAATTTGTGGTTTAAGTCTTTTGGACGCAAACTTTGCAGCGTCTAGGCGCCATTTTTTAAATTTGGGGACGTTTTTGTCATTCGTCCGAAACTATATGGACCAAAGTCGCGATTTACGGAAAGAGATTTAAATTGACACCCAGTGCCTCATTTTTCTAGTTCATTCTTCATTATCTTTCTTTTTTCTTTCATTTTCTTTTCTTTTCCTTTTCAATTTCTTGTAATTTTGGGGATACAAATCAGAATACATGGAGAATACATTCAAGAGAGAACGGAGTGAGGTCAATCATGAGCTTCTATTGAAATTTTTGAAGAAATTGTGCAATTGTATTTGATGTTTGGGGTCGATAACTAGTGGGTTTGAATTATTTAGTATAAGCTTAAATATCAAAGCACTCATCCAGTGGAGAATCATCACGCGGATGGATTTTTGAAATTGTCGGACAGCCCAACCAAACTAGCGGGAGGAAATAAATGACTGATTTGAGAGCAACATTTAGATTTACACTTGGGAAAACAAAGTAGACATTTACGTAGTATAAGCTCAAATATGAAGGTACTCATCTAGTGGGGAATCATCACGTGGATAGATTTTTGACATGCCGGTTAGGTCTAACCAAACTAGAGTGAGAACATAAATAATTGATTTGAGAGCAACCTTCAGATTTACACTTGGGAAAAGAGAGTAAACATTTATTTAAGAAGTGCGAATCTCAGGAGCGGGAAAAGGAAATATTTGACCATAAAGTGTCGGTTGAAATCAATATGTGAATTTAAGGACCAAATTGCACAAGATCAAAGTTGAGGGACGTATCAAGCAATTATCTAAAGACTTGGCTGCAAAATTAAAACCAATAATTTGTGGTTTTAGTCTTTTGGACGCAAACTTTGCAGCGTCTAGGCGCCATTTTTTAAATTTGGGGACCTTTCGGTCATTCGTCCGAAACTTTATGGACCAAAGCTGCGATTTCTGGGAAGAGATTTAAATTGACACCCAGCGGCCTCATTTTTCTAGTTCATTCTTCATTATCTTTCTTTTTTTCTTTCATTTTCTTTTCTTTTCCTTTTCAATTTCTTGTAATTTTGCGGATACAAATCAGGAGTACATGGAGAATACATTCAAGAGAGAACGGAGTGAGGTCAATCATGAGCTTCTATTGAAATTTTTGAAGAAATTGTATTTGATGTTTGGGGTCAGATAACTAGTGGGTTTGAATTATTTAAATATCAAAGCACTCATCCAGTGGAGAATCATCACGCGGATGGATTTTTGAAATTGTCGGACAGGCCCAACCAAACTAGCGGGAGGAAATAAATGACTGATTTGAGAGCAACATTTAGATTTACACTTGGGAAAACAAAGTAGACATTTACGTAGTATAAGCTCAAATATGAAGGTACTCATCTAGTGGGGAATCATCACGTGGATAGATTTTTGACATGCCGGTTAGGTCTAACCAAACTAGAGTGAGAACATAAATAATTGATTTGAGAGCAACCTTCAGATTTACACTTGGGAAAAGAGAGTAAACATTTATTTAAGAAGTGCGAATCTCAGCAGCGGGAAAAGGAAATATTTGACCATAAAGTGTCGGTTGAAATCAATATGTGAATTTAAGGACCAAATTGCACAAGATCAAAGTTGAGGGACGTATCAAGCAATTATCTAAAGACTTGGCTGCAAAATTAAAACCAATAATTTGTGGTTTAAGTCTTTTGGACGCAAACTTTGCAGCGTCTAGGCGCCATTTTTTAAATTTGGGGACCTTTTTGTCATTCGTCCGAAACTTTATGGACCAAAGCTGCGATTTCTGGAAAGAGATTTAAATTGACACCCAGCAGCCTCATTTTTCTAGTTCATTCTTCATTATCTTTCTTTTTTTCTTTCATTTTCTTTTCTTTTCCTTTTCAATTTCTTGTAATTTTGGGGATACGAATCAGGAATACATGGAGAATACATTCAAGAGAGAACGGAGTGAGGTCAATGATGAGCTTCTATTGAAATTTTTGAAGAAATTGTGTTCGATGTTCGGGGTCAGATAACTAGTGGGTTTGAATTATTTAGTATAAGCTTAAATATCAAAGCACTCATCCAGTGGAGAATCATCACGCGGATGGATTTTTGAAATTGTCGGACATGCCCAACCAAACTAGCGGGAGGAAATAAATGACTGATTTGAGAGCAACATTTAGATTTACACTTGGGAAAACAAAGTAGACATTTACGTAGTATAAGCTCAAATATGAAGGTACTCATCTAGTGGGGAATCATCACGTGGATAGATTTTTGACATGCCGGTTAGGTCTAACCAAACTAGAGTGAGAACATAAATAATTGATTTGAGAGCAACCTTCAGATTTACACTTGGGAAAAGAGAGTAAACATTTATTTAAGAAGTGCGAATCTCAGGAGCGGGAAAAGGAAATATTTGACCATAAAGTGTCGGTTGAAATCAATATGTGAATTTAAGGACCAAATTGCACAAGATCAAAGTTGAGGGACGTATCAAGCAATTATCTAAAGACTTGGCTGCAAAATTAAAACCAATAATTTGTGGTTTTAGTCTTTTGGACGCAAACTTTGCAGCGTCTAGGCGCCATTTTTTAAATTTGGGGACCTTTCTGTCATTCGTCCGAAACTTTATGGACCAAAGCTGCGATTTCTGGGAAGAGATTTAAATTGACACCCAGCGGCCTCATTTTTCTAGTTCATTCTTCATTATCTTTCTTTTTTTCTTTCATTTTCTTTTCTTTTCCTTTTCAATTTCTTGTAATTTTGGGGATACAAATCAGGAATACATGGAGAATACATTCAAGAGAGAACGGAGTGAGGTCAATCATGAGCTTCTATTGAAATTTTTGAAGAAATTGTATTTGATGTTTGGGGTCAGATAACTAGTGGGTTTGAATTATTTAGTATAAGCTTAAATATCAAAGCACTCATCCAGTGGAGAATCATCACGCGGATGGATTTTTGAAATTGTCGGACATGCCCAACCAAACTAGCGGGAGGAAATAAATGACTGATTTGAGAGCAACATTTAGATTTACACTTGGGAAAACAAAGTAGACATTTACGTAGTATAAGCTCAAATATGAAGGTACTCATCTAGTGGGGAATCATCACGTGGATAGATTTTTGACATGCCGGTTAGGTCTAACCAAACTAGAGTGAGAACATAAATAATTGATTTGAGAGCAACCTTCAGATTTACACTTGGGAAAAGAGAGTAAACATTTATTTAAGAAGTGCGAATCTCAGGAGCGGGAAAAGGAAATATTTGACCATAAAGTGTCGGTTGAAATCAATATGTGAATTTAAGGACCAAATTGCACAAGATCAAAGTTGAGGGACGTATCAAGCAATTATCTAAAGACTTGGCTGCAAAATTAAAACCAATAATTTGTGGTTTTAGTCTTTTGGACGCAAACTTTGCAGCGTCTAGGCGCCATTTTTTAAATTTGGGGACCTTTCTGTCATTCGTCCGAAACTTTATGGACCAAAGCTGCGATTTCTGGGAAGAGATTTAAATTGACACCAGCGGCCTCATTTTTCTAGTTCATTCTTCATTATCTTTCTTTTTTTCTTTCATTTTCTTTTCTTTTCCTTTTCAATTTCCTGTAATTTTGCGGATACAAATCAGGAGTACATGGAGAATACATTCAAGAGAGAACGGAGTGAGGTCAATCATGAGCTTCTATTGAAATTTTTGAAAAAATTGTGTTCGATGTTTGGGGTCAGATAACTAGTGGGTTTGAATTATTTAGTATAAGCTTAAATATCAAAGCACTCATCCGGTGGAGAATCATCACGCGGATGGATTTTTGAAATTGTCGGACAGGCCCAACCAAACTAGCGGGAGGAAATAAATGACTGATTTGGGAGCAACATTTAGATTTACACTTGGGAAAACAAAGTAGACATTTACGTAGTATAAGCTCAAATATGAAGGTACTCATCTAGTGGGGAATCATCACGTGGATAGATTTTTGACATGCCGGTTAGGTCTAACCAAACTAGAGTGAGAACATAAATAATTGATTTGAGAGCAACCTTCAGATTTACACTTGGGAAAAGAGAGTAAACATTTATTTAAGAAGTGCGAATCTCAGGAGCGGGAAAAGGAAATATTTGACCATAAAGTGTCGGTTGAAATCAATATGTGAATTTAAGGACCAAATTGCACAAGATCAAAGTTGAGGGACGTATCAAGCAATTATCTAAAGACTTGGCTGCAAAATTAAAACCAATAATTTGTGGTTTTAGTCTTTTGGACGCAAACTTTGCAGCGTCTAGGCGCCATTTTTTAAATTTGGGGACCTTTTTGTCATTCGTCCGAAACTATATGGACCAAAGTCACGATTTACGGAAAGAGATTTAAATTGACACCCAGTGCCTCATTTTTCTAGTTCATTCTTCATTATCTTTCTTTTTTTCTTTCATTTTCTTTTCTTTTCCTTTTCAATTTCTTGTAATTTTGGGGATACAAATCAGAATACATGGAGAATACATTCAAGAGAGAACGGAGTGAGGTCAATCATGAGCTTCTATTGAAATTTTTGAAGAAATTGTGTTTGATGTTTGGGGTCGATAACTAGTGGGTTTGAATTATTTAGTATAAGCTTAAATATCAAAGCACTAACCCAGTGGAGAATCATCACGCGGATGGATTTTTGAAATTGTCGGACAGCCCAACCAAACTAGCGGGAGGAAATAAATGACCGATTTGAGAGCAACATTTAGATTTACACTTGGGAAAACAAAGTAGACATTTACGTAGTATAAGCTCAAATATGAAGGTACTCATCTAGTGGGGAATCATCACGTGGATAGATTTTTGACATGCCGGTTAGGTCTAACCAAACTAGAGTGAGAACATAAATAATTGATTTGAGAGCAACCTTCGTATTTACACTTGGGAAAAGAGAGTAAACATTTATTTAAGAAGTGCGAATCTCAGGAGCGGGAAAAGGAAATATTTGACCATAAAGTGTCGGTTGAAATCAATATGTGAATTTAAGGACCAAATTGCACAAGATCAAAGTTGAGGGACGTATCAAGCAATTATCTAAAGACTTGGCTGCAAAATTAAAACCAATAATTTGTGGTTTTAGTCTTTTGGACGCAAACTTTGCAGCGTCTAGGCGCCATTTTTTAAATTTGGGGACCTTTCTGTCATTCGTCCGAAACTTTATGGACCAAAGCTGCGATTTCTGGAAAGAGATTTAAATTGACATCCAGCCGCCTCATTTTTCTAGTTCATTCTTCATTATCTTTCTTTTTTCTTTCATTTTCTTTTCTTTTCCTTTTCAATTTCTTGTAATTTTGGGGATACAAATCAGGAATACATGGAGAATACATTCAAGAGAGAACGGAGTGAGGTCAATCATGAGCTTCTATTGAAATTTTTGAAGAAATGTGTTCGATGTTTGGGGTCAGATAACTAGTGGGTTTGAATTATTTAGTATAAGCTTAAATATCAAAGCACTCATCCAGTGGAGAATCATCACGCGGATGGATTTTTGAAATTGTCGGACAGGCCCAACCAAACTAGCGGGAGGAAATAAATGACTGATTTGAGAGCAACATTTAGATTTACACTTGGGAAACACAAAGTAGACATTTACGTAGTATAAGCTCAAATATGAAGGTACTCATCTAGTGGGGAATCATCACGTGGATAGATTTTTGACATGCCGGTTAGGTCTAACCAAACTAGAGTGAGAACATAAATAATTGATTTGAGAGCAACCTTCAGATTTACACTTGGGAAAAGAGAGTAAACATTTATTTAAGAAGTGCGAATCTCAGGAGCGGGAAAAGGAAATATTTGACCATAAAGTGTCGGTTGAAATCAATATGTGAATTTAAGGACCAAATTGCACAAGATCAAAGTTGAGGGACGTATCAAGCAATTATCTAAAGACTTGGCTGCAAAATTAAAACCAATAATTTGTGGTTTTAGTCTTTTGGACGCAAACTTTGCAGCGTCTAGGCGCCATTTTTTAAATTTGGGGACCTTTTTGTCATTCGTCCGAAACTTTATGGACCAAAGCTGCGATTTCTGGAAAGAGATTTAAATTGACACCAGCAGCCTCATTTTTCTAGTTCATTCTTCATTATCTTTCTTTTTTTCTTTCATTTTCTTTTCTTTTCCTTTTCAATTTCTTGTAATTTTGGGGATACAAATCAGGAATACATGGAGAATACATTCAAGAGAGAACGGAGTGAGGTCAATGATGAGCTTCTATTGAAATTTTTGAAGAAATTGTGTTCGATGTTTGGGGTCAGATAACTAGTGGGTTTGAATTATTTAGTATAAGCTTAAATATCAAAGCACTCATACAGAGGACAATCATCACGCGGATGGATTTTTGAAATTGTCGGACAGCCCAACCAAACTAGCGGGAGGAAATAAATGACTGATTTGAGAGCAACATTTAGATTTACACTTGGGAAAACAAAGTAGACATTTACGTAGTATAAGCTCAAATATGAAGGTACTCATCTAGTGGGGAATCATCACGTGGATAGATTTTTGACATGCCGGTTAGGTCTAACCAAACTAGAGTGAGAACATAAATAATTGATTTGAGAGCAACCTTCGGATTTACACTTGGGAAAAGAGAGTAAACATTTATTTAAGAAGTGCGAATCTCAGGAGCGGGAAAAGGAAATATTTGACCATAAAGTGTCGGTTGAAATCAATATGTGAATTTAAGGACCAAATTGCACAAGATCAAAGTTGAGGGACGTATCAAGCAATTATCTAAAGACTTGGCTGCAAAATTAAAACCAATAATTTGTGGTTTTAGTCTTTTGGACGCAAACTTTGCAGCGTCTAGGCGCCATTTTTTAAATTTGGGGACCTTTTTGTCATTCGTCCGAAACTTTATGGACCAAAGCTGCGATTTCTGGAAAGAGATTTAAATTGACACCCAGCGGCCTCATTTTTCTAGTTCATTCTTCATTATCTTTCTTTTTTTCTTTCATTTTCTTTTCTTTTCCTTTTCAATTTCTTGTAATTTTGGGGATACAAATCAGGAATACATGGAGATTACATTCAAGAGAGAACGGAGTGAGGTCAATCATGAGCATCTATTGAAATTTTCGAAGAAATGTGTTCGATAACGAGTGGGTTTGAATTATTTAGTATAAGCTTAAATATCAAAGCACTCATCCAGTGGAGAATCATCACGCGGATGGATTTTTGAAATTGTCGGACAGGCCCAACCAAACTAGCGGGAGGAAATAAATGACTGATTTGAGAGCAACATTTAGATTTACACTTGGGAAAACAAAGTAGACATTTACGTAGTATAAGCTCAAATATGAAGGTACTCATCTAGTGGGGAATCATCACGTGGATAGATTTTTGACATGCCGGTTAGGTCTAACCAAACTAGAGTGAGAACATAAATAATTGATTTGAGAGCAACCTTCAGATTTACACTTGGGAAAAGAGAGTAAACATTTATTTAAGAAGTGCGAATCTCAGGAGCGGGAAAAGGAAATATTTGACCATAAAGTGTCGGTTGAAATCAATATGTGAATTTAAGGACCAAATTGCACAAGATCAAAGTTGAGGGACGTATCAAGCAATTATCTAAAGACTTGGCTGCAAAATTAAAACCAATAATTTGTGGTTTTAGTCTTTTGGACGCAAACTTTGCAGCGTCTAGGCGCCATTTTTTAAATTTGGGGACCTTTTTGTCATTCGTCCGAAACTTTATGGACCAAAGCTGCAATTTCTGGAAAGAGATTTAAATTGACACCCAGCGGCCTCATTTTTCTAGTTCATTCTTCATTATCTTTCTTTTTTTCTTTCATTTTCTTTTCTTTTCCTTTTCAATTTCTTGTAATTTTGGGGATACAAATCAGGAGTACATGGAGAATACATTCAAGAGAGAACGGAGTGAGGTCAATCATGAGCTTCTATTGAAATTTTTGAAGAAATTGTATTCGATGTTTGGGGTCAGATAAATAGTGGGTTTGAATTATTTAGTATAAGCTTAAATATCAAAGCACTCATCCAGTGGAGAATCATCACGCGGATGGATTTTTGAAATTATCGGACAGGCCCAACCAAACTAGAGGGAGGAAATAAATGACTGATTTGAGAGCATCATTTAGATTTACACTTGGGAAAACAAAGTAGACATTTACGTAGTATAAGCTCAAATATGAAGGTACTCATCTAGTGGGGAATCATCACGTGGATAGATTTTTGACATGCCGGTTAGGTCTAACCAAACTAGAGTGAGAACATAAATAATTGATTTGAGAGCAACCTTCAGATTTACACTTGGGAAAAGAGAGTAATCATTTATTTAAGAAGTGCGACTCTCAGGAGCGGGAAAAGGAAATATTTGACCATAAAGTGTCGGTTGAAATCAATATGTGAATTTAAGGACCAAATTGCACAAGATCAAAGTTGAGGGACGTAGCAACCAATTATCTAAAGACTTGGCTGCAAAATTAAAACCAATAATTTGTGGTTTTAGTCATTTGGACGCAAACTTTGCAGCGTCTAGGCGCCATTTTTTAAATTTGGGGACCTTTTTGTCATTCGTCCGAAACTTTATGGACCAAAGCTGCGATTTCTGGAAAGAGATTTAAATTGACACCCAGCAGCCTCATTTTTCTAGTTCATTCTTCATTATCTTTCTTTTTTTCTTTCATTTTCTTTTCTTTTCCTTCTCAATTTCTTGTAATTTTGGGGATACAAATTAAGAATACATGGAGAATACATTCAAGAGAGAACGGAGTGAGGTCAATCATGAGCTTCTATTGAAATTTTTGAAGAAATTGTATTTGATGTTTGGGGTCAGATAACTAGTGGGTTTGAATTATTTAAATATCAAAGCACTCATCCAGTGGAGAATCATCACGCGGATGGATTTTTGAAATTGTCGGACAAGCCCAACCAAACTAGCGGGAGGAAATAAATGACTGATTTGAGAGCAACATTTAGATTTACACTTGGGAAAACAAAGTAGACATTTACGTAGTATAAGCTCAAATATGAAGGTACTCATCTAGTGGGGAATCATCACGTGGATAGATTTTTGACATGCCGGTTAGGTCTAACCAAACTAGAGTGAGAACATAAATAATTGATTTGAGAGCAACCTTCAGATTTACACTTGGGAAAAGAGAGTAAACATTTATTTAAGAAGTGCGAATCTCAGGAGCGGGAAAAGGAAATATTTGACCATAAAGTGTCGGTTGAAATCAATATGTGAATTTAAGGACCAAATTGCACAAGATCAAAGTTGAGGGACGTATCAAGCAATTATCTAAAGACTTGGCTGCAAAATTAAAACCAATAATTTGTGGTTTTAGTCTTTTGGACGCAAACTTTGCAGCGTCTAGGCGCCATTTTTTAAATTTGGGGACCTTTTTGTCATTCGTCCGAAACTTTATGGACCAAAGTCACGATTTACGGAAAGAGATTTAAATTGACACCCATGGCCTCATTTTTCTAGTTCATTCTTCATTATCTTTCTTTTTTTCTTTCATTTTCTTTTCTTTTCCTTTTCTATTTCTTGTAATTTTGGGGATACAAATCAGAATACATGGAGAATACATTCAAGAGAGAACGGAGTGAGGTCAATCATGAGCTTCTATTGAAATTTTTGAAAAAATTGTGTTCGATGTTTGGGGTCAGATAACTAGTGGGTTTGAATTATTTAGTATAAGCTTAAATATCAAAGCACTCATCCAGTGGAGAATCATCACGCGGATGGATTTTTGAAATTGTCGGACAGTGCCCAACCAAACTAGCGGGAGGAAATAAATGACTGATTTGAGAGCAACATTTAGATTTACACTTGGGAAAACAAAGTAGACATTTACGTAGTATAAGCTCAAATATGAAGGTACTCATCTAGTGGGGAATCATCACGTGGATAGATTTTTGACATGCCGGTTAGGTCTAACCAAACTAGAGTGAGAACATAAATAATTGATTTGAGAGCAACCTTCGGATTTACACTTGGGAAAAGAGAGTAAACATTTATTTAAGAAGTGCGAATCTCAGGAGCGGGAAAAGGAAATATTTGACCATAAAGTGTCGGTTGAAATCAATATGTGAATTTAAGGACCAAATTGCACAAGATCAAAGTTGAGGGACGTATCAAGCAATTATCTAAAGACTTGGCTGCAAAATTAAAACCAATAATTTGTGGTTTTAGTCTTTTGGACGCAAACTTTGCAGCGTCTAGGCGCCATTTTTTAAATTTGGGGACCTTTTTGTCATTCGTCCGAAACTTTATGGACCAAAGCTGCGATTTATGGGAAGAGATTTAAATTGACACCCAATGACCTCATTTTTCTAGTTCATTCTTCATTATCTTTCTTTTTTTTCTTTCATTTTCTTTTCTTTTCCTTTTCAATTTCTTGTAATTTTGGGGATACAAATCAGAATACATGGAGAATACATTCAAGAGAGAACGGAGTGAGGTCAATCATGAGCTTCTATTGAAATTTTTGAAGAAATTGTGTTCGATGTTTGGGGTCGATAACTAGTGGGTTTGAATTATTTAGTATAAGCTTAAATATCAAAGCACTCATCCAGTGGAGAATCATCACGCGGATGGATTTTTGAAATTGTCGGACAGCCCAACCAAACTAGCGGGAGGAAATAAATGACTCGATTTGAGAGCAACATTTAGATTTACACTTGGGAAAACAAAGTAGACATTTACGTAGTATAAGCTCAAATATGAAGGTACTCATCTAGTGGGGAATCATCACGTGGATAGATTTTTGACATGCCGGTTAGGTCTAACCAAACTAGAGTGAGAACATAAATAATTGATTTGAGAGCAACCTTCGATTTACACTTGGGAAAAGAGAGTAAACATTTATTTAAGAAGTGCGAATCTCGGGAGCGGGAAAAGGAAATATTTGACCATAAAGTGTCGGTTGAAATCAATATGTGAATTTAAGGACCAAATTGCACAAGATCAAAGTTGAGGGACGTATCAAGCAATTATCTAAAGACTTGGCTGCAAAATTAAAACCAATAATTTGTGGTTTTAGTCTTTTGGACGCAAACTTTGCAGCGTCTAGGCGCCATTTTTTAAATTTGGGGACCTTTCTGTCATTCGTCCGAAACTTTATGGACCAAAGCTGCGATTTCTGGGAAGAGATTTAAATTGACACCAGCGGCCTCATTTTTCTAGTTCATTCTTCATTATCTTTCTTTTTTTCTTTCATTTTCTTTTCTTTTCCTTTTCAATTTCTTGTAATTTTGGGGATACAAATCAGGAGTACATGGAGAATAAATTCAAGAGAGAACGGAGTGAGGTCAATCATGAGCTTCTATTGAAATTTTTGAAAAAATTGTGTTCGATGTTTGGGGTCAGATAACTAGTGGGTTTGAATTATTTAGTATAAGCTTAAATATCAAAGCACTCATCCGGTGGAGAATCATCACGCGGATGGATTTTTGAAATTGTCGGACAGCCCAACCAAACTAGCGGGAGGAAATAAATGACTGATTTGAGAGCAACATTTAGATTTACACTTGGGAAAACAAAGTAGACATTTACGTAGTATAAGCTCAAATATGAAGGTACTCATCTAGTGGGGAATCATCACGTGGATAGATTTTTGACATGCCGGTTAGGTCTAACCAAACTAGAGTGAGAACATAAATAATTGATTTGAGAGCAACCTTCAGATTTACACTTGGGAAAAGAGAGTAAACATTTATTTAAGAAGTGCGAATCTCAGGAGCGGGAAAAGGAAATATTTGACCATAAAGTGTCGGTTGAAATCAATATGTGAATTTAAGGACCAAATTGCACAAGATCAAAGTTGAGGGACGTATCAAGCAATTATCTAAAGACTTGGCTGCAAAATTAAAACCAATAATTTGTGGTTTTAGTCTTTTGGACGCAAACTTTGCAGCGTCTAGGCTCCATTTTTTAAATTTGGGGACCTTTCTGTCATTCGTCCGAAACTTTATGGACCAAAGCTGCGATTTCTGGAAAGAGATTTAAATTGACACCCAGCGGCTTCATTTTTCTAGTTCATTCTTCATTATCTTTCTTTTTTTCTTTCATTTTCTTTTCTTTTCCTTTTCAATTTCTTGTAATTTTGGGGATACAAATCAGGAGTACATGGAGAATAAATTCAAGAGAGAACGGAGTGAGGTCAATCATGAGCTTCTATTGAAATTTTTGAAAAAATTGTGTTCGATGTTCGGGGTCAGATAACCAGTGGGTTTGAATTATTTAGTATAAGCTTAAATATCAAAGCACTCATCCAGTGGAGAATCATCACGCGGATGGATTTTTGAAATTGTCGGACAGGCCCAACCAAACTAGCGGGAGGAAATAAATGACTGATTTCAGAGCAACATTTAGATTTACACTTGGGAAAACAAAGTAGACATTTACGTAGTATAAGCTCAAATATGAAGGTACTCATCTAGTGGGGAATCATCACGTGGATAGATTTTTGACATGCCGGTTAGGTCTAACCAAACTAGAGTGAGAACATAAATAATTGATTTGAGAGCAACCTTCAGATTTACACTTGGGAAAAGAGAGTAAACATTTATTTAAGAAGTGCGAATCTCAGGAGCGGGAAAAGGAAATATTTGACCATAAAGTGTCGGTTGAAATCAATATGTGAATTTAAGGACCAAATTGCACAAGATCAAAGTTGAGGGACGTATCAAGCAATTATCTAAAGACTTGGCTGCAAAATTAAAACCAATAATTTGTGGTTTTAGTCTTTTGGACGCAAACTTTGCAGCGTCTAGGCGCCATTTTTTAAATTTGGGGACCTTTCTGTCATTCGTCCGAAACTTTATGGACCAAAGTCATGATTTCTGGAAAGAGATTTAAATTGACACCCAGCAGCCTCATTTTTCTAGTTCATTCTTCATTATCTTTCTTTTTTTCTTTCATTTTCTTTTCTTTTCCTTTTCAATTTCTTGTAATTTTGGGGATACAAATCAGGAATACATGGAGATTACATTCAAGAGAGAACGGAGTGAGGTCAATCATGAGCTTCTATTGAAATTTTCGAAGAAATGTGTTCGATGTTTGGGGTCAGATAACTAGTGGGTTCGAATTATTTAGTATAAACTTAAATATCAAAGCACTCATCCAGTGGAGAATCATCACGCGGATGGATTTTTGAAATTGTCGGACAGGCCCAACCAAACTAGCGGGAGGAAATAAATGACTGATTTCAGAGCAACATTTAGATTTACACTTGGGAAAACAAAGTAGACATTTACGTAGTATAAGCTCAAATATGAAGGTACTCATCTAGTGGGGAATCATCACGTGGATAGATTTTTGACATGCCGGTTAGGTCTAACCAAACTAGAGTGAGAACATAAATAATTGATTTGAGAGCAACCTTCAGACTTACACTTGGGAAAAGAGAGTAAACATTTGTTTAAGAAGTGCGAATCTCAGGAGCGGGAAAAGGAAATATTTGACCATAAAGTGTCGGTTGAAATCAATATGTGAATTTAAGGACGAAATTGCAGAAGATCAAAGTTGAGGGACGTATCAAGCAATTATCTAAAGACTTGGCTGCAAAATTAAAACCAATAATTTGTGGTTTTAGTCTTTTGGACGCAAACTTTGCAGCGTCTAGGCGCCATTTTTTAAATTTGGGGACCTTTCTGTCATTCGTCCGAAACTTTATGGACCAAAGCTGCGATTTCAGGAAAGAGATTTAAATTGACACCCAGCAGACTCATTTATCTAGTTCATTCTTCATTAACTTTATTTTTTCTTTCATTTTCTTTTCTTTTCCTTTTCAATTTCTTGTAATTTTGGGGATACAAATCAGGAATACATGGAGATTACATTCAAGAGAGAACGGAGTGAGGTCAATCATGAGCTTCTATTGAAATTTTCGAAGAAATGTGTTCGATGTTTGGGGTCAGATAACTAGTGGGTTTGAATTATTTAGTATAAACTTAAATATCAAAGCACTCATCCAGTGGAGAATCATCACGCGGATGGATTTTTGAAATTGTCGGACAGGCCCAACCAAACTAGCGGGAGGAAATAAATGACTGATTTGAGAGCAACATTTAGATTTACACTTGGGAAAACAAAGTAGACATTTACGTAGTATAAGCTCAAATATGAAGGTACTCATCTAGTGGGGAATCATCACGTGGATAGATTTTTGACATGCCGGTTAGGTCTAACCAAACTAGAGTGAGAACATAAATAATTGATTTGAGAGCAACCTTCAGATTTACACTTGGGAAAAGAGAGTAAACATTTATTTAAGAAGTGCGAATCTCAGGAGCGGGAAAAGGAAATATTTGACCATAAAGTGTCGGTTGAAATCAATATGTGAATTTAAGGACCAAATTGCACAAGATCAAAGTTGAGGGACGTATCAAGCAATTATCTAAAGACTTGGCTGCAAAATTAAAACCAATAATTTGTGGTTTTAGTCTTTTGGACGCAAACTTTGCAGCGTCTAGGCGCCATTTTTTAAATTTGGGGACCTTTTTGTCATTCGTCCGAAACTATATGGACCAAAGCTGCGATTTCTGGAAAGAGATTTAAATTGACACCCAGCGGCCTCATTTTTCTAGTTCATTCTTCATTATCTTTCTTTTTTTCTTTCATTTTCTTTTCTTTTCCTTTTCAATTTCTTGTAATTTTGGGGATACAAATCAGGAATACATGGAGAATACATTCAAGAGAGAACGGAGTGAGGTCAATGATGAGCTTCTATTGAAATTTTTGAAGAAATTGTGTTCGATGTTCGGGGTCAGATAACTAGTGGGTTTGAATTATTTAGTATAAGCTTAAATATCAAAGCACTCATCCAGTGGAGAATCATCACGCGGATGGATTTTTGAAATTGTCGGACAGGCCCAACCAAACTAGCGGGAGGAAATAAATGACTGATTTGAGAGCAACATTTAGATTTACACTTGGGAAAACAAAGTAGACATTTACGTAGTATAAGCTCAAATATGAAGGTACTCATCTAGTGGGGAATCATCACGTGGATAGATTTTTGACATGCCGGTTAGGTCTAACCAAACTAGAGTGAGAACATAAATAATTGATTTGAGAGCAACCTTCAGATTTACACTTGGGAAAAGAGAGTAAACATTTATTTAAGAAGTGCGAATCTCAGGAGCGGGAAAAGGAAATATTTGACCATAAAGTGTCGGTTGAAATCAATATGTGAATTTAAGGACCAAATTGCACAAGATCAAAGTTGAGGGACGTATCAAGCAATTATCTAAAGACTTGGCTGCAAAATTAAAACCAATAATTTGTGGTTTTAGTCTTTTGGACGCAAACTTTGCAGCGTCTAGGCGCCATTTTTTAAATTTGGGGACCTTTTTGTCATTCGTCCGAAACTTTATGGACCAAAGCTGCGATTTCAGGAAAGAGAATTAAATTGACACCCAGCGGCCTCATTTTTCTAGTTCATTCTTCATTATCTTTCTTTTTTTCTTTCATTTTCTTTTCTTTTCCTTTTCAATTTCTTGTAATTTTGCGGATACAAATCAGGAATACATGGAGAATACATTCAAGAGAGAACAGAGTGAGGTCAATCATGAGCTTCTATTGAAATTTTTGAAGAAATTGTGTTCGATGTTTGGGGTCAGATAACTAGTGGGTTTGAATTATTTAGTATAAGCTTAAATATCAAAGCACTCATCCAGTGGAGAATCATCACGCGGATGGATTTTTGAAATTGTCGGACAGCCCAACCAAACTAGCGGGAGGAAATAAATGACTGATTTGAGAGCAACATTTAGATTTACACTTGGGAAAACAAAGTAGACATTTACGTAGTATAAGCTCAAATATGAAGGTACTCATCTAGTGGGGAATCATCACGTGGATAGATTTTTGACATGCCGGTTAGGTCTAACCAAACTAGAGTGAGAACATAAATAATTGATTTGAGAGCAACCTTCAGATTTACACTTGGGAAAAGAGAGTAAACATTTATTTAAGAAGTGCGAATCTCAGGAGCGGGAAAAGGAAATATTTGACCATAAAGTGTCGGTTGAAATCAATATGTGAATTTAAGGACCAAATTGCACAAGATCAAAGTTGAGGGACGTATCAAGCAATTATCTAAAGACTTGGCTGCAAAATTAAAACCAATAATTTGTGGTTTTAGTCTTTTGGACGCAAACTTTGCAGCGTCTAGGCGCCATTTTTTAAATTTGGGGACCTTTCTGTCATTCGTCCGAAACTTTATGGACCAAAGCTGCGATTTCTGGAAAGAGATTTAAATTGACACCCAGCGGCCTCATTTTTCTAGTTCATTCTTCATTATCTTTCTTTTTTTCTTTCATTTTCTTTTCTTTTCCTTTTCAATTTCTTGTAATTTTGGGGATACAAATCAGGAATACATGGAGAATACATTCAAGAGAGAACGGAGTGAGGTCAATCATGAGCTTCTATTGAAATTTTTGAAAAAATTGTGTTCGATGTTTGGGGTCAGATAACTAGTGGGTTTGAATTATTTAGTATAAGCTTAAATATCAAAGCACTCATCCAGTGGAGAATCATCACGCGGATGGATTTTTGAAATTGTCGGACATGCCCAACCAAACTAGCGGGAGGAAATAAATGACTGATTTGAGAGCAACATTTAGATTTACACTTGGGAAAACAAAGTAGACATTTACGTAGTATAAGCTCAAATATGAAGGTACTCATCTAGTGGGGAATCATCACGTGGATAGATTTTTGACATGCCGGTTAGGTCTAACCAAACTAGAGTGAGAACATAAATAATTGATTTGAGAGCAACCTTCAGATTTACACTTGGGAAAAGAGAGTAAACATTTATTTAAGAAGTGCGAATCTCAGGAGCGGGAAAAGGAAATATTTGACCATAAAGTGTCGGTTGAAATCAATATGTGAATTTAAGGACCAAATTGCACAAGATCAAAGTTGAGGGACGTATCAAGCAATTATCTAAAGACTTGGCTGCAAAATTAAAACCAATAATTTGTAGTTTTAGTCTTTTGGACGCAAACTTTGCAGCGTCTAGGCGCCATTTTTAAATTTGGGGACCTTTCGGTCATTCGTCCGAAACTTTATGGACCAAAGCTGCGATTTCTGGGAAGAGATTTAAATTGACACCCAGCGGCCTCATTTTTCTAGTTCATTCTTCATTATCTTTCTTTTTTTCTTTCATTTTCTTTTCTTTTCCTTTTCAATTTCTTGTAATTTTGCGGATACAAATCAGGAGTACATGGAGAATACACTCAAGAGAGAACGGAGTGAGGTCAATCATGAGCTTCTATTGAAATTTTTGAAAAAATTGTGTTCGATGTTTGGGGTCAGATAACTAGTGGGTTTGAATTATTTAGTATAAGCTTAAATATCAAAGCACTCATCCAGTGGAGAATCATCACGCGGATGGATTTTTGAAATTGTCGGACAGGCCCAACCAAACTAGCGGGAGGAAATAAATGACTGATTTGGGAGCAACATTTAGATTTACACTTGGGAAAACAAAGTAGACATTTACGTAGTATAAGCTCAAATATGAAGGTACTCATCTAGTGGGGAATCATCACGTGGATAGATTTTTGACATGCCGGTTAGGTCTAACCAAACTAGAGTGAGAACATAAATAATTGATTTGAGAGCAACCTTCAGACTTACACTTGGGAAAAGAGAGTAAACATTTGTTTAAGAAGTGCGAATCTCAGGAGCGGGAAAAGGAAATATTTGACCATAAAGTGTCGGTTGAAATCAATATGTGAATTTAAGGACGAAATTGCAGAAGATCAAAGTTGAGGGACGTATCAAGCAATTATCTAAAGACTTGGCTGCAAAATTAAAACCAATAATTTGTGGTTTTAGTCTTTTGGACGCAAACTTTGCAGCGTCTAGGCGCCATTTTTTAAATTTGGGGACCTTTCTGTCATTCGTCCGAAACTTTATGGACCAAAGCTACGATTTCTGGAAAGAGATTTAAATTGACACCCAGCGGCCTCATTTTTCTAGTTCATTCTTCATTATCTTTCTTTTTTTCTTTCATTTTCTTTTCTTTTCCTTTTCAATTTCTTGTAATTTTGGGGATACAAATCAGGAATACATGGAGAATACATTCAAGAGAGAACGGAGTGAGGTCAATCATGAGCTTCTATTGAAATTTTTGAAAAAATTGTGTTCGATGTTTGGGGTTCGATAACCAGTGGGTTTGAATTATTTAGTATAAGCTTAAATATCAAAGCACTCATCCAGTGGAGAATCATCACGCGGATGGATTTTTGAAATTGTCGGACATGCCCAACCAAACTAGCGGGAGGAAATAAATGACTGATTTGAGAGCAACATTTAGATTTACACTTGGGAAAACAAAGTAGACATTTACGTAGTATAAGCTCAAATATGAAGGTACTCATCTAGTGGGGAATCATCACGTGGATAGATTTTTGACATGCCGGTTAGGTCTAACCAAACTAGAGTGAGAACATAAATAATTGATTTGAGAGCAACCTTCAGATTTACACTTGGGAAAAGAGAGTAAACATTTATTTAAGAAGTGCGAATCTCAGGAGCGGGAAAAGGAAATATTTGACCATAAAGTGTCGGTTGAAATCAATATGTGAATTTAAGGACCAAATTGCACAAGATCAAAGTTGAGGGACGTATCAAGCAATTATCTAAAGACTTGGCTGCAAAATTAAAACCAATAATTTGTGGTTTTAGTCTTTTGGACGCAAACTTTGCAGCGTCTAGGCGCCATTTTTTAAATTTGGGGACCTTTTTGTCATTCGTCCGAAACTTTATGGACCAAAGCTGCGATTTCTGGAAAGAGATTTAAATTGACACCCAGCAGCCTCATTTTTCTAGTTCATTCTTCATTATCTTTCTTTTTTTCTTTCATTTTCTTTTCTTTTCCTTTTCAATTTCTTGTAATTTTGGGGATACAAATCAGGAATACATGGAGAATACATTCAAGAGAGAACGGAGTGAGGTCAATCATGAGCTTCTATTGAAATTTTCGAAGAAATGTGTTCGATGTTTGGGGTCAGATAACTAGTGGGTTTGAATTATTTAGTATAAACTTAAATATCAAAGCACTCATCCAGTGGAGAATCATCACGCGGATGGATTTTTGAAATTGTCGGACAGGCCCAACCAAACTAGCGGGAGGAAATAAATGACTGATTTGAGAGCAACATTTAGATTTACACTTGGGAAAACAAAGTAGACATTTACGTAGTATAAGCTCAAATATGAAGGTACTCATCTAGTGGGGAATCATCACGTGGATAGATTTTTGACATGCCGGTTAGGTCTAACCAAACTAGAGTGAGAACATAAATAATTGATTTGAGAGCAACCTTCAGACTTACACTTGGGAAAAGAGAGTAAACATTTGTTTAAGAAGTGCGAATCTCAGGAGCGGGAAAAGGAAATATTTGACCATAAAGTGTCGGTTGAAATCAATATGTGAATTTAAGGACGAAATTGCAGAAGATCAAAGTTGAGGGACGTATCAAGCAATTATCTAAAGACTTGGCTGCAAAATTAAAACCAATAATTTGTGGTTTTAGTCTTTTGGACGCAAACTTTGCAGCGTCTAGGCGCCATTTTTTAAATTTGGGGACCTTTCTGTCATTCGTCCGAAACTTTATGGACCAAAGCTGCGATTTCTGGAAAGAGATTTAAATTGACACCCAGCGGCCTCATTTTTCTAGTTGATTCTTCATTATCTTTCTTTTTTTCTTTCATTTTCTTTTCTTTTCCTTTTCAATTTCTTGTAATTTTGGGGATACAAATCAGGAATACATGGAGATTACATTCAAGAGAGAACGGAGTGAGGTCAATCATGAGCATCTATTGAAATTTTCGAAGAAATGTGTTCGATGTTTGGGGTCAGATAACGAGTGGGTTTGAATTATTTAGTATAAACTTAAATATCAAAGCACTCATCCAGTGGAGAATCATCACGCGGATGGATTTTTGAAATTGTCGGACAGGCCCAACCAAACTAGCGGGAGGAAATAAATGACTGATTTGAGAGCAACATTTAGATTTACACTTGGGAAAACAAAGTAGACATTTACGTAGTATAAGCTCAAATATGAAGGTACTCATCTAGTGGGGAATCATCACGTGGATAGATTTTTGACATGCCGGTTAGGTCTAACCAAACTAGAGTGAGAACATAAATAATTGATTTGAGAGCAACCTTCATATTTACACTTGGGAAAAGAGAGTAAACATTTATTTAAGAAGTGCGAATCTCAGGAGCGGGAAAAGGAAATATTTGACCATAAAGTGTCGGTTGAAATCAATATGTGAATTTAAGGACCAAATTGCACAAGATCAAAGTTGAGGGACGTATCAAGCAATTATCTAAAGACTTGGCTGCAAAATTAAAACCAATAATTTGTGGTTTTAGTCTTTTGGACGCAAACTTTGCAGCGTCTAGGCGCCATTTTTTAAATTTGGGGACCTTTTTGTCATTCGTCCGAAACTTTATGGACCAAAGCTGCGATTTCTGGAAAGAGATTTAAATTGACACCCAAATGACCTCATTTTTCTAGTTCATTGTTCATTATTTTTCTTTTTTCTTTCATTTTCTTTTCTTTTCCTTTTCAATTTCTTGTAATTTTGGGGATACAAATCAGGAATACATGGAGAATACATTCAAGAGAGAACGGAGTGAGGTCAATCATGAGCTTCTATTGAAATTTTTGAAGAAATTGTGTTCGATGTTTGGGGTCAGATAACTAGTGGGTTTGAATTATTTAGTATAAGCTTAAATATCAAAGCACTCATCCAGTGGAGAATCATCACGCGGATGGATTTTTGAAATTGTCGGACAGGCCCAACCAAACTAGCGGGAGGAAATAAATGACTGATTTGAGAGCAACATTTAGATTTACACTTGGGAAAACAAAGTAGACATTTACGTAGTATAAGCTCAAATATGAAGGTACTCATCTAGTGGGGAATCATCACGTGGATAGATTTTTGACATGCCGGTTAGGTCTAACCAAACTAGAGTGAGAACATAAATAATTGATTTGAGAGCAACTTCGATTTACACTTGGGAAAAGAGAGTAAACATTTATTTAAGAAGTGCGAATCTCGGGAGCGGGAAAAGGAAATATTTGACCATAAAGTGTCGGTTGAAATCAATATGTGAATTTAAGGACCAAATTGCACAAGATCAAAGTTGAGGGACGTATCAAGCAATTATCTAAAGACTTGGCTGCAAAATTAAAACCAATAATTTGTGGTTTTAGTCTTTTGGACGCAAACTTTGCAGCGTCTAGGCGCCATTTTTTAAATTTGGGGACCTTTTTGTCATTCGTCCGAAACTTTATGGACCAAAGCTGCGATTTATGGGAAGAGATTTAAATTGACACCCAGCCCTCATTTTTCTAGTTCATTCTTCATTATCTTTCTTTTTTCTTTCATTTTCTTTTCTTTTCCTTTTCAATTTCTTGTAATTTTGGGGATACAAATCAGAATACATGGAGAATACATTCAAGAGAGAACGGAGTGAGGTCAATGATGAGCTTCTATTGAAATTTTTGAAGAAATTGTGTTCGATGTTTGGGGTCAGATAACTAGTGGGTTTGAATTATTTAGTATAAGCTTAAATATCAAAGCACTCATCCAGTGGAGAATCATCACGCGGATGGATTTTTGAAATTGTCGGACAGGCCCAACCAAACTAGCGGGAGGAAATAAATGACCGATTTGAGAGCAACATTTAGATTTACACTTGGGAAAACAAAGTAGACATTTACGTAGTATAAGCTCAAATATGAAGGTACTCATCTAGTGGGGAATCATCACGTGGATAGATTTTTGACATGCCGGTTAGGTCTAACCAAACTAGAGTGAGAACATAAATAATTGATTTGAGAGCAACCTTCGATTTACACTTGGGAAAAGAGAGTAAACATTTATTTAAGAAGTGCGAATCTCGGGAGCGGGAAAAGGAAATATTTGACCATAAAGTGCTCGGTTGAAATCAATATGTGAATTTAAGGACCAAATTGCACAAGATCAAAGTTGAGGGACGTATCAAGCAATTATCTAAAGACTTGGCTGCAAAATTAAAACCAATAATTTGTGGTTTTAGTCTTTTGGACGCAAACTTTGCAGCGTCTAGGCGCCATTTTTTAAATTTGGGGACCTTTCGATCATTCGTCCGAAACTTTATGGACCAAAGCTACGATTTCTGGAAAGAGATTTAAATTGACACCCAGCGGCCTCATTTTTCTAGTTCATTCTTCATTATCTTTCTTTTTTTCTTTCATTTTCTTTTCTTTTCCTTTTCAATTTCTTGTAATTTTGGGGATACAAATCAGGAATACATGGAGAATACATTCAAGAGAGAACGGAGTGAGGTCAATCATGAGCTTCTATTGAAATTTTTGAAGAAATTGTGTTCGATGTTTGGGGTCAGATAACTAGTGGGTTTGAATTATTTAGTATAAGCTTAAATATCAAAGCACTCATCCAGTGGAGAATCATCACGCGGATGGATTTTTGAAATTGTCGGACAGGCCCAACCAAACTAGCGGGAGGAAATAAATGACTGATTTGAGAGCAACATTTAGATTTACACTTGGGAAAACAAAGTAGACATTTACGTAGTATAAGCTCAAATATGAAGGTACTCATCTAGTGGGGAATCATCACGTGGATAGATTTTTGACATGCCGGTTAGGTCTAACCAAACTAGAGTGAGAACATAAATAATTGATTTGAGAGCAACCTTCAGATTTACACTTGGGAAAAGAGAGTAAACATTTATTTAAGAAGTGCGAATCTCAGGAGCGGGAAAAGGAAATATTTGACCATAAAGTGTCGGTTGAAATCAATATGTGAATTTAAGGACCAAATTGCACAAGATCAAAGTTGAGGGACGTATCAAGCAATTATCTAAAGACTTGGCTGCAAAATTAAAACCAATAATTTGTGGTTTTAGTCTTTTGGACGCAAACTTTGCAGCGTCTAGGCGCCATTTTTTAAATTTGGGGACCTTTTTGTCATTCGTCCGAAACTTTATGGACCAAAGCTGCGATTTCTGGAAAGAGATTTAAATTGACACCCAGCGGCCTCATTTTTCTAGTTCATTCTTCATTATCTTTCTTTTTTCTTTCATTTTCTTTTCTTTTCCTTTTCAATTTCTTGTAATTTTGGGGATACAAATCAGGAATACATGGAGAATACATTCAAGAGAGAACGGAGTGAGGTCAATCATGAGCTTCTATTGAAATTTTTGAAAAAATTGTGTTCGATGTTTGGGGTCAGATAACTAGTGGGTTTGAATTATTTAGTATAAGCTTAAATATCAAAGCACTCATCCAGTGGAGAATCATCACGCGGATGGATTTTTGAAATTGTCGGACAGGCCCAACCAAACTAGCGGGAGGAAATAAATGACTGATTTGAGAGCAACATTTAGATTTACACTTGGGAAAACAAAGTAGACATTTACGTAGTATAAGCTCAAATATGAAGGTACTCATCTAGTGGGGAATCATCACGTGGATAGATTTTTGACATGCCGGTTAGGTCTAACCAAACTAGAGTGAGAACATAAATAATTGATTTGAGAGCAACCTTCAGATTTACACTTGGGAAAAGAGAGTAAACATTTATTTAAGAAGTGCGAATCTCAGGAGCGGGAAAAGGAAATATTTGACCATAAAGTGTCGGTTGAAATCAATATGTGAATTTAAGGACCAAATTGCACAAGATCAAAGTTGAGGGACGTATCAAGCAATTATCTAAAGACTTGGCTGCAAAATTAAAACCAATAATTTGTGGTTTTAGTCTTTTGGACGCAAACTTTGCAATGTCTAGGCGCCATTTTTTAAATTTGGGGACCTTTCTGTCATTCGTCCGAAACTTTATGGACCAAAGCTGCGATTTCTGGAAAAAGATTTAAATTGACACCCAGCGGCCTCATTTTTCTAGTTCATTCTTCATATCTTTCTTTTTTTCTTTCATTTTCTTTTCTTTTCCTTTTCAATTTCTTTTAATTTTGGTGATACAAATCAGGAATACATGGAGAATACATTCAAGAGAGAACGGAGTGAGGTCAATCATGAGCTTCTATTGAAATTTTTGAAAAAATTGTGTTCGATGTTTGGGGTCAGATAACCAGTGGGTTTGAATTATTTAGTATAAGCTTAAATATCAAAGCACTCATCCAGTGGAGAATCATCACGCGAATGGATTTTTGAAATTGTCGGACAGGCCCAACCAAACTAGCGGGAGGAAATAAATGACTGATTTGGGAGCAACATTTAGATTTACACTTGGGAAAACAAAGTAGACATTTACGTAGTATAAGCTCAAATATGAAGGTACTCATCTAGTGGGGAATCATCACGTGGATAGATTTTTGACATGCCGGTTAGGTCTAACCAAACTAGAGTGAGAACATAAATAATTGATTTGAGAGCAACCTTCAGATTTACACTTGGGAAAAGAGAGTAAACATTTATTTAAGAAGTGCGAATCTCAGGAGCGGGAAAAGGAAATATTTGACCATAAAGTGTCGGTTGAAATCAATATGTGAATTTAAGGACCAAATTGCACAAGATCAAAGTTGAGGGACGTATCAAGCAATTATCTAAAGACTTGGCTGCAAAATTAAAACCAATAATTTGTGGTTTTAGTCTTTTGGACGCAAACTTTGCAGCGTCTAGGCGCCATTTTTTAAATTTGGGGACCTTTCTGTCATTCGTCCGAAACTTTATGGACCAAAGCTGCGATTTCTGGAAAGAGATTTAAATTGACACCCAGCGGCTTCATTTTTCTAGTTCATTCTTCATTATCTTTCTTTTTTTCTTTCATTTTCTTTTCTTTTCCTTTTCAATTTCTTGTAATTTTGGGGATACAAATCAGGAATACATGGAGAATACATTCAAGAGAGAACGGAGTGAGGTCAATCATGAGCTTCTATTGAAATTTTTGAAAAAATTGTGTTCGATGTTTGGGGTTCGATAACCAGTGGGTTTGAATTATTTAGTATAAGCTTAAATATCAAAGCACTCATCCAGTGGAGAATCATCACGCGGATGGATTTTTGAAATCGTCGGACAGGCCCAACCAAACTAGCGGGAGGAAATAAATGACTGATTTGAGTACAACATTTAGATTTACACTTGGGAAAACAAAGTAGACATTTACGTAGTATAAGCTCAAATATGAAGGTACTCATCTAGTGGGGAATCATCACGTGGATAGATTTTTGACATGCCGGTTAGGTCTAACCAAACTAGAGTGAGAACATAAATAATTGATTTGAGAGCAACCTTCAGACTTACACTTGGGAAAAGAGAGTAAACATTTGTTTAAGAAGTGCGAATCTCAGGAGCGGGAAAAGGAAATATTTGACCATAAAGTGTCGGTTGAAATCAATATGTGAATTTAAGGACCAAATTGCACAAGATCAAAGTTGAGGGACGTATCAAGCAATTATCTAAAGACTTGGCTGCAAAATTAAAACCAATAATTTGTGGTTTAAGTCTTTTGGACGCAAACTTTGCAGCGTCTAGGCGCCATTTTTTAAATTTGGGGACCTTTTTGTCATTCGTCCGAAACTTTATGGACCAAAGCTGCGATTTCTGGAAAGAGATTTAAATTGACACCCAGCGGCCTCATTTTTCTAGTTCATTCTTCATTATCTTTCTTTTTTTCTTTCATTTTCTTTTCTTTTCCTTTTCAATTTCTTGTAATTTTGGGGATACAAATCAGGAATACATGGAGAATACATTCAAGAGAGAACGGAGTGAGGTCAATGATGAGCTTCTATTGAAATTTTTGAAGAAATTGTGTTCGATGTTCGGGGTCAGATAACTAGTGGGTTTGAATTATTTAGTATAAGCTTAAATATCAAAGCACTCATCCAGTGGAGAATCATCACGCGGATGGATTTTTGAAATTGTCGGACAGGCCCAACCAAACTAGCGGGAGGAAATAAATGACTGATTTGAGAGCAACATTTAGATTTACACTTGGGAAAACAAAGTAGACATTTACGTAGTATAAGCTCAAATATGAAGGTACTCATCTAGTGGGGAATCATCACGTGGATAGATTTTTGACATGCCGGTTAGGTCTAACCAAACTAGAGTGAGAACATAAATAATTGATTTGAGAGCAACCTTCAGATTTACACTTGGGAAAAGAGAGTAAACATTTATTTAAGAAGTGCGAATCTCAGGAGCGGGAAAAGGAAATATTTGACCATAAAGTGTCGGTTGAAATCAATATGTGAATTTAAGGACCAAATTGCACAAGATCAAAGTTGAGGGACGTATCAAGCAATTATCTAAAGACTTGGCTGCAAAATTAAAACCAATAATTTGTGGTTTTAGTCTTTTGGACGCAAACTTTGCAGCGTCTAGGCGCCATTTTTTAAATTTGGGGACCTTTTTGTCATTCGTCCGAAACTTTATGGACCAAAGCTGCGATTTCTGGAAAGAGATTTAAATTGACACCCAGCGGCCTCATTTTTCTAGTTCATTCTTCATTATCTTTCTTTTTTTCTTTCATTTTCTTTTCTTTTCCTTTTCAATTTCTTGTAATTTTGGGGATACAAATCAGGAATACATGGAGAATACATTCAAGAGAGAACGGAGTGAGGTCAATGATGAGCTTCTATTGAAATTTTTGAAGAAATTGTGTTCGATGTTCGGGGTCAGATAACTAGTGGGTTTGAATTATTTAGTATAAGCTTAAATATCAAAGCACTCATCCAGTGGAGAATCATCACGCGGATGGATTTTTGAAATTGTCGGACAGGCCCAACCAAACTAGCGGGAGGAAATAAATGACTGATTTGAGAGCAACATTTAGATTTACACTTGGGAAAACAAAGTAGACATTTACGTAGTATAAGCTCAAATATGAAGGTACTCATCTAGTGGGGAATCATCACGTGGATAGATTTTTGACATGCCGGTTAGGTCTAACCAAACTAGAGTGAGAACATAAATAATTGATTTGAGAGCAACCTTCAGATTTACACTTGGGAAAAGAGAGTAAACATTTATTTAAGAAGTGCGAATCTCAGGAGCGGGAAAAGGAAATATTTGACCATAAAGTGTCGGTTGAAATCAATATGTGAATTTAAGGACCAAATTGCACAAGATCAAAGTTGAGGGACGTATCAAGCAATTATCTAAAGACTTGGCTGCAAAATTAAAACCAATAATTTGTGGTTTTAGTCTTTTGGACGCAAACTTTGCAGCGTCTAGGCGCCATTTTTTAAATTTGGGGACCTTTTTGTCATTCGTCCGAAACTTTATGGACCAAAGCTGCGATTTTTGGAAAGAGATTTAAATTGACACCCAGCGGCCTCATTTTTCTAGTTCATTCTTCATTATCTTTCTTTTTTTCTTTCATTTTCTTTTCTTTTCCTTTTCAATTTCTTGTAATTTTGGGGATACAAATCAGGAATACATGGAGAATACATTCAAGAGAGAACGGAGTGAGGTCAATCATGAGCTTCTATTGAAATTTTTGAAGAAATTGTGTTCGATGTTTGGGGTCAGATAACTAGTGGGTTTGAATTATTTAGTATAAGCTTAAATATCAAAGCACTCATCCAGTGGAGAATCATCACGCGGATGGATTTTTGAAATTGTCGGACATGCCCAACCAAACTAGCGGGAGGAAATAAATGACTGATTTGAGAGCAACATTTAGATTTACACTTGGGAAAACAAAGTAGACATTTACGTAGTATAAGCTCAAATATGAAGGTACTCATCTAGTGGGGAATCATCACGTGGATAGATTTTTGACATGCCGGTTAGGTCTAACCAAACTAGAGTGAGAACATAAATAATTGATTTGAGAGCAACCTTCAGATTTACACTTGGGAAAAGAGAGTAAACATTTATTTAAGAAGTGCGAATCTCAGGAGCGGGAAAAGGAAATATTTGACCATAAAGTGTCGGTTGAAATCAATATGTGAATTTAAGGACCAAATTGCACAAGATCAAAGTTGAGGGACGTATCAAGCAATTATCTAAAGACTTGGCTGCAAAATTAAAACCAATAATTTGTGGTTTTAGTCTTTTGGACGCAAACTTTGCAGCGTCTAGGCGCCATTTTTTAAATTTGGGGACCTTTTTGTCATTCGTCCGAAACTACATGGACCAAAGTCACATTTACGGAAAGAGATTTAAATTGACACCCAATGACCTCATTTTTCTAGTTCATTCTTCATTATCTTTCTTTTTTTCTTTCATTGTCTTTTCTTTTACTTTTCAATTTCTTGTAATTTTGGGGATACAAATCAGGAATACATGGAGAATACATTCAAGAGAGAACGGAGTGAGGTCAATGATGAGCTTCTATTGAAATTTTTGAAGAAATTGTGTTCGATGTTTGGGGTCAGATAACTAGTGGGTTTGAATTATTTAGTATAAGCTTAAATATCAAAGCACTCATCCAGTGGAGAATCATCACGCGGATGGATTTTTGAAATTGTCGGACAGGCCCAACCAAACTAGCGGGAGGAAATAAATGACTGATTTGAGAGCAACATTTAGATTTACACTTGGGAAAACAAAGTAGACATTTACGTAGTATAAGCTCAAATATGAAGGTACTCATCTAGTGGGGAATCATCACGTGGATAGATTTTTGACATGCCGGTTAGGTCTAACCAAACTAGAGTGAGAACATAAATAATTGATTTGAGAGCAACCTTCAGATTTACACTTGGGAAAAGAGAGTAAACATTTATTTAAGAAGTGCGAATCTCAGGAGCGGGAAAAGGAAATATTTGACCATAAAGTGTCGGTTGAAATCAATATGTGAATTTAAGGACCACATTGCACAAGATCAAAGTTGAGGGACGTATCAAGCAATTATCTAAAGACTTGGCTGCAAAATTAAAACCAATAATTTGTGGTTTTAGTCTTTTGGACGCAAACTTTACAACGTCTAGGCGCCATTTTTTAAATTTGGTTACCTTTTTGTCATTCGTCCGAAACTTTATAGACCAAAGCTGCGATTTCTGGAAAGAGATTTAAATTGACACCCAGCAGCCTCATTTTTCTAGTTCATTCTTCATTATCTTTCTTTTTTTCTTTCATTTTCTTTTCTTTTCCTTTTCAATTTCTTGTAATTTTGGGGATACAAATCAGGAATACATGGAGAATACATTCAAGAGAGAACGGAGTGAGGTCAATGATGAGCTTCTATTGAAATTTTTGAAGAAATTGTGTTCGATGTTTGGGGTCAGATAACTAGTGGGTTTGAATTATTTAGTATAAGCTTAAATATCAAAGCACTCATCCAGTGGAGAATCATCACGCGGATGGATTTTTGAAATTGTCGGACATGCCCAACCAAACTAGCGGGAGGAAATAAATGACTGATTTGAGAGCAACATTTAGATTTACACTTGGGAAAACAAAGTAGACATTTACGTAGTATAAGCTCAAATATGAAGGTACTCATCTAGTGGGGAATCATCACGTGGATAGATTTTTGACATGCCGGTTAGGTCTAACCAAACTAGAGTGAGAACATAAATAATTGATTTGAGAGCAACCTTCGGATTTACACTTGGGAAAAGAGAGTAAACATTTATTTAAGAAGTGCGAATCTCAGGAGCGGGAAAAGGAAATATTTGACCATAAAGTGTCGGTTGAAATCAATATGTGAATTTAAGGACCAAATTGCACAAGATCAAAGTTGAGGGACGTATCAAGCAATTATCTAAAGACTTGGCTGCAAAATTAAAACCAATAATTTGTGGTTTTAGTCTTTTGGACGCAAACTTTGCAGCGTCTAGGCGCCATTTTTTAAATTTGGGGACCTTTCTGTCATTCGTCCGAAACTTTATGGACCAAAGCTGCGATTTATGGGAAGAGATTTAAATTGACACCCAGCGGCCTCATTTTTCTAGTTCATTCTTCATTATCTTTCATTTTTTCTTTCATTTTCTTTTCTTTTCCTTTTCAATTTCTTGTAATTTTGGGGATACAAATCAGGAATACATGGAGAATACATTCAAGAGAGAACGGAGTGAGGTCAATCATGAGCTTCTATTGAAATTTTTGAAAAAATTGTGTTCGATGTTTGGGGTCAGATAACTAGTGGGTTCGAATTATTTAGTATAAACTTAAATATCAAAGCACTCATCCAGTGGAGAATCATCACGCGGATGGATTTTTGAAATTGTCGGACAGGCCCAACCAAACTAGCGGGAGGAAATAAATGACTGATTTGAGAGCAACATTTAGATTTACACTTGGGAAACACAAAGTAGACATTTACGTAGTATAAGCTCAAATATGAAGGTACTCATCTAGTGGGGAATCATCACGTGGATAGATTTTTGACATGCCGGTTAGGTCTAACCAAACTAGAGTGAGAACATAAATAATTGATTTGAGAGCAACCTTCAGACTTACACTTGGGAAAAGAGAGTAAACATTTGTTTAAGAAGTGCGAATCTCAGGAGCGGGAAAAGGAAATATTTGACCATAAAGTGTCGGTTGAAATCAATATGTGAATTTAAGGACCAAATTGCACAAGATCAAAGTTGAGGGACGTATCAAGCAATTATCTAAAGACTTGGCTGCAAAATTAAAACCTATAACTTGTGGTTTTAGTCTTTTGGACACAAACTTTGCAGCGTCTAGGCGCCATTTTTTAAATTTGGGGACCTTTCGGTCATTCGTCCGAAACTTTATGGACCAAAGCCGCGATTGCTGGGAAGAGATTTAAATTGACACCCAGCGGCCTCATTTTTCTAGTTCATTCTTCATTATCTTTCTTTTTTTCTTTCATTTTCTTTTCTTTTCCTTTTCAATTTCTTGTAATTTTGGGGATACAAATCAGGAGTACATGGAGAATACATTCAAGAGAGAACGGAGTGAGGTCAATCATGAGCTTCTATTGAAATTTTTGAAGAAATTGTATTTGATGTTTGGGGTCAGATAACTAGTGGGTTTGAATTATTTAAATATCAAAGCACTCATCCAGTGGAGAATCATCACGCGGATGGATTTTTGAAATTGTCGGACAGGCCCAACCAAACTAGCGGGAGGAAATAAATGACTGATTTGAGAGCAACATTTAGATTTACACTTGGGAAAACAAAGTAGACATTTACGTAGTATAAGCTCAAATATGAAGGTACTCATCTAGTGGGGAATCATCACGTGGATAGATTTTTGACATGCCGGTTAGGTCTAACCAAACTAGAGTGAGAACATAAATAATTGATTTGAGAGCAACCTTCAGATTTACACTTGGGAAAAGAGAGTAAACATTTATTTAAGAAGTGCGAATCTCAGGAGCGGGAAAAGGAAATATTTGACCATAAAGTGTCGGTTGAAATCAATATGTGAATTTAAGGACCAAATTGCACAAGATCAAAGTTGAGGGACGTATCAAGCAATTATCTAAAGACTTGGCTGCAAAATTAAAACCAATAATTTGTGGTTTTAGTCTTTTGGACGCAAACTTTGCAGCGTCTAGGCGCCATTTTTAAATTTGGGGACCTTTCTCCGTCATTCGTCCGAAACTTTATGGACCAAAGTCACATTTCTGGAAAGAGATTTAAATTGACACCCAGCGGCCTCATTTTTCTAGTTCATTCTTCATTATCTTTCTTTTTTTCTTTCATTTTCTTTTCTTTTCCTTTTCAATTTCTTGTAATTTTGGGGATACAAATCAGGAATACATGGAGAATACATTCAAGAGAGAACGGAGTGAGGTCAATCATGAGCTTCTATTGAAATTTTTGAAAAAATTGTGTTCGATGTTCGGGGTCAGATAACCAGTGGGTTTGAATTATTTAGTATAAGCTTAAATATCAAAGCACTCATCCAGTGGAGAATCATCACGCGGATGGATTTTTGAAATTGTCGGACAGGCCCAACCAAACTAGCGGGAGGAAATAAATGACTGATTTGTGATCAAAATTTAGATTTAAACTTGGGAAAACAAAGTATACATTTACGTAGTATAAGCTTAAATTTCAAGGTAATCATATAGTGGATAATCGTCACGTGTATAGATTTTTGAAATGACATTTAGGACCAAACAAACTAGAGTTAGAAAATATATAAGTGATTTGAGAGCAACCTTCAAATTTACACATGGGAAAAGAGAGTGAACATTTATTTAAGGAGTGCAAATCTCAGGAGCGGCAAACGGAAATATTTGACCATAAAGTGTCGGTTGAAATCAATATGTGAATTTAAGGACCAAATTGCACAAGATCAAAGTTGAGGGACGTATCATGCAATTATGTAAAGACTTGGCTGCAAAATTAAAACCAATAATTTGTGATTTTAGTCTTTTGGACACAAACTTAGCTGCGTCTAGGCGCCATTTTTTAAGTTTGGGGACCTTTTTGTCATTCGTCTGAAACTTTATGGACCAAAGCTGCAATTTCTGGAAAGAGATTTTAATTGACACCCAGCAGCCTCATTTTTCTAGTTCATTCTTCATTATCTTTCTTCTTTCTTTCATTTTCTTTTCTTTTCCTTTTCAATTTCTTGTAATTTTGGGGACACAAATCAGGAGTACATGGAGAATACATTCAAGAGAGAACGAAGTGAGGTCAATCATGAGCTTCTATTGAAATTTTTGAAGAAATTGTATTTGATGTTTGGGGTCAGATAACTAGTGGGTTTGAATTATTTAGTATAAGCTTAAATATCAAAGCACTCATCTAGTGGAGAATCATCACGCGGATGGATTTTTGAAATTGTCGGTCAGGCCCAACCAAACTAGAGTGAGGAAATAAATGACTGATTTGAGAGCAACCTTTAGATTTACACTTGGGAAAACAAAGTAGACATTTACTTAGTATAAGCTCAAATATGAAGGTACTCATCTAGTGGAGAATCATCACGTGGATAGATTTTTGACATGCCGGTTAGGTCCAACCAAACTAGAGTGAGAACATAAATAAGTGATTTGAGAGCAACCTTCAAATTTACACATGGGAAAAGAGAGTGAACATTTATTTAAGGAGTACGAATCTCAGGAGCGGGAAAAGGAAATATTTGACCATAAAGTGTCGGTTGAAATCAATATATGAATTTAAGGACCAAATTGCACAAGATCAAAGTTGAGGGACGTATCATGCAATTATCTAAAGACTTGGCTGCAAAATTAAAACCAATAATTTTTGGTTTTAGTCTTTTGGACACAAACTTAGCAGCGTCTAGGCGCCATTTTTTAAATTTGGGTCCTTTTTGTCATTCGTCCGAAACTTTATGGACCAAAGCTGCAATTTCTGGAAAGAGATTTATATTGACACCCGGCAGCCTCATTTTTCTAGTTCATTCTTCATTATCTTTCTGTTTTCTTTCATTTTCTTTTCTTTTCCTTTTCAATTTCTTGTAATTTTGGGGTTACAAATCAGGAGTACATGGAGAATACATTAAAGAGAGAACGGAGTGAGGTCAATCATGAGCTTCTATTGAAATTTTTGAAGCAATTGTGCAATTGTATTTGATGTTTGGGGTCAGATAACTAGTGGGTTTGAATTATTTAAATATCAAAGCACTCATCCAGTGGAGAATCATCACGCGGATGGATTTTTGAAATTGTCGGACAGGCCCAACCAAACTAGCGGGAGGAAATAAATGACTGATTTGAGAGCAACATTTAGATTTACACTTGGGAAAACAAAGTAGACATTTACGTAGTATAAGCTCAAATATGAAGGTACTCATCTAGTGGGGAATCATCACGTGGATAGATTTTTGACATGCCGGTTAGGTCTAACCAAACTAGAGTGAGAACATAAATAATTGATTTGAGAGCAACCTTCAGATTTACACTTGGGAAAAGAGAGTAAACATTTATTTAAGAAGTGCGAATCTCAGGAGCGGGAAAAGGAAATATTTGACCATAAAGTGTCGGTTGAAATCAATATGTGAATTTAAGGACCAAATTGCACAAGATCAAAGTTGAGGACGTATCATGCAATTATCTAAAGACTTGGCTGCAAAATTAAAACCCATAATTTGTGGTTTTAGTCTTTTGGACACAAACTTTGGCAGTCTTCAGGCGCCATTTTTTAAATTTCGGGACCTTTTTGTCAGTCGTCCGTATCTTTATGGACCAAAGCTGCGATTTCTGGAAAGAGATTTAAATTGACACCCAACAGCCTCATTTTTCTAGTTCATTCTTCATTATCTTTCTTTTTTCTTTCATATTCTTTTCTTTTCCGTGTCAATTTCTTGAAATTTTGGGGATACAAATCAGGAGTACATGGAGAATACATTCAAGAGAGAACGGAGTGAGGTCAATCGTGAGCTTCTATTGAAATTTTTGAAGAAATTGTATTTGATGTTTGGGGTCAGATAACTAGTGGGTTTGAATTATTTAGTATAAGCTTAAATATCAAAGCACTCATCTAGTGGAGAATCATCACTAGAATGGATTTTTGAAATTGTCGGTCGGGCCCAACCATACTAGAGTGACGAAATAAATGAGTGATTTGAGAGCAACCTTTAGATTTACATTTGGGAAAACAAAGTAGACATTTACGTAGTATAAGCTTAAATATGAAGGTACTCATCTAGTAGAGAATCATCACGTGGATAGATTTTTGACATGCCGGTTAGGTCCAACCAAACTAGAGTGAGAACATAAATAATTGATTTGAGAGCAACCTTCAGATTTACACTTGGGAAAAGAGAGTGAACATTTATTTAAGGAGTGCGAATCTCAGGAGCGGGAAATGGAAATATTTGACCATAAAGTGTCGGTTGAAATCAATATGCGAATTTAAGGACCAAATTACACAAGATCAAAGTTGAGGGACGTATCATGCAATTATCTAAAGACTTGGCTGCAAAATTAAAACCTATAATTTGTGGTTTTAGTCTTTTGGACACAAACTTAGCAACGCCTAGGCGCCATTTTTTAAATTTGGGGACCTTTTTGTCATTCTTCCGAAACTTTATGGACCAAAGTTGCGATTTCTGGAAAGAGATTTAAATTGACACCCAGCAGCCTCATTTTTCTAGTTCATTCCTCATTATCTTTCTTTTTTCTTTCATTTTCTTTTCTTTTCCTTTTCAATTTCTTGTAATTTTGGGGATACAAATCAGGAGTACATGGAGAATACATTCAAGAGAGAACGAAGTGAGGTCAATCATGAGCTTCTATTGAAATTTTTGAAGAAATTGTATTTGATGTTTGGGGTCAGATAACTAGTGGGTTTGAATTATTTAGTATAAGCTTAAATATCAAAGCACTCATCTAGTGGAGAATCATCACGCGGATGGATTTTTGAAATTGTCGGTGAGGCCCAACCAAACTAGAGTGAGGAAATAAATGACTGATTTGAGAGCAACCTTTAGATTTACACTTGGGAAAACAAAGTAGACATTTACTTAGTATAAGCTCAAATATGAAGGTACTCATCTAGTGGGGAATCATCACGTGGATAGATTTTTGACATGCCGGTTAGGTCCAACCAAACTAGAGTGAGAACATAAATAATTGATTTGAGAGCAACCTTCAGATTTACACTTGGGAAAAGAGACTAAACATTTATTTAAGGAGTGCGAATCTCAGGAGCGGGAAAAGGAAATATTTGACCTCAAAGTGTCGGTTGAAATCAATTTGAATTTTTTTCCATCTTGACAACATTTTCATAATGCAAATAATGATTGAGCCTTTGTTTGATCCACATTATTTTTCTCATTCTCAAGCTTCTACTCATTTTTAACCACACATTTGTCGATAAAATAATATTTTCCATCACATCAGTAAGTTTTCATTCTTTTTCGACCACTCTTTAATGCCAAAATGCTTATTTTCATTTATTATTGTGTTGAATGATTGGGTTAAGTAATTTGTATATCGTTCGAGAGAAGATTGTACATTTTAGATCAAATAATAAATACTCTAGGTTTGTACGGGAGATAGAGATATACTCCTTTCCATATCACCATCGAGCTATTTTCACTAAAATTTAATGTGATTATTTGATTTTAAGGGAGTGTGGTCAATCGAGGGGTTCTATTGAAAATTTTGATGAAATCGTGCAATTGTATTTGATATTTTGGACTAGATAACTAGTGGGTTTGAATTACTTAGTATAAGCTTAAATGTCAAGGTACTCATCTAGTGGAGAATCGTCACGTGGATAGATTTTTGACATGCCAGTTAGGCCTAACCAAACCAGAGTGAGAAAATAAATAAGTGATTTGAGAGCAACCTTCAAATTTACACATGGGAAAAGAGAGTGAACATTTATTTAAGGAGTGCGAATCTCAGGAGCGGGAAAAGGAAATATTTGACCATAAAGTGTCGGTTGAAATCAATTTGTGAATTTAAGGACCAAATTGCGCAAGATCAAAGTTGAGGGACGTATCATGCAATTATCTAAAGACTTGGCTGCAAAATTAAAACCAATAATTTGTGGTTTTAGTCTTTTGGACACAAACTTAGCAGCGTCTAGGCGCCATTTTTTAAATTTGGGGACCTTTTTGTCATTCGTCCGAAACTTTATGGACCAAAGCTGCGATTTCTGGAAAGAGATTTAAATTGACACCCAGCAGCCTCATTTTTCTAGTTCATTCTTCATTATCTTTCTTTTTCTTTCATTTTCTTTTCTTTTCCGTTTCAATTTCTTGTAATTTTGGGGATACAAATCAGGAGTACATGGAGAATACATTCAAGAGAGAACGGAGTGAGGTCAATCATGAGCTTCTATTGAAATTTTTGAAGAAATTGTATTTGATGTTTGGGGTCAGATAACTAGTGGGTTTGAATTATTTAGTATAAGCTTAAATATCAAAGCACTCATCTAGTGGAGAATCATCACGCGGATGGATTTTTGAAATTGTCGGTCAGGCCCAACCAAACTAGAGTGAGGAAATAAATGACTGATTTGAGAGCAACCTTTAGATTTACACTTGGGAAAACAAAGTAGACATTTACTTAGTATAAGCTCAAATATGAAGGTACTCATGTTGTGGAGAATCGTCACGTGGATAGATTTTTGACATGCCGGTTAGGTCCAACCAAACTAGAGTGAGAACATAAATAATTGATTTGAGAGCAACCTTCAGATTTACACTTGGGAAAAGAGACTAAAAATTTATTTAAGGAGTACGAATCTTAGGAGCGGGAAAAGAAAATATTTGACCATAAAGTGTCGGCTGAAATCAATTTGTGAATTTAAGGACCAAATTGCGCAAGATCAAAGTTGAGGACGTATCATGCAATTATCTAAAGACTTGGCTGCAAAATTAAAACCAATAATTTGTGGTTTTAGTCTTTTGGACACAAACTTAGCAGCGCCTAGGCACCATTTTTTAAATTTGGGGACATTTTTGTCATTCGTCCGAAACTTTATGGACCAAAGATGCGATTTCTGGAAAGAGATTTAAATTGACACCCATCAGCCTCATTTTTCTGGTTCATTCCTCATTATCTTTCTGTTTTCTTTCATTTTCTTTTTCTTTTCCTTTTCAATATCTTGTAATTCTGGGGATACAAATCAGGAGTACATGGAGAATACATTCAAGAGAGAACGAAGTGAGGTCAATCATGAGCTTCTATTGAAATTTTTGAAGAAATTGTATTTGATGTTTGGGGTCAGATAACTAGTGGGTTTGAATTATTTAGTATAAGCTTAAATATCAAAGCACTCATCTAGTGGAGAATCATCACGCGGATGGATTTTTGAAATTGTCGGTGAGGCCCAACCAAACTAGAGTGAGGAAATAAATGACTGATTTGAGAGCAACCTTTAGATTTACACTTGGGAAAACAAAGTAGACATTTACTTAGTATAAGCTCAAATATGAAGGTACTCATCTAGTGGGGAATCATCACGTGGATAGATTTTTGACATGCCGGTTAGGTCCAACCAAACTAGAGTGAGAACATAAATAATTGATTTGAGAGCAACCTTCAGATTTACACTTGGGAAAAGAGAGTAAACATTTATTTAAGGAGTGCGAATCTCAGGAGCGGGAAAAGGAAATATTTGACCATAAAGTGTCGGTTGAAATCAATTTGAAATTTTTTCCATCTTGACAACATTTTCATAATGTAGATAATGATTGAGCCTTTGTTTGATCCACATTATTTTTCTCATTCTCAAGCTTCTACTCATTTTTGAGCACACATTTGTCGATAAAATAATATTTTCCATCACATCAGTAAGTTTTCATTATTTTTCCACCACTCTTTAATGCCAAAATGCTTATTTTCATTTATTATTGTGTTGAATGATTGGGTTAAGTAATTTGTATATCGTTCGAGAGAAGATTGTACATTTTAGATCAAATAATAAATACTTTAGGTTTGTACGGGAGATAGAGATATACTCCTTTCCATATCACCATCGAGCTATTTTCACTAAAATTTAATGTGATTATTTGATTTTAAGGGAGTGTGGTCAATCGAGAGGTTCTATTGAAAATTTTGATGAAATCGTGCAATTGTATTTGATATTTTGGACTAGATAACTAGTGGGTTTGAATTACTTAGTATAAGCTTAAATGTCAAGGTACTCATCTAGTGGAGAATCGTCACGTGGATAGATTTTTGACATGCCAGTTAGGCCCAACCAAACTAGAGTGAGAAAATAAATAAGTGATTTGAGAGCAACCTTCAAATTTACACATGGGAAAAGAGAGTGAACATTTATTTAAGGAGTGCGAATCTCAGGAGCGGGAAAAGGAAATATTTGTCCATAAAGTGTCGGTTGAAATCAATTTGTGAATTTAAGGGCCAAATTGCACAAGATCAAAGTTGAGGGACGTATCATGTAATTATCTAAAGACGTGGCTGCAAAATTAAAACCAATAATTTGTGGTTTTAGTCTTTTGGACACAAACTTAGCAACGCCTAGGCGATATTTTTTAAGTTCGGGGACCTTTTTGTCATTCGTCCGAAACTTTATGGACCAAAGCTGCGATTTCTGGAAAGAGATTTAAATTGACACCCAGCAGCCTCATTTTTCTAGTTCATTCCTCATTATCTTTCTTTTTTCTTTCATTTTCTTTTCTTTTCCTTTTCAATTTCTTGTAATTTTGGGGATACAAATCAGGAGTACATGGAGAATACATTCAAGAGAGAACGAAGTGAGGTCAATCATGAGCTTCTATTGAAATTTTTGAAGAAATTGTATTTGATGTTTGGGGTCAGATAACTAGTGGGTTTGAATTATTTAGTATAAGCTTAAATATCAAAGCACTCATCTAGTGGAGAATCATCACGCGGATGGATTTTTGAAATTGTCGGTGAGGCCCAACCAAACTAGAGTGAGGAAATAAATGACTGATTTGAGAGCAACCTTTAGATTTACACTTGGGAAAACAAAGTAGACATTTACTTAGTATAAGCTCAAATATGAAGGTACTCATCTAGTGGGGAATCATCACGTGGATAGATTTTTGACATGCCGGTTAGGTCCAACCAAACTAGAGTGAGAACATAAATAATTGATTTGAGAGCAACCTTCAGATTTACACTTGGGAAAAGAGACTAAACATTTATTTAAGGAGTGCGAATCTCAGGAGCGGGAAAAGGAAATATTTGACCACAAAGTGTCGGATGAAATCAATTTGAATTTTTTTCCATCTTGACAACATTTTCATAATGTAGATAATGATTGAGCATTTGTTTGATCCACATTATTTTTCTCATTCTCAAGTTTCGATTCATTTTTAACCACACGTTTGTCGATAAAATAATATTTTTCATCACATCAGTAAGTTTTCATTCTTTTTCGACCACTCTTTAATGGTAAAATGCTTATTTTCATCTGTATTTATTATTGTGTTGAATGGTTTTCATTTATTTGGTCATTAAATGATTGGGTTAAGTAATTTGTATATCGTTCGAGAGAAGATTGTACATTTTAGATCAAATAATAAATACTCTAGGTTTGTACGGGAGATAGAGATATACTCCTTTCCATATCACCATCGAGCTATTTTCACTAAAATTTAATGTGATTATTTGATTTTAAGGGAGTGTGGTCAATCGAGAGGTTCTATTGAAAATTTTGATGAAATCGTGCAATTGTATTTGATATTTTGGACTAGATAACTAGTGGGTTTGAATTACTTAGTATAAGCTTAAATGTCAAGGTACTCATCTAGTGGAGAATCGTCACGTGGATAGATTTTTGACATGCCAGTTAGGCCCAACCAAACTAGAGTGAGAAAATAAATAAGTGATTTGAGAGCAACCTTCAAATTTACACATGGGAAAAGAGAGTGAACATTTATTTAAGGAGTGCGAATCTCAGGAGCGGGAAAAGGAAATATTTGACCACAAAGTGTCGGTTGACATCAATTTGTGAATTTAAGGGGCAAATTGCACAAGATCAAAGTTGAGGGACGTATCATGCAATTATCTAAAGACTTGGCTGCAAAATTAAAACCAATAATTTGTGGTTTTAGTCTTTTGGACACAAACTTAGCAGTGCCTAGGCGCCATTTTCTAAATTTGGGGACCTTTTTGTCATTCGTCCGAAACTTTATGGACCAAAGCTGCGATTTCTGGAAAGAGATTTAAATTGACACCAGTGACCTCATTTTTCTAGTTCATTCCTCATTATCTTTCTTTTTTCTTTCATTTTCTTTTCTTTTCCTTTTCAATTTCTTGTAATTTTGGGGATACAAATCAGGACTACGTGGAGAATACATTCAAGAGAGAACGAAGTGAGGTCAATCATGAGCTTCTATTGAAATTTTTGAAGAAATTGTATTTGATGTTTGGGGTCAGATAACTAGTGGGTTTGAATTATTTAGTATAAGCTTAAATATCAAAGCACTCATCTAGTGGAGAATCATCACGCGGATGGATTTTTGAAATTGTCGGTGAGGCCCAACCAAACTAGAGTGAGGAAATAAATGACTGATTTGAGAGCAACCTTTAGATTTACACTTGGGAAAACAAAGTAGACATTTACTTAGTATAAGCTCAAATATGAAGGTACTCATCTAGTGGGGAATCATCACGTGGATAGATTTTTGACATGCCGGTTAGGTCCAACCAAACTAGAGTGAGAACATAAATAATTGATCTGAGAGCAACATTCAGATTTACATTTGGGAAAAGAGACTAAACATTTATTTAAGGAGTACGAATCTCGGGAGCACGAATCTCAGGAGCGGAAAAAGGAAATATTTGACCACAAAGTGTCGGTTGAAATCAATTTGAATTTTTTTCCATCTTGACAACATTTTCATAATGCACATAATGATTGAGCCTTTGTTTGATCCACATTATTTTTCTCATTCTCAAGTTTCGATTCATTTTTAACCACACGTTTGTCGATAAAATAATATTTTTTTCATCACATCAGTAAGTTTTCATTCTTTTTCGACCACTCTTTAATGGCAAAATGCTTATTTTCATCTGTATTTATTATTGTGTTGAATGGTTTTCATTTATTTGGTCATTAAATGATTGGGTTAAGTAATTTGTATATCGTTCGAGAGAAGATTGTACATTTTAGATCAAATAATAAATATTCTAGGTTTGTACGGGAGATAGAGATATACTCCTTTCCATATCACCATCGAGCTATTTTCACTAAAATTTAATGTGATTATTTGATTTTAAGGGAGTGTGGTCAATCGAGAGGTTCTATTGAAAATTTTGATGAAATCGTGCAATTGTATTTGATATTTTGGACTAGATAACTAGTGGGTTTGAATTACTTAGTATAAGCTTAAATGTCAAGGTACTCATCTAGTGGAGAATCGTCGCGTGGATAGATTTTTGACATGCCAGTTAGGCCCAACCAAACTAGAGTGAGAAAATAAATAAGTGATTTGAGAGCAACCTTCAAATTTACACATGGGAAAAGAGAGTGAACATTTATTTAAGGAGTGCGAATCTCAGGAGCGGGAAAAGGAAATATTTGACCATAAAGTGTCGGTTGAAATCAATTTGTGAATTTAAGGACCAAATTGCGCAAGATCAAAGTTGAGGGACGTATCATGCAATTATCTAAAGACTTGGCTGCAAAATTAAAACCAATAATTTGTGGTTTTAGTCTTTTGGACACAAACTTAGCAGCGCCTAGGCACCATTTTTTAAATTTGGGGACCTTTTTGTCATTCGTCCGAAACTTTATGGACCAAAGCTGCGATTTCTGGAAAGAGATTGAAATTGACACCCAGCAGCCTCATTTTTCTAGTTCATTCTTCATTATCTTTCTTTTTTCTTTCATTTTCTTTTCTTTTCCTTTTCAATTTCTTGTAATTTTGGGGACACAAATCAGGAGTACATGGAGAATACATTCAAGAGAGAACGAAGTGAGGTCAATCATGAGCTTCTATTGAAATTTTTGAAGAAATTGTATTTGATGTTTGGGGTCAGATAACTAGTGGGTTTGAATTATTTAGTATAAGCTTAAATATCAAAGCTCATCTAGTGGAGAATCATCACGCGAATGGATTTTTGAAATTGTCGGTCAGGTCCAACCAAACTAGAGTGAGGAAATAAATGACTGATTTGAGAGCAACCTTTAGATTTACACTTGGGAAAACAAAGTAGACATTTACTTAGTATAAGCTCAATTATGAAGGTACTCATCTAGTGGAGAATCATCACGTGGATAGATTTTGACATGTCGGTTAGGTCCAACCAAACTAGAGTGAGAACATAAATAATTGATTTGAGAGCAACCTTCAGATTTACACTTGGGAAAAGAGACTAAACATTTATTTAAGGAGTGCGAATCTCAGGAGCGGGAAAAGGAAATATTTGACCTCAAAGTGTCGGTTGAAATCAATTTGAATTTTTTTCCATCTTGACAACATTTTCATAATGCAAATAATGATTGAGCCTTTGTTTGATCCACATTATTTTTCTCATTCTCAAGCTTCTACTCATTTTTAACCACACATTTGTCGATAAAATAATATTTTCCATCACCATCGAGCTATTTTCACTAAAATTTAATGTGATTATTTGGTTTTAAGGGAGTGAGGTCAATCGGGAGCTTCTATTGAAAATTTTGATGAAATCGTGCAATTGTATTTGATATTTTGGACTAGATAACTAGTGGGTTTGAATTACTTAGTATAAGCTTAAATGTCAAGGTACTCATCTAGTGGAGAATCGTCACGTGGATAGATTTTTGACATGCCAGTTAGGCCCAACCAAACCAGAGTGAGAAAATAAATAAGTGATTTGAGAGCAACCTTCAAATTTACACATGGGAAAAGAGAGTGAACATTTATTTAAGGAGTGCGAATCTCAGGAGCGGGAAAAGGAAATATTTGACCACAAAGTGTCGGTTTACATCAATTTGTGAATTTAAGGGGCAAATTGCACAACATCAAAGTTGAGGGACGTATCATGCAATTATCTAAAGACTTGGCTGCAAAATTAAAACCAATAATTTGTGGTTTTAGTCTTTTGGACACAAACTTAGCAGTGCCTAGGCGCCATTTTTTAAATTTGGGGACCTTTTTGTCATTCGTCCGAAACTTTATGGACCAAAGCTGCGATTTCTGGAAAGAGATTCAAATTGACACCCAGCAACCTCATTTTTCTAGTTCATTCCTCATTATCTTTCTTTTTTCTTTCATTTTCTTTTCTTTTCCTTTTCAATTTCTTGTAATTTTGGGGATACAAATCAGGACTACGTGGAGAATACATTCAAGAGAGAACGAAGTGAGGTCAATCATGAGCTTCTATTGAAATTTTTGAAGAAATTGTATTTGATGTTTGGGGTCAGATAACTAGTGGGTTTGAATTATTTAGTATAAGCTTAAATATCAAAGCACTCATCTAGTGGAGAATCATCACGCGGATGGATTTTTGAAATTGTCGGTGAGGCCCAACCAAACTAGAGTGAGGAAATAAATGACTGATTTGAGAGCAACCTTTAGATTTACACTTGGGAAAACAAAGTAGACATTTACTTAGTATAAGCTCAAATATGAAGGTACTCATCTAGTGGGGAATCATCACGTGGATAGATTTTTGACATGCCGGTTAGGTCCAACCAAACTAGAGTGAGAACATAAATAATTGATTTGAGAGCAACCTTCAGATTTACACTTGGGAAAAGAGACTAAACATTTATTTAAGGAGTGCGAATCTCTGGAGCGAGAAAAGGAAATATTTGACCACAAAGTGTCGGATGAAATCAATTTGAATTTTTTTCCATCTTGACAACATTTTCATAATGTAGATAATGATTGAGCATTTGTTTGATCCACATTATTTTTCTCATTCTCAAGTTTCGATTCATTTTTAACCACACGTTTGTCGATAAAATAATATTTTTCATCACATCAGTAAGTTTTCATTCCTTTTCGACCACTCTTTAATGGTAAAATGCTTATTTTCATCTGTATTTATTAATGTGTTGAATGGTTTTCATTTATTTGGTCATTAAATGATTGGGTTAAGTAATTTGTATATCGTTCGAGAGAAGATTGTACATTTTAGATCAAATAATAAATATTCTAGGTTTGTACGGGAGATAGAGATATACTCCTTTCCATATCACCATCGAGCTATTTTCACTAAAATTTAATGTGATTATTTGATTTTAAGGGAGTGTGGTCAATCGAGGGGTTCTATTGAAAATTTTGATGAAATCGTGCAATTGTATTTGATATTTTGGACTAGATAACTAGTGGGTTTGAATTACTTAGTATAAGCTTAAATGTCAAGGTACTCATCTAGTGGAGAATCGTCACGTGGATAGATTTTTGACATGCCAGTTAGGCCCAACCAAACTAGAGTGAGAAAATAAATAAGTGATTTGAGAGCAACCTTCAAATTTACACATGGGAAAAGAGAGTGAACATTTATTTAAGGAGTGCGAATCTCAGGAGCGGGAAAAGGAAATATTTGACCACAAAGTGTCGGTTGAAATCAATTTGTGAATTTAAGGACCAAATTGCGCAAGATCAAAGTTGAGGGACGTATCATGCAATTATCTAAAGACTTGGCTGCAAAATTAAAACCAATAATTTGTGGTTTTAGTCTTTTGGACAAAAACTTAAAGAGGTGCCTAGGGCGCCATTTTTTAAATTTGGGGACCTTTTTGTCATTCGTCCGAAACTTTATGGACCAAAGCAAATATTTACGGAAAGAGATCTAAATTGACACCCAGCAGCCTCATTTTTTTAGTTCATTCTTCATTCTCTTTCTTTTTTCTTTCGTTTTCTTTTCTTTTCCTTTTCGATTTCTTGTAATTTTGGGGATACAAATCAGGAGTACATGGAGAATACATTCAAGAGAGAACGAAGTGAGGTCAATCATGAGCTTCTATTGAAATTTTTGAAGAAATTGTATTTGATGTTTGGGGTCAGATATCTAACTAGTGGGTTTGAATTATTTAGTATAAGCTTAAATATCAAAGCACTCATCTAGTGGAGAATCATCACGCGAATGGATTTTTGAAATTGTCGGTCAGGCCCAACCAAACTAGAGTGAGGAAATAAATGACTGATTTGAGAGCAACCTTTAGATTTACACTTGGGTAAACAAAGTAGACATTTACCTAGTATAAGCTCAAATATGAAGGTACTCATCTAGTGGGGAATCATCACGTGGATAGATTTTTGACATTCCGGTTTGGTCCAACCAAACTAGAGTGAGAACATAAATAATTGATTTGAGAGCAACCTTCAGATTTACACTTAGGAAAAGAGACTAAACATTTATTTAAGGAGTGCGAATCTCAGGAGCGGGAAAAGGAAATATTTGACCACAAAGTGTCAGTTGAAATCAATTTGAATTTTTTTCCATCTTGACAACATTTTCATAATGTAGATAATGATTGAGCCTTTGTTTGATCCACATTATTTTTCTCATTCTCAAGCTTCTACTCTTTTTTAACCACACATTTGTCGATAAAATAATATTTTCCATCACATCGCAGTTTTCATTCTTTTTCGACCACTCTTTAATGGTAA